>CM022297.1:546301163-546973033 GCA_011799875.1 Thinopyrum elongatum
TCTCCCTCCATGTTCTCTTCTGAACCTATAAAACCCCGCTAATTTTTTTCCCACCCTACTATCCCGCCATCTTCTCTTTAGAACCTATACCCCCCCTCCCCCCGCCGCAAACTGTAGTGATTGGCAGACTGTAGTGATTGGCTGATTTGTTAATGACGGCGCTGTTTTTTATGCAAACGGCGCTGATTTTTAGGCAAAGATTCGGCCGAGCGGCGGGTGTCTGCTTTGTCTGATTCCTGCTGTCTGCTTTGTATGATTCCTGCTGTCTGTGGTGCGGTGCCGTGCTGTTGCTACCACAACACAGTGCTCCTCATCTTTTATACGAGATGCCGTTGCCTGCATAGGTCGAAATATGTCTCTCGCATACATAGGTAGAAATATGCTCTCGCATACATAGGTCGAAATATGTCTCTCGCATACAAGGTAGAAATATGTCTCTCACATACAAATACGTCACTCGCATACATAAGTATCAACCACGTCCTCTTCGTCGCGGCGTGGCTGTGCTGGAGGGGGCGTCGACCAGCCTAACCTGTTCGGTCGCCGAACGTTACGAAGAGGAATCGAAGACTCGCCTGGCCATACTGTGTGTCCTCGTGGGCTGTGTGGGCTGTGTGGGATCTGGTGGAGGAGTACACATCGAACTACTCGTTCAATGCGATGTAGCTCGCCTAGTCTGTTCAGTAGAGAAGCGTCTCTGCGCAAACCAAAAGTTAGTTTATGTCATGTGGTACATAAGGACATGGTTTCACATAGAAGATGTACCAAATTATAGCACGACACAAGAATGGCGGGAAACGGTTGGCGGGGAGGAATGGCGGGAAACGGTTGGCGGGGGAGAATGGCGGTAAAGATTTGATAGGAAAGACTGTCCGGAAGTACATAAGGGGGAAAAAAGACTGTCCGGAAGTACATAAGGGGGGAAAAGATGGAGGTATGCATCAGTCGGCCTGTGATAGGCCGATTAGTACTAATCGGCCTACTCTAGGCCGACTGATGCTTCCTCTTGGCCGACTAGTGTCCTGTCGGCCTCTAGTAGGCCGACTGGACCCTAATCGGCCCAGAGGAAGCCGACTGGGTCCAGTCGGCCTATTAGAGGCCGACGGTGTATTATTTTTGCAAATTTTTGAAACCGTGTATTATTTTTCAAATTTATTAAAAAAATGTATTATTTTAAAAAAATTAGCCAGGGGGTGTTGGTTATTCTTATTTGAGAAAAGTTCACTCACGGCCCTGGAACTTGAGCCGGTGCTCACTTTGGTACCCTATAAATTTAATATACCCAAAATACGGTCTCTCAATTTGTCACGGGGGTTCACATACAATCCAAAATCAGTTTGTCTAATTCACATCTAGATATTTTTTAAGGATGTCACATCTAAGCTCTCACAAATATATAATGCAGCAACAAGAAACAAAAAAAACTAAGACAAAAAAAAATAGACCACAAATAGAATGAACATCAGCTTAGATATGACATAACTATGTCACATCTAGATGTGCGCCTTCCAATCTAAAGGGCAGGGGTTCTACTATATTCATGATTCTTGCACTGCTAGTCAGATGAAAGAGAGGTCTAATAGTATTGTGGTTACTATCATTGAGGGGGAAACTTCCACACGACAAATGGAACTTGATCTTAGTGATTATTTGGCCACGGGCTGGCGCTGCTCTGCTCATGCGATTGGCCCGGGGGTCTTTGTTGTGAGATTTCCTAACCCTAGAGCTGTAGCCCATATTTGCTATGTGGGAAGAGTCACACTTAAAAAAAGTGGAGCAGTGATTCACGCCACACAGTGGTCTTCTGCTGTTGGATCGAAAGGGGTGATGGAAGTTGCTTGGGTTAGAGTGAGTAATGTTCCATTGGATAAGAGGAGTGAGAGAAACCTGGCCTATGTCACTTCTTTGGTGGGTGTTCCCTTGGAAATTGATGCTGCTACTCTGCATAGACCTAGTTCTGTCCGTGTTAGAATGGGTTGTAGAAATGTTGATGAGATACCTGTCATTGCTGAAGCTGTCCTTGGGGGTCATTTCTATGACTTCTTTTATGAGGTTGAACAGGTCTTGGTGAGGGATCCTGATAGAGAGAAAAATTCTGTTAAGGCCTCGCAGAATCCAAATATGAACTCAACAAAAAAGGTGACAATGCAGACGACTTCCGGAGCTAAGTTGGGCAGCTCCTCTACTGGGCTTGGGAGAGAGATATCTCCCATTCCCCAGGGAGAGAAGCGGGACCCCATTCGGGAGTCGCAGGAGAGTGTTGAATCAGATGACTCGCTACATACCACTTTGTTAATCGAGTCCATGGCTCATGAACAGAGATCTGATGATGATAAAGTAAGCATCCTTAATAATGGGAAAAAATCTAAGCACTGTTTGTTAAAAAGCAATGATAAAAAAAACCTACTCTGATGTTGTGAGATCATCTCCACAGGTGATGGAGGTGACTGATTATGATGAATCTGCTATGATTGGCAACAATGACTACAGGGTTGAGTCACCGGAGGAGACTGTGGGTGTTGAGGTGATCCCTACCCCCCCCCCCCCCCTTTGGTCACTGAAGAAAATCTGCGCTTTAGCCTACCTAATGTGCAGAGCAAACTGGAAAGAGTGGACGACAAGGCTACCGCTGCGATGAAGAAAAGGGACATGGAAGGTATATCTGATAGCCCCAACTCGTTTGATGCTCTAGATAATCCTGAGTTAATCCTTAGGGCTATTAAAATGGGGGTTAATATTCCGGATGCTGATTTTGCTAGTATTGATGTGCTTAGAGAGCTTGAAAAATGCCACAATAAGGAATCCCAAGAGGAAACTAAAAACCATCCTGATGTGATAGAGAAACCTATGGTTCTAAACAATGCCAAAGGGGACCAAACACCTATGAGTTTGAAATGGGGTGAGGAAAATGACTAAGAGGAAGAAAACTTTACTGTTGTTAAATCTAGGAAGAGGAAAGAGAAAAAAGTGAACGTGGTTATTTCCAAACCTGTCACTAGAAGTCAAAAAAATAATGTTCCCTTGAGAGAAAGTAAAGGTAACCATACTCTGCCTCCTAGTATGGTTACCAAGAGAGGAAAAAATAAGGTGATTAAGTGAATGGCATATTCTGGAATTGTAGGGGGGCAGGTAAGAAAGGAATGGCTACCTGCTTCTCAGATCTTATTAAAGATCATTCCCTGGATTTTATAGGCCTTCAAGAGACCATGAAAAAGAAATTCCCCTCAAAGTTCCTTAGGAAAATAGATCCATTCAATAGATTTGAATGGAATTGGGTTCCTTCTATGGGTAAATCAGGTGGTATCCTATGCGGAGTGAAGAGGGAAACCCTTGAGATCATATCCTGGGTGGCTGGTAGTTTCCTTTTACAAGTTAATGTTTATGATGTGAAGCGTAAGTGTGTTTGGGCTCTCATAGTGGTCTATGGAGTAGCCCAAGATGATAGGAAAGATGATTTTCTGGCAGAACTTGTCTCTGTTTGCTCCCAAATCCATGTCCCCTATATAGTGGGCGGAGACTTTAATATCCTTCGTAATAGTGGGGAGAAAAATAAAAATATGGCGCATTCCCACTTTATAGATAAATTCAATTCGGCCATCCAGAGTCTGAAATTAAGAGAGATCCATATGGGAGGGGGGAAGTACACCTGGACCAATAGGCAAAAACATCCCACCCTAGAAAAACTAGATCGGATCCTTATGAGTTTCGAATGGGAAGACTTGTTTCCTCTAGTTATAGTTCGGAAATTGGTGCGGGATGTCTCGGATCATAATCCCCTGCTTTTAACCTCGGGCCCTGAGAAAATAGGCCCTTCCCACCAGCGTGAGTTCAGATTCGAACTGAGCTGGCTAAAAATGAGAAATTCTACATCAAAGCTAAAAAAAATTGGGAGCAACCTATGTTTCCAGAGGGCCCTATTGATATCCTTAACATAAAACTCAAATGTATAAAGAAACACTTCAAAGGATGGGGTTCCCATTCGTTTGGACATGCCAAGAAAAGGAAAAAGTGCATTAAAGAAGAGTTAGAAGAGATTCAGAGTCTAGAGGAAGAGGGAGCTCTTGATCCAGAATTATATGAAAAAAGGACGGCCCTTAACTCGGAACTCAATGAGCTCCTGATCATGGAAGAAATCTTTTGGTTGCAACACTCCAATGAGCGGTGGTTGCTCAAAGGAGATCGTAACACAACCTTTTACCATCGAGTAGCAAATGGCAGAAAGCGTAAAAATACTATCCACTCTCTCACGGCAGGAGAGGTGACTATCAAAGGCACTAAAAATCTCCTAGCACATGCAACCGCGTTCTATAAAGACCTATTTGGACCAGCCAGGGAAACCTGTTTCATTTATCTCCTAAAACTTGGGCCGAGGAGGAAAAACTTAGTGAGGAGGACAACATACTCCTCACAAGTGAATTTACCGAGGAGGAGGTGAAAAAGGCTCTGTTTAGTGTGGCTTGTAATAGAGCCCCTAGCCCGGATAACATACCAGCAGAATTCTATATTCATTGCTGGGATTTTGTTAAAAATGACATTATGCGTTTATTTGAGGCCTTTCATAGCAACTCCCTTGATGTAGCTCGCCTGAACTATGGGGTTATCACCTTAATCCCTAAGATGAATGGGGCTAAAAAGATCGAGCAGTACCGCCCCATATGCCTCTTGCGGTGTCCTTACAAACTTATAACAAAGGTGTTAGATAATCGGGTAGCTATTTTTGCTGATAAGCTAATCAGTAGGCATCAAAATGCATTCATCAAGCATAGAAACATCATGGATGTCATCCTCACGCTGCATGAGGTAATGCATCATACTCACCATAAGAAAAAGGTGGGGGTTGTCTTGAAATTGGACTTTGAAAAGGCCTACGATAAGATCAATTGGGACTTTCTCCTTAACTGTCATCGAGATCGTGGCTTTGGTTCAACTTGGTGTGGGTGGATTAAAAAAAATCTCTGTAATGGGACGGTCAGTATTAAGCTCAATAACGAGGTGGGCCCATACTTTCAAAGCTATAAAGGGGTGCGACAAGGTGACCCCTTCTCGCCTTTCCTGTTTAATTTGGCTGTGGAAGCACTTTCAAAAATGGTCCGTAATGCTCAAAAAGAGAAGCTGATCACTAGATTGGCACCAGACCTCATTGAAGATGGGGTGGCCATTCTTCAGTATGCTGACGATACGGTCATATGTTTTGAACATAATAAGGAGGCCGCTGTTAATCTGAAACTTCTCCTATATATATTTGAGCTTATGTCGGGGCTCAAAATTAATTTCCTGAAAAGTGAAATCCTCTGCATTGGGGGGGGGGGGGGGGGGGACGATGATACATTGAGCTTTTATGCAGAGCTTTTTAATTGTCAAATAGGACACTTCCCAATGAAATATTTGGGAGTGCCAGTCAGTTTCTCGACGCTTCGCAGCCTAAATTGGATCTTTGTGGATGATAGATTCCTAAAATGCTGTGAATCTTGGATTGGTAATGCAGCCTCATCTGGTGGGAGACTAATTCTCCTTAACTCATCCCTTACCAGTATTATATACTTCTATATGTCCATTTTTTTCTGATTCCTAAGATGATTCTTGACAAATTGGATAAACACCGCAAACGTTTCTTTTGGCAAGAACATGAAGGGCGCAAAAGATACCATTTGGTGAAATGGACTAGGATTTGCAGATCTAAGAATAAAGGGGGGTTGGGGGTGAAAGACCTTCGAAAACAGAACATCAGCTTGCTCACCAAATGGTGGTGGAAGCTTGAGACACAGCATGGCCTGTGGCAAGATGTGATTCGAGCCAAGTACTTTAAAAGAGACACTATTACTTCGGTTAAATGCAAATTTGGTGATTCCCCTATTTGGAAAGCTATAATGAAAGTAAAAGAATATTATCTGGCTGGTAGGGGTGTGGTCCTGAATTCTGGGAACATTGCTAGAGTGTGGAATGACCCCTTGAATAGTCATCCACCCCTATGCTCTAAGTATCCCGCCGATCTGATGGAGACGAGTCCCGCGCCCAGCGACCATGCCGAGCTCGAGCGGATCCTTGGGCACTTCGGCGACCGACTCGACGAGAAGGGGCCGAGAAGAGTGGGAAGAGTGCGAGCCTGCGAGACCTCGCTCTGGCAATGGGGACGAAGAGGAGGGGCGGCCTGAGTAGGTACAGAGAGAGAGAGAGAGAGAGAGAGAGAGTGTTGTGGGCTTGTGGCCACCATGGAATAGGGAGCAGTGGGGAGACAGTGAAGGGATAAGGTTCGGGGCAGGTTGGTGACGAGGTGAGGAGAACCGAGAGGGAGAGACAAGTGTGCTCTTTTTTTTAGCTCTTTTTTCTTTTTTGAGGGGTCGTTTCTTTTCTTTTCTGAGTTGGTAGTTTTGCCCTTTTGGTCTAAGTCAGATCAGATATAGCTCTTTTTTCTTTTTTGAGGTGTCGTTTCTTTTCTTTTCTGAGTTGGTATTTTAGCCCTTTTGGTCTAAGTCAGATCAGATATAGCGTCCGATGTTGTCCAATTCATTTTTTATCCCTAGCGTTTTTGGTCATTTGGTTTGTATTCAGCATTGGACTTTGTCCAATTCTTTTTTATCAGGTGTGTCCAGTTTGACTATGTGGGTGTGCGATCGTTTTATACGGTCACAAGGGGTAAAAAAAAAAGTATTCGGTCACAATCATTTTGAAAGTTTTATAAAACTATTAAGATTTTTATCGGTATTTGTTATTGAACATATCAAAATTTCATAATCATGCAAATTGTGGTCTCTGAATGTTAAATTTCATGGAGTACCTAATGGGAGGTATTTTGTCCGACACTCGTATTTTGCTGTATAGGATGATTCATTGCCAGCCATATAAAGGTTTTGATTTTAAAATATGTCAAGTTAAGTTCAAATTTATTTATACTTACATTTTCTTCAGCATTATTTTTATGTTAATTTTGAAATTTACGCCATGAATTTGTTTTTTCAGTTTTACAAGTTTTTGTTTAGACATCTGAACACTTTTATGTTTCGCACCTTTAACACTTCCAAAAATACTCACTGCGACGAGGGCGCCCTGGCCGAGACGGCGGAGGAGGTGCCGTGGCGCTGGGCCAAAGGTTCGGTGGGGTCGACTTCACGGCCTGCGATGAGGCGGCCATCAGTGCCGTGGTCGACTCGATGTGGCACTGCTTCTGGGGCGGCAGCCCAGACTCCCTGGTCAACTACTTCCTACGACGGTTATGCATATAATACTTCCTCCATTCTGCTAGTCCTATCCGTACAGAGAAATCTCCATAAATCATGCCTGTTAAGACTGGAATGTCAGTGTTGTTTTGCCGCGCAGAAGAGGAGATGATCCTACAGAGAATTATCACATTTTAAATATTATTTTGTTTTGTTATCACCACTGATAACACATGGGCAAACTATTTAGATAAATGTCTATGTCATTTTCCCACACATGGAAAACTTCCTATTTTTGTGTTTGTATAATGTGATTGTTTAATTGGCAATGTCATATATCACCTGCCGGTTGTATGCATGTTTTTGCCATGGCACTGTTTTTGCCATGTGAAAAACAACCCATGGCAAATACTCAATTTGTGTAATAGCAGGACAATTTTTTTTCCTAGAAAATTGTTCAATATTTTGCCAAGGCAAACTCCTTTCCCGTGTCAAATACTCAAGTTAGCTGTTACTATTAGAGCATCTCTAGCAGACCCTGCAAAATCCCGACCCGCATAAGCCGTTTACAGGTCGACGAAGATCTCGTTTGCGGGTCGAAAACGTGCGCGGCAGAACAGAAACCGTATATGAAACTGCATAATTTGAAAAAAAGTTTCGCGGGAGAAATTGCAACCATAGTAGTTCATCACATACTACATATACTACATGATCAAACACTAATTCATTACAAACACTAGTTCATATTACATACTACATTCACTACTAGTAGTAGGGGGGGGGTGGGGATCTCACGGTGGCGAGCTCGCGGCCATGGACGACGCGGTGGAGGAGCTCAATCCTCCTCGTCGGAGCTGCCCAGGTCGATGTACTTCTCCTTCCGCTCCTCGCGGATGCGCCGCCACTCGTCGTCCTTCTGCTTGGCGGCAAGGTTCGCCGCGACCGCCTGCTGGAACACGAGGTCTTCGAGCTCCTCGTGGTGGCGCTGGCGCTCCGCCTCCTCGCGCAAGCTGCATTCGGCAATGGCGGCCGCGACCGCGTCGACATCGGCGACGAAGTCCTCGGGCCCGACGACGCCGCGGCGCACGATCTCCTCCGGCTCCTCGACCACTCCCTCTTCACGGGGAGAAGCCTCGCGCCGGAAGAGGAAGAGCTCGCTGCGCGGTTGAGCCACGCGGCAGATCTCAAGCCCGCGGCGGAGGAGCCCGCGGCGGAGGACCCCGCGGCCTGCTGACGGTCGTACTCCTCCGTCTCGCGACGGAGGAACCTCGATGGCGGCGAGAGGCCCCGCTTCGTCCACTTCTTGGCCCCGCGCTTCCTCGCACCGTCCGAGCGGACACGACGCTCGCGCTCGGGGTCGCGGCGACCACCGGAGCCGCGGCCGAAGCTCCACATGGCGTTTCGAGGCGGATGCGGGCTCGCCGGCAGCGAGAAATGCGAGGGGGCAGTGGGGAATCGCGGTGGAACGCGGCGGCGGAGGGATAGGGTTTCGACCCGTATCCCTCCCGCAAACCCGTAAATATACCGCTTTTGCTGGGCGGTTTGTGGGCCGCGGTAAAAAAAATTACGGGCCGGACGAGTATACGGGCTCTATTCTGGCCAGAAAATTGGGCCGAGCCCGTATACTCGCCGGACTTATGCGGGTTTGCAAGATTTGCGGGGTCTGCTAGAAATGCTCTTAGCACGACAAAAATTTTGTCCATGGCAGATTTTTCAAAAAAAAAAACATGGTGAATCTTGGTTTTGCCATGGTAAAACCAAACCATGTACTCAAGTTAGCTCATGGAAAATCCGGTACTATTTCACGACAACTTTTGTCCATGGTAAGTTGTTAAAAAAATCCATGACAAATTTATGATGTATTGTTTTTACATAGGGTGGCACAAATTGATTTTTGGACCATGATTTTTTTATTACTTCTTGTTCTCTCTTTTTTTTTGCGAGAAAACTTTTGATCTATTCATCAACTGTCAAGATAGTACAAAGAACACCAGAAGTAAAAAATTACATCCAGGTCCATAGACCACCTAGCGACGACTACAATCACTGGTGCGAGCCGAAGGCGTGCCGCCGTCATCGCCCCTCCCTCATCGGAGCAGGGTAAACCTTGTTGTAGTAGACAGTCGGGAAGTCGTCGTGCTAAGACCCCAGAATAACAACCGCCGCCGATGAAGTGAAGCGTTGATCGAAAGAAATCATCCTGCAGACATACGGACGCAGACGAACGAAGACCGGATCCAAACAGATCCGCCGAAGACAAACGCCGACCGAATCGCACGAGATCCGCCGGAGACGCACCTCCACACGCCCTCCGATGAGGCTATACACACCGCCGGAACGGGGGCTAGGCGGGAAGGACATTATTCCATCTTCAGGGAACCGCCACCGCCTCGTCTTCCTGAGCAGGACATGAACCCTAAACGAACACAAAAAAACAACTAAAAACAGATCTGGAGCCCTCCCGCCGGCAAGGGCCGAGATCCACCGCGCATCCAAGGCCTAAGGCCACGAAGACGGGGTAGATCCGCGGCGGCGCCGGCAGGAGGCGAACAGCCTAATCGCCTAGCTAGTCGCTAGCGCATGAGGCGTGCAGCGTTCATATTACTTCTTGTTCTCTTATACATAGATAATTAGATCTCATGGCATTTTCCTTTTCATGGATATGAAAAATTATTTTGGTCAACCATTACAATTTTTGCATCATGGCAAACTCCCTTTTTTAACTTAGCATATCATTTTTTTTACAAAATCTATGAATTTTCGCCACACTACTATTTTTACAATGTGTACTTATTTCACAAGATTTTTTAAACAAATAAGATAGGGAAAAATGAATTTTCTACTTCATAAAAAGCATGTAAATTTTATTACCTAGATGTTGGTACCTTTGCTTTCAGTGCCTTGGCATTTCTTTAACCATGGAAAAATTTGTATGTGTGCTTTTTATTACCTCGGCATACACAAATTATGAACATGGGAATATATTATATGTTCAAGGGAATTTTAAAACTAGATCATGGTAATTTTATTTTCAATTGGCATGGAAATTTAAATATAATTTTCTTTTATGATGGCAATTTTTCATGGATGTGATTTTTATGTTACGACAAAGAAAAATATAAAACATGGCCATTTTATTATTAAGAGCATGACTATTTTATTTTTCAATGTCACGGCAATTTTTGTATTTTTCCGATCATTACAATTCTACTTTTATTTTTTGTAACATTTTTATTTAGTTTTGGATCATTTATCATTGAAAAAATAAAAAAAATTCTTTGGCATAATATTTTTGCCATGTAGGTATTTCTATTTTTAATTTTGTAGTTGAGCAATGGTACTTTCCTGCAGGAATTCCTTTTCGTAGTTTATATCATGCCAATTTCCTGTAGGCATTTTTTTTTTGGGGTCACCAAGTGTTGTTACAGAGGGCCAACCGAAAAAGTGCCCACTCAGGTGGCCTGGTGCGATCTCGATCCGGATGCGTCTTAGCCCGTACGAAACCAGTTCTCTTCTTCTTTCGATCCGGAAATAAAAACACAGAAAAAAAGATTTCTCCCAACAGAAAAAAGAACGAGGAGGCGGAAGGAAGGCGAACGAGGAACCCTACCCGCCAGAGGAAGGAACGCCCAAATCGATCAGCAAGGTAAGCTCACCGGCTGCATCGTGATCGATGGTTTGTGTGTGTAGGTTGGTTTGGGAGCCGCGGCCGGCCGGCCGGCCGGCGGTGGTGATTCGTGGCAGACTTGTCATCCTAATCCCTAACCAATTGTTTCGCAGGCCGGCGACGATGGCGGCAGTTCGGTGCGCGGCGAGGAGGCTCAGTGCGTCCCTGCTCCAACGAACGCAGGCGGCGGTCGCAGAGGAGGGACGCCGGCACCTGCCAAGCAGGTTCATTGGCTCCCGCCAGCTCTCCAGCGAGGTATCTTAACCAAAATTGAATTTTTTTCCTCATGATTTATGTATATCACGACATCAAGGATCGACCTAGCCAGCAATAATCGAAACAGCAGCATGCTTGTATTAACCAAAATTTGTCGAATCCTTTGCAATCGGAACAGCAGCGTGCATGTGTTTCTTGTACTAGCTAGAAACAGGAGCAAAAATACTTAGTTAGCATCTTCATATAAGCTACTTGTTTAACCTGTAATTCCAATGCCGCTGGATGTGGAATCAAGGATGAGGAAGCCCTTGCTTCGGACCCACGGGCATTGGATCTGGCAAAAGGGGAGGCTTTGAGGTGTACAGTGTATGGCCGGCTGGGAAGCAAAGACCACCGTGAGGGGGAGGCGATGGTAACCGGCAACGTCGTCAAGCTAAAACTGGAGGTACGCAGATCCGAGCTGCCGTAGCCGTAGTCGTCGGGACATCGGCGAACCAGACAAGCTGGAAGGGACGCAGCTACTGGTCGTCGATGTCGAAGCGGCCCGACAGAGGATGCTGGAAGCCCATGGACACCAGAGAACGCGGGTCAGAGGCCGCCGGGGCCAGAACAGCACTAGGAAAGACCCGCCACGAGGTGCCCCACGCCTGTCAGTACCACGGTTGCCTCACCACCACCGGGCAAAAGCTGTTACCGTGACTCGAGGGGGAGGAAGGGCCGCCAGAGGTGGTGGGGTCCCTGCGCGAGTCTAGGCCAGCAGCAGGCTAGGCCATGCCGACGGGAGGGAGGAGGGCTGCAGGGAAGGGCGCCCATGGCCGCGACCAAGGCACATATATATACTCCCTCAAGCAAATAATTAATTGCAAAACATATACTCCCTCCGGTTCAAAATAAGTGTTGTAGTTTTGGTTTGAATTAAACTAAAACTAGAACACTTATTTTGGACCGGAGGGAGTATTATATAATAATGGCTCCATTTGTTGTCTATAACTCTATATACAGTATGATTCTGTGACTAGTTGCTACACATGGACGCTGCATCCTTTATATGTGGAATCTCACTTAATTGACAGACTTAGACATTATTCTTCTTAATTATTTATCCATCACAACCAGCGCTTACTTAATAACGATAAGCACATTGACTATTATTATATGTTTATCAATATAGTGTGAGCGCGAGATTCAGGAGAAGAGAGTGGAGCTGCGTAACTTGGTATCTAAAACGATGCAGAAGAAAATGGAGCTAGAGGATGCGTTAGCAAAGGCGGGGAAGAGTTCTAATGCTATTGGTGAGCATGAAATGCATGTACTCGAGTATCTTTCTCGACAGAAAATCTTTCCAGAACCACATGACACCCCCTTATACCGGTACGTACAATATCAGAGGATCAAAGAAGATGCATTCACATACAAAACCAGTTGATTTATTTCTTCGTTAATTTTCTGTTTGTTTGACAGGAGTTGATGTATATAATCTCTTTTGACCTGCAGGAGCTGTAAGCGGTTTGCTACGAGGGCTGGCAGTGTGCTGGATAAAGTTGTCAAGACGACAGTCTCCGTCATGCTTGCTGCTTGTTTGTTCAGTATCATCACAGACAAGGAGGTAAAAGCCTACTGTTAACAAGGAAATCCAGTAGTGAAGGCAAGATCGAAAATTGGGAACCAAAGATGGCCCCAACCTGTTTTCAGTTAAATTATGATGATCTGCAGTTGGGCTAGCTAGCAACACTATGCCATGGTTGTGATATTGCGTGACATGGTATGTTATTGTAACTCTGTATCTATCCGAGTAACTTGATATTGTGTTACATGGAACAGTATGCAAGAAAACCGTGGGTTATTTTGGTTGTGCTGTTCCACAACACCCTGCAGGCAGATGGATGGTCAGTTATTTGTGCCTTTGGGTTGCGATGAACATGCAACTCGTTGCCGCCAACATTAATTCGCAACAACCAAACAAATATGACCTTGTAAAGAAGCCAGATACAGACCTAAAATAGAGTAATCCGTAATCTTGCAACTGCAAAGGTTTTGCTATAATGAAAAAGCACATTGACTTTTTTGAAAAGAGAATATATTAAATCGCGAAGATGCCAATTATACCCGGCCTCTACACCAATAAAATGTCTCAAAGACATCCAGGATGCACACAGCCCGAAAAAGAAAACAACTTAGAAAGGAAGAAAAAAAAAGGCTCCGCCACAGTGATCAACTCCTCTCAGTAGCAACACACAAACAACCACCAAAGACAACATCCGGAAAACATAAAAGGTCTCCAAAAATGAAATCCTCGCCTTCAAGGCCCCATCCGCCTTTCTGATCCTCCGATCTCAGCCACCATGACTTTCTCCACAACTATCTACATCATGAAAATCGAGATACCGACATGTTCCATGGTATCAACAAATAACAGAGCTTAGCGCCACGCCCTCATGAAGCCTCATAGGCTGATATGGACGCGCACGACCGGATTCGATCCGACCCAGATATTCTTGGGCAAGATCTTCGACAGCAGTTCCGGAACACGTCGACGTCGAGGAGGACCGATCAAGCAGATTGCTGCCGATGCAAGAAAAGCACCAGGACCACCACCACACCACTACCTCCACCACGCTGACGCCCACGTCGGAGGACACCAGCCAGTGCTGCCCAGAGCCGACGCTGCCGGCTGAAGGCGGAGCCAGATCAGGGCGGATCCTGATCAGCCGCCACCCCGTCGGCTGCCCGACCCGCCACCTCGAAGCTCGCGGTGCGCCGCCGGTCCCGAGCGCCGCCCCGCACCACGGTGACCCTCGCCATAGATGTGTCCCGGCCCAGCCGCTCCGCCCCATGGCGGAGGCCCTGCGCGAGAATGTGAAACGTCGCGCCGCCACCGACGCCGGCGAGGCTTTGCTCGGCCGCGTCCTCTGGCGGCGGCGAGGGAGGAGGGAGGGAGAGGAGGGTGCTGGCGGCGGCGGTGGGAGTGCCCTCCCTGCCGCCCACCGGAGCGACGTGGGAGTGTCAGATCCTTTTTTTCGGGAGCCCCTAAATTGGGGGAGAATTGATGGACTTTGTATATGGGAAATTGCTAAATGAGCTCGGGCTCCAAGGAGCTCTTGCCAAGAAGGTTCATGTGCTCTGAAGCAGGTCCAGCCAGCTCTCGGGCAAGGTCACCAGCGAGGTTTCTGAACCAAAATTGACACCTTGTTTCTCATGGCTTATGCATTTCAATGCATCAAGTATTGATGTAACCAGCGAAATTCTGTGGATTCGAAACAGCAACATGCATGTGTGTTTTTTATTAGTTAGAAACCAGAGCCAAATTACTTATCATCGTCATACTTGTTTAACCAGACCTGAACCCGTACAACCTGACGTACTAGCAACAGGACTGCACGCATATCACTGAAATCGTATCATTAAGCAACCTTATTTTTCCTGGTTGATCCGAGCATGATGACCTTTTGCTCATCCCTTCAGCAAATAATTAGTTGCAACACCTCTCTCTCTCATGCAAATGAAATCAGCATGCATACAGTCTCTCCCTCACTTCCAAAGCAAAGACTTTTCTCTTGACCTGCTAAAATAAATCGTGTCTCTCATTTATGTAAAAAAAAAAAAACCCACTGACACGGACACTATCTCTCTTTTAGAAAAGAGGAGTTCCTTCTCACAGTATTTTATTTTCAAAAGTTCTCTCTCACAGTCACAGCGTTATCTCTTTTTTTTTTTTTTTGCGGGTGAGCGTTATCTCTCTTCAATCCTATAAAAAAATTCTTGCAGAATTACCCCACAACTTCTCTCACTCACTCAAAAACATACTACACTTTTTTCTCTAGGATTTGTCTCTCGGATGCACTTTTCCTTCTTTTTTTTAATCGCTGGCAAACAAGACAAAGCAACCAGCCGCTGCGGCAGGCTACTGCCAGAAACCTAGCATACGACAAAGCGACCAGCCGCTCCAGCAGGTGCTCGTGCTTTGTATTACTGTTCACGTAGACAGGACAGCGCCTCCTAATGATACTTGCTGGAATGAATATTAATAATGTAGTGGAACACGAAAAATGATAGAAATTTATTTATAACTTCCGAAAAGGAGATATCGTCCGGAAAACACATAGCATGAGAAATCTTCCAACATTCAGGCAGGAAACACATGACAATAGAAATTCACGGGAAAATTACGTGCAAGAAACACATGGCCAAAGAAATTGGGCGGAAAACTTTCGGGCGACACTTATTCTGAGGGAAACACACACCGGCAAAAAGGACTACCTCCCCAAGATAGATGCCTTCGTCCAATGGGTCTCGGATCTTCTCAAAAAACCCTTCCGGCTGACGATGAAATATCTCGGTTTAAACAAGGTTGAAATGAGTGCAAAAATATCACTCATCATAGCATAGCTCTATTTCTTGAGTCACTTGAGAATTATATCTGTTGATCATTATGAAGAATCTGAAAAACGCTAAGACCAAGATCATGCCCTCTAAAACGAGGGGAGGTAAGGAACTGCCATCACACTTTGCACTTGATTCACCTTCTATTTTGAGTAGGCTTGCGACACCACCACCTGTTATTCAATCTGATATGTTGCAAGTAATTGATGATGCTACTTATGCTATAAATGAAACTTGTGATGATGCTAATGCTCTGCTTGAGAAAATTGTGCCACTAGGTGAATTTCTTGGTGAACAACTTGCAAAAGCTAAAGAACTTGAGAATGCTGAAACTGGTGAAAAATTATGATTCACCTATTAGCCTAGCTCTCCTACTAGAGTTGAAATGCCTAAGATACGTGAGGATTATGTTATGGATGAGGAGATAGCTAGTGAATATCTTGCTTGTAATGACAGAGATGGTGTTAAGAAATTGCTGAGTAAGCTGAAAGAAAAAGCTATGATAGAGAGAATGAAATATGATCCTAAGTTTGCTACGTCTCCTATCTATATTACTGATAAGGTTTATGAATTCCCTGTCGATCCCGAGTTAATCACTTTGGTAGAATATGATCCTTTTCATGGTTATGAAACTGAAACTATTGTGGCACACCTTACTAAATCGAATGATATATCCACCCTGTTTTCTCATGAGGATAAAATTCGCTACTACTATATTCTTAAGTTGTTTTCTTTCTCATTATAGGGTGATGCTAAAGCATGGTTTAATACTCTTGCTTCTGGTTGTATGCGTAGTCCTCAGGATATGATATATTACTTCTCTGGAAAAAAATCCTGCTCATAAGAAACAAGCTGCCTTACTGGAAATATTTAACTTTGTGTAATCTGAAGAAGAGAATCTCCGTCAATCTTGGAGGAGGCTTCTCCAATTACTTAATGCTTTGTGTAATCATCCTCTTAAGAAAAATGAAATACTTGATATCTTTTATAATGGACTAACTGATGCTTCTAGGGACTACCTAGATAGTTGTGCTTGTTGTGTTTTCAAGGAACGAACTGCTGGACAGGCTGAAGAACTATTAAATAATATATTGAGAAATACCGATGGTTGGACACTTCTTGAGTCGCCACCAAACCAATTCCAAAGAAGATAGGTATTCTATTTCTCAGTCCAGAAGATATGCAAGAGACAACGAAATCTATGAAAGAAAAGGGTATTAAAGCTGAAGATGTTAATAATTTACCACATATTGAAGAAATACATGGACTCGGTACCCCGACACAGGTAGTAAGGTAAATTCTCTTTATATATTTGATGAAGGTGATATTCCCTATAATAAATCTCCTAGTGAATGCCTGGATGAATTTGATAATTACATTGTTAAGCAAGAACACTTCAATATGTATGTTAGTAATCAGTTGAAATAAAATGCTATCATGATTGATCGCTTGAGTGACTTGATGTTCAGAATTGCTAATGATGTTAGAGGTTTAACATGCATCCATGGTTCATACCTAGTTAGAACAAGTCTCTAAGTCACAAAATGATTTGCTTATTGAGATGAATAATAAAATGAATGATCTTGCTGATAGGGTAATGCCTAGAGGAGGTAAAAGGACTCAGGATCCTCTATATCCTGAAGGTCATCCTAAAAGAATTGAGCAAGATTCTCACAGAATTAATATTGATGCACCTAGTTCATATAAGAAGAAAAAGAAAAAAAAAGAAAAAAAAAAGAAAAATGATAGAACTTTGCAGGCTTCTATGGAACCTGATATAGAAAAACCTTCTCAAAATAGTAATGATGTTTCTATTTCTGATGCTAAGACACAATCTAGTAAATGAACATCCACCTAGTGATAATGATAACGATGTTCATGTTGATGCTCAACTAGATAATGATAAAGAACCTGATAATGATGTAGAAATAGAACCTGTTGTTGATCCTAATAACCCACCTCCTAAGATTTAAAAGTATGATAAAGGATTTCATTGCTAGAAAACATGGTAAAGAAATAGAACCATGGGTTCAAAAATCCATGCCTTTTCCCACTAAGCCTCCGAAAAATAAGCATGATGAGAATTTTGAACGCTTTGTTGAAATGCTTAGACCCGTCTTTTTGCGCACACGCTTGACATATATTTTGAAAATGCCTCCATATGCTAAATACATAAAAGATATTGTCACTAATAAAAGAAAGATACCTGCTACTTATGAGCTGCGTTGGGATTTCCCCGAACAGGAGAGAATGATGCAGTACAATAGAGATAAGTATTTCCCTCAGTTAAGAACCAAGGTTATTAATCCAGTAGGAGAACCACGCAAGACCTCGTGAACAGCACCTACACACAAAATAACAAATACTTTCACCCCACGCAAACAAGGGGTTGTTAATCCCTTGGCGATTAATTGCAAGGATCAAATCTCGTAGTGATAGATAGATAAACAAAAACACAAAATAAAATAACGGTAAAATAAATTGCATCAAGGTATTTTTGGATTTTAATATGTGGTAAAGATAGACCCGGGGGCCGTAGTTTTCACTAGAGGCTTCTGTCTTGAACATAACATACGGTGGGTAAACAAATTATTGTTGGGCAATTGATAGAAAAGCGCATATTTATGACGTTATCCAAGGCAATGATCATGTATATAGGCATCACGTCCGAGACAAGTAGACCGACTCCTGCCTGCATCTAGTACTATTACTCCATACATCGACCGCTGTCCAACATGCATCTATAGTATCAAGTTCATAAAGAACAGGGTAACGCCTTAAGCAAGATGACATGATGTAGACAAAGTAAACCCAATTAATATGAATAAACCCCATATTTTTATCCTTAATGGCAATGATACAAATATGTGTCATGTCTCATTCTGTCACTGGGATTAAGCAACGCAAGGTCGAACCCATCATAAAGCACCTCTCCCATTGCAAGATAAATCAATCTAGTTGGCCAAACCAAACGGATAGATCAGAGAGAAACACAAAGCTACAACAATCATGCATAAAAGAGTTCAGAGAAGACTCAAATAATATTCATAGATAATCGGATCATAAAGCCACAATTCATCGGATCCCAACAAACACACCGCAAAAAAGGATTACATCCAGTAGATCTCCAAGAACATCGAGGAGAACATTGTATTGAAGATCAAAGAGAGAGAAGAAGCCATCTAGCTACTAGCTATGGACCCGTAGGTCTGTGGTAAACTACTCACACATCATCGGAAGGGTGGCAAGCTTGATGTAGAGGCCCTCCGTGATTGATTCCCCCTCCAGCAGAGTACCAGAAAAGGTCTCCAGATGGGATCACCAAAGAACAGAAACTTTTGGTGGCGGAAAAAGTATTTTGGGTGGCTCTCTGATGTATTGAGAATATTTGGAAATTTATAGAAGTGGAATTAGGTCAAGAGGTGCCATGAGGGGCCCACTAGCCTGGGGGGTACACCCCCCTGGGGCCCGCCCGGCAGGCTTGTCACTCCCTCGTGACTCTTCATGTCTTCTCCCGAAGCTTCTAGGGTCCCTTCTAGTCCAGAAAAAAAATTCGTCAAAATGTTTCATAGCGTTTGGACTCTGTTTGGTACAGATTTCCTGAAAAGCCAAAAACAAGCAAAAAAACAGCAACTGGCACTGGGCACTAGGTTAATAGGTTAGTCCTAAAAAATTATATATAATTGCATAATAAACATCCAATATTGATACTATAATAGCATGGAGCATTAAAAATTATAGATACGTCCGAGACATATCAATACCTGAAGCTGAAATTATTCTTTTAAGGGAGGAGTACCTAAGAAGTTAGGAAATCCAGGAATACCCACTATACCATGCTCCATTAAAAGAAGTTATGTCAAAACTGCTTTTGTGATTTGGGAGCCGGTGTTAGTGTTATGCCTTTCTCTTTATATAGAAGACTTGATTTGAATAAGTTGACACCTACTGAAATCTCTTTGCAAATGGCAGATAAATCAAATGCTATACCTATCAGCATTTGTGAGGATGTACCCCTTGTAGTTGCAATTGTTACTATCTTAACAGACTTTATCATTCTTGATATGCTCGAGGACGACAACATGTCAATTATCCTTTGGTAGACCCAATTTGAATACTGCAGGGGTTGTTATTGATTGCAACAAAAGCAAGGTCACTTTTCATGTCAATGGTAGAGCATACAATATATTTCCCGAGGAAACAGAGTTCAGTGAATTGTATCAACTCCATTGAAAGAATTATGACGATCACTATTGGAGGTTTTGAATTTCCTCTTTCGTCCGTCAGAAAAAAAATATGAAACTCTTATTGTTGGGGAGATGCATATTCCAGTTGAGGTAACATAGTGTTATACGAAAATTCTTCGGTTTCGTGTTACTCGGAAATAGTTTGTTAATAAGACTTTATCAAACTTATTAATGGATTCTTTTGGAGGGGCATGGGGTCGACGAATTTAGTAAGCACAACCTACTGTACCTATAGATTGCTCTTTGTTTATTTCCAGTTTAATAAAGTAAAATGCCATGATTATCCTATTTTCTGAGTTATCCGTGCAATAAAAAATGACCCAAAAATAAAAGTGCTCAGAATGTCGTAAAATTGTAGCATGATTTTTTATGGAATACATAAGAATTTTTGGCACTGAGTACATCCCAGGGGGTGCCCCTATTGCTCACTGCTACGTCTCCAACGTATCTATAATTTTTGATTGTTCCATGCTACTATATTATCTGTTTTGGATGTTTTATATGCATTCTTATGCTATTTTATATTATTTTTGGGACTAACTTATTAACCTAGAGCCCAGTGCCAGTTTCTGTTTTTTCCTTGTTTTTGAGTTTCACAGAAAAGAAATATCAAACGGAGTCCAAATGGAATAAAACTTTACGATGATTTTTCTTGGACCAGAAGACACCCAGAGGACTTGGAGTCCAAGCCAGAAGACCCACTAGGCGGCGGCAAGGGTGGAGGGCGCGCCCTAGGGGGGGCGCCCCTGCCTTGTGGCCCCCTCGGGAGTCCCCTGACCTACTTCTTCGTCCTATATATTCACATATATTCCAAAACCCTCGGAGAGACCCACAAAAATACTTTTCCGCCGTCGCAACCTTCTGTTCCCATGAGATCCCATCTTGGGGCCTTTTCCGGCATCCTGCCGGAGGGGGATTCGATCACGGAGGGCATCTACATCAACCCTATTGCCCTTTCGATGAAGCGTGAGTAGTTTACCTCAGACCTACGGGTCCATAGCTAGTAGCTAGATGACTTCTTCTCTCTCTTTGATTCTCAATACCATGTTCTCCTCGATGTTCTTGGAGATCTATCCGATGTAATCTTCTTTCGCGTTGTGTTTGTCGAGATCCGATGAATTGTGGATTTATGATCAGCTTATCTATGAATATTATTTGAATCTTCTCTGAATTCTTATATGCATGATTTGATATCTTTGTATTTCTCTTCGAATTATCGGTTTGGTTTGGCCAACTAGATTGGTTTTTCTTGCAATGGGAGAGGTGCTTAGCTTTGGGTTCAATCTTACGTGATTTCACCCAGTGACAAAGTAGGGGTAGCAAGACACGTAGTGAATTGTTGCCATCGAGGATAAAAAGATGGGGTTTTCATCATATTGCTTGACTTTATTCCTCTACATCATGTCATCTTACTTAAGGCGTTACTCCGTTCTTTATGAACTTAATACTCTAGATGCATGCTGGATAGCGGTCGATGTGTGGAGTAATAGTAGTAGATGCAGAATCGTTTGGTCTACTTGACACGGACGTGATGCCTATATGCATAATCATTGCCTTGGATATCATCATAACTTTGCGCTTTTCTATCAATTGCTCGACAGTAATTTGTTCACCCACCGTATTATTTGAATTCAAGAGAGAAGCCTCTAGTGAAACCTATGGCCCCCAGGTCTATTTTCCATCTTATTTGTTTCCAATCTACTATTTTGCAATCTTTTATTTTTAGATCTATAAACGAAAAAACCCAAAAATATTTAGTTATCTTTTATTTAGTTTTATCTATCTCTATCAGATCTCACCTTTGCAAGTGACCGTGAAGGGATTGACAACCCCTTTATCGCGTTGGGTGCAAGTGTTTGATTGTTTGTGTAGATGCATCTATTGGGGACTTGCGCGTTTCTCCTACTAGATTGATACCTTGGTTCTTAACTGAGGGAAATACTTATCTCTACTGTGCTGCATCACCCTTTCCTCTTCAAGGGAAAAACCAACGCAAGCTCAAGAAGTAGCAGGAAGAATTTCTGGCGCCGTTGCTGGGGAGATCTATGTCAAGCCTACCAAGTACTCATCATAAACTCTCATCTGTTGCATTACATTATTTGCCATTTGCCTCTCGTTTTCCTCTCCCCCACTTCTAAAATGATTTTAAAAAAATGCCTTTTTATTCTCCCTTCTTCTGTTCGTCCTTCCGTTTACGTTTTGTTTGCCCGCGTGCTAGATCGTTTGATTTGCTCTCATGGCTAATCCTCCTACCATTGCTAGCACTCTCAAGAGTGAAGTTCTTAATTTTAAGCAAAGGGAAGGAGAAAATTTAAAAGATACTTGGTATAGAATTTGCAATGCCCAAAATAGATCTACTCGAAAGCAATCTACTACCGTTCTCCTTTGAAATTTTTATGTGGGTGTTACTCCTTGGAATAGATATGTTCTAGATACCATTACCGGGGGAAATTTCTTGGGAAGCCACATTTTTTATGCTTATAATGCTATGATAGATTTGGTAGGCTCATCACCTCTTATGGTTAATGAAACTGTTTTAACTCTGGAGCATGTGATGCAAAGGCTTGATATTATTGAGAATAAAATTGTTACCGTAGATCTTAATGAAAACTTGGATAAAAAGATTCATAATCATATTACTCAATATGGATCAAAGGTAGGAGTTACTTTGAAGAATCTTAAGGAAAAAAAACCCATAGTTAATGAAAAGTTGGATCAAGGTTCCACTAGGATTGATAAGTTGGAGAATATTATTACTAACTTGGGTTCCGCTTTTGCTTCTGTTAAAATTACCCCAAATTTTCCTTCCACCAAAGCTGCTAAGTTTATTTATGTTCCTAAAAATAAAGGTGAATCGTCTAGTGGGGAAAATGAAGATCTTAAGATGATAAGTGTTCACCCTTGTTTTGCTAATATCATGAGGGAACCTTTTGTTACGAATGAATTTCTTGATTTCTTACCAAGGAGTGTGATTATAGATAAAATTAAAGAACCTCCTATAGGGTCCAAAGGTGTAATTGAGGAATTGCATACCAAAGATGACAATACCTAGATCTATGTTTTTATGCCTAGCTAAGGGCGTTAAACAATAGCGCTTGTTGGGAGGCAACCCAATTTTATTTTTGTTCTTTTTTTTGGGTTCTGTTTTTCAATAAAATTTTCATCTAGCATCTGGTTAGATGTGTTTTCATTTTTTTTAATTAGTGTTTGGGCCAAGTAAGACCATTCGGATGGCTTACGGTGATAGTTGATTTGATCTTGCTGAAAAACAGAAACTTTTATGTCCAGTTGCAGAATTTTAATAATTCACAGAAGAAACGAAAAACACTGAATTTTTTACAAAAGATTGATATACAAATTTCCTCTGTTTTACTGATTTTTCAGAATTTTTGGAGTTACATAAGTATTATAACAATTCAGATATTTGCAGACTGTTCTGTTTTTGACAGATTCTATTTTCTATGTGTTGTTTGCTTATTTTGATGAATCTATGGGTAGTATCGGGGGGTATGAACCATGGAGAAGTTGGAATACAGTAGATATTACACCAATATAAATAAAGAATGGGTTCACAACAGTACCAAAAAGTGGTGATTTATTTTCTTATACTAACGGATCTCATGAGTTTTCTGTTGAGTTTTGTGTTGTGAAGTTTTCAAGTTTTGGGTAAAGATTTGATGGACTATGGAATAAGGAGTGGCAAGAGCCTAAGCTTGGGGATGCCCAAGGCACCCCAAGGTAATATTCAAGGACAACCAAGAGCCTAAGCTTGGGGATGCCCCGGAATGGCATCCCCTCTTTCGTCTTCGTCTATCGGTAAATTTACTTGAGGCTATATTTTAATTCACCACATGATATGTGTTTTGCTTGTAGCGTCTTGTATGATATGAGTCTTTGCTTTTTAGTTTGCCACAATCATCCTTGCTGTACACACCTTTTGAGAGGGACACGCATGCATCGTGATTTTTTAGAATACTCTATGTGCTTCACTTATATCTTTTGAGCTAGGCAATTTTGCTCTAGTGCTTCACTTATATCTTTTTAGAGCATGGCGGTGGCTTTATTTTATAGAAATTGTTGAACTCTCATGCTTCACTTATATTATTTTGAGAGTCTCTAAACAGCATGGTAATTTGATTTGGTTATGAATTTAATCCTAATATGATGGGCATCCAAGAGGGATATAATAAAAACTTTCATATAAAGTGCATTGAATACTATGTGAAGTTTGATTCCTTATGATTGTTTGGAGATATAAAGATGGTGATATTAGAGTCATGCTAGTGAGTAATTGTGGATTGGTAGAAATACTTGTGTTAAAGTTTGTGATTCCTGTATCATGCACGTATGGTGAACCGTTATGTGATGAAGTCGGAGCATGATTTATTTATTGATTGTCTTCCTTATGAGTGGCGGTCGGGGACGAGCGATGGTCTTTTCCTACCAATCTATCCCCCTAGGAGCATGCACGTAGTACTTTGTTTCAATGACTAATAGATTTTTGCAATGAGTATGTGATTTCTTTATGACTAATGTTGAGTCCATGGATTATACGCACTCTCACCCTTCCACCATTGCTAGCCTCTCTAGTACCGCACAACTTTCACTGGTGCCTTACACCCACCATATACCTTCCTCAAAACGGCCACCATACCTACCTATTATGGCATTTCCATAGCCATTCCGAGATATATTGCCATGCAACATCCACCGTTCCGTTTTATTATGACACGCTCCATCATTGTCATATTGCTTTGCATGATCATGTAGTTGACATCATATTTGTGGCAAAGCCACCTTTCATATTTTTTATACATGTCTCTCTTGATCATTGCACATCCCGGTACACCACCGGAGGCATTGATATAGAGTCATATTTTGTTCTAAGTATCGAGTTGTAACTCTTGAGTTGTAAGTAAATAAAAGTGTGATGATCATCATTATTAGAGCATTGTCCCATGTGAGGAAAGGATGATGGAAGCTATGATTCCCTCACAAGTTGGGATGAGTCTTCGGACTTAAAAAAAATAAAAGAGGCCAGAGAAGCCCACCAAATAAAAAATGAATGATGAGAGAAAAGAGAGAAGGGGCAATGCTACTATCCTTTTTTCACACTTGTGCTTCAAAGTAGCACCATGATCTTTATGATAGAGAGTCTCCTATGTTGTCACTTTCATATACTAGTGGGAATTTTTCATTATAGAACTTGGCTTGTATATTCCAATGATGGGCTTGATACGTCTCCAACGTATCTATAATTTTTTATTGTTCCATGCTGTTATATTATCATTCTTGGATCTTTTACAATCATTTTATATTATTTTTTGGGACTAACCTCTTGACATAGTGCCCAGTGCCAGTTGCTGTTTTCTGCTTGTTTTTTACATCGCAGGAAATCAATATCAAACAAAGTCCAAATGCATCAGAACTTTTTGTGGATTTTTTTGGGACCAGAAGACACCAGATGGGCCAGAGAAGCACCTGAGGGGAGCTCCGAGGGGAGCACAACCCACCAGGGCACGCCTGGGGCCCCAGGCATGCCCAGGTGGGTTGTGCCCACCTCGATGGCCTCCTGCACCACCTCTTTGCTCTATAAAGACCCCAATATTCCAGAAACCCTAGGGGAGTCGACGAAAATCAATTCCAGCCGCCGCAAGTTCCAGAAACCACAGATCCAATCTAAACACCATCACGGAGGGGTTCATCATCCTCATTGGTGCCTCTCCAATGATGCGTGAGTAGTTCATTGTAGACCTACGGGTCCGTACTTAGTAGCTAGATGGCTTTCTCTCTCTTTTGATTCTCAATACAATGGTCTCTTGGAGATCTATTTGATGTAACTCTTTTTGCGATGTGTTTGTTGGGATCCGATGAACTTTGAGTTTATGATCAGATCTATGTTTTTATCCATGAAAGTTATTTGAGTCTTTTGATCTCTTATATGCATGATTACTTATAGCCTCGTATTTCTTCTTCGAATCTTTGATTTAGTTAGGCCAACTAGATCGATTTTTCTTGCCATGGGAAGAGGTGCTTTGTGATGGGTTCGATCTTACGGTGCTTGATCCTAGTGACAGAAGGGGAATCGACACGTATGTATCATTGCTATTAAGGATAACAAGATGGGGTCTATTTCTACATAAATAGATCTTGTCTACATCATGTCATCGTTCTTATTGCATTACTCCGTTTCTCCATGAACTTAATACACTAGATGCATTCTGGATAGTGGTCGATGTGTGGAGTAATAGTAGTAGATGCAGGCAGGAGTCGGTCTACTAATCTTGGACGTGATGCCTATATAATGATCATTGCCTGGATATCGTCATGATTATTTGAAGTTCTATCAATTGCCCAACAGTAATTTGTTTACCCACCGTATGCTATTTTTCTTGAGAGAAGCCACTAGTGAAATCTACGGCCCCGGGTCTATTTTCTCATCATATATTTTCAGATCTATTTTGCTATTTGCCTTTTTATTTATTTGCCACTTTTATTTTTAGATCTATATTTCCAAAAACCCCAAAATACCTTGCTGCAATTTTTATTTATTTATTTTATCTCGCGTTCCCGCGAGATCTATTTATCCAATCTACTACAATTTTACCTATCTTTTTACCCGTGAGGGATTGACAACCCCTCTCTTACGTTGGGTTGCAAGTATTTATTCTTTGTGTGCAGGTACCGTTTACGTAGTGTTGCTTGGTTCTCCTACTGGTTCGATAACCTTGGTCTCATCACTGAGGGAAATACCTACCGTTGTTGTGCTGCATCATCCCTTCCACTTTGGGGAAATACCGACGTAGTTCAAGCCAACATCAAAAGGAATTTCTGGCGCCGTTGCCGGGGAGACATCACCAACATCTTCCAGGTTCCTAATCACAAATCTCATCTCCTTGCAATTTACATTATCTGCCATTTGCCTCTCATTTTCATCTCCCCCACTTCACAAAAATTTGTCATTTTATTCGCCTTTTTTTCGTTCGCCTTTTTCTCATCAGATCTCATGTTTGCTTGTGTTGCCATGTGCCTTCTATTTGCTTGCGTCTTCGCTTGCTAAAAATCTATTGTTATGGATCCTCATCCACTTGCTAATCTTTTTAAAAGATCCAATTATGATGAACCAATTGCTAGTGAATTGACTTCACTAGATTATCTTTATGAAGTTTTGCTTGAGATTTATGAATCTGAAAATTGTGATGAAGTGTTAAACGAAGGAATTTATAAATTGATTCATGATAGCTCCTTGAATGAAAAGCATGATTGCAATGATGTTAGTATAAATTCTATTAATGTCAATTGTGATAATAATATGCAAAACCCCAAGCTTGGGGATGCTAATTTTGATATGTCCACTACTTATTGCAATGATCATGATTGGGGTGATTCTTCTTATGATCTTGAAAATTTATTTAAGCCTCATGATGAATATGTTTGCGATAATATTGAAAGTGGGTTTGGAAGAGTGTCAACTCTAGGTAAAAATGATCCCACTACCTTGGAGCATGATCAATCTTATGAAAATTTTGATAAAAGTGGGTTTGAAGAGGTCATGACTTTAGTTGATGTTAATCCCACTATCTTGGAAGATTTTAAAACTTTTATGCATGTGGATCATGTAGAGAAAATTTTATATAATAGTTATATTATTGAATTTGATTATGATCCTACATGTAATTATTATGAGAGAGGAAAATATGGTTGTAGAAATTTTCATGTTGCTAAAGTACCTCTCGTTATGTTGAGATTGCAATTGTTTCTTTCTTCTTCCTTGCATATGCTAGATATTTCTTGTCTTCATAATTTGTTTTCCTATAAAATGCCTATGCATAGGAAGTATGTTAGACTTAAATGTGTTTGTCATATGCTTTATGATGCTCTCTTTGTGTTTCAATTACTATCTTTCATGTGAGCATCAATAAAATATTATGCCTCGCTAAGGGCGTAAAACGATAGCGCTTGTTGGGAGGGAACCCAATGAATAAAAATTATTTTTATCTTTTTTTTCTGTTCTTGAGTGTTTACACAATTATGCTACTGTTATGATTGTGTTTTTTGTGTTTTAATTTGTGTTAGTGCCAAGTAAAGCCTTTGAGATAGCTTTGGTGATAGTTGATTTGATCTTGTTGGAAAATAGAAACTTTTGTGTCCAGAAAAATAATTGTTTAGAATTACAGAAGCGATGAAAAATTCTAAATTTTTTACACAGTATTGATATACAAATTTCCTATGTTGTCCTAATTGTTCAGAATTTTTAGAGTTACAGAAGTATTCGAAATATTCAGATTTCTACAGACTAGTCTGTTTTTGACAGATTCTGTTTTCTTTGCGTTTTGTGCTTGTTTTGATGATTCTATGGTTTCCTTTGAAGAGTTTTTGCCATAGAAAAGTTGGAATACAGTAGATATAATTAAAAAAATATGAATGGGTTTGCAACAGTACTTATAGTAGTGATTTGCTTTCTATACTAACGGATCTCACGAAGGTTTTGTTGAGTTTTGTGTGATTGAAGTTTTCAAGTTTTGGGTGAGATCGCGATGGATGAAGGAATAAGGATTATCAAAAGGCTAAGCTTGGGGATGCCGGAGGCACCCCAAGATAATATCCAAGAAGTATCAAGCAACTAAGCTTGGGGATGCCCCCGAGTGGCATCCCCTCTTTCTTCTAACAACCATCGGTGTTTTACTTGGAACTATATTTTTATTCGTCACATATTATGAGTTTTGCTTGGACCGTCTTGTATGATATGAGTCTTTGCTTGTTTTGCTTTTTATTTTTTGCCAAGTATCCTTGCTAGACACACCTATTTGAGAGAGCCAAAATTATGTTATGACTTGTTAGAATTGCTCTCTATGCTTCACTTAAATCTTTTTGAGCTATGGAATTGCTCTAGTGCTTCACTTATATCTTTTTGAGCATGGTGTGCTTTATTATTTTTGAAGAAATGCTCTCATGCTTCACTTAGATTTATTTGAGAGTTAGTAATTTTTTTAAGAAATTCTCTTTTGCTTCACTTAGACTAATTTGAGAGAAAGAAATATGATGCTCATGTTCTTCACTTATATTTGTTTGAGCTTATTAAAAGCAACAAAAGAAATTAGTCCCAAAGTGATAGATATTCAAGGGGGATATAATAAAAACTTTCATGAAGATCATTGGACAAAATAAATTTGATTCCTTGTAATAATTTTGCGATATGATGATATAATATGTGAGTCATGTTGATGAGTAATTATGCTTTAGTAAGAATATTGGTGTTAAGGTTTGTGATTCCCTATGCAAGCATGAAAGTCAATAGTTATGCAATGAAATTACATCCTACTTATGGTGCATTATTCGGTGTTAGTTATGCTTAATGCTCGCTTATGAGATTTTTCGTTTCTTGGTTGGATGCTTCTCAATCTTTTGCTAGCCTTCATTTTGCACTAAGTATGATCACTACTTGTGCATCCAAAATCCTTTAAACCAGTTTTTGCCACATGAGTCCACTATACCTACCTATATGCTGTATTCTTTTGCCGTTCTAAGCAAATTTGTATGTGCCATCTCTAATTTTCAAAATAAATTTCTCTTTTGTGTGCTCGTACCGCTCATGAAATGGTAGGGGGTGGCTGATATATTTCCATGCTAGATATGTTATTCTCAAGATGAGTGTTTATTCACTTGTCAGTGCACGAGAGTACGACAAAGGTATTAGGGATGCCCAGTCCCAAAATGAAAAATGAATTTACTTTATGTTGTCATATAATAAATTCCTTGAAAAGTGTTGGTATGGAAGGCACCCGTGGATACGGCTAGCCATGAAAAGTGAAAGTATGGTGGAAAAAGGAATAAACTTTATTTTCTGTTTGGGAACCGCCTATGATATATCTAACATGGAAAGTATTGGGAACTACTCGATCGTTTTCGTTGACAGGAAAAGCATGCCACCCAAAATGTTTTTATTTCTATCTTTTTCGCTTTGAGCTCTGGCACCTCTTCAAATCCCTACTTCCCTCCGCGAAGGGCCTTTCTATTTACTTTATGCAATTTTTATTTTTACTTGAGTCTCCATCTTCTCTTATAAAGCACCAACTAAGGGGCACTATGATCATACTTGAGCATTGGGTGTAGCTAATATGCGAGTGTGTTTCATGAATGGATCAATGATTGAGCATAATGGGCTAGGGATAACTTGCTTTAGTGTTGATATTCTGAAAGACATGGTTGCTTGTTGATATGCTTGAGTATTAAAGTCCTCATGCCAAAACTAGACTATTGCTTTGGACCATATAAAAGTCAAAATGTCCATGCTACGAAGAAAAGAATATGTGATGAACATGTTAGGCAGCATTCCACATCAAAAATTCTGTTTTTATCATTTACCTACTCGAGGACGAGCAGGAATTAAGCTTGGGGATGCTGATACGTCTCCAACGTATCTATAATTTTTGATTGTTCCATGCTGTTATATTATCATTCTTGGATGTTTTACAATCATTTTATATCATTTTTTGGGACTAACCTATTGACATAGTGCCTAGTGCCAGTTGTTGTTTTCTGCTTGTTTTTTACATTGCAAGAAATAAATATCAAACGGAGTCCAAATGCAGCGAAACTTTTTGTGGATTTTTTTTGGACCAGAAGACACCAGATGGGCCAGAGAAGCACCTAAGGGGAGCTCCGAGGGGAGCACAACCCACCGGGGCACGCCTGGGGGCCCAGGCGCGCCCAGGTGGGTTGTGCCCACCTCGGTGGTCTCCCGCACTGTTGGGGTTATAACTACTGGGTATGACCCGCCCAGGAGGGGCCGGGTCATGCCACTGGCAGCTTAAGATGAATCGGCCCAAGAAGATATGAAGATGACGGTTCATAGAGCGAGCTTACTGAAGACCCAAGACCCGGGGATGACTTGAGGCCCACGGGTGTGAGCCGCCATATGTTTAACTTGTATTGTAAGGCAAGCTTAGTTAAGATACCGAGCCGGACATGTTTTGTATGAGCCGGCCGGGACTCTGTAAGCCGTCGGGCATCAGCCTGTATATAAAGGGGTGACCCGGCGGCGGGTTAACTCAAGAAACAACTCATCGAGAACTAGGTCAAGCGTATTCGCTCCCTGGTAATCGAACCCCAAGCAATACAACCTAAAGCAGGAGTAGGCTTTTACCTCGTTGAGAGGGGCCGAACCTGGGTAAACTCTTTGTGTCCTTTGTCCCGTTTAACCCCTTCAAGCTAACCTAGTTGCGATGGCTCCACACCTAAGTCCTTTTGCTAGGGCATCTGCCGTGTTAAGTCCACGACCGTTGGCGCCCACCGTGGGGCCCGCGCAAGGTTGTTTCGAGTTCTTGAAGGGCAGCTTCACAGGGATTAAGGGATACGCCGTCGGTCGGATGACTAAAAGCCGCCGCGGTAAGCTCTACATTGACGACGCTGGCTGGGGCCCCGAGGCCGGCTCAACCGAGTACGGGTACCGGGTCCCCTTCGACGGAATCCACGTCTTCATCAGCAAGATTGGTGAATCGGAGCCTGAGCCGGACACCTGAACCAACATCGTCGAGACGGCTCAGCGTGCATGACCCACCAAGGTTCAAGCCGCCGTGAAGCGCGCTTTTGTGGGTTTTATTCACGGAGTGGATCTTGAGGAAGGATCTGTGTCCGGTGGAGTCTTCAACCGGCGAGACCAATTCCATATATCAATTGCAAGATGGTGGGCTTGGGGGCTGTTCCGATGGTGACAGTATTCCGGACCCCTATGAGCCGCCGAACAGAGTCGCAATCTTCATGGTCGGTACTCAACCGGTGCTCAATTCATCAACTACTGCAGCCATGACTTCCGGTTCAACGGCCACGGCAACGGCCGGGGCGAGTAACTCTGCGCGCCCGCCGGCTCAAGTTCTATCTGAGCTCTTGGAGGCTTTGGCGACCTTATTAGCTGCAGAGGTAACACCGTAGAATCAAGCACAACATAAGGTGGATGTCGCGAAACTACGAGATGAGATAGCTCAAGCCAAGGAGGAGTTTAATGCTAAGAATGCTAGGATGGTGACAGAACGAGCTGCCCTGGACGCTGCGTCACAATGGATTCAAGCAGAGAATTTCCGGTTAAGCCTGGATCAGAATGCATCTAACGCCGTTCCGCGAAGGAGGCACTAGAGTCATCTACCTCCGGAGTATGATGCAAGGAATCTTTTCAACACGCCTGGGGCTGGAACCAGTGACCCGCCCGTGGTGAACCGGGTTGTTGAGGCGCCCGTGACCAGAGCGACGGTTCAACCACGTGCTGCAGACCCGCCTCGTTTGAATTTGACCCTGCCTCAGCAAGTTCCGACACCGCCGGGTCATTATTCTAACCCTTTGGACAATATGATTGCGACAGCTACGCGATTGGCGACTCTCCCCATTGAAGGGGAGTCTCTAGCCACGATGGAGAGACGGAGGGCTGGAGAGCTTATTCAGACAGCGGTGGCTCAACAGGCGGCTTACTCGTACAGTCGTGATCGGATTCATTCAACCCCTCGTCAAAGCCGGAGTTATAGCAGGCATATTGATTCGCCAGCGGTTTCAAGCAGTGAGCGGCATGTAACCCGCCCCGTAGGAATGACCCGCCGCGTGGTGATAACAATGCTCAGGCTTTGGTGGATCAGGGCAAGGCACGTCGGGAGGCTGAGCTGGCGGCTCAGTTGGCAGCTCGTCAACAATCTCCGGCTTACCCATCGGTGTCTGTGGAGGCAGGAGTGACCTCTAGAACCCTTGGTGTGCCATGTTTAGTGCCGGCTCTACGTAACAAGCGCTTACCTAAGGATTTTAAGGGCCCCCGCAAGGTGCCTAATTATACGGCGGATCAGCCCCCAGAGGCCTGAATTGAGAGCTATGAGATGGCCATGGGGATGTTGGATGTTAGTGATGCTGCGTGTGCTAAATACTTCACCATGATGTTGGATGGGCCGGCACGCACTTGGCTGAAAGGGTTGCCCCCTAACTCCATCAGGTCATGGGCTGAATTGAAGACGCGTTTTATCCAAAATTTCAAAGACACGTGCAAGCAGCCTATGTCGATTCTTGATTTAGATTCTTGCGTCCAGGGTGAGGGCGAGTCAACAACCAATTGGGTGCGCTGGATCTCGGCCGTTATCCACTCATCGGATAGTATCAACGCCGGTTCAGCCGTCCTGATGTTGGAAAAGAATTGTCGGTTCCTTCCCCTTAAGCAGAAGCTGGGACGGCTTAAGCGCCACTGCAACGATATGGGAGAGCTCATGGCGGCTCTCGTTAAATACGCCGACTCTGATAGTACCAAGGACCCTGAGTCTGATGAGGAGAAGGTTGGCAAGGGAAAGAAGAACGGCAATGCCAAGGGGCAGCAGCACAATACAGCGGGACAAGGTAATAATGGTAAGCATAAGCAGATGGACAGCGGTTCAGACTTTGTGGCCAATACCAACACGCAGAGTAACAATCAGCGTCGTAAGGGAAAATCGTCAATGCCCCGATTTGGCAGGCCAAAGTTCAACCTCGAGGCGATTATGAATCAGCCTTGCCCAAAGCACGGTACACAAGAGAAGCCGGCCAATCATCTATGGAAAGATTGCTTCATCATGAGGGAGTATGGAAATTCTGGTTTTTTCCAGAACAATCATGGCCCGCATGGCGGGTCAGGATCCGGCTCTCACGGACCTGGCTTTGGAGGTGATGGCTCAAGTTTCGGTTTTCAGGGCCAAGGCAGTCAAGGTGGTTTTAATCAGCAACCTAGTCAAGGGAATCAGCAACAACAGACCGGTTATCAAAGTAATCCGAAGCAGCTGAATAGTGGTCAATATCATGTGTTTACCACGAGTTTATGCAAACGAGACCGGAAGATTCATAAGCGGGCGGTGAACGCGGTTGAGCCGGCAGTCCCTCGATACTTACAATGGTCTGAACATCCTATTGTATGGAGCTGTGAGGATCACCTGCCTCGGGTTGATAATCCGGGTCAATTGGCTTTGTGGTTGCTCCTCAGGTTGGAGGGTATAAGTTTACCAAGGTGCTCATGGATGGAGGCAGCAGCATCAATATCCTTTATTATGATACTTTCCACCGTATGAATTTGACTGACAAAGATCTTAAGCCGTCTTCTACTGTTTTTCGTGGGGTGGTGCCTGGTAAGTCAGCGTATCCTGTAGGTAAGATAGCTTTGGAAGTGGGCGTTGGTGATGACCATGATTACAGAGCTGAAACATTGACCTTTGAAGTGGTCAAGATCAAGACTCCTTATCACGCCCTATTTGGGCAGCCGGCTTATGCTAAGTTTATGGCACGACTTAGTTATGTTTATCTGCATCTTAAAATGCCGGGTCGCAAGGGTACCATCACGGTGCATGGTGACAGGAAGATAGCCTTGGAGTGTGAAGAGGGTGATGCTGCTTATGCTGAGTCTATTTGTGCAACAGAGGAATTAAAGTTCTACAAAGATAATGTTGACCCGGCGGATATGACCCCCTTAAAAAAGCCAACCACAGAGCATGACCCCTTGTTGAAGTTTAAGTCGGCAGATGACACTAAGCTGGTTGACTTTGTTCTTGGCGACTCGTCCAAGCAGTTCAGTATCAGTGCTAATATGGATCCAAAATAGGAAAGCGCGCTCATCGAGTTCATCCGTGAGAACCGGGACATCTTTGCATGGAAACCTTTAGACATGCCAGGTGTACCAAGGGAACTCGCTGAGCACACTCTCAATATTGATCCAAAGTTTAAGCCGGTCAAGCAATTCCTTCGTTGTTTTAATGAAGAAAGACGTAAGGCCATTGGTGAAGAAGTGGCCGGCTCTTGGCAGCTGGGTTCATCATTGAAGTTTTTCATCCTGAGTGGTTGGCTAACCCGGTGCTGGTACTTAAGAAGAATGGCACTTGGCGTATGTGTGTGGATTACACAGATCTTAACAAGGCCTGTCCGGCTGACCCTTTTGCTCTCCCTCGTATTGATCAGATCATCGATGCTACGGCGGGTTGTGAGCGTTTGAGTTTTTTGGATGCTTATTCTGGTTATCATCAGATCAAGATGGCAGTTAAGGACAGGAGAAGACAGCTTTCATCACTCCCTTTGGATCCTTCTGCTATGTGTCTATGCCTTTTGGGCTTAAGAATGCCCAGGCAACTTATCAGCGGTGTGTTCAGAATTGCCTTCATGACCAGATTGGACGCAATGTTCATGCTTATATGGATGATATTGTTGTGAAATCCAGGAAGAAGGAGACCTTGATAGATGATTTAAAGGAGACCTTTGACAATCTTCAGGTTTACAAGATGATGCTTAACCCGGCCAAGTGTGTCTTTGGTGTGCCAGCAGGCAAGCTCTTGGGTTTTTTGGTTTCTGAAAGAGGCATTGAAGCTAACTCGGAGAAAATCAAGGCTATCAATTCTTTGGCTAAACCGGCGTGTATTAATGACGTCCAGCGTCTGGCAGGTTGTATTGCGGCTTTAAGCTGATTTATAAGCCGTTTGGGTGAAAAGGCTATCCCTTTATATCAGATGATGAAGAAAACAAATCACTTTGTCTGGAGCGATGCTGCTAATCAGGCGTTTGAGGCGTTGAAAAAGTAGCTGGCTGAGCCGCCGGTTCTTGCAGCTCCTGTTGACAAGGAGCCCTTGCTTTTATATGTGGCTGCTAACAGCCGAGCCGTCAGCGGACGGTTTAGAGGACGGTTTATTATGTCAGTGAGGTACTCATTGAATCTAAGCAAAGATACCCACATTGGCAGAAGCTGGTTTATAGAGTATTCATGGCTAGTCGTAAGTTGAAGCAATATTTCCTTGGTCATCCCATCACTGTGGTCAGTTCTGCTCCCCTAGGAGATATTATTCAACACAGAGAAGCCACAGGTCGGGTAGCCAAGTGAGCCATTGAGCTTGGACCCCATGGTTTGAAATATATGCCTCGGACAGCTATCAAGTCTCAAGCACTTGTGGATTTCATCAATGACTGGACAGAGTTGCAGATGCCTGAGGAGAAGCCAGATAACACATATTGGACTATTCATTTTGATGGATCCAGGCAGTTGGAAGGCTCGGGGGCTGGAGTTATTTTGACTTCCCAACGAGGTGAGAATTTTTTTATATTTTAAGGTTAATGTTCCCTTGTACTAACAATGCAGCTGAGTATGAGGCCTTGCAACATGGTCTTCGGATGGCTAACGAGATGAATCTAAGCCGGGTGAGGTGTTTTGGCGACTCGGATTTGGTGGCTCAGCAAGTTTCAGGAACTTGGGATTCCAAGGACCCACTCATGGCGGCTTATCGCTGAGAGGTTGATGTTATCGCTGGTTATTTCAAGGGCTATCAAGTGGAGCATGTTGATCGCAGGAAAAATGAGGCGGCTGGTTATTTCAAGGGCTATCAAGCGTAAGCTGGTACCACCTAATGTTTTCCTTGACATTTTGCATAACCCTTCAGTTAAATTGCCTACGGAGGAAGGTCTTGCTGTTCCTGACCCGGAGGCACAGTTAGTGGCGGCTCTTCATGCTATTCCTGATTGGACAGTTCCGTATTTGGTTTATATGACCCGGGGTGAGTTACCTGAAGATGAAACTTTAGCCAGGCAGATAACCTGGCGGTCTAAGTCAATGACTATTGTCAATGGAGAGTTGCACCGATGCAGTGTCACAGGGGCGTTTCAGCGTTGTGTTTCTCCTGAGGAGGGCCGTGAGATTCTATGAGAGATTCATGAAGGAGATTGTGGCCATCATGCCGGCTCTAAGTCTCTCGTAGCTAAGGCTTTTCGTCATGGGTTTTATTGGCTGACGGCTCATACTGATGCAGAGGATTTGGTTAGCAAGTGTGATGGTTGTCAGAAATTTTCAAGGCGAGCTCATGTGCCGGCTCAAGAATTGAGGATGATTCCAATTACTTGGCCGTTTGCAGTCTGGGGGCTCGATATGGTTGGACCTTTTAAAAGATCGAAGGACAAAAAGACTCACCTCTTGGTGGCAGTTGACAAGTTTACAAAGTGGGTTGAGGCAGAGTCGGTCAGCAAGTGTGACGCAGCAACGGCGGTTCAATTCATCAAAAAGGTGATTTTCCATTTTGGCTACCCTCACAGCATTATAACTGATAATGGCACTAATCTGTCTAAGGGTGCTATGAAAGAATTCTGTCGAGAGCATATTCGTCTTGATGTTTCATCAGTGGCTCACCCCCAGTCCAATGGTCAAGCTAAAAGAGCCAATCAAGAAATCTTGAGAGGCATAAAATCCCGGCTTATGGTCCCTTTGCAGAGGACGCCGGGTTGTTGGGTTGAGGAGTTACCTTCGGTGCTTTGGAGTATCAATACTACCCCCAACAGATCCACGGGTTATATGCCTTTCTTCATGGTTTATGGAGCAGGGGCGGTTCTCCCTAGTGACATCCGTCATGACTTGCCCCGTGTGGCGGCTTATGTTGAAGCTAATAATGAAAAAGCACGTCAGGATGCTCTTGACCTTCTGGATGAGGAGCGTGACCTTGCAGCGGCTCATTCGGCGATTTACCAGCAAGATCTGCGTCGTTATCATAGCCGCCGGGTTAAAACCCGGACCTTTCAAGAATGTGATTTGGTGCTCCGGCTCATCCAGGATCAGACAGATATGCACAAGTTATCCCCACCTTGGGAAGGGCCCTTTGTGGTTAGCAAAAATCTGAATAACGGATCATACTACCTCATCGATGTTCGAGACCACAAGGATTCACGCATGTCGGAGGAGGAGACCCGCCGGCTATGGAATATTGCTCATCTTCGGCCTTATTACACCTGAGCTACCGGTTCTTGTGTTGTACATATTTTCATCCATGTATATATTATGATCAAGTATAATAAAGCCGGCATCCCTGATAATTCAGGGCCTCTGTCGTTTCATTTCTGAGTATCTGAGTCTTTATTGTCGGTTCATAAGATCACTTGGGGGCTTCCTGCTCATTGAGCATAGCTATGACTACCCTTTTGATCAGGCTTGCACGCCTTGTTAAAAATAACATGGGGGCTTCCTGCTCACTAAGCATAGCTATGACAACCCTATTGATCTGGCTTATACGCCTTATTAAAACACTTGGGGGCTTATTGCCCAAGGTTACCAAAGAGAACTTGTTACAGTGTACAGTTCAAACATAGGTATCTGGCCTTCAAGATTCATTATATATCACTTGGGGGGCTTCCTGTTCAATGAACATAGCTTTATTTACCCTTTTGATCGGCTTGGACGCCAGGTGTATTCACCAAAAATCCGGGTTATCCTGCCTTTGTATGTCTGCCACTCCGCCCAGGTAATCCTGGAATGACTCGCCGTACTCTTGACAGTCAATCTTGTAAAGACCCTAAACTTGTCAAAGTTAAAACAGCGATTGGTCATGTGAGGCCCGGCTTACAGGTTTGAATAAAGGATTAACTCAGTGGCTGTGCGGCCCTTGAATAGCACTTGATATTGAGGCTTGGCGGCCTATGAAGGCCTTGTTTTGTCTAATTTGATATTTGCTTTGCACTTTGTTTGCGTTCTTATCTTTGTACCATATTGATATATGGTTTAAAATTGGTTCAGGCCATGTAGCCTTAATCCTTATGACTCATATTTGAGTATATCCGGAGTTTTGATAACCCAGCCTGGCTTTGGACGATAAGTCGCCAGTATGTTTTGATTATGCACTTAGGGCGCTGCGCTCTAAGTCTTTAGGTTGTTACCCTTGCTGCACATGGCGTGGTAAGCCGGCAGTATGAACAAAATTCACAGCGATTTTTTTTATGGGGCATCATGACCCGCCCTGGGGTAAACCGCCAGGGCACATGTTATATGCTTATATGCAGGGAATATGAGGAATATGACCTGTATGATTGATAATATTATAAGCAGAAATGGCAGATCTCCCATATCAAGATTGGCGGTTTAAAGTGTTATTAAGATAAACATGCACGATGGCATGGCAGATAATTGTTTCAACTAGACTATTACAAGGCGTCATGTGGCCCAAAAGAATAAGTGTTTTGATGCACACAGCATTCAATGCTGTGGATGATAAATTGGCCCTTGGATCAGTTGTCTTGGCCTTGGCGTATTAAAGATTTCGGGTCATCCTGCACCAGTTCTTCTTCTTCCTCCACTGGCTGGAAATCAGGTGATGTCCAGTTGACGCCAGTTACAGCTTTGAATATAGCCTCATCATCTATGAGCATGGAGGGATCAATGTCAGGGGCAAAAGTGTGCTTACGTGTTGGAGGAATCAAGTCCATGACTGGATAAACTGGCGCTTTCAAGTTTTCATTTTGAGCGGTATAAGCCGCCTGATATTTGGAGAGCTCAGATTCCTCAGCCAGTTTTCTTGCGAACGGCCGCATCTCCTTGACAATTTTGGTGAAGTCCTCTGCAGTGAAGGGAGACACGTCTTCTTTTAAGCTTGGGCAGCCAGTAGCCAGCTCCTTCGGGTCAAGCTCTGCCTGCCATGCTTTGGCCCGGCTCAGGGCAGTAATGGCGCCAGCCCTGGCGGCTGACCATTTTATTTCTTCTGCCCTTTGGGGTACAACTGACAGCTTGTTCAGAGTTTCTTTGATAAGAGTAGGTGGCTGTTTGGTATAAGAGACAGCAGCTATGGCTCGTTGTGCGCCGGTGTATAATTGTTCCACAAGAGTATAGGTGGCTTTTAGCTTCATGCGCATGTCTGAGCCAAAGTGGGAAACCCTGGGGCCTGCGTTACCAAAGATATTGATAAACCGGCTGAATGGTTGTTCAACATTGATGATGAAAGATTGAGAGGCAATATTACTTACCAAAGATGGCGGCTGTCGTGCTATTGATTTGATACTTTAAGCCGAATAACTCGTCAGTCACCGGCTTAAGGGCAGCCTCAGCATCTTCTGCTCTTTTTAACAGAGCAGCCTTCTCAGTCTCCCAGCCGGTTCTTTTTGTGCTGAAATCCTTCTTCAGCGTCTCAATGTTTTCTAGCGTGGCTTTCAGCTCTAACTTAGCCTTTGACGTTTCTGATTGTTGGGACTGGATATTTTGCCTCAGATCTGCCACTTGAGATTCTTTTATATTTAATTCAGCCTACAAGATACGGCGAGTCAGCAGCAATATATGGTTATGATAATCAGCTTATTTCAAGTTCCAAGTATAATACAAGTATTTTACTTGGCACTTGGGGGCTAATGTACATTGCTCTTTTTTGAAGACAATTCTATGATGACCCGGCTAAATTTTTACAACTATAGCCGGTTCATGGGGGCTACATATTTGGATTTTATTTAAAAATATGGTGATAAGTCCCGGCTTAGCCATGATGATTAAGCCGGCCCTTGGGGGCTACACGTGCGAAATTGAGCACTACAATTTGAAGTCTCGGCTTAACCTTCCAGTTTAAACCGACCCTTGGGGACTACTCGTTCTAATTTAACAATCTCAAGTTGTTCTGACATGTCTACAAGATCAACAAGGGTTTTGTTAAGTGCTTACCTCAAAGCGCTCCTTCATGAGGTTAACCAAGCCGGCTTCAAAGTCATGGCTGGTGTGAAGACGGTTCAGATAACCCGCGTGAATCTCATGGGCATTGAATTGAGCATAGTTCTCCAGATCCAATTTCCACTTGCCTTTGTCAGCAACTGAGAATTCTTCTTTGGCGCTGTGCTTGGATAAGACAGTGGGGTTGCCTGGAGATGTATAAGCCGTCCCAGTAACTATTACATCTTCGGTCTCTTGAGCCAGCTGAGCGGGACTGGGCGGCTTAGCACTCTCCGGATCAACATTCATGGAGTCCATGGTGACATGGTGCTCCTCTGGCGGAGGATCATCCATGGCTGCTGCAAAAGTTTGATGTAAAGACTCAGACATTGTTTGCTTCTTCGGTTCAGTAACCTTGGGATTTTCGGCCGGTTTATTAACCTTCAGCTTCTTGCTGGGTTTGGCCATAGCACTGAAAACAAGGCGCATGACAAGATTAATATATCAATCGAGTAAGTGATTATAAGCAAACAAGGTTAATGTTCTTACCCAGGAACAGGTTTGAATAAGGGAATCTGAGTTCTAGTTGAGTCACCGGATGAAGAGTGAGAGGTTCCCTGATAGTTTGAATCAGAAGGGTTAAGAGGTTGTCGAAAAAGACCTGCCTTGGGAAAAGCTAAGTCGGAAATCTGTGAAACCTCTGGACGGCGCTTGCGAGGAGCCGGCGTGTTGGGTAAGCCAGAGGAGAGAATACCACCGCCGCTGTTCCGAGTTGTGCAGCGAGCTTCATGCTACTGCTTCTTCAAAATAAAGTTGGGATCTAAGTAAGCTAAAGGCTGAGAAAACCTTACTTTCCGGCTCGCTTGTCGAACTTTCTGTCTTGGCAAATGTTCTGAGCCGGAGGAGAGAGTAATTACCTCTTCATCATTTGCACGGCTGGCCTCCGCATCATCCTGATAGTGATCATTGTTAATAAGATGTACAAAAAATGAGCCAAGGGAGTCAAGTTCTACCTCCGACACATCATCATCATCCAAGTCAAATAACTCGGAGGGATTGGTCTTCTTCTTGGCAGGCTTTTTAGGAGCCTTATTCTTTGTCTGGGTCTTCTTCGCCGGTTTATCCTGAAGTTTTTTGCTCCAGAAGGGGGAGTCAGCCTGCAGAAATTCAAGTAATAATGAGAAGGCAGATTGATAAACCATGAGTTAATTGAAAACTGCTCGAAATATACTTACAGCCGGTGGCTTGTTGAGGGTGCAGTAGGGGTTCAGCCCCACTTTGCTGCAAGTCGTTAGACTCTCATGGAGAAGAGTCTTTGTCATATCATTAATTCGTTGGTCATCTAGGTGGATTGAAGAGTAACGCAGCGGATCTTTGACGTCGCCGGTATACTCGCACATTAAGCCAGACCGGCGGTTTAAGGGTAAGATCCTCCATGCGACCCAGCAACGAACCAGGTCGACTCCAGTTAATCCATTGGCCATTAAGGCTCTGATCTTTGATAATCTGGGCATATATTTGGCCCGTTCTTCTGTGTTGATCAGCTCTAGGAGAGGATGTCTGTTGCTAAGCCGGTTTTCACGGTAACCCGGCAGAGGATTTTCACCTTCTGGGGATGTATCTTTGCAATAAAACCAAGTCTGATTCCAGTCTTTAGGATGACTGGGGATAGCGGCGGCAGGGAAAGTGGCTTCTTTGTGCCTCTGAATTGAAATGCCCCCTAGTTCTAGGCTGGGCCCATCCGTGAACTCGGTCTGGCAGTTCAGGTAGTAGAATTCCCTGAACAATTCGACAGTAGGCTCCTATTGAAGGTACACTTCGCAAAACACTTGAAAATTGCAGATGTTTGAACCGGAATTGGGTCCGATATCTTAAGGATGAAGCTGGAAGAAATGCAGTACATCACAAAATAATTTTGAGCCGGGTGGGGTAAACCCCCGGAGCATGTGGTCAGTAAAGACAATGACTTCGCCTTCTTTGGGGGCAGGAGTAGTCTCTGTTCCTGGGACCCTCCAATGGATGACGTTCTTCACAGCTAAGATGCCCACTTGGACATGCTCGTTCAGTGTTTGCTCAGTAACCCAGGAGGCGACCCAGTTGCATGAGGTAACAGTTTTTGTCATTTTATTGATGAAAGCCTAAACAAAAAGAGATATTGCCGGTTTAAGATTATGCTATTAAGCCGGCCAGGGATCAAAAAGTATGTGCGTTATGCAAGGCCAGAAGAATAAGTACTATGAAGATTAACATGGTTAAATCGGAAGACAGTGCCGGGTTATACGGATGGTGAACACACACTGGCAGCTTAACAAGGGGACTAATGCTATATGGTGGGTTACGGTTTATCATATGAACCGCCAACACATTTCCAGTACAGCAGATCTATGAGTGATTTTTGCTAAGTCATGGATAAATAGATTTCACAGATTGGTGCTATGATTTTGGATCTACAGGGGTTCAGAAAAATAAAATAAAATTCTAAACCTAAGGTGGCAGTAGCAGAAATGCTCATGTACTCAGATGAGGTCCTCTACACGGGGGATGTTTGTTTGCTACTAAAAATGAATGCTAAAACTACTACCGCATATCTTTGATGTGGAAGTTCAGATCTAACTATGCAACCTAAGGAAGTCAAAGGGAGAACAGCGACGAACTCCGATGAACTGGGCAAATCCTAGCGCAGATCTGACACGAGTCAAAATACGTACCTGAAGATGCTGATGACACTGCAGAGGGGCGCCGCCGTGCTCTGGTCGAGGTCAGGTTGATGCAGCGGCCAAGGTGGATGCAGTCGACGGGGGCGACGGAGCTCCGGAGGCGTCGGTCGTCTTGAGGAAGAAGAAGAAGAAGAGGCAGAGGCAGGGGTAAAAGTAAAAAGGAGGACCCCTGTTCCTATTTATAAGAAGATGGATAAATGGCATGCGCGGGAATCGAGGAGGCCAAAAAAATGATTATGCGGCTACAAGGGCGCCTCGATCTTCGAAGGTTCATTAAAAAAGAATCTGTTGAGATATTCTGGGTTTGCGCGTAATTAATGCGCCTGAATGTCATGGCGGGTTACCGCGGTTCTGTGAGCTGACGTCATGGCGGGTTATAACAAATTCCTGAAAATTGACGATGGAAGATTCTGCTAAAGACAGGTGTTGAAGATTTATGTGAACAAGTTCAAATCAACCTGGGGCCTAATGTTGGGGATATAACAACTGGGTATGACCCGCCCAGGAGGGGCCGGGTCATGCCACTGGCGGCTTAAGATGAAGAGGCCTAAGAAGATATGAAGATGGCGGTTCATAGAGCGAGCTTACTGAAGGCCCAAGACCCGGGGACGACTTGAGGCCCACGGGTGTGAGCCGCCATATGTTTAATTTGTATTGTAAGGCAAGCTTAGTTAAGATACCAAGCCAGACACGTTTTGTATGAGCCGGCCGGGACTCTGTTAGCCGCCGGGCATCAGCCTGTATATAAAGGGGTGACCCGGCGGCGGGCTAACTCAAGAAACAACTCATCGGGAACTAGGTCAAGCGTATTCGCTCCCTGGTAATCGAAACCCAAGAAATAGAACCTAAAGCAGGAGTAGGCTTTTACCTCGTTGAGAGGGGCCGAACCAGGGTAAACTCTTTGTGTCCTTTGTCCCATTTAACCCCTTCAAGCTAACCTAGTTGCGATGGCTCCACACCTAAGTCCTTTTGCTAGGGCATCTGCCGTGTTAAGTCCACAACACTCACCGCCTCTTTGCGCTATAAATACCCCAATATTCCAGAAACCCTAGGGAAGTCGACGAAAATCAATTCCAGCCGCCACAAGTTCCAGAAACCACAGATCCAATCTAAACACCATCACGGGGTTCATCATCCTCATTGGTGCCTCTCCGATGATGCGTGAGTAGTTCATTGTAGACCTACGGGTCCGTAGTTAGTAGCTAGATGGCTTTCTCTCTCTCTTTTGATTCTCAATACAATGGTCTCTTGGAGATCTATTTGATGTAATTCTTTTTGTGGTGTGTTTGTTGGGATCCGATGAACTTTGAGTTTATGATCAGATCTATGTTTTTATCCATGAAAGTTATTTGAGTCTTTTGATCTCTTATATGCATGATTACTTATAGCCTCGTATTTCTTCTTCGAATCTTTGGTTTAGTTAGGCCAACTAGATCGATTTTTCTTGCCATGGGAAGAGGTGCTTTGTGATGGGTTCGATCTTACGGTGCTTGATCCCAGTGACAGAAGGGGAACCAACACGTATGTATCGTTGCTATTAAGGATAACAAGATGGGGTATATTTCTACATAAATAGATCTTGTCTACATCATGTCATCATTCTTATTGCATTACTCCGTTTCTCCATGAACTTAATACACTAGATGCATGCTGGATAGCGGTCGATGTGTGGAGTAATAGTAGTAGATGCAGGAAGGAGTCAGTCTACTAATCTTGGACGTGATGCCTATATAATGATCATTGCCTGGATATCATCATGATTATTTGAAGTTCTATCAATTGCCCAACAGTAATTTGTTTACCCACCTTATGCTATTTCTCTCGAGAGAAGCCACTAGTGAAATCTACGGCCCCCGGGTCTATTTTCTCATCATATATTTTCAGATCTATTTTGCTATTTGCCTTTTTATTTATTTGCCACTTTTATTTTTAGATCTATATTTCCAAAAACCCAAAAATACCTTGCTGCAATTTTTATTTATTTATTTTATCTTGCGTTCCCGCGAGATCTATTTATCCAATCTACTATAATTTTACCTATCTTTTTACCCGTGAGGATTGACAACCCCTCTCCTACGTCGGGTTGCAAGTATTTATTCTTTGTGTGCAGGTACCATTTACGTAGTGTAGCTTGGTTCTCCTACTAGTTCGATAACCTTGGTCTCATCACTGAGGGAAATACCTGTGAGGGATTGACAACCCCTCTCTTACGTCGGGTTGCAAGTATTTGTTCTTTGTGTGCAGGTACCATTTACGTAGTGTTGCTTGGTTCTCCTACTGGTTCGATAACCTTGGTCTCATCATAGAGGGAAATACCTACCGTTGCTGTGCTGTATCATCCCTTCCTCTTTGGGGAAATACCAACGTAGTTCAAGCCAACATCAGGGCTTCCTCAAATTGCCCTAGGTCTTCGTGAGCAAGCGGGTTGGATGCACACCCCCCTTAGTTTCTTTTTGAACTTTCATAAAGTTATAGCTCTAGTGCATCCGTTGCATGGCAATCCCTACTCACTCACATTGATATCTATTGATGGCATCTCCATAGCCCGTTGGTACGCCTAGTTGATGTGAGACTATCTCCTTCTTTTTGTCTTCTCCACAACCACCATATTCTATTCCACCTATAATGCTATATCCATGGCTCACGCTCATGTATTGCGTGAAAGTTGAAAAAGTTTGAGAACATCAAAAGTATGAAACAATTGCTTGGCTTGTCATCAGGGTTGTGCATGATTTAATACTTTGTGTGATGAAGATGGAGCATAGCCAGACTATATGATTTTGTGGGGATAACTTTCTTTGGCCATGTTATTTTGAGAAGACATGATTGCTTTATTAGTATGCTTGAAGTATTATTGTTTTTATGTCAATATTAAAATTTTGTTTTGAATATTATGGATCTGAATATTCATGCCACAATAAAGAAAATTACATGGATAAATATGTTAGGTAGCATTCCACATCAAAAATTCTGTTTTTATCATTTACCTACTCGAGGACGAGCAGGAACTAAGCTTGGGGATGCTTGATACGTCTCCAACGTATCTATAATTTTTTATTGTTCCATGCTATTATATTATCTGTTTTGGATGTTTTATATGCATTATTATGCTATTTTATATTTTTTTGGGCCTAACTTATTAACCTAGAGCCCAGTGCCACTTTCTGTTTTTTTCCTTGTTTTGAGTTTCGATGAAAAGGAGTCCAAATGGAATAAAACTTTACAATGATTTTTCTTGGACCTGAAGGCACCCAGAGGACTTGGAGTCCAAGCCAGAAGACCCACGAGGCGGCGACAAGGGTGGAGGGCGTGCCCTAGGGGGGTGCCCCTACCTTGTGGCCCCCTCGGGAGTCCCCTGACCTACTTCTTCGTCCTATATATGCACATATATTCCAAAACCCTCAGAGAGAGCCACAAAAATACTTTTCCGCCGCCGCAAACTTCTATTCCCTTGAGATCCCATCTTGGGGCCTTTTTTGGCATCCTGCCGGAGGGGGATTCAATCACGAAGGGCATCTATATCAACTCTATTGCCCTTCCGATGAAGCGTGAGTAGTTTACCTCAGACCTACGGGTCCATAGCTAGTAGCTAGATGGCTTCTTCTCTCTCTCTTTGATTCTCAATACCATGTTCTCTTCGATGTTCTTGGAGATCTATCCGATGTAATCTTCTTTTGCAGTCTGTTTGTCGAGATCCGATGAATTGTGGATTTATGATCAGCTTATCTATGAATATTATTTGAATCTTCTCTAAATTCTTATATGCATGATTTGATATCTTTGTATTTCTCTTCGAATTATCTGTTTGGTTTGGCCAACTAGATTGATTTTTCTTGCAATGGGAGAGGTGCTTAGCTTTGGGTTCAATCTTGCGTGATTTCACCCAGTGACAAAGTAGGGGTAGCGAGACACGTATTGAATTGTTGCCATCGAGGATAAAAAGATGGGGTTTTCATCATATTGCTTGAGTTTATTCCTCTACATCATGTCATCTTACTTAAGGCGTTACTCCGTTCTTTGTGAACTTAATACTCTAGATGCATGCTGGATAGCGGTCGATGTGTGGAGTAATAGTAGTAGATGAAGAATCGTTTCGGTCTACTTGACACGGACGTGATGCCTATATGCATAATCATTGCCTTGGATATCGTCATAACTTTGCGCTTCTTTTCTATCAATTGCTCAATAGTAATTTGTTCACCCACCGTATTATTTGCCGTCAAGAGAGAAGCCTCTAGTGAAACCTATGGCCCCCGGGTCTATTTTCCATCATATTTGTTTTCGATATACTATTTTGCAATCTTTTATTTTCAGATCTATAAACCAAAAAACTCAAAAATATTTAGTTATCTTTTATTTAGTTTTATCTATCTCTATCAGATCTCACCTTTGCAAGTGACCGTGAAAGGATTGACAACCCCTTTATCGCGTTGGGTGCAAGTGTTTGATTGTTTGTGTAGGTGCATCTATTGGGGACTTGTGCGTTTCTCCTACTGGATTGATACCTTGGTTCTTAACTGAGGGAAGTACTTATCTCTACTGTGCTGCATCACCCTTTCCTCTTCAAGGGGAAAACCAACGCAAGCTCAAGAAGTAGCAGGAAGAATTTCTGGCGCCGTTGCCGGGGAGATCTACGTCAAGCCTACCAAGTACTCATCATAAACTCTCATCTCTTGCATTACATTATTTGCCATTTGCCTCTCGTTTTTCTCTCCCGCACTTCTAAAATGATTTTTGAATTTTTTTTGCCTTTTTATTCGCCCTTCTTCCGTTCGTCCTTCCGTCTGCCTTTTGTTTGCCCGCGTGCTAGATCATTTGATTTGCTCTCATGGCTAATCCTCCTACCATTGCTAGCACTCTCGAGAGTGAAGTTCTTAATTTTAAGCAAAGGGAAGGAGAAAATTTAAAAGATACTTGGTATAGAATTTGCAATGCCCAAAATAGATCTACTCGAAAGCAATCTACTACCATTCTCCTTCGAAATTTTTATGTGGGTGTTACTCCTTGGAATAGATGTGTTCTAGATACCATTATAATGGTATGTGACTCCTCCATTGCTCCAATTAGTTTTTGCTTTAGTGTATTATATTTTGCTTATTTTGCTGCAATTGGTGCCACTGAAAATGAGCTTGCATGTTGAATTCTTTGGGTTCCAAGTAGTTTGAATGCTTGATATAGTCTCTAGACACTTGTTTGAGTAGTTGCTATCAATCTTGTGAAGTTTTCTTAACATCTTTTTGCGGCCCAAAAATTTCAGAAGTTTTCTCTTAGGAAAATGAACTTCTTCTGGAGAGGTTCTTCGAGCCGCAGTCCCAAGGGAGTCACCGGAGGTACCTCGGACCTTCACCGCCCACGTAGGACGGAGGTTCGGTTGTGCGAGTGGCCACACAATGCCTTCATGAACGAAGCCGGGTTCCACCATTGCAAATGCCGATTTGACCAGCTTCCTCACAGATGAGTGTGACCAATACCATCTCCTCACAAATTCTTTTGTGGAAAATTTCAATTACTTGCCTAGGCTTGATATTCCCATGGTACGCTTTGATTTATATGCTCAACACTTTAATATACCACATGCGTAATTTTGTGAGATATGTTTGATTCCCTCAAGGGGGAGTTGAGGGAGCCTCGACCGGAGGAATTCGAGGACTTCCTTCATACTTTAACTGTGGGAGAATTCAGGGGCATGTCGAGATCCCGAGTTACTAGCTTGCATTTTCCTGTTGTGCATTACCTTGGTTTATTCATAGGGAAATGTTTGACTGCCTGGGAAGAAGGTGGTGCGCTCAGTGCCCCTGACCTCACCATTTTACGTCGTGCACTTTACAATGATAAAACTTATAGCCTTGGAGCTATAATTGCACGCCACTTGCACACTAATTGGACTAGGGGTAAAATTCATGGCGGTATTTATGCTACTCGCCTCGCGAGACGTTTCGAGGTTGATATCTGTCATAATGATTATTTGCTACCTAGGATTTACTTAGACCATCAGTCCATGATAGATCACCAGTTTATTGATAACCCTGAGCCTCCTCACCACATTCGTTATAACTTGGTATTTAGTGATGATACTCATCAGATTATTTTGTTGCATGCACCCTCTTTTTTCTGATTCTTATGCCAGGCACGGTTACGCCATCCTACCGCCAGATATCATTTCTTACAAGAATGAGCTAGCTGCGGCGGAGAACAAGGTCCAACCTTGGGACGCTCAAGTGCCGCAGCCCATCCATTTACCTAGTGGACTTGATGGATATTTCGGATGGTGATTACCAAGCTAGGCCAAAAGCCTAAGCCTGGGGGAGTACGTTTTCTCACTGACATTACATTCATGTTCACACATTCATTCCAGTTGTCCGTGTTCATCATTTTCATTGTATATCCATGCTTAGATTTATTTTGCTTTCTTCTTGTGTGTTTGAAAAACTTTAAAAAACCCAAACGATTTTTCGTTTCTTCTTTTGTTTGTTGGGAGTTCTCCCTTGTAAATAGTTTCTCTTGCTTTTTGTTTTCCTTATTTAGTTTGTTTTCTTCATAAAAATTAAAAACTCTAAAAATATTTCAGTGTGTTTCTCTGAATTTCTTTCCTTTTTGTTGAGTCGTCGTAAGGAGAAGACCACGATGAAATTGTTGAGTGGCTCTCATATGCTTTGTTGTCAAACTAACGAAGAGCCAATATTACCTTGTCTTCTCCTTTGAGTAAAATGTTTGCAGATTCCAGCTTAGTCCATGACACTCTTGCACTATTATTATTTTCACATCAATCGGTCGTGCAAGTGAAAGGCAATAATGACGATGATTTGGTGAAGTGACTGACATAAAGAAAAGTTGATATGAACTCTTCTTGTTTTTGTTTTTGTAAATATGTTTAACTCTGTATCCATTATTCAACATATTATGATTAAACATGTTTGTGATGACAATTAGAGATTATAGTTGCTCATGCCATGCTTAAGTAGCTTGGAGTGGATAATGATTTATCTTGAATGTCAAACTGCATTAAAATGCTTATGATGTAGTATGTTAGTATGGTATCCTCCTCTGAATGATTCAAGTGGCTTGACTTGGCACATGCTCGCATGTAGTTGATTCAAAACCGACGCAGCTTTCACGATATTTATATTCATGGTGTTTATATCCTACTCATGCTAGTGTTAAATGTTAATTATTTGCAATGCATGATTATGAACGTCGTCGCTCTCTAATTGGTCGCTTCTCAATCTATTTGCTAGCCTTCACTTGTACTAAGCGGAAATGCTGCTTGTGCATCCAAAATCCTTAAACCAAAGTTGTTCCAGATGAGTCCACTAGATCTACTTATATACGGTATTACCCTACCATTCCAAGTAAATTTGCATGTGCCACATCTAATCATTCAAATAATCATATGTTTTTTGTGCCTGTACCGCTCATGGAGCAATGAGCGGTCAATATCTTCCATGCTAAGCGGGTTATTCTCATGATGTGTGTTTATTCACTTATCATTGCACGAGAGGGGCTGCTAATTGGGATGCCCAGTCCTGTAATCAAACTAAAGAAAAATATAATAAAACAAACTCCCTCGGAAAGTTGATTGTTTGGAGGACACCCGAGGGTTCGGCTAGCCATGGCTTGTGTTTGTATGGTTGAGGGGGAGTAAACTTTACCTTTCCGTTTGGGAACTGCCGATAATGTGTTTAGAATGGAAGATATCAAAATCCCTTGTCATGACGTTGACATGAAAGGCACACCTCTCAAATTGTATTCATCTCTGTTTTAAGCTTCGAGCTCTGGCACCACTGCAAATCCCTGCTTCCCTCTGCGAAGGGCCTATCTATTTACTTTCATGTTATTTACTTTTATGGTTGAGTGATCACCTTCTCCTTCAAAGCACCAATTTGGAAAGCGCCATTGTCATTCTTAGTTTAACATGCATTGAGTCTAGTTAATTTTCATGTGAGCATAACTAGATCTCTTCTACCATGAATTACAATGTTTAGTCACTGCTTGAACTTTAGAGGTGCTCTGCATTTATGAGTTGTGGTCTCAGAAAGGGCTAGCTAGATACCATGTTATCATAATATATCATGATTGTTTTGACATATTGTTTGCATCCGGATATGCTATTATTGCTCGCTAGTTGATTATGCCATTGATATGAGTAAATGTGATATCTAAGTGTTATCAATTGCATGGCTAGTTCACGATCTTTGCTGAAAACTTGGGTGCTATTTAAGTTTTAGACTCTAGTTTGCAAGATTTGAATGAAACTAATCCAGACTGACGCTGTTTTTAGCACAACTACAATGGTGTTATTCTTTGTGCAGAAATAAAAGTTCTCAGAATCGGATGAAACTTTTTGGAGTTTTTTTATGAAATATGTAAAAGATATTGGAACGAAGATCCACTGGAGGGAGGCCACCTGTTGCTCACAAGGCAACAGGGTGTGCCAACCCCCTAGGGTGCGCCCTGCTACCTTGTGGGGCCCACGAGGCTTCGCTGACCCTAATCTCAACTCTATAAATACCTGATATGTCTCTGCTGGCTCGTATCCGTGTCAGTAATTTCCCGAAGAGGAAGGGATGATGCATTACAGCTTCAGTAGGTATTTCCCTCAGTTATGAAACCAAGGTTATCAATCCAGTAGGAGAACCAAGCAACACTATGTAAACGGTATCTGCACACAAAGAACAAATACTTGCAACCTGACGTGTAAGAGGGGTTGTCAATCCCTCTCGGGTAAAAGATAGATTGGTTTGTATGATTTTGGATAAATAGATCTCACAATAAAATAAAATAAAATAAAATAAAGAAAGAAAAAGTGCAGCAAGGTATTTATTGGTTTTTAGAATAATAGATTTGAAAACAAAAGCGAATAAAAATATATCTCAAAGCAAATATGATAAAGAATAGACCCGGGGGTCGTAGATTTCACTAGTGGCTTCTCTCGAGAAAAATAGCATACGGTGGGTAAACAAATTACTGTTGGGCAATTGATAGAACTTCAAATAATTATGACGATATCCAGGCAATGATCATTATATAGGCATCACGTCCAAGATTAGTAGACCGACGCTTGCCTGCATCTACTACTATTATTCCACACATCGACCGCTATCCAGCATGCATCTAGTGTATTAAGTTCATGGAGAAATGGAGTAATGCAATAAGAACGATGCCATGATGTAGACAAGATCTATTAATGTAGGAATAGACCCCAACTTGTTATCCTTAATAGCAACGATCAATACGTGTCTTGCTGCCCCTTCTGTCACTGGGAAAGAACACCGCATGACCGAACCCATCACAAAGCACCTCTTCCCATGCCAAGAAAAATCGATCTAGTTGGCATAACTAAACCAAAGATTCAAAGAAGAAATACGAGGCTATAAGTAATCATGCATATAAGAGATCAAAGAAACTCAAATAACTTTCTTGGATAAATAGATCTGATCATAAACTCAAAGTTCATTGGATCCCAACAAACACACCGCAAAAAAGAGTTACATCAAATATATCTCCAAGAGACCATTGTACTGAGAATCAAAAGAGAGAGAGGAAGCCATCTAGGTACTAACTACGGACCCGTAGGTCTACAATGAACTACTCACGCATCATCGGAGAGGCACCAATGAGGATGATGAACCCCTCCGTGATGGTGTCTCGATTGGATCTGGTGGTTCTGGAACTTATGGAATTGTGTTTTGTCAACTCCCCTATTATTTTTAGATTTTTGGGGTATTTATAGAGCAAAGAGGCGGTGCGGGAGATGGCCGAGGTGGGCACAACCCACCAGGGCGCGCCTGGGCCCCCAGGCGCGCCCTGGTGGGTTGTGCTCCCCTCGAAGCCCCCCTCTGGTACTTCTTTGGCCCAACAGGTGTCTTCTAGTGCAGAAAAATTCTCCAAAAAGTTTCGCTGCGTTTGGTCTCCGTTTGGTATTGATTTTCTGCGAAGTAAAAAAAAGCAAAAAACAACAGCTGGCACTGGGCACTATGTCAGTAGGTTAGTCCCAAAAAATGATATAAAGTTGCTATAAAATGATTGTAAAACATCTAAGAATGATAATATAACAGCATGAAACAAGCAAAAATTATATATACGTTGGAGACGTATCAGCATCCCCAAGCTTAATTCCTACTCGTCCTCGAGTAGGTAAATGATAAAAACAGAATTTTGGATGTGGAATGCTGCCTAACATGTTCATCACATATTCTTTTCTTTTGTAGCATGGACATATGGACTTTTATATGGTTCAAAGCAATAGTCTAGTTTTGACATGAAGATTTCAATACTCAAGCATATCAACAAGCAACCATATCTTTCAAAATATCAACACTTAAGCAAGTTATCCCTAGCCCATTATGCTCAATCATTGATCCATTCATGAAACACACTCGCATATTAGCTACAACCAATGCTCAAGTACGATCATAGTGCCCCTTAGTTGGTGCTTTATAAGAGAAGATGGAGACTCAAATAAAAATAAAAATTGCATAAAGTAAATAGAAAGGCCCTTCACAGAGGGAAGTAGGGATTTGTAGAGGTGCCAGAGCTCAAAGCGAAAAAGAGAGATAAAACATTTTGGGTGGCATGCTTTTCTTGTCAACGAAAGCGATCGAGTAGTTCCCAATACTTTCCATTCTAGATTTATCATAAGCGGTTCCCAAATAGAAAATAAAGTTTGTTCCTTTTTCCACCATACTTTCACATTCCACGGCTAGTCGTATCCACAGGTGCCATCCATACCAACACTTTCCAAGGAATTTATTATTTCACAACATAAAGTAAATTCATTTTTTCATTTTGGGACTGGGAATCCCTAGTACCTTTGACGTACTCTTGTGCAATGACAAGTGAATAAACACTCATCTTGAGAATAACACATCTAGCATGGAAAAATATCAGCCACCCTCTACCGTTTCATGAGCGGTACGAGCACATAAAAAGGAAATTATTTTGAAAATTAGAGATGGCACATACAAATTTGCTTAGAATGGCACGGGAATACTGCATATAGGTAGGTATGGTGGACTCAAATGGAAAAACTGGGTTTAAGGATTTTGGATGCACAAGTAGTATTCCTACTTAGTACAAGTGAAGGCTAGCAAAAAGATTGAGAAGCATCCAACCAAGAAACAAAAAATCACATAAGCGAGCATTAGGCATAACTAACACCGAATAATGCACCACAAGTAGGATGTAATTTCATTGCATAACTATTGACTTTCGTACTTGAATAGGGAATCACAAACCTTAACACCAATATTCTTACTGAAGCACAATTACTCATCAACATGACCCACATATCACTATCATCATATCGCAAAAATATTACAAAGAATCAAGTTTATTTTGTCCAATGATCTTCATGAAAGTTTTTATTATATCCCTCTTGAATATCTATCACTTTGGGACTAGTTTAATATGTTGCTTTTGATAGCTCAAACAAATCTAAGTGAAGAACATGAGTAAAAAAAATTGTCTCTCAAAATAATATAAGTGAAGTATGAGAGAATTTCTAAAAAAAATAACTCTCAAATAAATCTAAGTGAAGCATGAGAGCATTTCTTGAAAAATATTAAAGAACACCGTGCTAAAAAAGATATAAGTGAAGCACTAGAGCAATTCCATAGCTCAAAAAATTTAAGTGAAGCACATAGAGCAATTCTAACAAATCATAGTATAATTTTGCCTCTCTCAAATAGGTGTGTTCAGCAAGGATACTTGACACAAAACAAAAAGCAAAACAAGCAAAGACTCATATAATACAAGACGCTCCAAGCAAAACTCATGATATGTGATGAATAAAAATATAGCTCCAAGTAAAATACCGATGGTCGTTAGAAGAAAGAGGGAATGCCACTCGGGGAATCCCCAAGCTTAGTTGCTTGTTCATCCTTGAATATTACCTTGGGGTGCCATGGGACATCCCCAAGCTTAGGCTCTTCTTACTCCTTATTCCTTCATCCATCATGTTCTCACCCAAAACTTGAAAACTTCAATCACACAAAACTTAACAAAGCCTTCGTGAGATCCATTAGTATAACAAAGCAAATCACCACTCTAAGTACTGTTGCAAACCCATTCATATTTTATTATTGCATTATATCTACTGTATTACAACTTTGCTATGGCTCATACCCCCCGATAAAATCCATAGATTCATCGAAATAAGCACACAGTGCAACGAAAACAGAATCTGTCAAAAACAGGCAATCTGAAAACTTCATATACTTCTGTAACTCCAAAACTTCTGAAGAATTAGGACAATGTAGGATATTTGTATATCAATCTTGTGTAAAAAATTCAGAATTTTTTGTCGCTTATGTGAATTTTTAAAATTATTTTACTGGATGCAAAAGTTTCTGTTTTTCAACAAGATCAAATCAACTTTCACCCAACATGATCCCAAAGGCTTTGCTTGGCCCAAACAGTAATTAAAACATAAAAACACAATCATAACAGTAGCATAATTGTGTGAACACTCAATAACAGAAAGAAAAAGGCAAAAATAAATTTTATTCATTGGGTTGCCTCCCAACAAGCGCTATCGTTTTACGCCCCTAGCTAGGCATAAAGCATATATTCAAGTATTGTCATCTTTAGTTCTAGATCCATAGGATGCCCTCATGATTGATTCATATGGTGGCTTGATTCTTGAACTAGGGAAGTGTTCCATTCCCTTTCTTAGTGGAAATTTAAATTTAATATTGCCTTCTTTCATATCAATCACGGCACCTATAGTACGTAAAAACGGTCTACCAAGTATAATAGGACAAGACGGATTGCAATCAATATCAAGAACAATAAAATCTATGGGCACATAATTCCTATTTGCAAGAATAAAGACATAATTATTTCTTCCCCTAGGCTTTTTAATAGTAGAATCCGCCAAGTGCAAATTTAAAGAACACTCTTCAATATTAGTGAGACCAAGAACATCACATAAAGACTTCGAAATTGTGGAAACACAAGCGCCCAAGTCACATAAAGCAAAACACTCATAATTTTTTAATTTTGACTTTAATGGTGGGTTCCCATTCATCATGTAATTTTCTAGGAATTGAGATCTCTAATTCCAACTTTTCTTCCAAATCTTTCATCATGGCATCTACGATATGTTTAGTAAAAGCTTTATTTTGTTCATAAGCATGGGGTGAATTTATCATGGATTGCAACAAAGAAATACAATCAATCAAAGAGCAATTATCATAATTAAAGTCTTTGTAATCCAAAAGAGTGGGCACATCACTATTTAAAGTTCTGACCTCTCCAAACCCACTTTTATCAATTTTTTCATCAAGATTTTCACCCTCCGAATTATCAGGACGCCTTCTAACTAAAGATGACTCTTCTTCAGTCCCTTTATCATCAATTTTAATCTTACTAAACAAGGAATCAATAGAAGAAACACTAATCACTTTGAGATCTTCATCATTTTTATCTTCTAACGAGATTGGTTTAGCGGCCATTTGATTTACTAGGGTAGCTTGCGCATCGGATATTTTGCCTAGCAAACTTTCAGCAAAAGCATACTTAGATTGGAGATTATGAACTTCTCTACTAATATCATCAAGTTGTTTTGTTATAGCATCCAACACAACAGAGTGTTCCTTAAGTTCTTCAGTAAAATATTTATTGTGCTCAAATTATGTAGTCATATATTCCTTAGTACTTTTCTCAATTTCAAGCAAAATATTGGGGTGAGGAACATCATAATATTTTCTTTGAGGCGTCATGACTACGCAAACAAGATTACACACAAAAACAGATCTGACAAGAAAACGACAAACAAAAAAAAGGGCGAATAAAATGGCAAATTTTTGTGAAGTGGGGGAGATGAAACGGGAGGCAAATGGCAAATAATGTAAATTGCAAGGAGATAATATTTGTGATTAGGAACCTGATAGATCTTGACGATGTCTCCCCGGCAACGGCACCATAAATCCTTTCTTGATGGCTCGTACCCGCGTCAGTAATTCCCCGAAGAGGAAGGGATGATGCAGTACAGCTTCGGTAGGTATTTCCCTTAGTTATGAAACCAAGTGCTACTTCTTGAGCTTGCGTTGGATTTTCCCTTGAAGAGGAAAGTGTGATGCAGCAAAGTAGAGATAAGTATTTCCCTCAGTTAGAGAACCAAGGTATCAATCCAGTAGGAGACTACGCACAAATCACCAATACCTGCACAAACAATCAAACAACTTGCACCCAACGTGATAAAGGGGTTGCCAATCCCTTCACGGTTACTTGCAAAAGTGAGGTCTAATAGAGATAGATGAAACTAAACAAACGGTAAAGTAAATATTTTTGGTATTTTTGGTTTATAGATCGGAAAGTAAAAGATTGCAAAATAGTAGATCAGAAACTTATATGATGGAAAATAGAAGATCGGAAACTTATATGATGGAAAATAGACCCGGGGGCCATAGGTTTCACTAGAGGCTTCTCTCATGATAGCAAATAATACGATGGGTGAGCAAATTACTGTCGAGGAATTGATAGAAAAGCGCAAAGTTATGATGATATCTAAGGCAATGATTATGAAATATAGGCATCACGTCCGTGTCAAGTAGACCGAAATGATTCTGCATCTACTACTATTACTCCACACATCGACCGACTCCTGCCTGCATCTAGAGTATTAAGTTCATGAAGAACAGAGTAACGCATTAAGTAAGATGACATGATCTAGAGGAATTAACTCAAGCAATATGATGAAAACGCCATCTTTTTATCCTCGATGGCAACAATACAATACGTGCCTTGCTGCCCCTACTGTCACTGGGAAAGGACACGCCAAGATTGAACCCAAAGCTAAGCACATCTCCCATTGCAAGAAAAACCAATCTAGTTGGTTAAACCAAACCGATAGTTCGAAGAGAATTATAAAGATATCAAATCATGCATAAAAGAATTCAGAGAAGATTCAAATAATATTCATAGATAAGGTGATCATAAATCCACAATTCATTGGATCTCGACAAAAACACCGCAAAAGAGTATTACGTCGGATAGATCTCCAAGAACATCGAGGAGAACATGGTATTGAGAATCAAAGAGAGAGAAGAATCCATCATGCTACTAGCTATGGACCCGTAGGACTGTGGTAAACTACTCACGCTTCATCGGAAGGGAAATAGAGTTGATGTAGAAGCCCACCATGATCGAATCCCCCTCCGGCAGGACACCGAAAAAGGCCCCTAGATGGGATCTCACAGGTACAGAAGGTTGCGGCGGTGGAGAAGTGTTTTCGTGGATGCTTCTTGTGGTTTGGGAATATATGTGAATATATAGGCGAAAGAATTAGGTAAGGGGAGTCACGGGTGTAGGAGATATGCCCTAGAGGCAATAATAAATGTTATTATTTATCTCCGTGTTCATAATTAGGTTTATGTTCCATGCTATAACTGCTATGGTTCTCGAGTCTGCAAATAAAACGAGGCTCAGAGGAAGACTCATATGCATGTGTGGAATAATAAACGGTAAAATGTATTCCTAGTCTAGCCTCTAAGACTAGCTCAAGTGTTGCATGATGGTTCTGTTTTCCTGATCATGGGCATGTCTATGCCAGCAACTTTGAGGGCACAATGTTAGCAGAACATTTGTGTTGAATCGACCCGAATTGATGTTATGCTATGAGATACATTCGTCACAAGTTTATGGTTAATAACACAGAGATGGTTAATGTTTGCATGATTCCTCAGACCATGAGAGTATCGAGTTTCTTCATGCTTGATTCATGAACTTTGGGGTTTGTTAAACGTCATCCGTAACTGGATGGCTATTACGGCGGCTTACGGGTTCATGGGAAAGTATGTCAAGTAACTTGATAGCTCAAGATTGGGACTTGCTCCTCCGACGATGGAGAGATATCTCTGGGCCCTCTCGGTGTTACGGTATCCATCATCGTCTGGCCAGACACTTTGTGATTTGATCACGGGGATGCCGGAACACGGTAACGAGAAAAGAGAACAATACCGGTAACGAGGTAACTAGCATAGTGGACAAGTTGTTGATCCACGGGAATGCCAACATGTCTCACCTCGGGTATTTGTAACATATCGCGAAGCAACAGGAATAGCACACGGCAACTGGAGGTTCACTCGAATATTCATTCGTGTGGGTATAGGGGTCAATATGGGTGTCCACGGCTCCGATGTTGATCATTGATCGGAAGGGGTTCCAGGTCATGTCTATACTTCACCGAACCTATAGGGTCACACACTTAAGGGTCATCTATCTGCTGAATACTAGACAGGGAGTCTGAGAGAAAATCACCGAAAAAGTTTCGGACACCGAAAAGTTTCGGACAGCGGAAAAGTTCCGCAGAGAGAGGTCACCGGATGAGTTCCGGTGAAACTGAAAAGTTGTTTCAGAGGATACCATTAAGTCAAAATGGTTTCGGCACATGCCTGATAATTCTTGGAGGGTGCCAGAATCATTCTGGAAACTTCTGGGAATTTTCTGGAAGAAAAACCGGAAATGTTTCGGAGCTGCCGGAACCGCTTCAGATGCTTTTCGCAGATGAAAATCACTAATCTGGAATTGTTCCAGAACGCGTTGAAAATTATTTTAGTGGGTACTGGAATTGTTCTAAGCCCACATAAATATTTTCAGTTCGAACGGACGCTGAAAAATGTCGTCATGAATAGTGAAAGTGCTTTTTGGGAATTTTTATGGAAAGGACCTTTTTGGAAATTCCAAAAGGGCCTTCTAGAAGGGGAAGGAGGGCATGGCACCTCATGGGGGGGTCCCCCCCCCAAGGGTGGCCGGCCAAGGAGGTGGAGCACCATGGTGCTCCACATGGCACTCCCATATGGCATATTCCCTTTTGGAAAGGGATATTCCAAGGGCACTTTGGGGTTTTTGTGTGACAATTTTACCCCTTGGCTTGCCTATATATAGGAGTGATCTTGGCAGCCATTTGCTCATCCCTTGATCTCATACACATGCCAAGATGTTATCTGGCTTCTCTCTCCCTCCCACGAAAAGAGTTTCGTAGAGCCGAAAGGCTGTCTGGGTTCCGGCAGGAACTAGTTCTGGACGGCGAAGCCCTGCCGGATAGCTGACACCGTATGTGTGCAACTCTGTAGAGAGGTCGTAGTTTCGATCTTAGTGCCTGAGGGGCTGTTCGAGAGTGCCTCCCGAAGGGCTGTCCAAGTGACGGTCCGAGTTCTGTGAGTCCTCCCGAAGGGCTGTCCGAGTGACCGTTCGAGTTTCGAAGGTCCTCCCGAAGGGCTGTCCGCGACATCGTCCGGGGGACCGTTCGACCGCCTCCCGGAGGGCTGTCCGAAGGGAAGACGAGGGTATACATCCTCGCGGTTGGGAGGTTGTAAATCCTAGCTGCGGGGATCAGCACCGCCGATCGTCATCGACTTTACTTCCGCTGCGCTACGAGTCGGTAACGAAAATGATCAAACCTTGTATGCAGTCTCCATAGTGGTCCTGGGCTGGTGCGTAGGTCGGAAAATTTTCGTTTTCTGCTGCGTTACCCTACAACGGGGGGCCCACAAGGCAGGGAGGCGTGCCCTACCCCCCTGGGCGCGCCCTCCACCCTTGTGGCCGCCTCGTGGCTCTTATGACTTGAACTCCAAGTCTCCTGGGTGTCTATTGTTCCAAGAAAAATCATCGTGAAGTTTTATTCCGTTTGGACTCCATTTGGTATTCCTTTTCTGCGAAGCTCAAAAACAAGGAAAAAACAGAAACTGGCACTGGGCTCTAGGGTAATAGGTTAGTCCCAAAAATAATATAAAATAGCATATTAATGCATATAAAACATCCAAAACAGATAATATAATAGCATGGAACAATAAAAAATTATAGATACGTTGGACACGTATCAAGCATCCCCAAGCTTAATTCCTGCTCGTCCTCGAGTAGGTAAATGATAAAAACAGAACTATTGATGTGGAATGCTACCTAACATATTTATCCATGAAATTTTCTTTATTGTGGCATGAATGTTCAGATCCATAAGATTCAAAACAAAAGTTTAATATTGACATAAAAACAATAATACTTCAAGCATACTAACAAGGCAATTATGTCTTCTCAAAATAACATGGCCAAAGAAAGCTTATCCCTACAAAATCATATAGTCTGGCTATGCTCCATCTTCATCACACAAAATATTCAAATCATGCACAACCCCGATGACAAGCCAAGCAATTGTTTCATACTTTTGATGTTCTCAAACCTTTTCAACTTTCACGCAATACATGAGCGTGAGCCACGGACATAGCACTATAGGTGGAATAGAATATGGTGGTTGTGGAGAAGACAAAAAGAAGGAGATAGTCTCACATCAACTAGGTGTATCAACGGGCTATGGAGATGCCCATCAATAGATATCAATGTGAGTGAGTAGGGATTGCCATGCAACGGACGCACTAGAGCTACAAGTTTATGAAAGATTAAAAAGAAACTAAGTGGGTGTGCATCCAACTTGCTTGCTCACGAAGACTTAGGGCAATTTGAGGAAGCCCATCATTGGAATATACAATCCAAGTTCTATAATGAAAAATTCCCACTAGTATATGAAAGTGACAACATAGGAGACTCTCTATCATGAAGATCATGGTGCTACTTTGAAACACAAGTGTTGTAAAAGGATAGTAACATTGCCCCTTCTCTCTTTTCTCTCATTTTTTTTGGTTGGGCCTTCTCTCATTTTTTTGGCCTATTTTTTTTGTCCAGAGTCTCATCCCGACTTGTGGGGGAATCATAGTATCCATCATCCTTTCCTCACATGGGACAATGCTCTAATAATTAAGATCATCACAATTTTATTTACTTACAACTCAAGAATTACAACTCGATACTTAGAACAATATATGACTCTATATTAATGCCTTCGGCGGTGTACCGGGATGTGCAATGAATCAAGAGTGACATGTATGAAAGAATTATGAACGGTGGCTTTGCCACAAATACGATGTCAACTACATGATCATGCAAAGCAATATGACAATGATGGAGCGTGTCATAATAAACGAAACGGTGGAAAGTTGCATGGCAATATATCTCGGAATGGCTATGGAAATGCTATAATAGTTAGGTATGGTGGCTGTTTTGAGGAAGATATATGGTGGGTGTATGATACTGGCAAAAGTTGCGCGGCACTAGAGAGGCTAGCAATGGTGGAAGGGTGAGAGTGCGTATAATCCATGGACTCAACATTAGTCATAAAGAACTCACATACTTATTGCAAAAATCTATTAGTTATCGAAACGAAGTACTACGCACATGCTCCTAGGGGGGTAGATTGGTAGGAAAAGACCATCGCTCGTCCCCGACCGCCACTCATAAGGAAGACAATCAATAAATAAATCATGCTCTGACTTCATCACATAACGGTTCACCATATGTGCATGCTACGAAAATCACAAACTTTAACACAAGTATTTCTACAATCCACAATCACTTACTAGCATGACTCTAATATCACCATCTCTATATCTCAAAACAATCATAAAGAATCAAACTTCTCATAGTATTCAATGCACTTTATATGAAAGTTTTTATTATATCCCTCTTGGATGCCTATCATATTAGGACTAAATTTATAACCAAAGCAAATTACCATGCTGTTTTGAGACTCTCAAAATAATATAAGTGAAGCAAGAGAGTTCAATAATTTCTATAAAATAAAACCACCGCCGTGCTCTAAAAAGATATAAGTGAAGCACTAGAGCAAAATTGCCTAGCTCAAAAGATATAAGTGAAGCACATAGAGTATTCTAATAAATAACGATTCATGCGTGTCTCTCTAAAAAGGTGTGTACAGCAAGGATGATTGTGGCAAACTAAAAATCAAAGACTCATATCATACAAGACGCTCCAAGCAAAACATATATTATGTGGTGAATAAAAATATATCCTCAAGTAAAGTTACCGATAGACGAAGACGAAAGAGGGGATGCCTTCCGGGGCATCCCCAAGCTTGGGCTCTTGGTTGTCCTTGAATATTACCTTGGGTGACTTGGGCATCCCCAAGCTTAGGCTCTTGCCACTCCTTATTCCATAGTCCATCAAATCCTTACCCAAAACTTGAAAACTTCACAACACAAAACTCAACAGAAAATCTCATAAGCTCCGTTAGTATAAGAAAATAAATCACCACTTTTGGTACTGTCGTGAACTCATTATTTATTTATATTGGTGTAATATCTACTGTATTCCAACTTCTCCATGGTTCATACCCCCCGATACTACCCATAGATTCATCAAAATAAGCAAATAACACATAGAAAACAGAATCTGTCAAAAACAGAACAGTCTGCGAAGATCTGAATTGTTCTAATACTTCTGTAACTCCAAAAATTCTGAAAAATTAGGAAACAGAGGCAATTTGTATATCAATCCTGTGTAAAAAATTCAGGGTTTTTCGACGCTCCAGTGAATTTACTATCACCGTAAAAGTTTCTGTTTTTCAGCAAGATCAAATCTACTATCACCGTAAGCCATCCCAAAGGTCTTACTTGGCACAAACACTAATTAAAACACAAAACCACATCTAACCAGAGGCTAGATGAAATATTTATTGCAAAACATCAAGGATAAATATTGGGTTGTCTCCCAACAAGCGCTTTTCTTTAAAGCCTTTTAGCTAGGCATTGATAATTTTATTGATGCTCACATGAAAGACAAGAATTGAAGCACAAAGAGAGCATCCTAAAGTAAGCGAAAAACACATCTAAGTCTAACATACTTCCTATGTACAGGCATTTATAGGTAAACAAATTATCAAGGCAAGCAAATCCTAGCATATGCAAAGAAGAAGAAAGAAACAATAGCAATCTCAACATAACGAGAGGTAATTTAGTAACATGAAAATTTCTACAACCAAATTTTCCTCTCTCATAATAATTACATGTAGGATCATAATCAAATTCAACAATATAACTATCACATAAAATATTCTCAACATGATCCACATGCATGCAAAGTTGACACTCTTCCAAAATAGTGGGACTATCATCAAATAAAGTCATGACCTCTCCAAACCCACTTTTGTCAAAAATTTCATAGGATTGAACATTCTCCAAAGTAGTGGGATCATTAATTCTTAAAGTTGACACTCTTCCAAACCCACTTTCAATATTATAGCAAACATATTCATCATGAGGCTGAAGAAAATGTTCAAGATCATAAGAAGAATCACCCCAATCATGATCATTGCAACAAGTAGTGGACATAGCAAAACTAGCATCCCCAAGCTTGGGGTTTTGCATATCATTAACATAATTGACATTAATAGAATTTATAATAACATCATTGCAATCATGCTTTTCATTCAAGGAGCTATCGTGAATCACTTTATAATTTTCTTCTTTCAACACTTCATCACAATTTTCAGATTCACGAATTTCAAGCAAAACCTCATAAAGATAATCTAGTGCACTCAACTCACTAGCAATAGGTTCATCATAATTGGATCTCTTAAAAAGATTAGCAAGTGGATGAGGATCCATAAACCTTTGTTTCTGTTTTTCACTAAACACACAATTTTACCAAGCGAACAAGCAAACAAACCAAGTAAGACATAAGGGCAAACGAAAAGAAGGCAAATAAAAAGGCAAACAAAAAGATGAACGAAAGAAGGGAGAAGAAAAGGCAAATCTTTTCAAAAATCATTTTAGAAGTGGAGGAGAGGAAAACGAGAGGCAAATGGCAAATAATGTAATGCAAGAGATGAGAGTTTATGATGGGTACTTGGTATGTCTTGACTTGGCGTACATCTCCCCGGAAACGGAGCTAGAAATTCTTCCTGCTACTTCTTGAGCTTGCGTTGGTTTTTCCCTTGAAGAGGAAAGGGTGATGCAGCAAACTAGAGATAAGTATTTCCCTCAGTTAGAGAACCAAGGTATCAATCCAGTAGGAGACAACGCACAAATCACCAATACCTGCACAAACAATCAAACAACTTGCACCCAACGCGATAAAGGGGTTGTCAATCCCTTCACGGTTACTTGCAAAAGTGAGATCTAATAGAGATAGATGAAACTAAAAAAAGGGTAAAGTAAATATTTTTGGTATTTTTGGTTTATAGATCAGAAAGTAAAAGATTGCAAAATAGTAGATCGGAAACTTATATGATGGAAAATAGAAGATCGGAAACTTATATGATGGAAAATAGAGCTGGGGGCCATAGGTTTCACTAGAGGCTTCTCTCATGATAGCAAATAATACGGTGGGTGAACAAATTACTGCAGAGAAATTGATAGAAAAGCGCAAAGTTATGATGATATCTAAGGCAATGATTATGAAATATAGGCATCATGTCCTTGTCAAGTAGACCAAAACGATTCTGCATCTACTACTATTACTCCACACATCGACCGACTCCTGCCTGCATCTAGAGTATTAAGTTCATGAAGAACAGAGTAACGCATTAAGTAAGATGACATGATGTAGAGGAATTAACTCAAGCAGTATGATGAAAACCCCATCTTTTTATCCTCGATGGCAACAATACAATACATGTCTTGCTGCCCCTACTGTCACTGGGAAAGGACACCGCAAGATTGAACCCAAAGCTAAGCACCTCTCCCAGTGCAAGAAAAACCAATCTAGTTGGCCAAACCAAACCAATAGTTCGAAGAGAATTACAAAGATATCAAATCATGCATAAAAAAATTCAAAGAAGATTCAAATAATATTCATAGATAAGCTGATCATAAATCCACAATTCATCGGATCTCGATAAACACACCGCAAAAGAGTATTACATCGGATAGATCTCCAAGAACATCGAGGAGAACATGGTATTGAGAATCAAAGAGAGACAAGAAGCATCTAGCTACTAGCTATGGACCCGTAGGTCGGTGGTAAACTACTCACGCTTCATCGGAAGGGCACTAGAGTTGATGTAGAAGCCCTCTGTGATCGAATCCCCCTCCGACAGGATGCCAGAAAAGGCCCCTAGATGGAATCTCACGAGTACAGAAGGTTGCGGTGGTGGAAAAGTGTTTTTGTGGATGCTTCTGGTGGTTTGGGAATATATGTGAATATATAGGCGAAAGAATTAGGTCAGGGGAGTCATGGGGGGTCCACAAGGCAGGGGGGCATGCCCTACTATTGGAAATATGTCCTAGAGGCAATAATAAATTAGTTATTATCATATTTCCCTGTTCATGATAATCGTTTACTATCCATGCTAGAATTGTATTGATCAGAAACTCAAATACATGTGTGGATACATAGACAACAACATGTCCCTAGTAAGGCTCTATCGGACTAGCTCGTTGATCAAAGATGGCTATGGTTTCCTAGCCATGGACATGAGTTGTCATTTGATAATGGGATCACATCATTAGGAGAATGATGTGATGGACAAGACAGAAACTATGAACGTAGCATATGATCTTGTCAAGTTTATTGCTATTGTTTTCTGCATGTCACGTATATGTTCCTATGACCATGAGATCATGCAACTCACTGACACCGGAGGAGTGCCTTGTGTGTACCAAACATCACAACGTAACTGGGTGACTATAAAGGTGCTCTACAGGTATCTCCGAGGGTGTCTGTTGAGTTGGCATGGATCAAGACTGGGATTTGTCACTCCGTATGACAGAGAGGTATCTCAGGGCCCACTCGGTAATACAACATCATAGTAAGCTTGCAAGTAATGTGACTAATGGGTTAGCCACGGGATCTTGTATTACGGAACGAGTAAAGAGGCTTGCCGGTAACGAGATTGAACTAGGTATGGGGATACCGACGATCGAATCTCGGGCAAGTAACATACCGATAGACAAAGGGAACTGCATACGGGATTAGCTGAATCCTTGACATCGAGGTTCGACCGATAAGATCTTCGTAGAATATGTAGGAACCAATATGGGCAACCAGGTCCCGCTATTGGTTATTGACCATAGAGGTGTCTCGGTCATGTAGACCAAAATGATTCTGCATCTACTACTATTACTCCACACATCGACCGCTATCCAGCATGCATCTAGAGTATTAAGTTCATAAAGAACGGAGTAATGCATCAAGTAAGATGACATGATGTAGAGGAATTAACTCAAGCAATATGATGAAAACCCCATCTTTTTATCCTCGATGGCAACAATACAATACGTGCCTTGCTGCCCCTGCTATCACTGGGAAAGGACACCGTAAGATTGAACCCAAAGCTAAGCACTTCTCCCATTGCAAGAAAAACTAATCTAGTTGGCCAAACCAAATCGATAGTTCGAAGAGAATTACAAAGATATCAAATCATGCATAAAATAATTTAGAAAAGATTCAAATAATATTCATAGATAAGCTGATCATAAATCCACAATTCATCGGATCTCGGCAAACACACCGCAAAAAAGTATTACATCAAATAGATCTCCAGGAACATCGAGGAGAACATGGTATTGAGAATCAAAGAGAGAGAAGAAGCCATCTAGCTACTAGCTATGGACCCGTAGGTCTGTGGTAAACTACTCACGCTTCATCGGAAGGGCAATGGTGTTGATGTAGAAGCCCTCCGTGATCGAATCCCCCTCCGGAAGGATGCCGGAAAAGGCCCCTAGATGGGATCTCACGGGTACAGAAGGTTGCGGCGGTGGAAAAGTGTTTTCGTGGCTCCCCCTGTTGGTTTGGGGATACAAGAGTATATATAGGCGAAGAAATTAGGTCAGGAAGTGCACGAGGGGCCCACAAGGGTGGGGGGCATGCCCTACCCCCCTGGGCGTGCCCTCCGTCCTTGTGGCCGCCTCGTGGCTCCTCCGACTACATCTCCAAGTCTTCTGGTTGTCTTCTGGTCCAAGAAAAATCATCGCGAAGGTTTTATTCCGTTTGGACTCCGTTTGGTATTCCTTTTCTGCGAAACTCAAAAACAAGGAAAAAAAGGAACTGGCACTAGGCTCTAGGTTAATAGGTTAGTCCCAAAAATAATATAAAATAGCATAATAATGCATATAAAACATCCGAAACAGATAATATAATAGCATGGAACAATAAAAAATTATAGATACGTTGGAGACGTATCAAGCATCCCCAAGCTTAATTCCTGCTCAGCCTCGAGTGGGTAAATGATAAAAACAGAATTTTTGATGTGGAATGCTACCTATCATATTTATCCATGCAATTTGTTTATTGTGGCATGAATGTTCAGATCCGTATGATTCAAAACAAAAGTTTAATATTGACATAAAAACAATAATACTTCAAGCATACTAACAAGGCAATTATGTCTTCTCAAAATAAGATGGCCAAAGAAATCTTATCTCTACAAAATCATATAGTCTGGCTATGCTCCATCTTCATCACACAAAATATTTAAATCATGCACAACCCCGATGACAAGCCAAGCAATTGTTTCATACTTTTGATGTTCTCAAACTTTTTCAACTGTCACGCAGTACATGAGCGTGCGCCATGGACATAGCACTATAGGTGGAATAGACGGTGGTTGTGGAGAAAAAAGGAGATAGTCTCACATCAACTAGGCGTATCGACGGTCTATGGAGATGCCCATCAATAGATATCAATGTGAGTGAGTAGGGATTTCCATGCAACGGATGCACTAGAGCTATAAGTTTATGAAAGCTTAAAAATATAACTAAGTGGGTGTGCATCCAACTTGCTTGCTCATGAAGACCTAGGGTAATTTGAGGAAGCCCATCGTTGGAATATACAAGCCGAGTTCTATAATGAAAATTCCTACTAGTATATGAAAGTGACAATATAGGAGACTCTCTATCATGAAGATCATGGTGCTACTTTGAAGCACAAGTGTGGTAAAAGGATAGTAGCATTGCCCCTTCTCTCGTTTCTCTCTTTTTTTTTTGGGCCTTCTCTTTTTTTATATGGCCTTATCTTTTTTTCCCTCACATGGGACAATGCTCTAATAATGAAGATCATCACACTTTTATTTTCTTTACAACTCAAGAATTACAACTCGATACTTAGAACAAAATATGACTGTATATGAATGCCTCCGGCGGTGTACCGGGATGTGCAATGAATCGAGAGTGACATGTATGAAAGAGTTATGAACGGTGGCTTTGCACAAATACAATGTCAACTACATGATCATGCAAAGCAATATGACAATGATGGAGCGTGTCATAATAAACGAAACGATGGAAAGTTGCATGGCAATATATCTCAGAATAGGTATGGAAATGCCATAATAGGTAGGTATGGTGGCTGTTTTGAGGAAGGTAATGGTGGGTTTATGGTACCGGCGAAAGTTGCGCGGCACTAGAGAGGCTAGCAATGGTGGAAGGGTGAGAGTGCGTATAATCCATGGACTCAACATTAGTCATAAAGAACTCACGCACTTATTGCAAAAATCTATTAGTTATCGAAACAAAGTACTACGCGCATGCTCCTAGGGGGATAGATTGGTAGGAAAAGACCATCGCTCGTCCCCGACCGCCACTCATAAGGAAGACAATCAAAAAATATCTCATGCTCCAACTTCGTTACATAACGGTTCACCATACGTGCATGCTACGGGACTCACAAACTATAACACAAGTATTTCTCAAATTCACAATTACTCACTAGCATGACTCTAATATCACCATCTTCATATCTCAAAACAATCATAAAGAATCAAACTTCTCATAGTATTCAATGCACTTTATATGAAAGTTGTTATTTTATCCCTCTTGGATGCCTATCATATTAGGACTAAATTTATAACCAAAGCAAATTACCATGCTGTTTAAAGACCCTCAAAATAATATAAGTGAAGCATGAGAGTTCATCAATTTCTATAAAATAAAAGCACCGCCGTGCTCTAAAAAGATATAAGTGAAGCACTAGAGCAAAATTGCCTAGCTCAAAACATATAAGCGAAGCACATAGAGTATTCTAATAAATCACGATTCATGCATGTCCCTCTCAAAAGGTGTGTACAGAAAGGATGATTGTGGCAAACTAAAAAGCAAAGACTCAAATCATACAAGACGCTCCAAGCAAAACACATATCATGTGGTGAATTAAAATATAGCCTCAAGTAAAGTTACCGATGAACGAAGACAAAAGAGGGGATGCCTTCCGGGGCATCCCCAAGCTTAGGCTCTTGGTTGTCCTTGAATATTACCTTGGGGTGCCTTGGGCATCCCCAAGCTTAGGCTCTTGCCACTCCTTATTCCATAGTCCATCAAATCCTTACCAAAAACTTGAAAACTTCACAACACAAAACTCAACATAAAATCTCATAAGCTCCGTTAGTATAAGAAAATAAATCACCACTTTTAGTACTGTTGTGAATCATTTTTTATTTATATTGGTGTAATATCTACTGTATTCCAACTTTTTCATGGTTTATACCCCCCGATACTACCCATAGATTCATCAAAATAAGCAAACAACACATAGAAAACAGAATCTGTCAAAAACAGAATAGTCTGTGAAGATCCGAATTGTTCTAATACTTATGTAACTCGAAAAATTCTGAAAAATTAGGAAAACATATGAAATTTCTATATAAATCTTTTGTAAAAAATACAGAGTTTTTCCTCGCTCCAGTGAATTTAAATGATTCTGGGACTGGGCGCAAAACTTTCTGTTTTTCAGCAGGATCAAATCAACTATCACCGTAAGCCATCCCAAAGGTCTTACTTGGCACAAACACTAATTAAAACAAAAAACCACATATAACCAGAGGCTAGATGAATTATTTATTACAAAACAGATTCTAAAAAGCAAAAACAAAAAAATAAAAATAAAATTGGGTTGCCTCCCAACAAGCGCTATTGTTTAACGCCCTTAGCTAGGCATAAAACACGAATAGATCTAGGTATTGTCCTCTTTGGTATGCAATCCATAAGTAGCTCTCATAATAGATTCATTTGGCAATTTAATTTTCTTTCTTGGAAAGTGTTCCATGCCCTAACTTAACGGAAATTGAAATCTAATATTTCCTTCTTTCATATCAATAATTGCACCAATCGTTCTAAGGAAAGGTGTACCAAGAATAATAGGACATGTAGGATTGCAATCTATATCAAGAACAATGAAATATACGGGCACATAATTTATATTTGCAATAATAAGAACATCATTAATCCTTCCCATAGGTTTCTTAATAGTGGAATCCGCAAGATACAAATTTAAAGAACAATCATCAAATTCACGGAAACCTAACACATCACATAAAGTTTTTGGAATCGTGGAAACGCTAGCACCCAAATCACACAAAGCATGGCACTCATAATATTTAATCTTAATATTAATATTAGGTTCCCACTCATCATAAAGTTTTCTAGGTATATAAACTTCCAACTCAAGCTTTTCTTCAAAAGATTGCATCATAGCATCAACGATATGTTTAGTAAAAGCTTTGTTTTGATTATAAGCACGAGGAGAATTCAACATGGATTGCAACAAGGAAATACAATCTATTAAAGAACAATTATTATAATTAAATTCCTTGAAATCCAAAAGAGTGGGTTCATTGTTACTTAAAGTTTTGACCTCTCAAATCCCACTTTTATCAATTTTTGCATCAAGATCTAAAAACTCCGAATCATTGGGACGCCTTTTAACTAAAGTTGACTCATCTCCAGTCCCATCTTTATCAAGATTTATATTGGAAAACAAAGATTCAATAGGAGTCACATCAATCACTTTAAGATCTTCATCGTTATTTTCACGAGAATTAAAAGAACACGTTTTTAGAAACCAATCTCGTTTAGCACACATCTTAGCGGTTCTTTCTTTGCACTCATAATTGGAAATTCTCATAGCTTTGAGAGACTCATTAATATCATGCTTGGGTGGAATAGATCTAAGTTTCAAAGAGTCAACATCAAGAGAAATTCTATCCACGTTCCTAGCCAAATCATCAATCTTAAGCAAATTTTCTTCAATCAAAGCATTGAATTTCTTTTGCGAACTCATAAATTCTTTAACACTATTCTCAAAATCAGAGGGCATCTTATTATAATTTCCATAAGAATTGTTGTAGGAATTACCAAAATTATTAGAGGAATTACTAGGAAACGGCCTAGGATTAAAAATACCTGTATACGCGTTATTACCAAAATTGTTCCTACCAACAAAATTCACATCCATAGATTCATTATTATTCTCAATCAAAGTAGACAAAGGCATATCATTAGGATCAATAGAAACACTCTTGCTAGCAAATAATTTCATAAGTTCATCCATCTTTCCACTCAAAACATTAATCTCTTCAATCGCATGCACTTTTTTACTTGTGAAAGATCTTTCGGTATGCCATTGAGAATAATTAACCATAATATTATCTAGGAGTTTAGTAGCTTCTCCTAAAGTAATTTCCATAAAAGTACCTCTCATGGCCGAATCTAAAAGATTTCTAGAAGCAAAATTTAATCCGGCGTAAAAGTTCTGTATAATCACCCACAGATTCAAACCATGAGTAGGGCAATTTCGTATCATCAATTTCATCCTCTCCCAAGATTATGCAACATGTTCATGATCAAGTTGCTTAAAATTCATAATATCGTTCCTAAGGGAGATGATCTTAGCGGGAGGAAAATACTTGAAAATAAAAGCATCTTTACACTTATTTCATGAATCAATACTATTTTTAGGCAAATATGTAAACCAAGTTTTAGCACGATCTCGAAGCGAGAATGAAAATAGCGTCAATTTAACAATATCATTATCCATATCCTTTTTCTTTTGCATATCACACAAATCAATGAAATTATTAAGATGGGATGCGGCATCTTCACTAGGAAGGCCGGAAAATTGATCTTTCATAACAAGATTCAACAAAGCGGCATTAATTTCACAAGATTCCGCATTAGTAGCGGGAGCATTCGGAGTACTAATAAAATTATTATTATTGGTGTTGGAAAAGTCACAAAATTTGGTATTCTCTTGAGCCATCATGACAAAGCAAGCAATCCAACATACGAGCACACAAAAAGCAAACGAAGAAGACGAACGGAGGAAGGGCGAAGAAAAGGCAAATCTTTTCAAAAATCGTTTTAGAAGTGGGGGAGAGGAAAATGAGAGGCAAATGGTGAATAATGTAATGCAAGAGATGAGAGTTTATGATGGGTACTTGGTACGTCTTGACTTGGCATAGATCTCCCCGGCAACGGCGCCAAAAATCCTTCCTGCTACTTCTTGAGCTTGCGTTGGTTTTTCCCTTGAAGAGGAAAGGGTGATGCAGCAAAGTAGAGATAAGTATTTCCCTCAGTTTGAGAACCAAGGTATCAATCCAGTAGGAGACAACGCACAAATCACCGAATACCTGCACAAACAATCAAACAACTTGCACCCAACGCAATAAAGGGGTTGTCAAGCCCTTCACGGTTACTTGCAAAAGTGAGATCTGAGAGAGAGAGATAAATGATAAAGTAATTTTTTTGGGTATTTTTGGTTTATAGATCTGAAAAGTAAAAGATTGCAAAATATTAGATCAAAATTTTTTTTGATGGAAAATAGAAGATCAGAAACTTATATGATGGAAAATAGACCCGGGGGCCATAGGTTTCACTAGAGGCGTCCCTCAAGATAGAAAATAATACGGTGGGTGAACAAATTACTGCCGAGCAATTGATAGAAAAGCGCAAACTTATGATGATATCTAAGGCAATGATCATGAATATAGGCATCACGTCCGTGTCAAGTTGACCGAAACGATTCTGCATCTACTACTATTACTCCACACATCGACCGCTATCTAGCATGCATCTAGAGTATTAAGTTCATAAAGAACGGAGTAATGTATTAAGTAAGATGACATTATGTAGAGTAATTAACTCAAGCAATATGAAAAAAAACCATCTTTTTATCCTCGATGGAAACAATACAATACGTGCCTTGCTGCCCCTGCTGTCACTGGGAAAGGACACCGCAAGATTGAACCCAAAGCTAAGCACTTCTCCCATTGCAAGAAAAACCAATCTAGTTGGCCAAACCAAACCGATAGTTCGAAGAGAATTACAAAGATATCAAATCATGCATAAAAGAATTCAGAGAATATTCAAATAATATTCATAGATAAGCTGATCATAAATCCACAATTCATCGGATCTCGGCAAACACACCGTAAAAAAGTATTACATCGAATAGATCTCCAAGAACATCGAGGAGAACATGGTATTGAGAATCAAAGAGAGAGAAGAAGCCATCTAGCTACTAGCTATGGACCCGTAGGTCTGAGGTAAACTACTCACGCTTCATCGGAAGGGCAATGGTGTTGATGTAGAAGCCCTCCTTGATCGAATCCCCCTCCGACAGGGTGCCGGAAAAGGTCCCTAGATGGGATCTCAGGGTACAGAAGGTTGCGGCAATGGAAAAGTGTTTTTGTGGATGCCTCTGGTGGTTTGGGGGTATTTGGGAATATATAGGCGAAAGAATTAGGTCAGGAGGTGCACGAGGGGCCCACAAGGGTGGGAAGCGCGCCCTACCCCCCTCGGCGCGCCCTCCATCCTTGTGGCCACCTCGTGGCTCCTCCGGCTTCATCTCCAAGTCTCCGGGTTGTCTTCTGGTCCAAGAAAAATCATCGCGAAGGTTCCATTCCGTTTGGACTCCGTTTGGTATTCCTTTTCTACAAAACTCTAAAACAAGAAAAAAATAGAAACTGGCACTAGGCTCTAGGTTAATAGGTTAGTCCCAAAAATAATATAAAATAGCATATTAATGCATATAAAATATCCAAAACAGATAATATAATAGCATGGAACAATAAAAAATTATAGATATGTTGGAGACGTATCAGTAGCATTATAAGGTGATCCCTCACTAAAATTTCAAGATAAAATTGTGTTCTCCCCGAGTGTGCACCATTGCGAAAGTTCGTCGTTTCGAAGAACCACGTGATGATCGGGTGTGATAGACTCTACGTTCGCATACAACGAGTGCAAGCCAGTTTTGCACATGCGGAACACTTGGGTTAAACTTGACGAGCCTAGCATGTACAGACATGGCCTCGGAACACAAGAGACCGAAAGGTCGAACACAAGTCATATAGTAGATATGATCAACATGAAGCTGTTCACCATTGAAACCACCTCATCTCACGTGATGATCGGACTTGGGTTGGTGAATTTGGATCGTGTGACACTCGGACAACCGGAGGGATGTTGATTTGAGTGGGAGTTCTTAAGTAATATGATTAATTGAACTCAATATCATGAACAATAGTCTAAGTTGTCTTTGCAAATTATGTTGTAGATCAATAGCTCACGCTATAGCTCCCTATTTTTAAATATGTTCCTAGAGAAAGTGTAAGTTGAAAGATATTGTAAGCAATTATGCGGACTAGGGCCGTAGTCTGAGGATTGTCTTCACTGCTGCACAGAAGGCTTATGTCCTTGATGCACCGCTCGGTGTGCCAACCCCTCTAGCGTCGTCTATGGATGTTGTGAACATCTGGCAGACACGTTCTGATGACTACTTGATAGTTTAGTGCGCCATGCTTTACGGCTCAGAATCAGGGCTTCAAAGACGTTTTGAACGCCATGGAACATATGAGATGTTCCAAGAGCTAAAATTGGTATTTCAGGCTCATGCCCGTATTGAGAGGTATGAGACCTCTGACAAGTTCTTTGCCTACAAGATGGAGGAGAATAGCTCAGCCAGTGAGCAAGTGCTCAGAATGTCTGGGTGCTGCAATCACTTGAATAATGTGGGAGTTAATCTTCCTGATAAGATAGTGATTGACAGGGTTCTCCAGTCACTATCACGAAGCTACTAGAGCCTCGTGATGAACTATGACATGCAAGGGATGGAGATGATCCCGGAGATGTTTGCGGTGCTTAAGGCCGCGAAGGTAGAAATCAAGAAGGAGCATCAAGTGTTGATGGCTAACAAGACCACTGGTTTCAAGAAGGGCAAGGGTGTGACGCCCCCGGCCCGACCGTGCACTAATCATACACGCAAATGCACACGATCAAGCCTAAGGACTCACGGGAAGATATCACAACACAACTCTAAAACATAAACAAAGTCATACAAGCTTTATATTACAAGCCAGGGGCCTCGAGGGCTCGAATACATAGCTCGATGGCAAACAAGCGTCAGCGGAAGCATCAGATATCTGAGTACAGATATAAAAGAAAACACAGATAGGCCCTTAGAAGGCAGGGCAAAAGAAAACACTACGATCGAAAGGCGCAGGCCTCCTGCCTGGGACCCTCCGAACCTACTCCTGGTCGTCGGCCAACTCGTAGTAGTAACCACCCTCGGGGTGGTAGTAGTAGTCAGTCGCCGGCGGGGGTAGCTGTCTCAGCGGCTCCGTCATCTGGTCACGACAAACTGATATGGGGGAAAAAGAAAGCAAAGAAACCGTGAGTACTCTGAAGTACTCAGCAAGCAAGGATCTACACTACATATGCAACATTATCAAAGGAAGGCTGTATATGTGGACGGGGCTGCAGAAATGCCAGAATAGAGAGGAAAGCCTAGTCCTATCGAAGACTAGCATCTTCAGCGGTCTTGCAGAAATAGAAGAGAGTAGATCAGCACAGGATAGTATAGTAGTAATGCTATCAACCTCACCCAGAGATCCTTTCTTGACTCCCTGCGAGAAAGCAATCCCAGAGCCATAAAGTCATCAACCTCGTCCTGAGATCCTTTCTTGACTCCCTGCGAGAAAGCAATCCCAGAGCCATACAGTCATCCACCTGTTAACATCTCAAGGGTCCAGTTCTAGTTGTATCGATCGGGATACAACTCCGAGTGTCCTTTACCGTAGGACCGGCTATCGATAGAAGTTTTCTTCTCTGCAGGGGTGCACCAACTTACCCATCACGCTCGCTTAACTCCGGCCGGACACACTTTCCTGGGTCATGCCCGGCCTCGGCCAAACAACACATCGCAACCCTACCTACGGCTCAGCAGAGAGGTCCCCGTCGGTCTACATCCTAAGCGCAAGGGGGTCTTGGGCCATCGCCCCTCGCCCTCCGGGTCGGTGGGCACACGGTGAAGCCAGGCACCAACACTACAGGATGGCGCCGGTCCGTCCGTGCCGCGATGCTGAACTGGACTTCTGACAGAGCTTTCGGCTGATGCATATGATGCAGAACGCCCATCCTATGCCCACGTGATGGTTAGTGCTATCAGGCCAGAGGCCTGCTCGGATCAAATATCCAAATCGTTAGTGGACTAGGGGCTTGCGTAAACGAGCAGAGACTCACGATCCATGTGACCCCGTCGCCCCGTCTCGAGGGCTTGCTGCAAGGGCTAAGAATGCCCGGCCGCGCCTCGTATTCATCACTCGGGCACCATCCAGGTCAACCCGTCTCGCAAAAGACTGTCGGGAACTGAGGTCCACCTCTACTGGGCGGTACCGCCTGTCCCTTCAATCCTGTAGTAAAAGTAACTTCCTTGGGTCCCCCTTCGGGGCCGACCCGTCTCTATCAAGGTTCAGGGGTAAAGTCATAGTAACCGTGTGTCCATAGTATCAAGGAAATCCGAGGTACCACCCTCGACGGATGCCCACTCGATGTAACCGTCAAATTGAACTTAGGAGGGATCACCCTCGAGGTTCACACTTGAAGTATTGCGCGACACAGTCGTATCAGAACTGGAGAAGGAGGAACCACCCTCGATGACCATGACCAAATAGCTACTCTACAGAGTTGACATCAGGAGTGCTGACGAGGTATCAACCTCGGCACTCGATAGTAACCCAGTAGTGTCGTACAACTAAGGAGGTGATGTGCGGTGCCGGGGTCTGGTCTTCGATCCCGTTGATCGGGTCTTCTAATAATCCAGCGGGGCAGTCGGGTTAAAGTGGGGGGTCACTGATGGGTCTCTAGTCAGCCTATACTAAGCAGTTTGAAATAGGCAGGTAAGGTAACAATAAGCAGGTTACAAAAGCAGGCTATGCATCAGAATAGGAGCAAACAGTAACAGTAGCAAAATCTAATGCAAGCAGGAGAAAATAGAATGGGCGATATCAGGATGATCAAAGAGGGGGCTTGCCTGGTTGCTCTGGCAAGAAGGAGGGGTCGTCAACGGGCTACTCGTCTGGAGCGTAGTTGTACTCAGCTGCAAGGGCGTTGGTCTCGGCGTCTATCGAGAGAGAAGGAAGGGGGGAGAAACAATAAATTCACGGGAAAGATGCAAACAATATGCATAACAGGTCTAAATGACATGCAGAGGTGTTCTACTGCCTAACTAAATGATTTAGTTAATTTAGGAATTTATTTGGATTTATTTTGTTAAAGTTGGGCACTATTCATTTATTGAAAACAGGCAAAAAGTTTCATGTTCAGGTAGTTAGGGGCATCTGACAGATGAACGGACCGTGTATTCGGATTTGTCTCGTCGTTCTAAGCAACTTTCATGTACAAAGTTTTTCGATCTGAGCTACGGATTATTTTATATGATTTTCAAAGTTTTATTGATTTTCTGGAATTATTTAAATTATTAAATCCAACATTATCCGAAACAGTAATTGATGACGTCAGCATGACATCATGCTGACGTCAACAATCAACAGTGCAGTTGACCTAGTCAACTGATGTGTGGGGCCCACATGTCAGCCTCTGTTAGTTAATTAACAGTAGTTAATTAGCTTAATTAAACATTAAGTTAATTAAACTTAATTAGTCTTAATTAATCAGAGTTAATTAGGTTAATTAGTAATTAATATTTATTTATTTATTTATTTATATATATATATTTTAAAGAATTCTGGGGGTGGGGCCTCGACGTGAGTGGCCCATAGGCCTAGCGGGCGTGCGGGCGCGGTCGCCGCCCGAACTGGCACGAGCGCTGGCCCAGGCGCGGCATCGGGGCGGCACCGAGCGCGGCCCGCGTGCGAGGGGTGGCAGGGCACGCGCGGTGGTGCGGGGCTCGGCGGTGGACGACGCTGCGGCGCGGAGCGGAGCGGCTACCGGCGGGGGCGAGCGGGCGAGGTCGGGTCGCGGGGTGGGCGTGGCCGGAGCGGGGGCGCGCCTGCACGGGCGAGCGACGGCCGACGCGGGCGCGGCCGTGGCGAGGCTGGAAGTGGCAGGGGGCGCGAAGGCGCGGGCGGCCGTGGACGAGGAAGAGGAGGGCACGACGAGGGGGGGCACGGCCTGGACGTGGTGAGCGGCAGGGTGGAGCGGCAGGGCGCGGGGAGCACACCGGGAAGGGCCGCGGTGCGCGAGCGAGCGCGTCGGGCGTGGCCGGCGCTGCACGGGCGCGGCCGGCATGTGGCCACGGCGGGGTGAGGCGCGGGGTGCGGTGGCCGCATCGGGGCAGAGGGGGGAAGAGAAGAAGGGGCGGCGGCTCACCCCGTTGCAGGGGAACACCGGCGAGGCTCGATGGAGCCACGGGTGAGGAGGGGGTCGAGGACGGCGCGGTGATGAGGACGAGGCGGCGGCGACGGCGCGGCGTCGGGTCGGGGTCGGGCACGTGCGCGGACACAGGGGGAGAGTGGGGAGCGAGTGGGGGAGGAATGGGTGCGGGTTAGGGTTTCGGGGTAGTGGGGGGTTTAGTAGGGGGGGTTGGGCCGGCCTGGTGGGGGGGCCGACTGGGCCGGCTGGGTCGAGGCCCAGTGGGGGGAAGCAGGGGTTCTTTTTTTCTTTTATTTATTTTCTGCTTTTGTTTTATTCTTTTGCCTTTTGTTTTTATTTCAAACCACTTTTTGTAAAATATGAGACTAGTCCAAATATTAACAGTTCAAAATTAGTCACTGCTAAAAATTGGTTTGGTGTCCATACCTTTTTATTTGGATTTTATTTAATTGAAAAAGGATTAAATAGTGATGTTTTGCTGTTGTTCCTTGTTGTTTGAGTCCTTTTACAATTCCAATAAATGTTGCAATCATTTTTATAAAAGCTTTGGGAATATTTGCAACATGATGCACATTTTAGTTCCTGGATTTGAACAACTTTTATTTTCCACTTTAAGTTTTAATTGGAGTTTGAACTAGGAGTTGGGAAAACACTATGATGCATATGATGATTAGGCACTGTCAATCATGCTGACTTGGCATTAACTAAGGTGATCACTGTTGCTAAGCACAGGGGGTGTTACAAAGGGCAAGAAGGGAAACTTCATGAATGGCAAGCCAGTTGCCGCTCCAGTGAAGAAACCCAAGGTTGAACCCAAACCCGAGACTAAGTGCCTATATTGTAAGGGGAACGGTCACTGGTAGCGGAACTGCCCCAAATACTTGGTAGATAAGAAGGCTGGCATCTTTAACAAAATTATATTTGATATACGTGTCATTGATGTGTACCTTATTAGTACTCCTAGTAGCACCTGGGTATAAGATACCGGTTCAGTTGCTAATATTGGTAACTCGAAACAAAAGTTGCGGAATAAACGGAGACTAGCTAAGGGCGAGGTGACGATGTGTGTTGGAAGTGTTTCCAAGGTTGATGTGATCACCATCGCACGCTCCCTCTGCCTTCGGGATTAGTGTTAAACCTAGATAAATGTTATTTGGTGTCTGCGTTGAGCATGAACATGATGAGATCGTGTTTATTGTAATGCGGTTATTCATTTAGGTCAGAGAATAATGGTTATTCTATTTACATGAATAATACCTTCTATGGTCATGCACCCAATGTGAATGGTTTATTAAATCTCAATCGTAGTGATACACATGTTCATAATATTGATGCCAAAAGATGTGAAGTTAATAATGGTAGTACCACATACTTGTGGCACTGCTGCTTAAGTCATATTGATGTAAAGCGCATGAAGAAACTCCATGCTGATGGACTTTTGGAGTCACTTGATTTTGAATCACTTGACACATGTGAACCATGCCTCATTGGCAAGATGACTAAAACCCCGTTTTCCAGAATAGTGGAACGGGCAAGTGACTTGTTGGAAATCATACATACTGATGTGTGCGGTCCGATGAGTGTTGACGCCTGTAGTGGATATCGTTATTTCCTCACCTTCACCGATGATTTGAGTAGATATGAGTATATTTACTTAATAAAGCATAAGTCTGAAACATTTGAAAAGTTCAAGCAATTTCAGAGTGAAGTTGAGAATTATCGTAACAAGAAGATTAAATTCCTACGATGCGATCGAAGGGGAGAATATCTGAGTTATAAGTTTGGCAATCACTCAAGACAATGTGGAATTGTTTCACAGTTGACGCCACCTGTAACACCACAGTGTAATGGTGTGTCCGAACGTTGTAATCGTACCTTATTGGATGTGGTGCATTCTATGATGTCTCTTACCGATCTACCACTATCATTTTGGGGTTATGCATTAGAGACAACTACATTCACTTTAAATAGGGCACCATCTAAGTCCGTGGAGACGACACCGTATGAACTATGGTTTGGCAAGAAACCTAAGTTGTCGTTTCTTAAGGTTTGGGGCTGCGATGCTTATGTCAAAAGGCTTCAGCCAGAAAAGCTCGAACCCAAAGCGAACAAATGCGTCTTCATAGGATACCCAAAAGAGACGGTTGGGTATACCTTCTATCTCAGATCCGAGGGCAAAGTGTTTGTCTCTAAGAACGGGTCCTTTCTCGAGAAAGAGTTTCTCTCGAAAGAACTGAGTGGGAGGAAGATAGAACTTGATGAGGTTGTTGAACCTTTACTTCAACCAGAGAGTAGCGCAGCACAGAAAGATGTTTTTGTGGCACCTACGTCAGTTGAATAGGAAGCTAATGATGATGATCATGAAGCTTCGAATCAAGTTACTGTCGAACCTCGTAGGTCGACAAGGGTACATACAGCTTCTGAGTGGTACGGTAACCCTAAGGTCATGTTGTTGGACAACGGTGAACCTACGAGCTATGGAGAAGTGTTGGTGGGCCCGGATTCCAACAAATGGCTAGGAGCCATGAAATCCGAGATAGGATCCATGTATGAGAACAAAGTATGGACTTTGGTGGACTTGCCCGATGATCGGCAAGCCATTGAGAATAAAGGGATCTTTAAGAAGAAGACATACGTTGATGGTAATGTCACCATTTATGAAGCTTGACTTGTCGCAAAGAAGTTTTCGACAAGTTCAAGGAGTTGACTATGATGAGACTTTCTCACTCATAGTGATGCTAAAGTCCGTTGGAATTGCTGCATTTTCAATTATGAAATCTGGCAGATGGATGTCAAAACAAAGTTTCCTTGACGGTTTCCGTGAGGAAAGGTTGTATGTGATACAACCAGATGATTTTGTCGATCCTAAGGATGCTAAAAGGTATGCAAGCTCCAGCGATCCTCCTATGGACTGGAGCAAGCATCTCGGAGTTGGAACATACACTTTGATGAGGTGATCAAAGCTTTTGGGTCTATACAAGGTTTGCAAGAAACTTGTATTTACAAGAAAGTGAGCGGGAGCACTACAACATTTCTGATAAGTATATGTGGATGACATATTGTTGATCGGAAATGATGTAGAATTTCTGGAAAGCATAAAGGGTTGTTTGAAAGGAGTTTTTCAAAGGAAGACCTGGGTAAAGCTGCTTACATATTGGGTGACAAGATCTACAGAGATAGATCAAGACGCCTGATAAGACTTTCACGGAGCACATTCCTTGACATGATTTTGAAGGAGTTCAAAATGGATCAGTCAAAGAAGGAGTTCTTGCCTGAGTTGTAAGCTGTGAAGTTGAGTAAGACTCAAAGCTCAACCACGACAGAAGAAAGACAAAGGACGAAGGTCGTCCCCTATGCCTTAGCCATAGCCTCTATACCATATGCCATGCTGTGTACCGCACCTGATATGTGCCTTGCCACGTGTCTGGCAAGGGGGTACAAGAGTGATCCAGGAGTGGATCACTGGACAGCGGTCAAAATTATCCTTAGAAGAATAAGGAAATGTTTCTCAGTTATGGAGGTGATAAAGAGTTTGGCGTAAAGGGTTACTGATACGTCCATTTTGCATCATGTTTTCCTACTGTTATTTATGATGTTTTTATGCATAATAATGCTTTTTGGAGTAATTCTAATGCTTTTCTCTCATAATATGCAAGGTACACACAAAGAGGGAGAATTCCGGCAGCTGGAAATCTGGACCTGGAAAAGCTACGTCAGGCCACCTATTCTGCACAACTCCAAACAAGCTGAAACTTTACGAAGATTTTTTATGGAATATTGGAGCCAATAAGTACTAGAGGGGGCCCACCAGGTGGGCACAACGCACCTGGGCGCGCCCTGGTGGGTTGTGCTCACCCAGGCCCACCTCCGGTGCCCATCTTCTGGCATATAAGTCATTTTGACCTAGAAAAAAATAAGAGGAGGACTTTCGGGATGGAGCACCGCCGTCTCGAGGCGGAACTTGGGCAGGAGCACTTTTGCACTCCGGCGGAGCGATTCCGCCGGGGAAACTTCCCTCCCGGTGGAGGAAATCATCGTCAGCATCATCACCAACAACTCTCCCATCTTGGGGAGAGCAATCTCCGTCAACATTTTCAATAGCACCATCTCATCTCAAACCCTAGTTCATCTCTTGTGTTCAATCTTGGTACCGAAACTATAGATTGGTGCTTGTGGGTGACTAGTAGTGTTGATTACATCTTGTAGTTGATTACTATATGGTTTATTTGGTGGAAGATTATATTTTCAGATCCAATATGCTATTTAATACCCCTCTGGTCTTGAGCATGTTTATCACTTGTGAGTAGTTACTTTTGTTCTTGAGGTCACGGGAGAAATCATGTTGCAAGTAATCATGTGAACTTGATATGTGTTCGATATTTTGATAGTATGTATGTTGTGATTCCCTTAGTGGTGTCATGTGAACGTCGACTACATGACACTTCACCATATTTGGGCCTAAGGGAATGCATTGTGGATTAGTTATTAGATGATGGGTTGCGAGAGTGACAGAAGCTTAAACCCTAGTTTATGCGCTATTCCGTAAGGGAACGATTGGATCCAAAAGTTTAATGCTATGATTAGAATTTATTCTTAATACTTTTCTCGTAGTTGCGGACGCTTGCGAGGGGGTTAATCATAAGTTGGAGGTTTGTTCAAGTAAGAACAACACCTAAGCACCGGTCCACCCACATATCAAATTATCAAAGTAGCGAACACAAATCGAATCAACATGGTGAAAGTGACTAGATGAAATTCCCGTGTACCCTCAAGAACGCTTTGCTTACTATAAGAGACCATTTTAGCCTGTCTGTTGCCTCAAAAGGATTGGGCTACCTTGCTGCATTTTTGTTACTATTATCGTTACTTGCTCGTTACAAATTATCTTGCTATCAAACTACTCTATTACTTACAATTTCAGCACTTGCAGATATTACCTTGCTGAAAACCATTTGTCATTTCCTTCTGCTCCTCGTTGAGTTCGACACTCTTACTTATTGAAAAGAGCTACAATTGATCCCCTATACTTGTGGGTCATCAAGGCTATTTTTTGGCGCCGTTGCCGGGGAGTGAAGCGCCTTTGGTAAGTGGAATTTGGTAAGGAAACATTTATATAGTGTGCTGAAATTTATTGTCACTTGTTACTATGGAAAACAATCCTTTGAGGGGTTTGTTCGGGGTATCTTCACCTCGACCGGCACAATTAGCTACCCCTCAACCTACTGCACCTACTGAAAATATTGAATATGAAATTTCTTCGGGTATGATAGAACAACTGCTAGCTAATCCTTATGCAGGAGACGGAACCGAACATCCTGATATGCACTTGATATATGTGGAACAAATTTGTTGATTGTTTAAGCTTGCAGGTTTACCCGGAGATGAAGTTAAGATGAAGGTTTTCCCTTTATCTTTGAAGGGAAAAGCATTGGCATGGTATAGGCTATGCGATGATATTGGAGCTTGGAATTGGAATCGATTGAAATTGGAGTTTCACGAAAAAATTTATCCTATGCATCTAGTTCATCGTGACCAGAATTACATATATAATTTTTGGCCTCGTGAAGGAGAAAGTATCACTCTATCTTGGGGGAGGCTTAAATCAATGTTATTCATGCCCCAATCATGAGCTCTCAAGAGAAATTATTATCCAGAATTTTTATGCTCGGCTTTCTCATAATGATCGATCCATGCTTGATACTTCTTGTGCTGGTTCTTTTATGAAGAAGACTATTGAATTCCGGTGGGATATTTTGGAAAGAATTAAACGCAACTCTGAAGATTGGGAACTCGACGAAGGTAAAGAGTCAGGTATTAAGCTTAAGTATGATTGTGTTAAATCTTTTATGAATACTGATGCTTTTCAAAAGTTTAGCACTAAATATGGACATGACTCTGAGATAGTAGCCTCCTTTTGTGAATCATTTGCTACTCATGTTGATCTCCCTAAAGATAAGTGGTTTAAATATCATCCACCTATTAAAGAAGAAATTAAAGAACCAGTATCAGTCAAAGAGGAAACTATACTTTATAATGTTGATCCAGTTGTTCCTACTGCTTATATTGAGAAGCCACCTTTTCCTGTTAGGATAAAGGAACATGCTAAAGTATCAACTATGGTCAACAAAAGTTATATCAGAACACCTAAACCTGATGAACAAATTAAAGTAGAGCCTAGTGTTGCTATGGTTAAAGATCTCGTGGAAGAAGATATAGATGGGCATGTTATTTGCTTCTGTAATGAAGCTACTAGAATTGTCAAACCCGATAAAACAGATAATCATAGACCCATTGTTGGCATGCCCGTTGTCTCAGTTAAAATAGGAGATCACTGTTATCATGGTTTATGTGACATAGGTGCTAGCGTAAGTGATATTCCTTACACCTTATATCAAGAAATTATGAATGACATAGCACCCGCAGAGATAGAAGACATAGATGTTACTATTAAACTTGCTAATAGAGATACTATTTCACCAATTGGGATTGTTAGAGATGTTGAAGTCTTGTGTGGGAAAATAAAATACCCTACTGATTTTCTTGTTCTTGGTTCCCCACAAGATGACTTCTGTCCCATTATCTTTGGTAGACCTTTCTTGAACACCGTTAATGCTCAAATAGATTGTAAGAAACAAACTGTCGGTGTCAGTTTTGGTGATGAGTCTCATGAGTTTAATTTTTCCAAGTTTAGTAGAAAGCTTCATGAAAAAGAATTGCCTAAGGATGAAATAATTGGTCTTGCTTCTATTGCTGTGCCTCCTACTGATCCTTTAGAACAATATTTGCTAGACCATGAAAATGATTTACATATGCATGAAAGAAATGAAATAGATGAGATTTTCTTTGAACAACATCCTCTGCTTAAACACAATTTGCCTATTGAAACTCTAGGAGGTCCTCATCCACCTAAAGGTGATCCTGTGTTTGAATTAAAACAATTGCCAGACACTTTGAAATATGCTTATCTTGATGAAAAGAAGATATATCCTGTTATTATTAGTGCTAACCTTTCAGAACATGAAGAAAAAAGATTATTGAAAGTTCTAAGGAAGCACTGAGCCGCTATTGGATATACTCTTGATGATTTCAAGGGCATTAGTCCCACTCTATGTCAGCACAAGATTAATATGGGACCTGATGCTAAACCCGTAGTTGATCACCAACGTCGGTTAAATCCGAAGATGAAAGAAGTGGTAAGAACGGAGATATTAAAACTTCTGGAAGCAGGTATAATCTATCCTATAGCTGATAGTAGATGGGTAAGTCCTGTTCATTGTGTTCCTAAGAAAAGAGGTATTACTGTTGTTCCTAATGATAAGAATGAACTTATCCCACAAAGAATTGTTACAGGCTATAGAATGGTAATTGATTTTAGAAAATTAAACAAAGCAACTAGAAAAGATCATTACCCTCTGACTTTTATTGATCAAATGCTAGAAATATTATCTAAGCACACACACTTTTGCTTCCTTGATGGATATTCTGGTTTTTCACAAATACCTGTTTCTCAACCTGATCAAGAAAAGACCACTTTCACTTGTCCCTTTGGAACTTATGCTTATAGACGTATGCCTTTTGGTTTATGCAATGCACCTGCTACCTTTCAAAGATGTATGACTGCTATATTCTCTGATTTTTTTGAAAAGATTGTTGAGGTTTTCATGGATGACTTCTCTGTTTATGGGAAGTCTTTTGATGATTGTTTAAGCAATCTTGATCAAGTTTTGCAGAGATGCGAGGAAACAAATCTTGTCTTGAATTGGGAGAAGTGCCACTTTATGGTTAATGAAGGTATTTTTTTGGGCCATAAAATTTCTGAAAGAGGTATTGAAGTGGACAAAGCTAAGGTTGATGCAATTGAGAAAATGCCATGTCCTAAAGATAAAAAAGGTAATCGTAGTTTCCTAGGTCATGCTGGTTTCTATAGGAGATTTATCAAAGACTTTTCTAAAATTTCTAGGCCTCTTACAAATCTTTTGCAAAAGGATGTTCCTTTCATTTTTGATGATGATTGTTTAGAAGCCTTCGAAACACTCAAGAAAGCCTTAATTTCTACACCTATTGTTCAACCACCTGATTGGAACTTGCCTTTTGAAATTATGTGTGATGCTAGTGATTATGTTGTTGGTGCTGTTCTAGGACAAAGAGTTGATAAGCAACTGAATGTTATTCATTATGCTAGTAAAACTCTATACAGTGCACAACGAAATTATGCAACTACTGAAAAAGAATTTCTAGCAGTGGTGTTTGCTTGTGATAAATTTAGATCTTACATTGTTGACTCTAAAGTTATCATTCACACCGACCATGCTGCTATTAAATATCTTATGGAAAAGAAGGATGCTAAACCTAGACTTATTCGATGGGTTCTTTTGCTACAAGAATTTGATTTACATATTACTGATAGGAAAGGAGCTGAGAACCCAGTAGCTGATAACTTGTCTAGGCTTGAAAATGTGCTTGATGACCCACTACCTATTGATGATAGCTTCCCTGATGAGCAGCTAGCTGCAATAAATGTTTCTAATAATACTCCTTGGTATGCTGATTATGCTAATTACATTGTTGCTAAATATTTACCACCTAGCTTTACTTACCAACCAAAGAAAAAAATTCTTCTATGACTTAAGACTTTACTTTTGGGATGACCCACATATTTATAAAGAAGGAGTAGATGGTATTATTAGACATTGTGCACCTGAGCATGAACAGGGACAAATCCTACGGAAATGTCACTCCGAAGCTTATGGAGGGCATCATGCTGGAGACAGAACTGCTCACAAGGTATTGCAATCTGGATTTTATTGGCCTACTCTCTTCAAGGATGCTCGTAAGTTCATCCTATCTTGTGATGAATGTCAAAGAATAGGTAATATCGGTAAGCGTCAAGAAATGCCTATGAATTATTCACTTGCTGTTGAACCGTTTGATGTTTGGGGATTTGATTACATGGGACATTTTCCTTCCTCTAATGGGTATACACATATTTTGGTTGCTGTTGATTATGTTACTAAATGGGTAGAAGCTATTCCAACCAGTAGTGCTGATCACAACACCTCTATTAAAATGCTTAAGGAAGTTATTTTCCCAAGGTTTGGAGTCCCTAGATATTTAATGATTGATGGTGGTTCACACTTTATTCATGGTGCTTTCCGCAAAATGCTTGCCAAGTATGATGTTAACCATAGAATTGCATCACCTTATCATCCTCAGTCTAGTGGTCAAGTTGAACTTAGCAAAAGAGAAATAAAATTAATTTTACAAAAGACTGTCAATAGGTCCCAGAAGAATTGGTCTAAGAAATTAGATGATGCACTTTGGGCTTATAGAACATCATATAAAAATCCTATGGGTATGTCTCCTTATATAATGGTTTATGGAAAAGCTTGTCATTTGCCTCTTGAGTTAGAACATAAAGCATATTGGGCAGTCAAAGAACTCAATTATGATTTCAAACTTGCCGGTGAAAAGGGGTTATTTGATATTAGCTCATTAGATGAATGGAGAACCCAAGCTTATGAAAATGCCAAGTTATTTAAAGAAAAAGTTAAAAGATGGCATGATAAAAGAATCCAAAAGCATGAGTTCAAAGTTAGAGAATATATTCTTTTGTACAACTCTCGTTTCAGGTTCTTTGCAGGAAAACTCCTCTCCAAATGGGAAGGACCCTATGTTATCGAGGTGGTTTATCGGTCTGGAGCTATCAAAATAAATAACGCCGAAGGTACTAACCCGAAGGTTGTCAATGGGCAACGAATAAAACATTATATCTTAGGTACACCAATTAATGTTGAAAGTAATATTATCCAAACTATGACACCGGAAGAACACATAAAAGAGTCCTTCCGGAACACTCCAGAATCGTGAAAAAGGAGGAGGTACGTGATATGGTAAGTAAACGGACTCCGAAAAATCCGCAAAAATATTTTTTGTCAGTTTTGGAATATTTAGAAAATTAGGAAAATAAGAAACTACCGGGAAAGTGACCCTGGTGGGCACAAGACACCAGGGCGCGCCTGGCTTGCCAGGTGCGCCCAGGTGGGTTGTGCCCACCTGGGGTACCTTCCGGACTCCGTTTTTCTACAGTTTGCTTGTTTCTCAAGATAAAAATTCTTTATATACCCCCAAACCTATTGACCACCATATCACGGAGAAATATTTCGTTTTCTTTCCTTGCTGTTTTCTGACAGATTCAGCTAGGCCAGCATCATGTCTTCCTCACCTTCCAACAATGGAGAAGAAAATGCAGGGTTGGTTCAGGAAGATCTAAGAAGAGAGGAAGCTGAAGAGGTTGCCATGGAGGAAGGAGAGGAAAATCTCTTTGGGGTTCACCCTCCGGCTTCCGAGAGAGGCACATTGGCTAGCATCTCCACTCACCCTAATCCTCATCAAGCTATGAGATCATCAAACAATCAAGAGAGCCCCGAAGTGCATGAAGGACTCCCACCAAGAAGGCCGTTACACAGGTTACATCGTAACAATTTTCACAATTTGATTCACAATTATGGGTTCAAGAATACTCCTCGTATGCACATACCGTCCAATTGAGACATAACTCGTCCAAGAGAAAGCAATGCAGGAACAAACCCCTGAGGCCCGGAAAATAAACACATAATGGCTGAAGTGAGGAAAAATACCGAGTTACTTCATCGAGCCCTTCGGGAGATTCAAGGCTTCAGGGAGCTACTCATGGTTATATTGGAAAACACTGCCACTTCATCACCACCACCTTCTTCATCAACAAAAGAAAATTGAGTATCGGGTATGGGCACTCCCCTTGGCTTCCGCCAAGCTTGGGGGAGGTGCCCCGGTATTGTATCATCCCCACTATCTTTTACCTTTACTTAATTTAGTTCGATCTTTTGCTTTTGATGAATAAAAGTTTAGTTTGATCCTTTATTTTTGAGAGTTTGCTTAGTGATCTATCCTTGTAATTGTGTGCGAGATATATAATAAAGTTTAGTTGGAGTTTTTGCTTTCTTTATTTTCATGTTGCAATAAAAAGAAAGGAAATAAATTAAAAAGATCATATGCTAATCTTATGGTAAGTGATGACACCACATAAGGAAAAGTATAAGTAGAAAATTTTATTAGAGATTGACAAACATAGCATTGGTCAATGATGCAACTCATGAAAGAATTAATAAGGGAAGAGAAGATTCACATATAAATACACTATCCTAGAAATCTTTTGTGATTGTGAGCCCCCATCAAAATATTATATGCCAAAATTATTGACATTGGACAAGGAAGACAACGTAATGATTTATGTTTGTTCATATTCACATAGAAGTTATATTGTCATAGATCGTTCAACATGTGGTGCTTGCCCCTATCTTTGCTAGCCAAAAATTCCGCACTAAGTAGAGATACTACTTGTGCATCCAAAAACCCTTAAACCCAAATCTTATTTTCAAGAGTCCACCATACCTACCTAGGGATTGAGCAAGATCCCTCAAGTAAGTTGTCATCGGTGCAATAAGGCAATAAAAATTGCTTATAAAAGTGTGAGATCATTTAGTGTAAGAGAAAATTGAGCGTTGTACGAACTTGTGATAGTGAAGAATAAAAGCGACAGACTGCATAATAAAGGTTGCCATCACAAGGGGCAATACAACATGACTTTCTTTTGCACTAAGGGGTTGAGCATACAAACAAATAAGCGCATGGCAACCTCTGCTTCCCTCTGCAAAGGGCCTATCTTTTACTTTTATGTATTTACTTTTATGCAAGAGTCAAAGTGTCTTCTCTCTACTCCTTTTTATTTTTCTCCTTTGGCAAGAATCATGTGGTGAAGAAAGATCTAGGCACATATGTCCAGTTAAATATGGGTGGCATGAGTTATTATTGTTGACATCACCTTTGAGGTGAATACGTTGGGAGGCGAAAATATAAGCCCCCATCTTTCTATGTGTCCGGTTGAAATGTTTTGTTCATGTGTATGCGGTGAGTGTTAGCAATCATAGAAGACTATATGATGGTTGAGTATGTGGACTTGCCTAAAGGCTCTGATACGTGACCCTCCCTGAAAAGATGATGAATTGTAGTTGCAAAGTTGACTGAGAACATAGTTTGTTGGTTTCTAATAGAGTTTATGCTTTATACTTCAATTGTGTGATGAATTGTCACTTATTCATGGGAAGTCTATGATAAAAGTTCTATGATAAAAGTCTTATTTTTAAATTTGTTGCTGTTATAATAATTTACATGATGCTTCTATGTCCGTATTTTGTTTTTATCGACACCTCTGTCTCTAAGCATGTGGACATGTTTTTTGATTTTGGTTTTCGCTTGAGGACAAGCGAGGTCTAAGCTTGGGGGAGTTGATACGTCCATTTTGCATCATGTTTTCCTACTGTTATTTATGATGTTTTTATGTATAATAATGCTTTTTGGAGTAATTCTAATGCCTTTTCTCTCAAAATATGCATGGTACACACAAAGAGGGAGAATTCCCGCAGCTGGAAATCTGGACCTGGAAAAGCTACGTCAGGCCACCTATTCTGCATAACTCCAAACAATCTGAAACTTTACGGAGATTTTTTATTGAATATTTGAGGAATATTGGAGCCAATAAGTACCAGAGGGGGCCCACCAGGTGGGCACAACCCACCTGGGCGCGCCAGGGAGCCCAGGCGCGCCCTGGTGGGTTGTGCTTTACCCAGGCCCACCTCCGGTGCCCATCTTCTGGTATATAAGTCATTTTGACCTAGAAAAAATAAGAGGAGGACTTTCGGGATGGAGCGCCACCGTCTTGAGGCGGAACTTGGGCAGGAGCACTTTTGCCCTCCGGCGGAGCGATTCCGCCGGGGGAACTTCCCTCCCGGAGGGGGAAATCATCGTCATCATCATCACCAACAACTCTCCCATCTTGGGGAGATCAATCTCCATCAACATCTTCAACAGCACCATCTCCTCTCAAACCCTAGTTCATCTCTTGTGTTCAATCTTGGTACCGGAACTATAGATTGGTGCTTGTGGGTGACTAGTAGTGTTGATTACATCTTGTAGTTGATTACTATATGGTTTATTTGGTGGAAGATTATATGTTCAGATCCAATATGCTATTTAATACCCCTCTGGTCTTGAGCATGTTTATCACTTGTGAGTAGTTACTTTTGTTCTTGAGGTCACGGGAGAAATCATGTTGCAAGTAATCATGTGAACTTGATATGTGTTCGATATTTTGATAGTATGTATGTTGTGATTCCCTTAGTGGTGTCATGTGAACGTCGACTACATGACACTTCACCATATTTGGGCCTAAGGGAATGCATTGTGGAGTAGTTATTAGATGATGGGTTGCGAGAGTGACAGAAGCTTAAACCCTAGTATATGCGCTATTCCGTAAGGGAACGATTGGATCCAAAAGTTTAATGCTATGGTTAGAATTTATTCTTAATACTTTTCTCGTAATTGCGGACGCTTGTGAGGGGGTTAATCATAAGTTGGAGGTTTGTTCAAGTAAGAACAGCATCTAAGCACCGGTCCACCCACATATCAAATTATCAAAGTAGCGAACACAAATCGAATCAACATGGTGAAAGTGACTAGATGAAATTCCCGTGTACCCTCAAGAATGCTTTGCTTACTATAAGAGACCGTTTTGGCCTGTCTGTTGCCTCAAAAGGATTGGGCTACCTTGCTGCACTTTTGTTACTATTATCGTTACTTGCTCGTTACAAATTATCTTGCTATCAAACTACTCTGTTACTTACAATTTCAGCACTTGCAGACATTACCTTGTTGAAAACCATTTGTCATTTCCTTCTGCTCCTCGTTGGGTTCGACACTCTTACTTATCGAAAAGAGCTACAATTGATCCCCTATACTTGTGGGTCATCGGTTACGTCAATGCAAGCTTTAACACTAATCCAGATGACTCTGAGCAGAGTTTCTCGGTTATGGAGGTGATAAAGAGTTCGGCGTAAAGGGTTACGTCGATGCAAGCTTTAACATCAATCCAGATGATTCTGAGTAGAAAACCGGATACGTATAGTGGAGTAGCCATATGGAATAGCTCCTAGTGGAGCCTGGTAGCAGCATCTACAGTATGACATAAAATTTGCGAAGTACACGCGGATCTGAATGTTGCAGACCCGTTGACTAAAACCTCTCTCACAAGCATAACATGATCAAACCCCAGAACTCATTGGGTGTTAATCACATAGTGATGTGAACAAGATTATTGACTCTAGTGCAAGTGGGAGACTATTGGAAATATGCCCTAGAGGCAATAATAAATTAGTTATTATCATATTTCCCTGTTCATGATAATCATTTATTATCCATGCTAGAATTGTATTGATCGGAAACTCAAATACATGTGAGGATACATAGACAACAATATGTCCCTAGTAAGCCTCTACCGGACTAGCTCGTTGATCAAAGATGGCTATGGTTTCCTAGCCATGGACATGAGTTGTCATTTGATAATGGGATCACATCATTAGGAGAATGATGTGATGGACAAGACCCAAACTATGAACGTAGCATATGATCGTGTCAAGTTTATTGCTATTGTTTTCTGCATGTCAAGTATATGTTCCTATGACCATGAGATCATGCAACTCACTGACACCGGAGGAGTGCCTTGTGTGTACCAAACATCGCAACGTAACTGGGTGACAATAAAGGTGCTCTACAGGTATCTCCGAGGGTGTCTGTTGAGTTGGCATGGATCAAGACTGGGATTTGTCACTCCGTATGACGGAGAGGTATCTCAGGGCCCACTCGGTAATACATCATAGTAAGCTTGCAAGCAATGTGACTATTGGGTTAGCCACGGGATCTTATATTATGGAACGAGTAAAGAGACTTTCCAGTAACGAGATTGAACTAGGTATGGGGATACCGACGATCGAATCTCGGGCAAGTAACATACCGATAGACAAAGGGAACTGCATACGGGATTAGCTGAATCCTTGACATCGAGTTTCGACCGATAAGATCTTCGTAGAATATGTAGGAACCAATATGGGCATCCAGGTCCCGCTATTGGTTATTGACCGTAGAGGTGTCTCAGTCATGTCTGCATAGTTCTTGAACCCGCAGGGTCTACACACTTGACATTTGGTGACGATATAAGTATAGTTGAGTCATTATGGTGGTTACCGAAGGTTGTTCAGAGTCCTGGATGAGATCCCAGACATGACGAGGAACTCCGGAATGGTCTGGAGGTGAAGATTGATATATTGGACGAAGGGTATTGGAGTCCGGAATTGTTTCGGGGGTACCGGGTGATGACCAGCATGGCCGAAAGGGGTTTTGGGAGGCCCCGACAAGTGTTGAGGGGGCTCATGGGCCTAGAGGAGGGGGCACACCATCCCACTAAGGGGCTGAGTGGCCCCTCACCCCATCTCATGTTACCATGAGAGGTGGGGCGCCCCCTCTAGGGTTCCCTCCACCTGGCTTGGGGGGCAAGTCACCCTACGATTTCCCTAGGGGAGATCCCATCTGCCTTGGCCGCCGCCCCCCTAGGGGAAACCCTAGGGGCGCCACCCCCTCCTCCCTTTCCCTATATATAGAGAGGTAGAGAGAGGGCAGCGGCACCCCTTGAACACATCTCTACGCGACGGCACTGCCTCTCCTCTCCCTCGCATCCCTCTTCCTCTCCGTAGCGCTTAGCGAAGCTCTGCCGAGATTCCGCCACCACCATCGCCACCACGCTGTCGTGCTGCCGGAGGACTCGAGCTACTACTTCACCATCGCTTGCTGGATCAAGGAGGTGAAGGCGTCATCAAGCCGTACATGTGTTGAACACGGAGGAACCATTCGTTCGGCACTTGGATCGGAGTTCGCGGGACGGATCATGATTGGATCACGAAGATGTTCGACTACATCAACCGCATTTCTTAACGCTTTCGCTTAGTGATCTACAAGGGTATGTAGATGCAATCTCTCCTCTCATAGATGGTCATCTCCGAGATTGATCTTGGTGAGCGTAGGATTTTTTTTTTCCCATGCAACGTTCCCCAACACCTACCCCCCTGGGCGCGCACTCCACCCTTGTGGCCGCCTTGTGGCTCTTCTAACTTGAACTCCAAGTCTCCTGGGCGTCTTCTGGTCCAAGAAAAATCATCGCGAAGTTTTATTCCATTTGGAATCCGTTTGGTATTCCTTTTCTGCGAAGCTCAAAAACAAGGAAAAAACAGAAACTGGCACTGGGCTCTAGGTTAATAGGTTAGTCCCAAAAATAATATAAAATAGCATATTAATGCATATAAAACATCCAAAACAGATAATATAATAGCATGGAACAATAAAAAATTATAGATACGTTGGAGACATATCACCAAGGTTATCGAACCAGTAGGTGAACCAAGCAACACTATGTAAACGGTACCTGCACACAAAGAACAAATACTTGCAACCCGACGCGTAAGAGGGGTTATCAATCCCTCTTGGGTAAAAGATAGATTGGTTTGTATGATTTTGGATAAATAGATCTCGTGATAAAACAAAATAAAATAAATAAAGAAAAAGTGCAGCAAGGTATTTTTGGTTTTTTAGAATAATAGATCTAAAAACAAAAGCGAATAAAAATAGATCACAAAGCAAATATGACAAAGAATAGACCCGGGGGCCGTAGATTTCAGTAGTGGCTTCTCTCGAGAAAAATAGCATACGGTGGGTAAACAAATTACTGTTGGGCAATTGATAGAACTTCATATAATTATGACGATATCCAGGCAATGATCATTATATAGGCATCACGTCCAAGATTAGTAGACCGACTCCTTCCTGCATCTACTACTATTACTCCACACATCGACCGCTATCCAGCATGCATCTAGTGTATTAAGTTCATGAAGAAATGAGAGTAATGCAATAAGAATGATGACATGATGTAGACAAGATTGATACGTCTCCAACGTATCTATAATTTTTTATTGTTCCATGCTGTTATATTATCATTCTTGGATGTTTTACAATCATTTTATAGCAACTTTATATCATTTTTTGGGACTAACCTATTGACATAGTGCCCTGTGCCAGTTGCTGTTTTTTTGCTTGTTTTTCACTTCGCAGAAAATCAATACCAAACGGAGTCCAAACACAGCGAAACTTTTTGGTGATTTTTTCTGGACCAGAAGACTCATGATGGGCCAAGAAAGTACCTGAGGGGGGCTCCGAGGGGAGCACAACCCACCAGGGAGCGCCTGGGAGCCCAGGCACGCCCAGGTGGGTTGTGCCCACCTCGGCCGCCTCCCGCACCGCCTCTTTGCTCTATAAATACCCTGGATGTCCAAAAAACCTAGGAGAGTCGACGAAAAACAATTCTAGCCGCCGCAAGTTCCAGAACCACCAGATCCAATCTAGACACCATCACGAAGGGGTTCATCATCCTCATTGGTGCCTCTTCGATGATGCGTGAGTAGTTCATTGTAGACCTGCTGGTCCGTAGTTAGTAGCTAGATGGCTTCCTCTCTCTCTTTTGATTCTCAATACAATGGTCTCTTGGAGATCTATTTGATGTAACTCTTTTTTGCGGTGTGTTTGTTGGGATCCGATGAACTTTGAGTCTATGATTAGATCTATATTTTTATCCATGAAAGTTATTTGAGTTTCTTTGATCTCTTATGTGCATGATTACTTATAGCCTCGTATTTCTTCTTCAAATCTTTGGTTTAGTTAGGCCGACTAGATCGATTTTTCTTGCCATGGGAAGAGGTGCTTTGTGATGGGTTCAATCTTACGGTGCTTGATCCCAGTGACAGAAGGGGATACGACACGTATGTATCATTGCCATTAAGGATAACAAGATGGGGTCTAATTCCTACATGAATAGATCTTGTCTACATCATGTCATCGTTCTTATTGCATTACTCCGTTTTTCCATGAACTTAATACACTAGATGCATGCTGGATAGCGGTCGATGTGTGGAGTAATAGTAGTAGATGCAGGCAGGAGTCGGTCTACTAATCTTGGATGTGATGCCTATATAATGATCATTGCCTGGATATCGTCATGATTATTTGAAGTTCTATCAATTGCCCAACAGTAATTTGCTTACCCATCGTATGCTATTTTTCTCGAGAGAAACCACTAGTGAAATCTACGGCCCCCGGGTCTCTTCTTTATCATATTTGCCTTCGAGATCTATTTTTATTTGCATTTATTTTCAGATCTATATTTCCAAAAACCCAAAAATACCTTGCTGCAATTTATTGTTATTTACTTTATCTCGCGTTCCCGCGAGAGATTTATTTATCCAATCTACTACAATTTTATCTACCGTTTTATTCTTTGTGTGAAGGTACCGTTTACATAGTGTTGCGTGGTTCTCCTACTGGTTCGATAACCTTGGTCTCATCACTGAGGGAAATACCTACCATAGCTGTGCTACATCATCCCTTCCTCTTTGGGGAAATACCGATGTAGTTTAAGCCGCATCAAAGATCTATTCATGTAGGAATAGACCCCATCTTGTTATCCTTAATATCAACGATCAATACGTGTCTTGCTGCCCCTTCTGTCACTGGGAAAGAATACCGCACGACCGAACCCATCACAAAACACCTCTTCCCATGGCAAGAAAAATCGATCTAGTTGGCCTAACTAAACCAAAGATTGGAAGAAGAAATACGAGGCTATAAGTAATCATGCATATAAGAGATCAAAGAAACTCAAATAACTTTCATGGATAAATAGATCTGATCATAAACTAAAAGTTCATCGGATCCCAACAAACACACCGCAAAAAAGAGTTACATCAAATAGATCTCCAAGAGACCATTGTATTGAGAATCAAAAGAGAGAGAGGAAGCCATCTAGCTACTAACTACGGACCCGTAGGTCTACAATGAACTACTCATGCATTATCGGAGAGGCACCAATGAGGATGATGAACCCCTCTGTGATGGTGTCCAGATTGGATCTGGTGCTTCTGGAACTTGCGATGGCTGGAATTGTGTTTCATCGACTTCCCTAAGGTTTTTGGATTTTCGGGGTATTTATACAGCAAAGAGGCGGTGCGTGAGGCGGCCGAGTGATACGTCTCTATCGTATCTACTTTTCCAAACTCTTTTGCCCTTGTTTTGGACTCTAATTTGCATGATTTGAGTGGAACTAACTCGGACTAATGCTGTTTTCAGTAGAATTGCCATGGTGTTATTTTTGTGTAGAATTAAAAGTTCTCGAAATGACCTGAAACTTCACGGAGAATATTTTTGGAATAAATAAAAATTATTGGCGAAAGAATCAACCAGTGGGGACCACACCATGTCCACAAGGGTGGAAGGCGCGCCTTCTGGTCTTGTGGGTCCCACAGACCTCCACCGACCTCAACTCCAACTCCATATATTCATGTTCGGGGAGAAAAAAAATCGAAGAGAAGGATTCATCGCGTTTTATGATACGGAGCCGCCGTCACCTCCTGTTCTTCCTCGGGAGGCCAGATCTGGAGTCCGTTTTGGGCTACGAAGAGGGGAAATCGTCGCCATCATCATCATCAACCTTCCTCCATCACCAATTTCATGATGCTCACCACCGTGCGTGAGTAATTCCATCGTAGGCTTACTGGACGGTGATGGGTTGGATGAGATCTATTATGTAATCGAGTTAGTTTTGTTAGGGTTTGATCCCTAGTATCCATTATGTTCTAAGATTGATGTTGCTATGACTTTGCTATGCTTAATGCTTGTCACTAGGGCCCGAGTGCCATGATTTCAGATCTGAACCTATTATGTTTTCATGAATATATTTGTGTTCTTGATCCTATCTTGCAAGTTATAGTCACCTACTACATGTTATGATCCGGCAACCCCGAAGTGACAATAGTCGGGACACTTCCCGGTGATGACCGTAGTTTGACGAGTTCATGTATTCACTAAGTGCTAATGCTTTGGTCCGGTTCTCTATTAAAAGGAGGCCTTAATATCCCTTAGTTTCCATTAGGACCCCGCTGCCACGGGAGGGTAGGACAAAAGATGTCATGCAAGTTCTTTTCCATAAGCATGTATGACTATATTCGGAATACATGCTTGCATTACATTGATGAATTAGGGCTAGTTATGTGTCACCCTAGGTTATAACTGTTGCATGATGAATGCCATCCGACATAATTATCCATCATCGATCCATTGCCTACGAGTTCATTTCATATTGATCTTTGCTAAGTTACTTTTTTGTTGCCACTGTTACGATTACTACAAAACTGCTACTGTTACTTTTGCCACCGTTATCGTTACTTCCATACTACTTTGCTACTAAATACTTTGCTGTAGATATTAAGTCTTTCAGGTGTGGTTGAATTGACAACTCAGCTGCTAACACTTGAGAATATTATTTGGCTCCCCTTGTGTCGAATCAATAAATTTGGTTTGAATACTCTACCCTCGAAAACTGTTGCGATCCCCTATACTTGTGGGTTATCAAGACCTTTTTTGGCGCCGTTGCCGAGGAGCATAGCTCTATTCTATGAGTCACTTGGGATTTATATCTGTTGATCACTATGAAGAATTTGAAAGATACCAAAACCAAGATCTATCCCTCAACTACGAGGGGAAGTAAGGAACTGCCATCTAGCTCTGCACTTGATTCATCTTCTGTTTTGAGTAAGCTTGCGACACCTACACCTACTATTGATTCTGATATGTCAAATGTTATTGATGATGCCACTTCTGCTATGCATGATGCTTATGATGATACTACTTCTCTGCTTGATAATACTGTGCCCCTAGGTGAATTTCTTGATGAACAGCTTGCTAGGGTTAGAGAGAATGAAATTACTGAAACTGATGATATTATTAAAACTGAAGATTATGATTCTCCCCCTAGATATGAATTGCCTGTTGTACCTGAGGGTTATATTATGGATGAAGAAAGTGCTAGAGACTTCTTTGCTTGCAATGATAGAGGTGATCTTAAGAAACTGTTAGCTAAGCTGAAAGAAAAGTCTTTGAATGCTAGAATGTAATATGATCCTAAGTTTGCTACGTCACCTATCTTTGTTACTGATAAGGATTATGAATTCTCTGTCAATCCTGAGTTAATTACTTTGGTTGAATCTGATCCTTTCTATGGTTATGTATCTGAAACTGTTGTGGCACATCTTATTAAATTGAATGATATAGCCACCCTATTTGCTCATGAGGAAAAAATTTGCTATTACTATATTCTTAAATTGTTTCCTTTCTCATTAAAGGGTGATGCTAAGTTATGGTTTAATTCTCTTGCTCCTAGTTATGTGCGTAGTCCCCAGGATATGATTTACTACTTCTCTGAAAAATACTTCCCTGCTCATAAGAAACAAGCTGCTTTAAAGGAAATATTTAACTTTGTGCAAATTGAAGAAGAGAGTCTCCCACAAGCTTGGGGGAGGCTTCTCCAATTACTTAATGCTTTGCCTGATCACCCTCTCAAGAGAAATGAAATACTTGATATCTTTTATAATGGACTAACCGATGCTTCTAGGGACCACCTAGATAGTTGTGCTGGTTGTGTTTTCAGGGAACGAACTGTTGAGCAGGCTGAATTGCTATTGAATAATATATTGAGTAATGATAATGATTGGACACTTCCTGAACCAACTCCTAAGCCAACTCCAAAGAAAAGAGGTATTCTATTTCTCAGTCTTGAAGATATGCAAGAGGCAAAGAAATCTATGAAAGAAAAAGGTATTAAAGCTGAAGATGTTAAGAATCTACCGCCTATTGAAGAAATACATGGTCTTGATAACCCGACATAGGTAGTAGAGGTAAACTCTCTTTATAGATTTGATGAAGGTGATATTCCTCATAATAAGTCTGCTAGTCAATGCTTAGACGAGTTTGATAATTTTATTGTTAAACAAGAAAACTTCAATGCTTATGTTAGTAGATAATTGAAACGTAATGCTTACATGCTTGACCACTTGGGTGATTATATGAGTAGAACAGTTAATGATCTTAAGCTTATTAGTAAACATGCTTCCATGGTTACAACTCAAGTAGAACAAATACTTAAGGCACAGGATGATTTGCTTAATGAGTTGAATAGTAAGAATAATGATAATGCTATTAGGGTTATGACTAGAGGTGGTAGAATGACCCAGGAACCTTTGTATCCTGAGGGCCATCCTAAGAGAGTTGAGCAAGATTCTCAGAGAATTAATACTAATGCACCTAGTCCTAGTAATAAAAAGAAAAAGAAAACTGATAGGACTTTGCATGCTTCTAGTGAACCTGATGTAGACACACCTGAGAATCCAAATGATATTTCTATTTCTGATGCTGAGACACAATCTGGTGATGAACATGAACCTAGTGATAATGTTAATGATGATGTTCACGTTGATGCTCAACCTAGTAATGATAATGATGTAGAGATTGAACCTGCTGTTGATCTTGATAACCCACAATCAAAGAATCAATGTTATGATAAGAGAGACTTCGTTGCTAGGAAACATGGTAAATAAAGAGAACCATGGGTTCAGAAACCCATGCCCTTTCCTCCTAAATCATCCAAGAAAAAGGATGATGAGGATTTTGAGCGCTTTGCTGAAATGATTAGACCTATCTTTTTGCATATGCGTTTGACTGATATGCTGAAAATGTCTCCTTATGCTAAGTATATGAAAGATATTGATACAAATAAAAGAAAGATACCTGAAGCTGAAATTTCCACTATGCTTGCTAATTATACTTTTAAGGGTGGAATACCAAAGAAACCTGGAGATCCAGGAGTACCAACTATACCATGCTCCATTCAAAGAAACTATGTTAAAACTGCTTTATGTGATTTGGGAGCCGGTGTTAGTGTTATGCCTTTCTCTTTATATTGTAGACTTGAATTGAATAAGTTGACACCTACTGAAATCTCTTTGCAAATGGCTGATAAATCAACTGCTATACCCATCGGTATTTGTGAGGATGTGCCTGTTGTGGTTGCAAACGTTACTATCTTAACGGACTTTGTTATTCTTGATATTCCCGAGGACGATAGTATGTCGATCATCCTTGCTAGACCCTTTTTGAATACTGCAGGGGCTGTTATTGATTGCAACAAAGGCAATGTCACTTTTCATGTTAATGGTAATGAGCATACGGTACACTTTCCTAAGAAAGAACCTCAAGTTCATAGTATCAATTCTATTGGAAAAATTTCAACTATTACTATTGGAGGTTTTGAATTCCCTCTTCCTACTGTAAAAAAATGATATTCTTATTGTTGGGGACATGCATATCCCCGTTGAGGTAACCTAGTGTTATTCAAAAATTCTCCGGTTTCATGTTATTCGAAAGAAGTTTGTTAATAAGACTTGATCAACCTTGTTAACGGATTCCTTTTGATGGGCATGAGATGGATGAATTTAGAGAGCACAACTTTCTGTACCTACTTTTTACTTTCTGTTATTTAGAATAAATAAAGCAAAAATAGTATTTTCTGTCTGTTTTCTGAATTATCCATGAAATAAAAAATGTCCCAAAAATAAAAGTTCTCCAAATGCCCTGAAAATTTAGTATGATTTTTTATAGAATATTTTAGAATTTCTGGCACTGAACGTGCACCAGGGGGATGCACCAGTGGACCACAAGGGTGGAGGGCGCGCCCTACCCCCTGGGCACGCCCCCCTATCTTATGGGTCCCATGTGGGTCCCCTCCACTTATTCCAGCTCCCATCCACTTCGTCTTCCTCCAGAAAAAATCATCCCATAGCTCAAACCCATGTTCTTGCTCATCTTGCTACCATTTTCGATTTCCTTGTGCAAAGCTCCATTTGCAAAACTGTTTTGGGGGATTGTTCTTCGGTATGTGACTCCTCCAATGGTCCAATTAGTTTTTATTCTAATTCTTTATTTATTGCAAATTGTTGCTGCTGTGGTGACTTTGTTCTTGAGCTGGCATGTCAAATTTATATGGTCCAAAGTAGCTTTGATGCATGATTTAGCCTCTAGGCACTTGTAGGAGTAGTTGCTATCAATTTTGTTGAGTTTGGTTCACTTTTATTTTGAGTTACTATAAATTTCAGAAATTTTTCAGAGAAAGAAAATGATGAGGAGATTGTTGAGAGGCTCCTCAAGCCGGGGTTCGAAGGAAAAAGAAAACAAAGAGAAGTAAAAGCCCAAGTATAACCTTCCTCGCACCGTGGAGGTTCGGCCGTGTGAATGGCCATCTGATGCATTCTTAGAGGCGGCCGAAATTTATGAGGATTTCTATTATTTGGCGGAGAATGCAGGTATCACCGACTTCCTCCTCGACCAGTGTGATCAGTACCTCCTACTCACTAATACTTTCGTGCAAAATTTTCACTTTCATGCTAGGAGATCACCACCCATGGTAGAGTTTCACTTATATGATGAGCATAAGGAGATGACGCTTTATGACTTTTGTGAGGTTTGTAAATTACCTGATGAGGGTAGTGTCGACGAGCCACGTCCTAGAGATGTGGAAGATTTTATTGATGAAGTTACCGTAGGGGAAGAGAGAGAGGTGTCGAAAGCGAGAGTGTCTAGTTTACATTTTCCTGTTCTGCACTACTACTCATTATTTGATGGGAGATGTTTAACTGGTCGCGAGGATAGTGGAGGCCTTAGTGCTCATGACCTTGCCATTTTGCGCCATGCTTTACTTCGTGATAGAACTTTCAGTTTAGGCGCTATGGTTGCTAGACGGTTGAGTTTAAACCGTACAAAGGGTCCTATTTTCGGAGGTATCTTCACCTCCCGTCTTGCAAGACGCTTCGAGATATCCATTAGGCACGATGAAAAAGAGGAGAAGCTGCTACCCACTATATACTTAGAATATGAAAGCATGGTAGCACATAATTTTATTCCCTATGATAAGGAAAAGAGACTCATTTATAACCTGGTATTTAGCGAGGAGACTTTTCAGATTATTACCTTGCCTGCACCTACTTTGTTCGATATTCATTCAGGCGGGTACTTCGTTTTGCCTGCGGACATTCATGCATACTGGGAGGGGACGCGATCCCCAGTTTCTGAGTCAGAGCCATCACCTGATCCTTATCAGGAGTCTATTTATCAGTGGGAGCCACAGGAGCTCACGAACCAGTGGAACCCCCAGGATCCTCCTCAGTACACCGGAGAGGGCTACTTTGATCCATGGGCAAAGACCAACTTAGGCCAAAAGCCTAAGCTTGGGGGAGTACGTATTTCTCACCGACATTACATTCTTGTTCACACATTCATTCCAGTTGTCGGTGTTCATACTTTTTCATTGTATTATCCATGTTAGTTTATTTCCTTTTCCCGCTTTCTTCTTGTGTGTTTGAAAAACTTTGAGAAAAACCAAAAAAATTAGTTGTAGCTTCTGTTTAGTTTATTTTCCATGTTCACTTAGTAGTAGTATTAAAAGAAAACCCAAAAAGATTTCTCGTTCTTCTTTTGCTTGTTGGGAGCTTTCCCGTGTAAATAGATTTTCTCGTTCTTGTCTTACCTTCTTCAGAAAAACAAAAACTCCAAAAACATTTCAGTGTGTTTCTTTGAAATTCTTTTCTTTTCTTTGGGGGTCGAGAGGAGAAGACCACGATGAAAATGTTGAGTGGCTCTCATATGCATTATTGTTGATCTAACAACGAGCCCATATTACCTTGTCTTCTCCCTTGAAATAAATGTTTGCAGATTCCAGCTTAGTCCAATGCACGTGCACTACTATTATTATCCACACCATTCGGTCGTGCAAGTGAAAGGCAATAATGATGATATATGATGAAGTGATTGAGATGAGGAAAAGCTGGTATGAACTCGACCTATCTTGTTTTTGTAAATATGATTAGTTCATCGTTCCCGATTCAGCCTATTATGAATGAAACATGTTTGCAATGACAATTAGAGATTATAGTTACTCATGCCATGCTTAATTAGCTAGGAGTTTATAATGGTTTACCTTGTGTGCCAACATGCTTTTAAAATGGTTGTGATGTAGTATGATAGGATGGTATCCTCCTTTGAATGATTCGAGTGGCTTGACTTGGCACATGTTCACGCATGTAGTTGAAACAAAATCAACATAGCCTCCATGATATTTATGTTCATGGTGGTTTATATCCTACTCATGCTTGCACTCAATGTTGGTTAATCTCAATGCATGTTTATGACTGTTGTCGCTCTCTAGTTGGTCGCTCCCCAGTCTTTTTCTGGCCTTCACTTGTACTAAGTGGGAATACTTCTTGTGCATCCACTTCAATAAACCCAAAGTTGTTCCATATGAGTCCACCATACCTACCTATATGCGGTATTTACCTGCCGTTCCAAGTAAATTTGCATGTGCCAAACTCTAAACCTTTAAATGATAATCTGTTTTGTATGCTCGCATCGCTCATGTAGCAACTAGGGCTGTCAATATCTTCCATGGTAGGTGGGTTATTCCCATGATGAGTGGACTCCGCTCATCATTCACGAGAAAATGGCTGGTAACCGGGATGCCCAGTCCCATGCTTAAACCAAATCAAAATATAATTGCAAACAAAACTCCCCCAGGACTGTTGTTAGTTGGACGGTACCCGTTGTTTTGGACCAGCCGTGGAGTGTGCTTGTTGGTGGTGGGGGAGTATAAACTTAACCATTCTGTTTCAGAATCGCCAATAATGTATCTAGTATGGAAGATACCGAGATCTCTTGGTTGTTATGTTGACAATGAAAGCATGCCGCTCAAAATATTATTTCTCTCTGTTTTAAAAACTCGAGCTCTGGCACCTCTGCAAATCCCTGCTTTCCTTCGCGAAGGGCCTATCTATTTACTTTTATTACTGAGTCATCATCCTCTTAGAAAAAGCACCAGTTAGAGAGCACCACTGTCATTTGTATGCATTGTTATTAATGTGAGTATGACTGTGACTGGATCTATTTTGCCATGAATTGCAATGTCTAGTCAGTCCTTGATCTTCAGGGGTGCTCTGCATTTATGTTTTGTGGTCTCAGAAAGGGCTAGCGAGATACCATCTTGTTATATCATATCATGATTGTTTTGGAGAAGTGTTGTCATTCGAGATTTATTATTATTGCTCGCTAGTTGATTGTGCCATTGATATGAGTAAATGTGAGACCTAAATGTTATTGTGAATATGGTTAGTTCGTAATCTTTGCTGAAAACTTGAATGCTGGCTTTACATATTTGCAACAACAAGATCAAACAGAGTTTGTAAAAGTTTTTCTTTATCACTTTCAGTTGGTCAACTGAATTGCTTGAGGACAAGCAATGGGTAAAGATTGGGGGAGTTGATACGTCTCCATCGTATCTACTTTTCCAAACTCTTTTGCCCTTGTTTTGGACTCTAATTTGCATGATTTGAATGGAACTAACCCGGACTGACGCTATTTTCAGCAGAATTGCCATGGTGTTATTTTTGGGCGGAATTAAAAGTTCTCGGAATGACCTGAAACCTCACGGAGATTATTTTTGGAATAAATAAAAAATATTGGCAAAAGAATCAACCAGAGGGGACCCACACCCTGTCCACAAGGGTGGAGGGCGCGCCCACCCCCCTGGGGCGCACCCTCTGGTCTTGTGGGTCCCACAGACCTCCACCGACCTCAACTCCAACTCCATATGTTCATGTTCAGGGAGAAAAAAATCGGAGAGAAGGATTCATCGTGTTTTACGATACGGAGCCGCCGTCACCTCCTATTCTTCCTCGGGAGGCCAGATCTGGAGTCCGTTTTGGGCTCCGGAGAGGGGAAATCATCGCCATCATCATCATCAACCTTCCTCCATCACCAATTTCATGATGCTCACCGCCGTGTGTGAGTAATTCCATCGTAGGCTTGCTGGATGGTGATGGGTTGGATGAGATCTATCATGTAATCGAGTTAGTTTTGTTAGGGTTTGATCCCTAGTATCCATTATGTTCTAAGATTGATGTTGCTATGCTTAATGCTTGTCACTAGGGCCCGAGTGCCATGATTTCAGATCTGAACCTATTATGTTTTCATGAATATATTTGTGTTCTTGATCCTATCTTGCAAGTTATAGTCACCTACTACGTGTTATGATCCGGCAACCCCAGAGTGACAATAGTCGGGACACTTCCCGGTGATGACCGTAGTTTGAGGAGTTCATGTATTCACTAAGTGATAATGCTTTGGTCCGGTTCTATATTAAAAGGAGGCCTTAATATCCCTTAGTTTCCATTAGGACCCCGCTGCCATGGGAGGGTAGGACAAAAGATGTCATGCAAGTTCTTTTTCATAAGCACGTATGACTATATTTGGAATACATGCCTACATTATATTGATGAATTGGAGCTAGTTCTATGTCACCCTAGGTTAGAACTGTTGCATGATGAATGCCATCTGACATAATTATCCATAATTGATCCATTGCCTATGAGTTCGTTTCATATTGATCTTTGCTAAGTTACTTTTCCGTTGCCACTGTTACGATTACTACAAAACTGCTACTGTTACTTTTGCCACCGTTACCATTACTTCCATACTACTTTGCTACTAAATACTTTGCTGCAGATATTAAGTCTTTCAGGTGTGGTTGAATTGACAATTCAGCTGCTAATACTTGAGAATATTCTTTGGCTCCCCTCGTGTCGAATCAATGAATTTGGGTTGAATACTCTATCCTTGAAAACTGTTGCGATCCCCTATACTTGTGGGTTATCACCGAGGTGGGCACAACCCACCAGGGCGCGCCCAGGTGGCTTGTGCTCCCCTTGGAGCCCCCCTCTGGTACTTCTTTGGCCCAACAGGTGTCTTCTGGTCCAGAAAAATTCTCCAAAAAATTTCGCTGCGTTTGGACTCCGTTTGGTATTGATTTTCTGCGAAGTAAAAAACAAGCAAAAAACAGCAACTAGCACAGGGCACTATGTCAATAGGTTAGTCCCAAAAAATGATATAAAGTTGCTATAAAATGATTGTAAAACATCCAAGAATGATAATATAACAGCATGGAACAAGCAAAAATTATAGATATGTTGGAGACGTATCAGTCTCCAACGTATCTATAATTTATGAAGTATTCATGCCATGTTTACAACAATTTTATATGGTTTTGGTATGATTTGAATGGAACTAACCCGGACTAACGCTGTTTTCAGCAGAACTACTGTGGTGGTGTAATTTTTTGTGCAGAAATATAAGTTCTCAGAATGGGCTGAAACTTTTTGATGATTTTATTTGGAACAAAAGAGATCCCCGAAGTTTCGTGGGAGGACCAGAAGAGGCACAAGGGCCCCACAAGCCACCAGGGCGCGCCTAGGAGGGGTGGTCGTGGCCTGGTGGCTTGTGGGCCCATCGTAACTCCTTTTCGCATGATTCCAACTCTGAAAATTCCTATAAATAGAGAAACGGTATTGGAGCGATGTGTTTGGTCTCTCTCTCTCTCTCGTGTTCTTGATTTGGAGCGATCTTGATCTATCACGAGCTTTGTTAATATAGTTGTATCATATGGTGTTTCTCCCTCTCTATCTTGTTGTGATGAATTGAGTTTTTACCTTTGAGTTTCACTATTATCGGATTGAATACTTTTATAGATGTGAGAACACTTGATGTATGTCTTGCATGTGGATACTAATGTCGACTACGCAACCTTCTTCTTATAGACTCGTGTTGGGCCTCCAAGCGCAGAGTTTTGTAGGACAGTAGCAAATTTCCCTCAAGTGGATGACCTAAGGTTTATCAATCCGTGGGAGGCGTAGGATGAAGATGGTCTCTCTCAAACAACCCTGCAACCAAATAACAAAGAGTCTCTTGTGTCCCCAACACACCCAATATAATGGTAAATTGTATAGGTGCACTAGTTCGGCGAAGAGATGGTGATACAAGTGTAATATGGATAGTAGATATAGGTTTTTGTAATTTGAAAATATAAAAACAGCAAGGTAGCAAGTAACAAAAGTGAGCACAAACGGTATTGCAATGCTTGAAAAAAAGGCCTAGGGTTCATTCTTTCACTAGTGCAAGTTCTCTCAACAATGATAACATAATTAAATCATATGGCAATCCCTCAACGTGCGACAAAAATCACTCCAAAGTTCCAATCGCGGAGAACATAAGATGAAATTGCTTGTAGGGTACGAAACCACCTCAAAGTTATTCTTTACGATCAATCCATTGGGCTATTCCTATAAGTGTCACAAACAGCCCTAGAGTTCGTAGTAAAATAACACCATATGACACACATCAATCAACCCTAATGTCACCTAGATACTCCAATGACACCACAAGTATCCGTGGGTCAACCATATGATATGCATCAAACAACTTCAGATTCATAATATTCAATCCAACATAAAGAACCCCAAAGAGTGCCCCAAAATTCCTACCGAAGAAACAAGGACGAAAACATGCATCAACCCCTATGCATAGATTACCCCAATGTCACCTCAGGAATCCGTGAGTTGAGTGCCAAAACATACATCAAGTGAATCAATAGAACACCCCATTGTCACCACGAGTATCCCATCGCAAGACATACATCAAGTGTTCTCAAATCCATAATAGCATTCAATCCGATAATAGTGAAACCTCAAAGGTAAAACTCAATTCATCACAAGAAGGTAGAGGGGAGAAACACCATATGATCCGACCATAATAACAAAGCTCATGATACATCAAGATCGTACCAAATCAAAAACATGAGAGAGAGAGAGAGAGATCAAACACATAGCTACTGGTACATACCCTTAGCCCCGAGGGTGAACTACTCCCTCCTCGTCATGGAGACTGCCAGGATGATGAAGATGGCCACCGGTGATGGTTTCCCCCTCTGGCAGGGTGCCGAAACGGGCTCTCGATTGGTTTTTTGTGGCTACAGAGGCTTGCGGCGGTGGAACTCCCGATCTAGGTTTCTTTCTGGGGGTTTCTGGATTTATAGGAATTTTTGGCATCGGTTTCAAGTCAGGGGGGTCCACGAGGCAGCGGCAAGGTAGGGGGCGCGCCCTAGGGGGGGCCCTCCACCCTTGTGGACGCCTCGTGGCTCCTCTGGTCCATCTCCGATACTCCATGGGCTTCTTCTGGTCCATAAAAAACCATCGTAAAGTTTCAGCTCGTTTGGACTCCGTTTGGTATTCCTTTTCTGTAAAACTCAAAAACAAGGAAAAAACAGAAACTGGCACTGGGCTCTAGGTTAATAGGTTAGTCCCAAAAATAATATAAAATAGCATATAAATGCATATAAAACATCCAAAACAGATAATATAATAGCATGGAACAATCAAAAATTATAGATACGTTGGAGACGTATCAGATAGCTGTGGTGACAATGGGGTGTTCTATTGATTCAATTGATGTATGTTTTGGCACTCAACTCGTGGATTCCCAAGGTCACATTGGGGTAATCTATGCACAGGGGTTGATGCACATTTTCGTCCTACTTTCTTCGGTAGAAATCTTGGGGCACTCTTTGAAGTTCTTTGTATTGGATTGAATATTATGAGTCTGAAGTTGTTCGATGCATATCAAATAATCAACTCACAGATACTTGTGGTGACATTGGAGTATCTAGGTGACATTAGAGTTGGTTGATGTGTATCATATGGTGTTATTTTAGTATGAACTCTAGGCCTGTTTGTGACACTTATAGGAATAGATCAATAGATTGATCGAAAAGGATAACTTTGAGGTGGTTTCGTATCCTACAAACAATTTCATCTTATGTTCTTCGCTTGATAAGAACTTTGGTGTGATTCTTGGTCGCACGTTGAGGAATGGTTATATGATTCAATTATGTTAGCACTGTTGAGAGATTGCACTAGTGAAAGTATGAACCCTAGGCCTTGTTTCTAAGCATTGCAATACCATTTGTGCTCCATTTTATCACTTGCTACCTTGTTGCTTTTATATTTTTAGATTACAAAGACCTATATCTACAATCCATACTACACTTGTGTCACCATCTCTTCGCCAAACTAGTGCACCTATACAATTTGCCATTGTATTGGGTGTGTTGGGGACACAGGAGATTTCTTGTATTTGATTGCAGAGTTGTTTAAGAGAGACCATCTTCATACTATGCCTCCCATGGATTGATAAACCTTACGTCATCCAGTTGAGGGAAAATTGCTACTTTCCTACAAAACTCTGTGCTTGGAGGCCCAACACGAGTCTACAAGAATATGCTGTGTAGTAGACATCAAGCTCTTTTCTAGCGCCGTTGTCGGGGAGGTGAGTGCTTGAAGGTATATCTTTAGATCTTGCAATTGAATCATTTAGTTTCTTATTTTATCACTAGTTTGGTTTATAAAAGAAAACTACAAAAAAATGGAATTGAGGCTGTCTCATATTATTCATCTTTATAATGTCTTCCTTGAAAATGATGGATCAGAAAATTGTGCTCAATTGATAGAAGAAGAATTTAATAAGATGTTTGGCATAAAATCCATGAATGATAAGCATGACTGCAATGCTGCTAGTATGAATTCTTTGAATATCCATGATGCTAGTGATATGCAAAGCCATAAGCTTGGGGATGCTATGTTTGGTGAAGATGATATTTATAGTCCCCCAAGTTTTGACGTGCAAGTTTGTTATGATGATTGCATGCCTCCTGTTTATGATGATTTCAATGATGAAAGTGGGTTTGGAAGAGTGTCAACTCTAGGTAATAATGATCCCACTAATTTGGAGGGTGTGGAATCTTTTCACCATATCGATAAAAGTGGATTTGGAGAGGTCCTGACTTTATTTAATGATGATTCCACTATTTCAAAAGAGGTTTCAATTGACTTTTACAAAAAAGGTTGCTATCTATGACGATTATTGTGATGACATGTATGCTATAAAGAATAATAATAACCATGAAACTCGTCATCATGATTTTAATCAAGTATCACATGATAGTTATTTCATTGAATTTACTCCCAGTATTATGAATGAAAAGGAATTTGCATGTGTGGAGAGTAATAAAATTTCTATGCTTGTGGATCATGAAAAGAATGCTTTATGTGATAGTTATATTGTTGAATTAATTCATGATGCTTCTGAAAATTATTATGAGAGAGGAACTTTTGCTTTTACTTATCTCAATAATATCAAGTTTCCTCTCTATGTGTTGAAAGTTTTGAAGTCATGCTTGTTTTGCCTTCCTACGTTAGTTGATTCTTGTTCCCATGAATTGTTTTCTTACAAAATCCCTATTCATAGGAAGTGGATTAGACTTAAATGTGCTTGACATGTGATTCATGATGCTCTCTTGCGTGTTTCAATTCCTTACTTTTATGTGAACATAATTGAAATCATCATGCCTAGCTAAAAAGGCTTTACAGAAAATCGCTTGTTGGGAGACAACCCAATATTTCTACCTATTGTTTCTATGTGTTAACATGATTAAGTTATTGTAGTAATCATGTTTTATAGCTTTTGTTTCAATAAAGTGCCAAGTAAAGCCTTTGGGATAGTGTGGATGATAGTTGACTTGATTCTGTGCAGAAACAAAAAGTTTTCCATTCAGTGAGAAAAATCTTATACATTACTAGAATGTTATATTGGTCTACATTTTTTACACATGATTGATATACAAATTTCCTACGTTTCCTAATTTTTCAGAATTTTTAGAGTTGCAGAAGTATGGCCGTTGTTCAGATCATTACAAACTGTTCTGTTTTTGATAGGTTCTGTTTTCAATGCATAGTTTGCTTGTTTTATAGTTTCTATGGCTTATATTGGTCAATATAAATTGTGGAAATGATAAATTACAGTAGTCATCATGTGGAAACAATTATGAATTTTGTATTTGACAGTACCAAAGTGAATGATTTGCTCTTTATCATACTAACCTATCTCACGAAGTTCAGTTAAGTATTGTGTGATTGAAGTTTTCAAGTTTTTTGTGAGATGTCGATATGCTAAGAATAAGGAGTGACAATACCCTAAGCTTGGTGTTTAACAAGGCACCCCAAGGTAATATTCAAGGAATACCCAAGCAACTAAGCTTGGGTATGCCCCGGAAGGCATCCCCTCTTTCGTCTTCAACATTATTGGTAACCTCACTTGGAACTATATTTTTATTAGTCACATGATATGTGTTATGCTTGGAGTTTTATTTTATTTTAGTTTGATTTTATATTTTTATTTAGATTTATGTTTTGAACCTTTAATTTCAATAGAAATGTCAAGTACAGCCTTTACCATGCTCAATTTGCAAGTATACGAGTTGCTGTTTCAAAACAGAAAGTTTTCCGTCCTTGCTTAAATTCCCCGGAAAAGTTAGTATGTGATAAAATGTTAAAATTATGACACAATAAGTTATGATAAATTTTCTACAATGTGGTAAATGTTCAGAAATTTTTGAGTTAAATAAGTATGGATCTTACTACATCCTTTACACATTGTCTTGTTTACACAGATTGTTGTTATGATTGCATTGTTTGCATATGTTTGCTTGTTTAATGATTCTATTTGAGGATAGGAGTATTAGATATGCAAAGGCATTTAGTACGTAATGTAAAATTATAATTTTAGTGTTTGTTACAGCAGAGAGTGATAAAGTTTTGCATTGATTTATACTAACTTATCTCACGAGTTCTTGTTGAGTTTTGTGTGGATAAAGTTTTTCCCTTGAAGAGGAAAGGGTGATGCAGCGAAGTAGAGATAAGTATTTCTCTCAGTTTGGGAACCAAGGTATCAATCCAGTAGGTGGAACATACAAGTCCCCAACAGATGCAACTGCACAAAAAAACAAATACTTGCACCCAACGCGAAAAAGGGGTTGTCAATCCCTTCACGGTCACTTGCAAGGATGACATCTCATAGAGATTGATATAAAAGATAAATAAAAGTGCAAAATGAGGTAAAGATAAATAAATTGCAGCAAGGTATTTTTGTGTTTTGGTTTTATAGATCTAAAAATAATATGACGGAAAATAGACCCGGGGGCCATAGGTTTCACTAGAGGCTTCTCTCTTGAAAGAACAGATACGGTGGGTAAACAAATTACTATTGAGCAATTAATAGAAAAGCGCATAGTTATGACAATATCCAAGGCAATGATTATGAATATAGGCATCACGTCCGTGACAAGTAGACCGACTCATGCCTGCATCTACTACTATTACTCCACACATCGATCGCTATCCAGCATGCATCTAGTGTATTAAGTTAACAAAACGGAGTAACGCCTTAAGCAAGATGACATGATGTAGAGGGATAGATCCAATCAATATGGTAAAAAACCCATCGTTTTATCCTTAGTGGCAACAATACAAATACGTGCCTCGCTACCCCTTCTGTCACTGGGTGAGGACACCGCAAGATTGAACCCACTACAAAGCACCTCTCCCATATCAAGAAAAATCAATCTAGTTGGCCAAACCAAATCAATAGATCGGAGAGAAATACAAAGCTATGGAAATCATGCATAAAAGAGTTCAGAGAAGACTCAAATAATATTCATAGATAATCTGATCATAAACCCACAATTCATCGGTTCTCAACAAACACACTGCAAAAGAAGATTACATCGAATAGAACTCCAAGAACATTGTATTGAAGATCAAAGAGAGAGAAGAAGCCATCTAGCTACTAGCTATGGACCCGTAGGTCTGTGGTAAACTACTCACACATCATCGGAAGGGCAGCAAGGTTGATGAAGAACCCCTCCATGATCAAATCCCCCTCCGGCGGAGTGCCGAAAAAGGCCCCTAGATGCGATCTCACGAGAACAGAAGCTTGCGGCGACAGAAAAGTATTTTTGGTGTGCCCTCTGGTGTACGGGGAATATTTGGGTATTTATGGAGCTGGAATTAGGGTTAGAGGTGCCACAAGGGCCCCATAAGCTTGGGACCCCCCTAGGACGCTCCTCCAGGGCTTGTGGCCCTCTCGTGGCTCTTCTTGCCTCCTCCCGAAGCTTCCTAGGTGTCTTCTGTTCCAAGAAAAATCCTCAAAAAGTTTCATTCCGTTTGGACTCTATTTGGTATTGATTTTCTGTAAAAGACAAAAACAAGGAAAAAACAGCAACTGACACTTGGCACTTGGTTAATATGTTAGTCCAAAAATGATATAAAATAGCACCATAATGCATATAAAACATCCAAGATGGATAATATAATTGCATGGAACAATAAAAAATTATAGATACATTGGAGACGTATCAGTCTCAGCCATCTAAGCTTGGGGATGCCCCGGTAGGCATCCCACCTTTCTTCATCAACAACTATCGGTTAGTCTCGGTTGAGCCTATGTTTTTACTTGTTCAGAGGATATGTGCTATACTTGGTGTGTCCTTTTACTTTTGTTTTGCTTGCTGTTTGAATAAATTACTTAAGATCTGAAAGTTTTTAAATTGGAGAGAGTCCTCACATAGCTACTTAATTGTTTGACTACTCATTTGATCTTCACATATATCTTTTGGAGTAGTTTGTCATTTACTCTTGTGCTTCACTTATATCCTATGAGTAAATGGTTGAATGAATTGAATATCATAAATCTGAAATTATATATGCTTCATATACTTAGTAATATTTCGCATTTGGTTTATAAAGTAAAATCTATTAAAGTTTGACAATCACAATATTAGTCGTACAAGCAATTCATGAATGATTAGTATATGGAAGAGAACTTTCACATACAAATATACTATCTTGGACATCTTTTATGATTGTGAATACCCATCAATTATTTCCAAACTTGAGCAAATTAGTTGAAGATGGACGAGGAAGACAACGTAATGAGTTATGGTTGGGTATATTTGCATAAAAGTTATATTGTTGTGGATCCTCCAACATGTGGTGCTTGTTGTTTAGAATATTTTGCTAGCCAAAATATCTGTACTAAGCGGGAATACTGCTTGTGCATCCAAAATCCTTGAGCCAAGTCTCTTCCATGAGTGTCCACCATATCTACCTATATACGGTATTACCCTGCCGTTCCAAGTAAATTTGCATGTGCCATCTCTAAATCTTCAAATAAACATCTGTTTTGTGTGTTCGGACCGCTCATGAAGCGACAGTGGGTGGTCAGTATCTTCCATGCTAAGCGGGTTATTCTCATGATGTCTGCTTATCCACTTGTCATTGCACGAGAGAGGCTGGTAATTTGGATGCCTAGTCCCGTGATCAAAACAAAAACGAATGAAACAAACTCCCCCCGGAAAGTTGATTGTAGGAGGCACCTGAGGATTCGGCTAGCCATGGCTTGTGTTTGAATGGTTGAGGGGGAGTAAACTTTACCTTTCTGCTTGGGAACCGCTTATAATGTATTCGAAGGAAATATGCCCTAGAGGCAATAATAAAGTTGTTATTTTATATTTCCTTATTCATAATAAAGGTTTATTATTCATGCTAGAATTGTATTGATCGAAAACCTAAATACATGTGTGAATACATAAACAAACACCGTGTCCCTAGTGAGCCTCTACTTGACTAGCTCGTTGATCAAAGATGGTTAAGGTTTCCTAACCATGGACATAAGTTGTCATTCGGTAACAGGATCACATCATTATGAGAATGATGTGATGGACAAGACCCATCCGTTAGCTTAGCATAATGATCGTTCAGTTTTATTGCTATTGCTTTCTTCATGCCAAATACATATTCCTTCGACTATGAGATTATGCAACTCCCGGATACCGGAGGAATGCCTTGTGTGCTATCAAATGTCACAACGTAACTGGGTGATTATAAAGATGCTCTACAGGTATCTCTGAAGGTGTTTGTTGAGTTGGCATAGATCAAGATTAGGATTTGTCACTCCGAGTATCGGAGAGGTATCTCTGGGCCCTCTCGGTAATACACATCATAAGCTTGCAAGAAAACGACTAAGGAGTTAGTCACGAGGTGCTGTATTACGGAACGAGTAAAGGGACTTGCCGGTAACGAGATTGAACTAGGTATGAAGATACCGACGATCGAATCTCGGGCAAGTAACATACCGATGGACAAAGGGAATTGTGTATGTTGTCATAACGGTTCGACCGATAAAGATCTTCATAGAATGTGTAGGAGCCAACATGAGCATCCAGGTTCCGCTATTGGTTATTGACCGGAGAGGTGTCTCGGTCATGTCTACATAGTTCTCGAACCCGTAGGGTCCGCACGCTTAACGTTCGATGATGATATAGTATTATATGAGTTATGTGATTTGGTGACCGAATGTTGTTCGGAGTCCCGGATGGGATCACGGACATGACGAGGAGTCTCGAAATATTCGAGAGGTAAAGATTGATATATAAGACGACGGTATTCGGACACCGGAAGTGTTTCAGGGGTCACCGGGTACTTATCGGGTCACCGGAAGGGGTTTCGGGCACCCCCGGCAAAAGATATGGGCCTTATGGCCAAGAGGGGAAACGCACCAGCCACAAGGGGTTGGTGCGCCCCCCATATGGGCCGGCCAAGGAGGAGAAGGAAAATGGGGAAGGGAAAGGAAAGAGTGGAATAGGATTCCCACTTCCTTCCCTATCCCTCTCTCTTTCCTTCCCCCTCCGGCAAATATGGCAGGGGGCGCACCACTTGGGAGGACCCCAAGTAGGATTCGGCCTACTTCGGGCGCCCTCCTGGCTGCTCCCTCCTGCCCCACCTATATATATGTGGGAGGGGGCGCCTAGCACATCCAGACAATTGTCTTAGCCGTGTGCGGCGCCCCCCTCCACAGTTTACACCCCCGGTCATATTTTCGTAGTGCTTAGGCGAAGCCCTGCGGAAATTACTTCACCATCACCGTCACCACGCCGTCATGCTAACGAAACTCATCTACTACCTCGACGCCTTGCTGGATCAAGAAGGCGAGGGATGTCACCGAGCTGAACGTGTGCAGAACTCGGTGGTGTCGTACGTTCGGTACTTGATCAATGGATCGCGAAGAAAGTTCGACTACATCAACCGTGTTGTGAAACACTTCCGCTTACGGTCTACGAGGGTATGTAGACACACTCTCCCCCTCGTTGCTACACATCTCCATGGATAGATCATTGCGTGTGCGTAGAAAAATTTTGTTTTCCATGCAATGTTTCCCAACAGTGGCATCATGAGCCAGGTCTATGCGTAGATGTTATGCACGAGTAGAACACAAAGAAGTTGTGGGCGGTGATGTTCATACTGCTTACGACCAACATCTTATTTTGATTCAGCGGCATTGTGTGATGAAGCGGCCCGGACCAACCTTACATGTCCACGCACATGAGACCGGTTCCACCGAAAAACATGCAACTAGTTTTGCATAAAGGTTGCTGGCGGGTGTCTGTTTCTCCCACTTTAGTTGAATCGAATTTGACTGCGGCCAGTCCTTGAAGAAGGTTAAAACAGCAAACTTGATAATTCACCGTTGTGGTTTTTGCCGTAGGGTAAGAACGGTTCTTGCTAGAAGCCCGTAGCAACCACGTAAAACTTGCAACAACAAAGTAGAGGACGTCTAACTTGTTTTTGCAGGGTATGTTGTGATTTGATATGGTCAAGACATGATGAGATATACGTTATTGTATGAGATGATCATGTTTTGTAAGTTATCGGCAACCGGCAGGAGCCTTATGGTTGTCTCTTTATTGTATGAAATGCAAACGCCATGTAATTTATTTACTTTATCACTATGCGTTAGCGATAGTTGTAGAAGCAATAGTTGGCGAGACGACCACAACACAACGATGGAGATCAAGGTGTCGAGCCAGTGACGATGGAGATCATGACGATGCTTTGGAGATGGAGATCAAAAGCACAAGATGATGGCCATATCATGTCACATATTTTGATTGCATGCGATGCTTATCTTTTATGCATCTTATTTTGCTTAGTACGGCGGTAGCATTATAAGATGATCCCTTCACTAAATTTCAAGGTAAAAGTGTTCTCCCTGAGTATGCACCATTGCTACAGTTCATCATGTTGAGACACCACGTGATGATCGGGTGTGATAGACTCTACGTTCACATACAACGGGTGTAAGACAGTTTTACACATGCAGAATACTTGGGTTAAACTTGACGAGCCTAGCATGTACAGACATGGCCTCGGAACATTGGAGATCGAAAGATCGAACGTGAATCATATAGTAGATATGATCAACATAGAGATGTTCACCATTGATGACTACCCCATCTCACGTGATGATCGGACATGGGTTAGTTGATTTGGATCATGTATCACTTAGATGACTTGAGGGATGTCTATTTAAGTGGGAGTTCTTAAGTAATTTGATTAATTGAACTTAATTTATCATGAACTTAGTCCTGATAGTATTTGCGTATCTATGTTGTAGATCAATGGCCCGTGCTACTGTTCCCCTGAATTTTAGTGCGTTCCTAGAGAAAGCTAAGTTGAAAGATGATGGTAGCAACTACATGGACTGGGTCCATAACTTGAGGATTATCCTCATTGCTGCACAGAAGAATTATGTCCTTGATGCACCGCTAGGTGACGGACCTGTTGCAGGGGCTGAAGCAGACGTTTTGAATGGCTGGCAAGCTCGATCTGATGACTACTCTATAGTTCAGTGTGCCATGCTTTATGGTTTAGAACTGGGACTTCAAAGACGTTTTGAACGTCATGGAGCATATGAGATGTTCCAAGAGTTGAAGTTAATATTTCAAGAAAATTCTCGGGTTGAGAGATATGAGGTCTCCAACAAGTTCTATAGCTGCAAGATGGAGGAGAACAGTTCTGTCAGTGAACACATACTCAAAATGTCTGGGTATTATAATCACTTGACTTAGCTGGGAGTTAATCTTCCAGTTGATTATGTTATTGACAGAGTTCTTCAATCACTGCCACCAAGCTACAAAGGCTTCATGATGAACTATAATATGCAAGGGATGAACAAAACAATTCCCGAGCTCTTCACAATGCTTAAGGCCGCGGAGGTAGAAATCAAGAAGGAGCATCAAGTGTTGATGGTTAACAAGACCACTAGTTTCAAGAAAAGGGCAAGGGAAAGAAAGGGAACTTCAAGAAGAATGGCAAGCAAGTTGCCACTCCCGGGAAGAAGCCCAAAGCTGGACCCAAGACTGAAACTGAGTGCTTCTACGGCAAAGGAACTGGTCACTGGAAGCGGAACTGCCCCAAGTATTTGGCGGATAAGAAGGATGGCAAAGTGAACAAAGGTATATGTGATATACATGTTATTGATGTGTACCTTACTAATGCTCGTAGTAGCGCCTGGGTATGTGATACTGGTTCGGTTGCTCATATTTGTAACTTGAAACAGGAGCTACGGATTAAACGAAGATTGGCTAAGGACGAGGTGACAATGCGTGTCAGGAATGGTTCCAAGGTCGATGTGATCGCCGTCGGCACGCTACCTCTACATCTACCTTCGGGATTAGTTTTAGACATGAATAATTGTTATTTGGTGCCCGCGTTGAGCATGAACATTATATCTGGATCTTGTTTATTGCGAGACGGTTATTCATTTAAGTCAGAGAATAATGGTTGTTCTATTTATATGAATAATACCTTTTATGGTCATGCACCCTTGAGGAATGGACTGTTCTTGTTGAATCTCGATTGTAGTGATACACATATTCATAATATTGATGCCAAAAGATGCAAAGTTGATAATGATAGTGCAACATATTTGTGGCACTGCTGTTTAGGTCATATTGGTATAAAGCGCATGAAGAAACTTCATGCAGTTGGGCTTTTGGAATCACTTGATTATGAATCATTTGATACTTGTGAACCATGCCTCATGGGCAAGATAACTAAAACTCCGTTCTCTGGAACAATGGAGCAAGCCAATGACTTATTGGAAATAATACATACTGATGTATGCGGTCCAATGAGTGTTGAGGCACGAGGCGGGTATCGTTATTTTCTGACCTTCACAGATGATTTGAGTAGATATGGGTATGTCTACTTAATGAAACACAAGTCTGAAACATTTGAAAAGTTCAAAGAATTTCAGATTGAAGTGGAGAATCATCGTAACAAGAAAATAAAGTTTCTACGATCTAACGAATATTTGTGTTACGAGTTTGGCCTTCATTTAAAAGAATGTGGAATAGTTTCACAACTCACGCCACCTAGAACACCACAGCGTAATGGTGTTTCAGAACGTCGTAACCGTACTTTATTGGATATGGTGCATTCTATGATGTCCCTTACCGATTTACCAATATCATTTTGGGGTTATACATTAGAGACAGCCGCATTCACGTTAAAGAGGGCACCATCTAAATCCTTTGAGACGACACCGTATGAATTGTGGTTTAGCAAGAAACCTAAGCTGTCGTTTCATAAAGTTTGGGGCTGCGATACTTATGTCAAAAGGCTTCAGCCTGATAAGCTCGAACCCAAATCGGAGAAGTGCGTCTTCATAGGATACCCTAAGGAAACAATTGGGTACACCTTCTACCACAGATCCGGAGGCAAGATCTTTGTTGCCAAGAATGGAACCTTTCTAGAGGAGTTTCTCTCAAAAGAAGTGAGTGGGAGGAAGGTAGAACTTGATGAGGTAATTGTACCTTCTCTCGAATTGGAAAGTAGCACATCACTGAAAACTGTTCTCGTGATGCCTACACCAACTAGAGAGGAAGCAAATGATAATGATCATGAAACTTCAGATCAAGTTACTACTGAACCTCGTAGGTCGACCAGAGCACGATCCGCACCAGTGTGGTATGGTAATCCTGTCCTGGAAGTCATGTTACTAGGCCATGACGAACCTACGAACTATGAAGAAGCTATGATGAGTCCAGATTTCGACAAATGGCTTGAGGCCATGAAATCTGAGATAGGATCCATGTATGAGAACAAAGTATGGACTTTGGTGGATTTGCCCGATGATCGGCAAGCCATAGAGAATAAATGGATCTTCAAGAAGAAGACTGACGCTGATGGTAATGTTACTGTCTACAAAGCTTGACTTGTCGCAAAAGGTTTTCGACAAGTTCAAAGGGTTGAATACGATGAGACTTTATCACCCGTAGCGATGCTTAAGTCCGTCTGAATCATGTTAGCAATTGCCGTATTTTATGATTATGAAATCTGGCAAATGGACGTCAAAACTGCATTCCTTAATGGATTTCTTAAAGAAGAGTTGTATATGATGCAACCAGAAGGTTTTGTCGATCCTAAAGGTGCTAACATAGTGTGCAAGCTCCAGCGATCCATCTATGGATTGGTGCAAGCATCTTGGAGTGGGAATATACGCTTTGATGAGGTGATCAAAGCATATGGTTTTATACAGACTTTCGGTGAAGCCTGTATTTAAAAGAAAGTGAGTGGGAGCTCTGTAGCATTTCTAATATTATATGTGGATGACATATTGTTGATTGGAAATGATATAGAATTTCTGGATAGCATAAAAGAATACTTGAATAAGAGTTTTTCAATGAAAGACCTTGGTGGAGCTACTTATATATTGGGCATCAAGATCTATAGAGATAGATCGAGACGCTTAATAGGACTTTCACAAAGCACATACCTTGATAAAGTTTATAAGAAGTTCAAAATGGATCAGTCAAAGAAAGGGTTCTTGCCTGTGTTACAAGATGTGAAGTTGAGTCAGACTCAATGCCCGACCAGTGCAGAAGATAGAGAGAAAATGGAAGTCATTCCCTATGCCTCAGCCATAGGTTCTATCATGTATGCTATGCTGTGTACCAGACCTGATGTGTGCCTTGCCATAAGCTTGGCAGGGAGGTACCAAAGTAATCCAGGAGTGGATCACTGCACAGCGGTCAAGAACATCCTGAAGTACCTGAAAAGGACCAAGGATATGTTTCTCATTTATGGAGGTGACAAAGAGCTCGTCGTAAATGGTTACATCGATGCTAGCTTTGACACTGAACCGGATGACTCTAAGTCACAAACCGGATACGTATTTATATTGAATGGTGGAGCTGTCAGTTGATGTAGTTCCAAGCAGAGCATCGTGGCGGGATCTACGTGTGAAGCGGAGTACATAGCTGCTTCGAAAGCAGCAAATGAAGGAGTTTGCATGAAGGAGTTCATATCCGATCTGGGTATAATACCTAGTGCATCGGGTCCAATGAAATTCTTTTGTGACAACACTGGAGCAATTGCCTTGGCGAAGGAATCCAGGTTTCACAAGAGAACCAAATACATCAAGAGACGCTTCAACTCCATTCGTGAACAAGTCAAGGATGGAGACATAGAAATTTGCAAGATACATACGGATCTGAATGTAGCAGACCCGTTGACTAAGCCTCTTCCACGAGCAAAACATGATCAGCACCAAGACTCCATGGGTGTTAGATTCATTACAATGTAATCTAGATTACTGACTCTAGTGCAAGTGGGAGACTGAAGGAAATATGCCCTAGAGGCAATAATAAAGTTGTTATTTTATATTTCCTTATTCATGATAAAGGTTTATTATTCATGCTAGAATTGTATTGATCGGAAACCTAAATACATATGTGAATACATAAACAATCACCGTGTCCCTAGGGAGCCTCTACTTGACTAGCTCGTTGATCAAAGATGGTTAAGGTTTCCTAACCATGGACATAAGTTGTCATTTGATAACGGGATCACATCATTAGGAGAATGATGTGATGGATAAGACCCATTCGTTAGCTTAGCATAATGATCGTTCAGTTTTATTGCTATTGCTTTCTTCATGCCAAATACATATTCCTTCGACTATGAGATTATGCAACTCCCGGATACCGGAGGAATGCCTTGTGTGCTATCAAACGTCACAACATAATTGGGTGATTATAAAGATGCTCTACAGGTATCTCCAAAGGTGTTTGTTGAGTTGGCATAGATCAAGATTAGGATTTGTCACTCCGAGTATCGGAGAGGTATCTCTGGGCCCTCTCGGTAATACACATCATAAGCTTGCAAGCAAACGAGTAAGGAGTTAGTCACGAAGTGATGTATTATGGAACGAGTAAAGAGACTTGCCGGTAACGAGATTGAACTAGGTATGAAGATACCGACGATCGAATCTCGGGCAAGTAACATACCGATGGACAAAGGGAATTGTGTATGTTGTCATAACGGTTCGACCGATAAAGATCTTCGTAGAATGTGTAGGAGCCAATATGAGCATCCAGGTTCCGCTATTGGTTATTGACCGGAGAGGTGTCTCGGTCATGTCTACATAGTTCTCGAATGCGACGACCCCGGCTTAATCATGCGCTAACCATACACGCAAATGCACACGATCAAGCCTAAGGACTCACTTGAAGATATCACAACACAACTCTAAAACATAAATAAAGTTGTACAAGCTTTATATTACAAGCCAGGGCCTCGAGGGCTCGAATACATAGCTCGATGGCATACAAGCGTCAGCGGAAGCATTAGATATCTGGGTACAGATATATTACAGAACAGAGAGATAAGCCTTCATAGAGGCGGGACAAAATAAAACACTACGATCGAAAGGCGTAGGCCTCCTGCCTAGGACCCTCCAATCCTACTCCTGGTCGTCAGTCGGCTCCTCGTAGTAGTAGTACTCGCCGGGCGGGTAGTAGTAGTGGCCGTCGGCGGGGGCAGCTAACTCAGGGGCTCCGTCGTCTGGAAGCAGCAAAAGGAATATGGGGGAAAAAGAAAATTAAGCAAACGTGAGTACTCATCCGAAGTACTCAGCAAGCAAGGATCTACACTACATATGCAACATTTTCAAAGGGAAGGCTGTATATGTGGACTGGGCTGCAGAAATGCCAGAATAGAGGGGGAAAGCCTAGTCCTATCGAAGACTAGCATCTTCAACATCTTCAGCAGTCTTGCAGCATTAGAAGAGTGCAGATTAGCAAAATGTAAAGTAGTAGTAGTGTCATCAACCTCAGCCTGATATCCTTTCTCGACTCCCTACGAGAAAGCAATCCCCGAGCCGTACTATCCAGTTTTCATCTCAAGTTCTAGTTGTACCGATCGGGATACAACTCCGAGTGTCCGTTACCGTAGGACAGGCTATCGATAGATTAGTTCTTCCCTGCAGGGGTGCACCAACTTAGCCACCATGCTTGCTTAACTCTGGCCGGACACACTTTAATGGGTCATGCCCGGCCTCGGCTAAGCAACACGCCGCAACCCGACCAAATACTTAATAGAGAGGTCAGCACGTCGGACTAAACCTATGCCCCCAGTGGTCTTGGGCCATCGCCCCGGGAACTCCTGCACGTTGCGAGGGCGGCTGAAAGCAGACCTAGCAACCCCTTAATACAAGCGCGGTTGCGTTCCCAGTCCAATCCAGCGCGCGCCGCTCAGTCGCTGACGTCCATTAAGCTCCGGCTGAAGTATACGACGCAGAACGCCCATACTATGCCCACGTGATGGTTAGTGCTATCAGGCCAGAGGCCCCTCGGATCAAATATCCAAACCGTTTAGTGGTTTAGGAACGCGCGGTAACGAGCAGAGACTCACGAAAGATGTGACCCCGTCGCCCCGTCTCGAGGACTTGCGACAAGGGCTAGGAATGCCCGGCCACGCCTCGTATTCAACTCTCGGGTACCCTCCAGGTACACCCGATTCCACATCACTTCGCAATATGCTCGCGCGGGTACCCCTCAGGGCCGACCCGTCTTTAGTAACATGTTTCAGCGCAATGCTATAATATCCATAGTAACAGTGTGTCCAACACCAAGGGAACCCTGAGGTATCACCCTCGACGGAGTTCCTCCTGATGTTAAAGTCAAGGTGAACGGAAGAGGAATCACCCTCGAGGTCCACACTTGAAGTGTTGCACGACAACGTCGTTATCGGGGGTGGTGTAGGAGGAATCACCCTCGCTTACCCGTCCGATAAACTAACCTACAAGGTTATCATCAGGAGTGCTGACGAGGTATCACCCTCGGCACCCGATAGTAACCCAGCAGTGTCGAACAACTAAGGGGGAAGTGATGTGCGGTGCCGGGTCCTGGTCTTCGATCCCGTGAATGGGTCTTCTGATACTCCAGCGGGGCAGTCGGGATAAGTGGGGTCTCATATGGTCTCTACCCAACCTATACTAAGCAGTTTAGGATAAGCAGCAGGTTACAAGAGCAGGTTACAATAAACAGGCTATGCATCAGAATAGGTAAAGCAGTAGCAGCAGCAATTCTAATCAAGCATGAGAGAGAAGAGAATGGGCGATATCGGAATGCTCAAAATGGGGGTGCTTGCCTGATTGCTTGGCAGATGAAAAAGGAACTCGGACGGTGTAGTAGTCGATCTCCAGGGCATCGTCAGCGGTCTCGGGGTCTATCAAGAGAAAGGGGGAGAAGAAACAAATAAATACACGGCAACGAAAGTAATCACAAAACAAGACATGACACTACGCGGTGTTAGAGGTGACCTAACGCAGTGATACATGTCATAGAAGAAGCGGGAAAATATCTGGGATATTTTCCCGGTTCTGGGCATCTGTCAGTCAGACGAACCGGAGGGGAAGGTTACAGGTTCAGGTAGTTAGAGGCATGTGGCAGATAAACAAAGAGCGTATTCGGCTTTATCTCGTCGTTCTGAGCAACTTTCATGTTTTAAGTTTTTCAATCTGAGCTACGGTTTAAAAGTTATTAATTTTTAAAGGTTTAAATGATTTTCTGGAATTTATTTATTTAACAGAAATTGATATATGACGTCAGCAGTGACGTCAGCGAGTCAAACCGGCTGACCAGAGTCAAACCTGACCGGTGGGTCCAACGGGACCCACTGGTCAGTGTCTCAGCTAACTAACTGGATTAGTTTAATTTAATTAATCAAATTAGCAGGTGGGCCTGCTCTGTCAGTGTCTGATTAGGGTCTTAATTAATTAGCTTAATTAATTAATTGATCTCTATTTATTTAAATTAGTTTAACTGGGCGGGTCCCACATGTCTGTGACAGCGAGGTGCCACGTCAGTGGCTGACCCAGGTCAAAGGGGCTCGCGGGGCCCAGCAGTCAGCGGCACAGGAGGTGCCACGTCGGACGCCGGCGCCGGAATCGCGCCGGTGAGCTCTCCGTGGAGGCGCTCTCGCCGGAGAGACTCGGAAAACGTCTACGGAGGCTCAAATCGCTCGCGGTTAAGTGCTAACGAACGACGGCGTTCTCGCACATCTACTCATGGCGTCAGAGCGGTCGGTGGTGGTCGGTAGCGAGCAGGGTGACGGCGGCGGGCGGCGGACAGAACCGGCCGTGCTCGGGTTCGAGCATATGGGCTCGCCCGGGCCAAGCTGATGCTTGCACGCGACGCGCGTGACCTGTCGAAGCTCAGTGATGCAACTAGCATGGCGGCATACGCAGAGAAGCGACAGCGTTGAGTGCGTTGGCGGAGCCAGAGCTCGGCAATGGCGGCGCGACGACGGTAGCGGGCTACGGGCGCGAAAATGGAGCTCGGACGGGGAGGAGAGGAGGTGTAGCTTACCGTGTGGACACATGGGGGTCCGGCGACGGATTAGTAGCCGCAGCAAGTCGCCGGAGTCGGAGAGGATCGGTGGCGGTCGGAGGCGTGGTCGGGCTCGATTGCGACAAGGTGGAGCTTCCCGGCTCCCGTAGCTGGTCGAGGTGGACGCAGGCGTGGCTGGCGCGTTCCCCAGTCACCAGCAACGGTCGCGGGGACGCCGGAGACCGCGAGGACGAGGCGAGCGCGGCGACGGCAGCGCTCGGCTGCGCGGCAGAGAAGAGGGGGAGCGAGGGAAGAGAGCGAGGGGGAGGAAGAAGAGTGGGTAGGAGGAGCCAGGGGGAGTGGACGGGCGCCGTTCTTATCCCCTCCGTCCAGCTGTTCGTCGAGGTGTCGCGCTGCGGCCGGCGGAGATGCGGCCGTCCATGGAGACGGCGACACGGAGGAGGAAGGTAGGTGGAAGTGGGCTGGGCCGCTGTAGCTTCGGGCCAGGTAAGTACACAGTAGGTCCTTTCATTTCTTTTTGTTTTTCTTTTCTGTTATTTCTTTCTACTCTCTGTTCTGTATTAATTTAGACCAGTAAATGGTTTTAGTCATTTATGAAATTTGGCACACAATTAAAGCGCAATATTATGATGCTGCACAAAAAGTTTGGGGACCACTTGAATTTGTTTGAATTTTGTTTAAATGGGAAAGGGATTAAATAGGCTGATTTGCTACTGTTATTGGATGCTAAAGCCATTTCAGGAATTCAAATAATGTTGATGATATTTTTATAATGGCTTTAAGAATATTTGAAACACTATGAACATTTTAGTTTCTGATTTGAGCAACTTTTATTTTCCACTTTAATTCTAATTGAAGTTTGAATTAGGAGTTTGAAATGGGTTATGGCACTAATGTTGATCAAGCACTGTTGAACATGGTGACTAGGCATTATCAGAAGTTGATCACTGTAGTGTGATGCTGGGGATGTTACAAATCTCCTCCACTACAAGAAATCTCGTCCGAAGATTTAAGTGGGGAAGAAAAGGGTAACTTCAGGAGAACTGACCTTTATAGGATTAATTATCTGGTGAACATTTCAGGAAATGTGGTAATAGTATCTCTCGAGTTGAAACTTAGGGAAAACATCGAGAGCAAAGTAAGAGGTTACAATAAGGAGTATCAAGCGAATGGACATTCGATTGATACCTGAACGAAGTGTGAACAGAGGTTCAGGGTATCGGGAGTAGATCATCTCTCGAGGGGTGGCTCGGGATACTCACAAAGTCAAGAGCATATGATAGTTCGGAATCAAGGATGTACAAGAGAGTCAGGTTCCGATCCTGTGGAACTGTGGGGGTGTCGATCGAGAGTGGGGGGGGAAATGGTGCCATCTTACCGGTCACGACAACAAGGTAAGTCAGAGGATAGTCTGTCAATTATGTCGGTGACAAGATCGGTACCAAGGGCGAGGGACGAAGAGAACCATTTTCCTGCTCGTTGAACGAGGCGGACCAAAAGGCAAAGTTCTCGTCCATCGATGGTTACCGGAATGTCATCAACAATAGTAACAGGGTCTCACTAACAGGGTTGTAGACCGAGAGGTTTTCATAAGCAGGGAGTTAATTCTGCTTATATCATATAGATCACAGGAAGGTTAAACAAAACAACGGAAAGGAAATGTGATTATCAGATTAAACAGAACAATGGAAAGGAAAATGTGTTTGCACACCAAGATTGGAAGTACATCCTTCCCAAGGAAAAGCAGAGCATGATGTACATGATAGGACAGCAAGTTTAAAAGTATTTAGACAAAGGGGCGAGGGAAGAATGATGATATTACCCATACAACGGTGTTTGGATAATTGATCAAGAAGCATTTAGCACTGTGCTTCCGATGTTATTGTTGACATTCAGAATACCGCGGTCATGCTTTAAGTTAGCAATAACACAGTGTTTCAAGTAAGGGTTGGAGTTGGAGATCACAAGAATTACTCAAGGAACAATTGCAAGATTAGTTAGGGGATCAGAGTATAACCAAGACATGATCAAATATGGGTTGGAAAGAAGACAAGAGTGATGTCGATGATATTACAAATCATCGCGGGGCAAGGATGATACTTCTTTTCATGGATTTCATTTGACATCTCATCAGAAGTCAAAATGTTGATGCTGATCACAACGCATTTGTCGAGAGGTTACAAGAAGATGAATTTGATCAGCAAAATGACCAAAGCAGATGGAATAAAGTTCAAGGTCAATGGAACCACGGATATTACGCTCGAACTCAGGCTGTGCAAGCAAAACGATAGGATGATGAAAGTTTGACACTGACTTAGCTCATTGCCAAAAATATGCACCGGAAAGGAGGACCCAGTAGCACGGTTAGGATTAGCACGATAGATATGTAGCCGGTCAGGCTAGAAATGATGTGATGGGGTATTAAACTTTCCAGCGTCAAGTATTAGGGGTAATACCGGAAGGTAGTAGAGTTGGACGGGGAGAATGTTTTGCGAAGGTTGAGTATTTTTTTAACCTATATGAAAAATGGAATCAAGGAGAAAATATGGTCGGAACCACAATTGCAAAGGACCAATTCGTAGATACAAGTTGAACTTGTACCAAGGAATTAATTGATTTAAGAGAAGCTTCCATGATAAGTTCTGCATCGGGTCCATGGGCATGAACACAAAGGTTCAAGGTCGACCCCCACTTCTTCAATGCACAACCTTTCATTCACTTCTCGTTTTTGAAGAAATTATAGTGCTGAGAATTTATCTGGTGAAGCACCAGAAGAGTATGACTCGCATAACTTTCGAGTTCACACGAATTAGGGAAAGCATAGGTTCAACCCAACGGGACATTTTTACGAAGCTATACAACCATCAACCAAAGCAAGGGGTGCGAGTTCGATAGCAGAGCATCGAAGTCAAAACAGATGATACAATTTACCGAAGGTATTAAGTACCAAGGGAAGAGCTCACAAGATGTTTGAATATGAAGGATACGGTCGAACATTAATCCAACAAAAGATCAGGTAAACGACAAAGGATCTGAGGTGAGTAGCGGTACTCAACCAGAAGAAGAAAGAATGTAACGGCATCAGATTTTAGGAACATCGGAACAATCCGACGTTTAAGTACAAAGGAGTTATGGTTCGGAAACGAAGGATTAGAAGCAAAAGCTCTGATCAAAAGATGAATAGGTTGAATAGAACTAGATGGACAACTTTAGCGTTCCGTCTTGCAGAGATCTCCACCCATGGTTACGTGACATGTCCTGGTCAGTAGTCATTCCCAGGTCAATATGGAGAAGGAATGCACTACCTCTCCGTGCCATGAAAACGGGGCGGATATACAGTTGGCAAGAAGTAGAGAATGATTCAGTGCCAAAGGCAATGTCAACAGGGAAGGAACCGATAAGGTTCTTAGAATAGAGAAGAATTGGTCGGATAATTATCCACAAAAGGAATCAAGTGATCCGTGAGAACTAACGGGGTAAAGTTTTAGCAACTGATTCCACCTGAGAGTCCTCCGAGAAAGGACGGGAGGCAAGCACAACAGATTAAGGAAGCACTTGAACACCCCAAGTATAAAATTCAGAGGGTTCACGATTTCCAAAGCCAGAAGTGACAATTAGTTCACCTGGGCAGAGGGACGAGTGATTTGTACATGCTTAGTTGGACAATCAATCAATTCTTGATTAGCGAAGATCCAGCTCATGTCCGGAATGGTGACTGAGCCGGAAGGACGAATTCTAGGAATTGGCGGATGATAGAAAGCATTCGTAGTAGAATGAATCAAGGGACTCAAAATGGAAAATGACGAGGAATGTCAACAAAGATTACTAAACGTATGGAATTAACCATAATGAAAGTAGGTAAGAAGAATCTCAAAAGCAGTAGGCTGCAGAAGATTCTCGGAAGATCGGATAGCAATACAAAGTATTTTGTGAAACACAAGATCAACTGGGGATGGATGGATCCCCGGAAATGTGAGGAATTATTCGTAAATGTCTTCATGCGGCAAGGAACTGCAAGGCAGTAGGGACGAAGGACTTATGAAACATCAGAGAACATTTCGATAAGTCGGGTGGAACAAGAGAGTATCTGGAATGAGTATAGGAACAACGAGTGTAGTTAATTATCCAGCGAAGTTTATCGGTGGTCAGGAACTGTAAAGCAGTGGGCACAGGTTATCGGGAATCATTGAGAAGTATCTTCAGAGTCTTCTGATGAAGCAGACGATCATCTGTAGTGAAGGTGCTCTCCGGGAGGAAGTGGTTACGAGATCCTAATGCCAAAGTTAGCAAAATCATTTAAACCGAAAAGAAGAGAGATCAGAGTCCCAGAGTAAAGGTCGAGGAGTAAAAGATCCTAATACCACCCAATTGGGTCCGCACGCTTAACGTTCGATGACGATATAGTATTATATGAGTTAAGTGATTTATGACCGAATGTTGTTGGAGTCCTGGATGGGATCACGGACATGACGAGGAGTCTTGAAATGGTCGAGAGGTAAAGATTGATATATAGGACGATGGTATTCGGACACCGGAAGTGTTTCGGGGGTCACAGGGTACTTATCGGGTCACCGGAAGGGGTTCCGGGCACTCCCGGCAAAAGATATGGGCCTTATGGGCCAAGAGGGGAAACGCAACAGCCACAAGGGGCTGGTGCGCCCCCCATATGGGCCGGACAAGGAGGAGAAGGAAAGAGGGGAAGGTAAAGGAAAGAGTGGAATAGGATTCCCCCTTCCTTCCCTCTCCCTCTCTCTTTCCTTCCCTCTCCGGCAAATATGGCAGGGGGCGCACCACTTGGGAGGACCCAAAGTAGGATTCGGCCTACTTGGGGCGCGCTCCTGGCTGCTCCCTCCTCCCCCCAGCTATATTTATGTGGGAGGGGGCGCCTAGCACATCCAGATAATTGTCTTAGCCATGTGCGGCCCCCCCTCCACAGTTTACACCCCCGGTCATATTTTCGTAGTGCTTAGGCGAAGCCCTACGGAAATTACTTCACCATCACCGTCACCACGCCGTCATGCTGACGGAACTCATCTACTACCTCGACGCCTTGCTGGATCAAGAAGGCGAGGGACGTCACCGAGCTGAACGTGTGCAGAACTCGGAGGTGCCATATGTTCGGTACTTGATCGGTGGATCGCGAAGAAATTTTGATTACATCAACCGCGTTGTGAAACACTTCCTCTTACGGTCTACAAGGGTACATAGACACACTCTCTCCCTCATTTCTATGCATCTCCATGGATAGATCATTGCGTGTGCGTAGAATTTTTTGTTTTCCATGCAACGTTTCCCAACAGTATTTAGCATGGAAGATATTGAGAACTGTCGATCGTGACGTTGACAGGAAAGGCATGCCTCTCAAAATTATTTTCATCTCTATTTTAAGCTTCGAGCTCTGGCATCTCTGCAAATCCATGCTTCCCTCTGCGAAGGGCTTATCTTTTATGTTTTTTGTTATTTTTTGTTGAGTTAATTTCTTATTCCAACATATTCTTTAGTTGGCAAGCATCATGTGGTGGGGAAAGATCCTGGCATATATGGCCAATCAAATATATTTGATTATGAATTATTATTGTTGATAATTATCTCTATGATAAATAAGTTGGGAGGCGAAACATTAAGCCCCTATCTTTCTCTGTGTTCGATGGCTGCTATTTGTTCTAAAAATATGCTTTGAGTATTAGCAATCATAGAAGACTATATGATGATTGAGTATGTTGAACTCTTACTTAGTCTTTGTTGAAAATAATTTGAATTGCAATTGTTTGTTGACTAAGAACATAGGTTATTAAGTTTCAAGAGAATGCATTGTTTGAACCACAACATGTGAATTGATTGCTACTTTATCATGATGAGTTTTATGAGACAGAGTTGCTGTTATGATGCTAGGAAAAGTGATTGAAATTATCATTGATCAAATTTATGCACTATGCTAGCATTCACACTTCCTAAATTATTTCTTTTACCATTTACCTACATGAGGAGGAGCGGGAATCAAGCTTGGGGATGCTGATACGTCTCCAATGTATCTATAATTTATGAAGTATTCATGCCATGTTTACAATAATTTTATATGGTTTTGGTATGATTTGAATGGAACTAACTCGAACTGACGTTGTTTTCAGCAGAACCACCGTGGTGTTGTTTTTTGTGCTGAAATAGAAGTTCTCGGAATGGGCTGAAACTTTTTGACGATTTTTTGGAACGAAAGAGACCCCCGAAGCTTCGTGGGAGGACCAAAAGAGCCACAGGGGCCCCACAAGCTACCAGGGCGCGCCAGGGGGGTGGTCGTGGCCTGGTGGCTTGTGGGCCCATTGTAACTCCTTTTCGCGTGATTCCAACTCTGAAAATTCCTATAAATAGAGAAACCCCCGAAAGTTAACCTAGAAGTTCGACTCCGCCACGGCAAGCCTCTATGCCAAAGAGATCTCATCTACAGCCCTTTTCCAGCACCCTACCAGAGAGGAAATCATCACCGGAGGCCATCTTCATCATCCCGACAACCACCATGATGAGGAGGGAGTAGTTCACCCTCGGGGATGAGGGTATGTACCAGTATCTATGTGTTTGATCTCTCTCTCTCTCTCATGTTCTTGATTTGGGACGAACTTGATGTACCGCGAGCTTTGTTAATACAGTTGGATCATATGGTGTTTTTCCCTCTCTATCTTGTTGTGATGAATTGAGTTTTTACCTTTGAGGTTTCGCTATTATCGGATTGAATATTTTAATGGATTTGAGAACACTTGATGTATGTCTTGCATGTGGATACCCGTCGTGACAATGGGGTGTTCTATTGATTCACTTGATGTATGTTTTGGCACTCAACTCATGGATTCCCGAGGTGACATTGGGGTAATCTATGCATAGGGGTTGATGCACGTTTGCATCCAATTTTCTCTGGTAGAAATCTTGGGGCACTCTTTGAAGTTCTTTGTGTTGGATCGAATATTATGAATCTGAAGTTGTTTGATGCATATCGAATAATCAACTCACGGATATTGTGGTGATATTCGAGTATGAACTCTAGGGTTGTTTGTGACACTTACAGGAATAGCTCAATAGATTGATCAGAAATGATAACTTTGAGGTGGTTTCGTACCTTACAAACAATTTCATCTTATGTTCTCCGCTTGATAAGAACTTTAGAGTGATTCTTTGTCGCACGTTGAGGGATGGTTATATGATTCAATTATGTTAGCACTGTTGAGAGATTGCACTAGTGAAAGTACGAACCCAAGGCCTTGTTTCTAAGCATTGCAATACCGTTTGTGCTCCATTTTATCACTTGCTACCTTGCTGTTTTTATATTTTCAGATTACAAAAACCTATATCTACTATCCATACTACACTTGTATCACCATCTCTTCACTGAACTAGTGCGCCTATACAATTTTCCATTGTATTGGGTGTGTTGGGGACACAACAGATTTCTTGTATTTGTTTGCAGTGTTATTTGAGAGAGGCCATCTTCATCCTGCGCCTCCAACGTATTGATAAACCTTAGGTCATCCAGTTGAGGGAAAATTCCTACTATCCTACAAAACTATGCACTTGGAGGCCCAACACGAGTCTACAAGAATAAGTTGTGTAGTAGACATCAATACTGTCTTCTGGAGAGAAAAATAAGAGAAGAAGTTTCATTGTGTTTTATGATACGGAGACGCCGCCACCTCCTGTTCTTCATCGGGGGGCTGATCTGGAGTCTGTTCGGGGCTCCGGAGAGGGAGATTCGTCGCCATCATCATCACCAACCCTTCTTCATCAACAACTTCATGATGCTCACCACCGGGAGTGAGTAATTCCTTCATAGGTTGCTGGACGGTGGTGGAGTTGGATGAGATTTGTCATGTAATCGAGTCAATTTGTTAGGGCTTGATCCCGAGTATCCACTATGTTCTGAGATTGATGTTGCTATGACTTTGGTATGCTTAATGCTTGTCACTAGGGCCTGAGTGCCATGATTTCAGATCTGAATTCTTTATGTTTTCATGTATATAAGTGTGTTTTGGATCCTATCTTGCAAGTTGTATGCACCTATTACATGTTATGATCCGCAGACCCCAATGTGAAAACAATTTGGATTCACTCCGGTGTTGAATGTAGTATGAAGAGTTCATGTATTCACTAAGTGCTAATGATTTGTTCCGTTTCTCTATTGAAAGGAGGCCTTAATATCCCTTATATTTTCTTATGGACCCCGCTGCCACGGGAGGGTAGGACAAAAGATGTCATGCAAGTTCTTATTATAAGCACATACGACTATATACGGAATACATGCCTACATTACATTGATAAATTGGAGCTATTATGTATCGCCCTAGGTTGTGACTGTTATATTGTGACGCCCCCGGCTCAATCATGCACTAATCGTACACGCAAATGCACACGATCAAGCCTAAGGACTCACTTGAAGATATCACAACACAACTCTAAAACATAAATAAAGTCATACAAGCTTAATATTACAAGCCAGGGGCCTCGAGGGCTCGAATACATAAGCTCGCATACAAGCGTCAGCGAAAGCATCAGATATCTGAGTACAGATATAAAAGAAAAAAAGATAAGCCTTTAAGAAGGCGGGGCAAAACAAAAGCTACGATCTGGTTGCATCAAATGGATATGGGGAAAAAGAGGAAGCAAAGCAACCGTGAGTACTCATCCGAAGTACTCAGCAAGCAAGGATCTACACTACATATGCAACATTATCAAAGAAAGGCTGTATATGTGGACTGGGCTGCAAAAATGCCAGAATAGAGAGAAGGCCTAGTCCTATCGAAGACTAGCATCTTCAGCGGTCTTGCAGCATTAGAAGAGTGTAGATCAGTACAATATATAGTAGTAGTAGTATTAATAAGTCTCAACCTCACCCAGAGGTCCTTCCTCGACTCCCTGCGAGAAAGCAATCCCAGAGCCATACTATCCATTTCTCATCACAAGTATCCAGTTCTAGTTGTATCGATCGGGATACAACTACGAGCGTCCGTTACCGAGGATCCGGCTATGCATAGATTAGTTCTTCCCTGTAGGGGTGCACCAACTTACCCACCACGCTCGATTAACTCCGGCCGGACACACTTTTCTGGGTCATGCCCGGCCTCGGCCAAACGATACGCCGCAACCCGACCTAGGCTTAACAGAGAGGTTAGCAAGCCGGACTAAATCTATGCGCCCAGGGGTCTTGGGCCATCGCCCCGGGAACTCTTGCACATTGCGAGGGCGGCCGTGAGCAGACCTAGCAACCCACACTATCAAGGCGGTTGCTTAACGCGGTCCAACCCGGCGCGCGCCGCTCAGTCGCTGACGTCCATTAAGCTTCGGCTGATGCATACGACGCAGAGTGCCCATAACTGTTCCCATGTAATGGTTAGTGCTATCAAGCCAAAGGCCTACTCGGATCAAATATCCAAATCATTAGTGAATTAGGAGCGCGCGGTAACAAGCAGAGACTCATGATCGATGTGACCCTGTCGCCCCGTCTCGAGGACTTGCTGCAAGGGCTAAGAATGCCCGGCCACGCCTCGTAATTATCTCGCGGGCACCCTCCAGGTCAACCCGTCTCCACATCACTCGCATCACATGCTCGCGCGGGTACGCCTCAGGGCCGACCCAACTTTTTCATGGTTCATGGTTAAAGTCATAGTAACTGTGTGTCCAAACACTAGGGGGAAACCTGAGGAATCACCCTCGATGGATTCCACCTGATGTAACAGTCAAGGTGAACTTAGGAGGAATCACCCTCGAGGTTCACACTTGAGGTGTTGCACGACGGCGTCGTTATCGGAAGTGGTGAAGGAGGAATCACCCTCGAGGACCACAATTGAATAGCTACTCTATAGAGTTAACATCAGAAGTGCTAAATGAGGTATCACCCTCGGCACTCGATAGTAACGCTGCAGTGTCGTACAACTAAGGGGGGTGATGTGCGGTGCTGGGGCCTGGTTGTTGATCACGTTGATCGAGTCATCTGATAATCCAGCGGGGGCAACTTGGGACAAAGTGGGGGTCTCTGGTGGGTCTCTATCCAGCCTATACAAAGCAGTTTAGGATAAACCGGTAGGTATCAACAGTAGTTACAAAAACAGGCTATGCATCAGAAATAGGATAAATAGTAGCAGCAGCAATTTCTAATGCAAGTATAAGAGAGAAAGAATAGGCGATATCGACATGTTAAAAGGGGGGTGCTTGCCTGGAAGCTCTGTTGAGAAGGAAGGGTCGTCGTCGACGTAGTTGATCACTGTGGCATCGGCAACGATCTCGGGGTCTATCGGAGAGAAGGGGGGAAGAAACAATAAATATAAAGCAAACAAAGCATCACAAAGCATAACATCGCAAAACGCGGTGCTAGAGGTGATCTAACGCAGTGCTTGGTGATACAGACGAAGAGGGAAAACATCCGGGAATGTTTTCCCAGCGTTTGGCATTTTTTGGATAGATGAATCGGACGGGATGGGTCCATGTTCACTATGCTAGAGGCACGTGACAGATGAACAGATTGCATATTTGGATTCATAAGATTTTTCTGAGCAACTTTCATATAGAAAACATTTTCATCCGACTTACGGTTTATTTTCTATGAATTTTCAAAGTTTTATCAATTTCCTAAAATTATTTAAATTAACAGAATTGCTAAATTAGGAATATGATGTCATGCTGATGACAGCACAGCGTCAGCAGTCAACTGACCAGTTGACTAGTCAATCTGGCAGGTGGGACCCACCTGTCAGCCACAGAGGGTTTAACCACTGATTAAAATAAACTAACAGAGGTATTTAGCTAGTGGGCCCGGTCTGTCAGTGACAGAACTAAATAACAGATTTCAATTAGCCTAATTTAGTTAATTAGAGTGATGGGGCCCAGAGGTCAGTGGATCCAAAGGGGGGCCCACCGGTTAGTGACTGTGCTACCTAGTCAGCAAAGTTGACTGGGGTCAACGGGTCAACTGGGGTCCATGAGGCACTGGCAGTGACCCATGGTGGGCCCCAGGGTGGCCACATCAGCGATCGGCGCCGGAGACAGCTCCAGCAGGCAAATCCGCAACGGCGCGCCTCGAACCTCGCCGGAAAATGCCGTCCGGCCACCAAAAGTGCGGCGGTTGGTCGCGTTCGAACGGGGACTGCAGCGCAGGTCGATCTGCAACATCGGTTCGAGCGGAGGAGGGCTACATTGACGGCGGTGTCGACCGCGATGGACGCCGGAGTTCTGGCGTCATCACGAACGGCGGCTACGGGGTCCTAGAGGTGCCCGGAGCACGACTACGAGCTCGGTTGAGCACGTTATCATCGATAGCGACGGCGACGAGCACCGCGGCGGAGCAAAGCTCGGGTGGAAATGGCAGTGGCGGCTACGGGCGTCTACAAGCAGCGCTGAGAGAGGGGAAAGGAGAGGCTGCTCACCGGGGAGGCACACGGAGGCCCGGTGGTGGCTTAGGAGCAGCAGGGCGTCGGCAATTGGCGGAGGAGCACCGGCGACCGTAGGCGAGGAAGAACTCGATTTCGGGGCTGTGGTGGCGCCGACCTCGAACCCTTGGTCGGAGAGGGAGTAGAGGAAGCAAGCGGAGCTGGTGGACTCATCGGCGAGGTGCGGGGAGCATGGTGGCCGCGTCAATGGCGAACGGCGGCGACGATGGTGTTTGGGCGGGATGGAAAGGCGAGGGAGAGGAGCAGACGAGGGGGGAAAGATCTCGAGGGTTGTCGATGAGGCCGAGGGGACTCGACCTTATCCCCTCGGCGATGTGGCGGCATGGGGCGGCGAGCAGGTTAGGCGGGGACGGCGAGGGGCTTGCGCCCTCGGTCGGCTGAACAGAAGAGGAGGGGGAAGACGACAAGGGAGGGGGAGGTGCTGGGCCGCTGGACCGATTCTGCCGGCTAAGGCGCAGGGGGCAGGGGGTGGATCTCTCTCTCTCTACTTTAAGTTTTTCTTATAAAACTTCTGTTTTCCAAATCTTTTGAAAAAAAAACAAACAGTTTTATAAACTTAAAACTTGCGCCTAATTTAGTTTAATAAATTTAGGCCACGGCCACAATTGGTTTAGCATTTAAATAAAATATATAAGCCTTTTTATAATTTAGAAAGCATTTAATTTAATGACTTAGCCACTGTTTTAAATAGTTTAGGGCATTAAAACACTTTAGAAAAATGTTGGTTCACCACCATAATTAGTTATGGAACATTCACCACAAGATGAACATTTTAGTTTTCATGTTTGTGAAATTTTGAATTTCACTTATGTTTTGAATTGAATTAGAGTTCGATTTTTACCCAGGGGCAATTAGGCTTATCTAATAGGGTGACATGGCATCATTAGGTTAGGATTACTGTAGCATGATTCTCGGGGTGTTACAAATCTCCTCTACTACAAGAAATCTCGTCCCGAGATTTAAGAGGGGGAGTAAGGGGGAAAGTTCTGGTTACGAAATTCTAACGGATCTTCTCGTCCTTGGTTGCTCTTCTTGAAGAGGTCGATTCATTACGTTGATGTCTTCAGTTCTCTGCTCCAAGTCATCATGATGAAGTCATCATCCTTTCTTCAGGATCTTCATCGTACTTACGAAAAAGATAAGGGGGGAAACTCGAGAAGGGCGGAGCTCGACATATGTTAGGTACCTGGGGGCTATCCCAGTGAATAAGGCATAGAGGCATCTCTCGAGTTGAAATCCAAGAAAGACATCGAGAGCAAAGTAAGAAGGTGCACTAAGAAGTTTCAAGCGGATAGTCAATCATTCGTTGCCTGGAACAGAGTGTGAAAGGGATCCAGAGCAACGGGAATATTGCATCGGATACCAAAATATATCTGTAGGAAGGTGGCTCGTGAATTACCTACGAAGCCAAGTGTAAGGAATAACTTTGGAAATAGGGGTGCACAGGAGAGTCAGGTTCCGATCCTGTGGAGCTGTGAGGGGGGGGCGATCAAAAGTAGGGAGAATGGTGTCATCTTACCGGTCACGACAACAAGGTATGTCAGAGGATAGCCTGTCAGTTATGTCGGCGACAACATCGGTTCCAAGGGTGAGGGACGAAGAGAACCATTTTCCTGCTCGTTAAAGCGAGGCGGACCAATAGGCAAAGTTCTCGTCCATCGGGGGTTACCGGAATGTCATCAACAATAGTAACAGGGTCTCACTGACAAGGTTGTACATCGGGTGTTTTATAAGCAGGGAATTATTTCTGCTTATAACATATAGATCACAAGAAAGATTAAACAAACTAACAGAAAGGAAAATGTGTTTATACACAAGAATTAGGAGTATATTCTTTCCAATGAAAAGCAGAACATGATATACCTTACAGTACAGTAGGTACAAAATCATTTAGATAAAGGGGCGAGGGAAAAATCAAGATGTTACCCGTACAACGGTGTCCGGATAATAGATTAAGAAGCATTTGGCAATGTGCCTCCAATGTTCTTGTTTTTGTTCGGCGTACCTCAGTCATGCTTCGAGGTAGCCTTAGTATGGTATTTAAAGTAAAGGTTGGATCTGAAGATCACAAGAAATACGACGGAACAATTTCAAGAATAACAAGGAACTCAATGTATGAGCAAAACATCATCAGGTGAGTGTTGGAGGAGGTCAAGGATGTGGTCGATGATAACACAGATCATCGAGGGGCAAGAATGGTATTTCTCACCATGAATTCGATCGGTATCTTAGAACAAGGCAGTATATTGATGGTGATCACGACAAATTTTGTCGAGAGGCTCTATGAAGATGCAATCGAACATCGACGGCATCCGGCAAAAGGGAATGATGAAGCAAAAGGTTATTGAAACCACGGATACGACACAAGCTCGAAATCAAGCTTGTTGTTCAGGGTGGAATGATAAGATGAGGAAGATCGACGTACGCTTCGCTCATCGTCGGAATTTGTGCTCCGGAAATAAGGACCAGGTAGCACAGTTAAAATTTAAAATGATATCGATATAGCCGATCAGGCTAGGAATGATGTGATGGAGTATCATCCCAATAAGAATTCACAAGAGGTAGTGCCATGACTCAATATCCTCGAGATAACAGGGGCATTACTTGTAGGTAGATCAGAATAGAGGTTGGACAGGTGAATTGATCTGCAGAAGACAAGTATTTTAACTTGTTCGGGAAATGGAATCAAGGAGAAAATATGGTTGGAACCACGATTGCAAAGGATCAATTCACAGATACAAGATAAACTTATTCCAAGGAAATAATTATTTTTACGAGCAGCTTCCATGATGAGTTCTACATCGGGTCAATGGGCATGAACACAAAGGTTCAAGGTCGACTCCCACTTCTCCAATGCATAATCTTTCATTCACTGCTCGCTTTTGATGAAGTTGCAAAGCTGATAATTTTATCTGGCAAAACACCAGAGGAGTATGACTCGTGAAAACGCTTGGGTTCACATGGATTATGGAAGGCATAGGTTCAACCCATCGGGGCATCTTAGGAACATATACCACGAACTTCAGGAGTAATTAATACAAGCTCGACAGCAAAGCATGGTTGACAAAAGGAGAGGATACAATTTTACCAAAGGCATTATGTATCAGGGAAATAACTCACAAGAATTTTGGATGTGAAGGGCACTGTCGGATAACAACCCAACAATGGATCTGGCAATTCACGACGGAGTTGATGTGAGTATCAGTAATCAATCAGAGGAAGCAGGGATGCAAAGGCATCGGCTCATAGAAAAATCTGAATAATTCGATGCTTAATACAAAGAAATTTTGATTTCTAGATCGGTGTATCAGAATCAGATGATCTGATCGAAGATGGATAGGTTGAACAGACTTAGAGGCGCACCCGATCAAATCTTGATTGGGCAAGAACCAGCTCATATCTAGAATGATGTCTGAGCTGGAAAGAAAATTTCTAAGGATTAATTGATGATTGCGAGTATTCGCACACACGTTGAATCCATTGGAACAGAATGACAATCACAAAGGATTTTAATAAATATTGCTAGTCATGCGGAATTAATCATAATGCAAGCAGGCAAGGAAAATCAAGAGCAGTAGGCTGCAGAGGAATATCGGGAGATCAGATAGCATCTCAAAGTATTTTGGAAAGCACATAAACAACTGGGGATGAACGGAGCCCGAGTAAGTGAATTATCCGCCGTGCGAAAAGAAGCTGCAAAGCAGACGGCACAAAGGATTCTCGGAACAACAGAGAGTATTAGGGGTAACTTGTAACAACAAGAGCAACTGAGAATGAAGGTACAAACGGCAAGGATGTTACCCATGGGGATTATCGGTGGTCAGGAACTGCGAAGCAGTGGGCACAGGGTCTCGGGAAACATTGAGGAGTATCTGCAGAATCTTTTGGCGAAGCAAGCGATCAACTTTAGTGAAGAGGCTCTCCGGGATGAAGTGGTTACGAGAACCTAATGTCAGAGTTAGTAAAATCTATAACCCGAGTAGAAGAGAGATCAGAATCCCAGGGTAAGGAAGGGGAATAAAAGATCCTAATACCACCCAATTGGCTACATGGGCCCGTAAGCCACACAACCAAGTTAGTAAAACAGTTTTGGACGACTAGACTCAACTTCGGCCAAGGAGCTGGAAAGGGGGATTCCTACAGGCAGTCGGCTCTGATACCAACCTGTAACGCCCCCGGCTCAATCGTGCACTAATCATACATGCAAATGCACACGATCAAGCCTAAGGACTCACTTGAAGATATCACAACACAACTCTAAAACATAAGTAAAGTCATACAAGCTTTATATTACAAGCCAGGGGCCTCGATGGCTCGAATACATAAGCTCGCATACAAGCATCAGCGGAAGCATTAGATATCTGAGTACAGATATAAAAGAAAGACAGATAAGCCTTTAAGAAGGCGGGGCAAAACAAAATCTATGATCAAACAGGCGCAGGCCTCCTGCCTAGGACCCTCCGATCCTACTCCAGGTCGTCGGCCAACTCGAAGTAGTAACCACCCTCGGGGAGGTAGTAGTAGTCGTCGGCGGGGGCAGCTGTCTCAGGGGCTCCGTCATATGGTTGCATCAAACGGATATGGAGAAAAAGAGGAAGCAAAGCAACCGTGAGTACTCAGCAGAAGTACTCGGCAAGCAAGGATCTACACTACATATGCAACATTATCAAAGAAAGGCTGTATATGTGGACTGGGCTGCAAAAATGCCACAATAGAGAGAAGGCCTAGTCCTATCGAAGACTAGCATCTTCAGCGGTCTTGCAGCATTAGAAGAGTGTAGATCAGTACAATATATAGTAGTAGTATTAATAAGTCTCAACCACACCCAGAGGTCCTTCCTCGACTCCCTGCGAGAAAGCAATCCCAGAGCCATACTATCCATTTCTCAACACAAGTATCCAGTTCTAGTTGTATCGATCGGGATACAACTACGAGCATCCGTTACCGAGGATCCGGCTATGCATAGATTAGTTCTTCCCTGTAGGGGTGCACCAACTTACCCACCACGCTCGATTAACTCCAGTCGGACACACTTTTCTGGGTCATGCCCGGCCTCGGCCAAACGATACGCCGCAACCCGACCTAGGCTTAACAGAGAGGTCAGCATGTTGGACAAAACCTATGCGCCCAGGGGTCTTGGGCCATCGCCCCGGGAACTCCTGCACATTGCAAGGGCGGCCGTGAGCAGACCTAGCAACCCACACTATCAAGGCGGTTGCTTAACGCGGTCCAACCCAACGCACGCCACTCAGTCGCTGACGTCCATTAAGCTTCGGCTGATGCAAACGACGCAGAGTGCCCATAACTGTTCCCACGTGATGGTTAGTGCTATCAGGCCAAAGGCCTACTCGGATCAAATATCCAAATCGTTAGTGAATTAGGAGCACGCGGTAACGAGCAGAGACTCATGATCGAGGTGACCCCGTCACCCTGTCTCGAGGACTTGCTGCAAGGGCTAAGAATGCCCGGCCGAACCTCGTAATTATCTCGCGGGCACCCTCCAGGTCAACCCGTCTCCACATCACTCGCATTACATGCTCGCGCGGGTACCCCTCAGGGCCGACCCGACTTTTTCATGGTTCATGGTTAAAGTCATAGTAACTGTGTGTCCAAACACTAGGGAGAATCCTGAGGAATCACCCTCGATGGATTCCACCTGATGTAACAGTCAAGGTGAACTTAGGAGGAATCACCCTCAAGGTTCACACTTGAGGTGTTGCACGACGGCGTCGTTATTGGAAGTGGTGAAGGAGGAATCACCCTCGAGGACCACAACCGAATAGCTACTCTACAGAGTTAACATCAGAAGTGCTAAACGAGGTATCACCCTCGGCACTCGATAGTAATGCTGCAGTGTCGTACAACTAAGGGGGGTGATGTGTGGTGCTGGGGGCTGGTTGTCGATCATGTTGATCGAGTCATCTGATAATCCAGCGGGGCCAACTTGGGACAAAGTGGGGGTCTCTATCCAACCTATACAAAGCAGTTTAGGATAAACCGATAGGTATCAACAGCAGTTACAAAAATAGGCTATGCATCAGAAATAGGATAAACAGTAGCAGCAGCAATTTCTAATGCAAGCATAAGAGAGAAAGAATAGGCGATATCGACATGTTCAAAGGGGGGTGCTTGCCTGGAAGCTCTGTTGAGAAGGAAGGGTCGTCGTCGACATAGTTGATCACAGTGGCATCGGCAACGATCTCGGGGTCTACCGGAGAGAAGAGGGGGAAGAAACAATAAATATAAAGCAAACAAAGCGTCACAAAGCATAACATGGCAAAACGCGGTGCTAGAGGTGATCTAACACAGTGCTAGGTGATACAGACGAAGAGGGAAAACATCCGAGAATGTTTTCCCAGCATTTGGCATTTTTTGGACAGATGAATTAGACAGGATGGATCCATGTTCACTATGCTAGAGGCACGTGACAGATGAACAGACTGCATATTCGGATTCGTATGATTTTTCTGAGCAACTTTCATATAGAAAACATTTTCATCCGACTTACGGTTTATTTTCTAAGAATTTTCAAAGTTTTATTAATTTCCTGAAATTATTTAAATTAACAGAATTGCTAAATTAGGAATATGATGTCATGCTGATGACAGCACAACGTTAGCAGTCAACTGACCAATTGACTAGTCAATCTGGCAGGTGGGACCCACTTTTCAGCCACAGTGGGTTTAACCAGTGATTAAAATAAACTAACAGAGGTATTTAGCTAGTGGGCCCGGTCTGTAAGTGACAGAACTAAATAACAGATTTCAATTAGCCTAATTTATTTAATTAGAGTGATGGGGCCCAGAGGTCAGTGAATCCAAAGGGGGGCCAACCGGTTAGTGACTGTGCTGCCTAGTCAGCACAGTTGGCCGAGGTCAACGGGTCAACTAGGGGCCATGGGGCACTGGCAGTGACCCATGGTGGGCCCCAGGGTGGCCACGTCAGCGGTCGTTGCCGGAGACAGCTCCGGCGGCCAAATCCGCGACGGCGCGCCTCGGACCTCGCCGAAAAACGCCATCCGGCCACCAAAAGTGCGGCGGCTGGTCGCGTTCGAACGGGGACTGCAGCGTGCGTCGATCTGCGGCATCGGTTCGAGCGGAGGAGGGCTACATCGACGGCGGTGTCGACCGCGGCGGACGCCGGAGTTCTGGCGTCATCACGAACGGCGGCAGAGGCTGCGACATGCCCAAAGGAGGGGTCCTACGGGGTCCTAGAGGTGCCCGGAGCATGACTACGAGCTCGGTTGAGTACGTTATCATCGGTAGGGACGGCGACGAGCACCGCGGCGGAGCAAAGCTTGGGTGGAAATGGCAGTGGTGGCTACGGGCGTCTACAAGCAGCGCTGAGAGAGGGGAAAGGAGAGGCTGCTCATCGGGGAGGCACACGGAGGCCCGGTGGTGTCTTAGGAGCAGCAGGGCGTCGGCAATCGGCGGAGGAGCACCGGTGACCGTAGGCGAGGAAGAACTCGATTTCGGGGTTGTGGTGGCACCGAGCTCGAACCCTTGGTCGGAGAGGGAGTAGAGGAAGCAAGCGGAGCTGGTGGACTCATCGGCGAGGCGCGGGGAGCATGGTGGCCGCGTCAATGGCGAACGGCGGCGACGATGGTGTTCGGGCGGGATGGAAAGGCGAGGGAGAGGAGCAGGTGAGGGGGGAAAGATCTCGAGGGTTGTCGACGAGGCTGAGTCCGAGGGGACTCGGCCTTATCCCCTCGGTGATGTGGCGGCGTGGGGCAGCGAGCAGGTCAGGCAGGGACAGCGAGGGGCGTGCGCCCTCGGTCGGCTGAACAGAAGAGGAGGGGGAAGACTACAAGGGAGGGGGAGTGTTGGGGAACGTAGTAGTAAATCAAAAAATTTCCTACGTATCACCAAGATCAATCTAGGAGATGCTAGCAACGAGAGAGAGGGAGTGCATCTTCATACCCTTGAAGATCGCTAGGCGGAAGCGTTACAAGAACGCGGTTGATGGAGTCGTACTCGCAGCGATTCAAATCGCAGAAGATCCGATCTAGCGCCGAACGGACGGCGCCTCCGCGTTCAACACACGTACAGCCCGGGGACGTCTCCTCCTTCTTGATCCAGCAAGGGGAGAGGAGAAGTTGAGGGAGGGCTCCGGCAGCACGACGGCGTGGTGGTGGAGCTTGTGGTTCTCCGACAGGGCTTCGCCAAGCACCACGGAGGGGAAGGAGTAGGAGGGGGAGGGCTGCGCCAGGGGCAAGGGGTGCAGCTCCCATGCACCTCCCCACTATATATAGGGGTGGAGGGGGCTGGTTTCTTGCCCTCCAAGTCCATTGGGGCGTTGGCAAAGGTGGGAGGAAAGAAATCCCATCCTTTCCCTTCCCCACCGATTGTTATCCCCCTTTTCTAGGGATCTTGATCTTATCCCTTCGGGACATGATCTTATTCCTTCTAAGGGGAATCTTGGTGCGCCTTGACCAGGGGTGTGGGGCCTTGCCCCCACTACCCACGTTCATGTGGGTCCGCCCATGCAGGTGGGCCCCACTCCAGAACCTTCCCGGTACAATACCGAAAAATTCCGAACATTTTCCGGTGGCCAAAATAGGACTTCCCATATATAAATCTTTACCTCCGGACCATTCTGGAACTCCTCGTGACGTCCGGGATCTCATCCGAGACTCCGAACAACTTTCGGTAACCACATACAATTCCCATTACAACTCTAGCATCACCGAACCTTAAGTGTGTAGACCCTACGGGTTCGGGAACCATGCAGACATGACCGAGACACCTCTCCGGCCAATAACCAATAGCGGGATCTGGATACCCATATTGGCTCCCACATGTTCCATGATGATCTCATCGGATGAACCACGATGTCGAGGATTCAATCAATCCCGTATACACTTCCCTTTGTCCATCGGTATGTTACTTGCCCGAGATTCGATCGTCGGTATCCCTATACCTTGTTCAATCTCGTTATCGGCAAGTCTCTTTACTCGTTCCCGTAACGCATGATCACGTGGCTAACTCCTTAGTCACATTGAGCTCATTATGATGATGCATTACCGAGTGGGCCCAGAGATACCTCTCCGTCATACGGAGTGACAAATCCCAGTCTCGATTCGTGCTAACCCAACAGACACTTTCGGAGATACCTGTAGTGCACCTTTATAGTCACCCAGTTATGTTGTGACGTTTGATACACCCAAAGCATTCCTACGGTATCTGGGAGTTGCACAATCTCATGGTCTAAGGAAATGATACTTGACATTAGAAAAGCTCTAGCGAACGAACTATACGATCTTGTGCTATGCTTAGGATTGGGTCTTGTCCATCACATCATTCTTCTAATGATGTGATCCCGTTATCAATGACATCCAATGTCCATGGTCAGAAAACCATAACCATCTATTGATCAACGAGCTAGTCAACTAGAGGCTTACTAGGGACATGCTGTGATCTATGTATTCACACATGTATTACGGTTTCCGGTTAATACAATTATAGCATGAACAATAGACAATTATCATGAACAAGGAAATATAATAATAACTATTTTATTATTGCCTCTAGGGCATATTTCCAACAGGGAGGTGCTGGGCCGCTGGACCGATTCGGCCGGCTAAGGCCCAGGGGGCAGGGGTGGATCTCTCTCTCTCTACTTTAAGTTTTTCTTATAAAACTTCTGTTTTCCAAATCTTTTGAAAAAACCAAACTAGTTTTATAAACTTAAAACTTGCGCCTAATTTAGTTTAATAAATTTAGGCCACGGCTACAATTGGTTTAGCATTTCAATAAAATATATAAGCCTTTTTATAATTTAGAAAGCATTTAATTTAATGATTTAGCCACTATTTTAAATAGTTTAGGGCATTAAAACAATTGAGAAAATGTTGGTTCACCACCATAATTAGTTATGGAACATTCGCCACAAGATGAACATTTTAGTTTTCATGTTTGTGAAATTTTGAATTTCACTTATGTTTTGAATTGAATTAGAGTTCGATTTTTACCCAGGGGCAATTAGGCTTATCTAATAGGGTGACATGGCATCATTAGGTTAGGATTACTATAGCTTGATTCTCTGGGTGTTACATATATGATGAATATCATCCAAACACAAATACACATCGTTGATCCAATGTGTGCACATTTCTCATATTGATCTTTGCTAAGTTACTTTCGTTGTTGTTATTGTTATTATTCTTATTACTGTTGCTACTATTACTACTGCTATCAAAACTATCATATTATTGTGCTACTAAACACTTTGATGCAGATATTTAGTTCTGCAGATGTGCTTGAATTGACAACTCAACTGTAATACTCATAACTATTCTTTGGCTCCCCTTGTGTCGAATCAATAAATTTGGGTGAAATATGATACGTCTCCAACGTACCTATAATTTTTGATTGTTCCATGCTATTATATTATCTGTTTTGGATGATTTATATGCATTAATATGCTATTTTATTTTATTTTTGGGACTAACCTATTAACCTAGAGCCCAGTGCCAGTTTTTGGTTTTTTTCTTGTTTTAGAGTTTCACAGAAAAGGAATACCAAACGGAGTCCAAACGGAATAAAACCTTCGCGATGATTTTTCTTGGACCAGAAGACACCCAGGAGACTTGGAGTTCAAGTCAGAAGAGCCACGAGGCGGACACAAGGGTGGCGCGCCCAGGTGGTAGGGCGCGCCCCTGCCTTGTGGGCCCCCCGTGACTCCCCTGGCCTAATTATTTTGCCTATATATTCTCATATATTCCCAAATCACCATAAGCATCCACGAAAACACTTTTCCACCGCCGCAACCTTCTGTACCCGTGGGATCCCATCTAGGGGCCTTTTCCGGCATCCTGCCGGAGGGGGATTCGATCACGGAGGGCTTCTACATCAACACCATTGCCCTTCCCTCAGACCTACGGGTCCATAGCTAGTAGCTAGATGGTTTCTTCTCTCTCTTTAATTCTCAATACCATGTTCTCCGCGATGTTCTTGGAGATCTATCTGATGTAATACTCTTTTGCGGTGTGTTTGTCGAGATCCGATGAATTGTGGATTTATGATCAGCTTATCTATGAATATTATTTGAATCTTCTCTGAAATCTTTTATGCATGATTTGATATCTTTGTAATTCTCTTTGAACTATCGGTTTGGTTTGGCCAACTAGATTGGTTTTTCTTGCAATGGAAGAAATGCTTAGCTTTGGGTTCAATCTTGCGGTGTCCTTTCCAAGTGATAGTAGGGGCAGCAAGGCACGTATTGTATTGTTGCCATCGAGGATACAAAGATGGGGTTTTCATCTTTGCCTAAAAATAGTATTGATTCATGGAATAAGTGTAAAGATGCTTTTATTTCCAAGTATTTTCCTCCCGCTAAGATCATCTCCCTTAGGAATGATATTATCAATTTTAAACAACACATGTTGCACAATTTTGGGAGAGGATGAAATTGATGATACGAAATTGCCCTACTCATGGTTTGAATTTGTGGATGATTATACAAAAAAAATTATGCCGGATTGAATTTTGCTTCTAGAAATCTTTTAGAATCGGCCGTTGGAGGTACTTTTATGGAAATTACTTTAGGAAAAGCTACTAAACTCCTAGATAATATTATGGTATTATTCTCAATGGCATACCGAAAGATCTTCCACTAGTAAAAAAAAGTGCATGCGATTGAAGAGATTAATGTTTTGAGTGGAAAGATGGATGACCTTATGAAATTATTTGCTAGCAAGAGTGCTTCTATTGATCCTAATGATATGCCTTTGTCTACTTTGATTGAAAATAATAATGAATCTATGGATGTGAATTTTGTTGGTAGGAACAATTTTGGTAATAACGCGTATAGAGATAACTTTAATCCTAGGCCGTTTCCTAGTAATTCCTCTAATAATTATGGTAATTCCTACAACAAATCTTATGGAAATTATAATAAGATGCCCACTGATTTTGAGAATAGTGTTAAAGAATTTATGATTTCGCAAAAGAGTTTTAATGCTTTGGTTGAAGAAAAATTGCTCAAGATTGATGATTTGGCTAGGAACGTGGATAGAATTTCTCTTGATGTTGATTCTTTGAAACTTAGATCTATTCCACCCAAGCATGATATTAATGAGTCTCTCAAGGCTACGAGAATTTCCATTGATGAGTGCAAAGAAAGAACCGCTAAGATGCGTGCTAAACAAGATTGGTTTGTAAAAATGTGTTCTTCTAGTTTCCGTGAAAATAATGATGAAGATCTTAAAGTGATTGATGTGACTCCTATTGAATCTTTGTTTTCCAATATAAATATTGATAAATATGGGACTGGAGATGAGTCAACTTTAGTTAAAAAGCGTCCCAATGATTCATAGTTTTTAGATCTTGATGCAAAAATTGATAAAAGTGGGATTGGAGAGGTCAAAACTTTAAGTAGCAATGAACCCACTCTTTTGGATTTTGTCGGTGCAACAAACCCTGGGTCTGTTGCCCAGACTGTGCATAGGCACGGGAACAAGATTGAAGCACCAGCCCAGATCAGAGTACAAGAAACCAAGAGATTCAAAAGACCAACATGCAGATCAGACAGACCAAGATCAAGCCAGAGAAGCAGGATATCGTCAAGAGCGAAGCCTCCCTTGCCGGGTAGGCGAGCCCGGCAAGGGGCGAGGCCACCCCTAGAAACAGACAACCAGAGCGCCTCGGCAGGGCCTACCGGGGCTCATAGAGGCAAAACCACCTCACCAACCACTCTACCACGACCCACGTCGTCGATCAGTGCGGTGTCGAGCCGCAAGATGATTAAGTGGCAGCCATTCACCACATGGCAGCCATTTCCCACAAGAGAAACCCACAGATGACACCCGTCCTGCGACTTGTCAAGCGAGCGGGCGCGGAGCTGGCAAGATAGCCCGGCAAGCCTTGCCGGGCAACCAGCGATGTGACACTAAACGGTGCATTTAATGCGCCCTGCCAGCCCGCAGAGTTAGGTATGATAGCGTTGTTCGCTGTCTTATCAGTGCATAATGACTACTTTGCCACTGTGGTAACCCCTTGATCTATAAAAGAAGGCCCATGGCAACCGTAGAAAGGGTTAGAAGGTTGGATAACTCACACCCCCATACGCGCGTAGTCGCTGCTGCCTGAGGCAACCCTTGCCGGGCAAGTGTACTATGCACCATCGTCACCTTTCCACCATCAATCCACCAAAGCAGGAGTAGGGTTTTACGCCTCGCGGTGGCCCGAACCTGGGTAAAATTGCCTGTGTGATCTCTGTCGCGCTGCCCCACGCTCATCTGCTCTTTGTGCAATGCGTTGCCCCCCTGCCAAACTAGCAAGGGACAACCAGGTCCCATAGGTAGCCGCGGTTTCCCGCGACATCTTTGGCGCGCCAGGTAGGGAGCACGCTTGCGCGAACCTGAAGGCGTGTGCAGCGCGTCGACTTCATTACGTCTTCATCTTCGATGACGCCATCGACCATGGCGCCCAGGAAGAAGCCCGGTCCTTCGGCTCACCCATCCACCTCAAAGGCTCCACCGCCCGCAGCCTCCAACGTTGTGGGGGGTGCGGAGGCGCACGAGGACGCGGACGCTGCTGGGGAAGTGGTCGGAGTAGGCAGTGCCGTCACTACTTCCCCCCCAGCCGACGCAGGGGCAGGAGGCACCGGAGGAGAGCAGCATCAACAACACACCGACGGCCATGCTCCCCAAGGTACGGGTGAGGGGGTCACTCCATCCACGCCCCTCTCTCCCACCGACGGGCACAACCACAGCAACGGCGCTCGGACCGGGGTGAACCGTCGCCCTCCGGCCGCCCCCACCACGGGTCCGGTCTCAGCGCGTGCACCACCCCTGGAACGAGCCGACCAAGCCGTTGCGCCCAATGGAACCGTTGGCCCTCGAGCGCCTTCGCCGCACCACATCCTGGTGGTCGCCCCGCGGCAACAGCGGGGACGCAGTACTACCGCCGCCGACACCGTCAGGAGCCGAGCGACGGTATGATCTACTTCATCATCATCCCTGCCAAGTATGACTTCGGAGGCTATGGCGCGAGCCCAGCTGCTTCTGAGGTTTCCGCCAGCGGCCGAGCAGATGGACGAATGGCGTGCCACCATCCAAAGCCTGCTCGGTTTCGCCGAAGCTGGGGGCTCACGGCGAGCTGACCCGCCGCGACCTCCCCAAGCGACAGCAACAGCTCGTGCTGCTGACCGTACGGAAGGGGCTGTCCCCACGGTGCAGTCCCCGTCGCGGCAGCCAGCATGAGCACAACCGAATCAAGACCCCGACGATGTCTCGATGGCCTCTTCTAACCCTCGAGCACGCCCAGGCCAACGTCGAGCCCCAGAGGATAGGCGGAGAGGAGACGCGTGCGTCGTCGAGCAATGCCACGACGACCTCCGCCGGACCGACGGGTACGACGGCCTCAACATCGACGAGCCTGCGCTCGGTGTTGGCGGGTGCCTACCTTTCGAGGTTGGCTGCCCTGCCTTTACACGAGAGCTGCGGCAAGTCTGTTGGCCATCCATTCGCATGTTCAAGCCAGAGATACCTGAGAAGTACGACGGGAGGCTGAACCCGGCAGAGTTCCTGAGCATCTACACCATCGCTGTTCAGGCTGCCGGGGGAAGAGATAAGAAGGTGTTCGCCAACTACTTCCCTTTGGCCCTCAAGTCCAATGTGAGGTCTTGGCTGATGCACCTACCGGAGAACTCCATTTTGTCATGGGCTGACCTGTGCCACGAGTTCATTGGAGCCTTCACTGGCGGTCATCAAGAACCCGGCAGGCCCAGCGACTTGCAGCTTCTCCAGCAGAAGGAAGGAGAAACCCTCCATAAGTATTTACAGAGATTCAGCAAGGTTCATAGAAATATCCCAAATATCCATCCGGCAGCTGTAATAGCTGCCTTCCAGTCCAACATGCGCAACCATCGTATTCGTTCCAAGATGAACGTATGGTTGCCCAAGACTGTGAAGGAGCTTTACACCCTAGTAGATAAGTGTGCTCGGATGGAGAAGGGAAGGAAGTTGCCCGGAGAGGAAGATTGCACCAATGTTGATTCAGAGGATGAGGATGAATCAACTAGTCAGAAGAAGAGCAAGAGGCGCAGTAAGAAGCGGAGAGATAAGGCAGTGATGACTATTAAAGGATCGGGTACGCCTAGTACCGGCAAGAAGGCCAAAGCTCAGGCCCCCGGCAAGGAAGCTGTCGTGTGCACTGACTGCCGGGAAGCCGCCGCTGCCAAGAAAGCCGGGAAAGGTGATGGGTCGTACTGCAAGATTCATCGGACCAAGGGCCACGACCTTCAAGAGTGTTATCAGGTTGAGTAGCTTGCCAAGAAACAGAGAACAGAGTATGAGAAGCGTGATAAGGAAAAATGTCAGAATGTTGCTGGCGGTAAGGGCCGAGGTGATGAAGTAAACCGCCCCGGCAAACCCATTCGGAACCATGGAAAGCCCGCCAGAGGTCGAGAGAAGGAAACCTGTGATGATGAGAGTGATGGAGGAGATGAAGAGGAAACCGGTGAGCAGGAGTTTCAGAAGGCCACGGACGCCCTATGCATTGACGGAGGTGCATCTCTGCACGCTTCTCACCGCCAGCTCAAACGGTGGGCACGAGAAGTCAACGTTGTGGAACCAGCGCCAGAGGCTCGGAAACCGCTCAAATGGTCCCGTACGCCCATCGTCTTTGATGAGGAGGACCATCCTAGCCGTACCACTGCGGTAGGGTGTTTGCCATTGTTGGTCTCTCCAACAATTCACAACCTCAAGGTCACAAAGATGCTGGTGGACGGCGGGGCTGGGTTGAATCTGATTTCCCCGACTGTTATCAGCAAGCTTCAGATAGGAGAGGAAGAGCTAGAGGTTACCGGCATGTTTCAAGGAGTTAATCCTGGCAGGAGCCGTCCTAAGGGAAAGATCACGTTGCCGGTAACGTTTGGGGGAGAGCTGAACTACCGGACTGAGAGGATTGTGTTTGATGTGGTTGATCTCCCCCTGCCGTACAATGGGATTCTTGGACGCCCGGCCCTGGCTAAGTTCATGGCAGCATCCCACTATGCCTAAAACACCTTGAAGATGCCTGGGCCACTGGGAGTCATCACCATCACATCAGATGAGAAGGATGCAATCATTTGTGTGGACAAGATGTACCGGGACGCGGTCGCGGCAGAAACAGCGGCAGCTCCCGCCAAGGAAAGTAAAGGAAAGAAGAGAGACTGTAGGGACTCCAGCAAAGAGTCCGAGAAACGTGCCCCCACCGAGTGCATGGCACCCGTTGACGACGTGCCGGAGTGTTCCAACAACAAGAGATCCAAGGTCGCTGCACCCCAAGTGAAGAAGGTCCCGGCAGGGTTGGCTGGCGTTGATGATACTTTCACCATCAGCGCCACCCTCGATGACAAATAGGAAAGTACGCTCGTTGCCTTCCTGCGGGCGAATATCGATGTGTTTGCCTGGCAACCATCTGATATCCCCGATGTTCCCAGGGAGGTAATCGAGCACCACCTTGTTGTCTGCCCACACGCCCGACCTGTCAAGCAGAAAGTCCGTTAGCAGGCCTTGGACAGGCAGCAGTTTATTGCAGAAGAGATCAAGAAACTTGAGGCAGCTGGTTTGGTCAGAGGAGTGTTGCATCCCACGTGGTTGGCAAATCCAGTGGTAGTCCGGAAAGGCTAATGGGAAGTGGAGGCTTTACATAGATTTCACAGATCTCAACAAGGCTTGCCCGAAGGACCCGTTTCCGTTGCCGCGTATTGACCAGATTGTGGATTCCACTTCAGGTTGTGATTTGCTCTCCTTCCTGGATGCATATTCTGGATATCACCAAATCTTCATGTCCAAGGAATATGAAGAGAAGACGTCGTTCATCACTCCATGTGGTACGTACTGCTTTATCCGCATGCCATTCGGATTAAAGAGTGCCGGGTCCACTTTTGCAAGGGCAATCCAGATTGGTTTTGAGCCACAGTTGCACAGAAATGTAGAAGCTTATATGGATGATATTGTAGTCAAGACCAAGGATGAGGCCACCCTTATTCAGGATTTGGAGGAGACATTTGCTAATCTGTGCAAGATCGATCTGAAGCTCAACCCGGAGAAGTGTGTGTTTGGTGTTCCCTCCGGCAAGCTGCTTGGGTTCTTTGTATCCCATCGCGGGATTGAAGCCAACCCCAACAAGATCAAAGCCATCGAACAGATCCAAGCGCCAAGGACAGTTAAGGATGTGAGGCGCCTGACAGGATGTGTTTCCACGCTAAGCAGATTCATCTCCAAGTCTGCCAAGCGCGCCCTGCCGTTCTTCAAAATTTTGAAGAAGGCAGGTCCTATGAAGTGGACCCCAGAAGCAGATGCAGCTTTGCAAGAGTTGAAGGCCTATTTGTCCTCTGTGCCTACCTTGGTTGCTCCCAAACCCCAGGAGCCATTGTTGCTATACTTGGCGGCAACCAACCAAGTGGTCAGTGCGGCCTTGGTGGCGCAGAGAGAAGTGGATGAGGCAGAAAGTAAGCAGAGACCAGCAGAATCAGAGAAGGATCAGGACAACAATGAGCACGGCAACGAGAACGACCCCAAGGACGCGGCAAGGAAGAAAGTGGTGCAACGTCCGGTGTACTTCGTCAGCTCCTTGTTACAGGAGGCTAGATCGAGGTACTCTGGCGTGCAGAAGTTGATCTTTGGTCTCGTTATGGCCTCAAGGAAACTTTGCCACTACTTCCAAGCCCATGAGATCACAGTTGTTACTCGTTTTCCGTTGCAAAGGATACTCCAAAACCCTGAGGCTACCAGAAGAATAGTGGAATGGGCTTCGGAGTTATCCAGCTTTGGTTTAAAGTTTGAGAGCACATCAACGATTCAGAGCAGGGCATTGGCAGAGTTTATTGCAGAATGGACGCCAACCCCTGATGAGGAAGTAACAGAGACGATTATCCCCGGCAAGGAATCGCCCCAAGAATGGATTATGTATTTTGATGGTGCTTTTTCCATACAAGGTGCCAGAGCAGGCGTGCTTCTTGTTGTCCCCTCTGGGGAGCACTTGAAGTACGTTGTCCAAATGCATTTTGCCAGGGAAGAAGCCACCAACAATACAGCTGCGTATGAAGGGCTCCTTGCCGGGCTCAGGATTGCAGCCGAATTGGGAATTAAGAAGCTGATCATTCAAGGAGATTCACAACTTGTGGTGAGACAAGTCAACAAGGATTACCAAAGCCCATTGATGGAGGCATACGTCGAGGAAGTGAGGAGATTGGAGGAGCACTTTGACGGATTGCAAACAGAGCACGTACCCCGTGCGGAAAATAGCATAGCTGATCATCTGCCAAAGTGTGATGCGCAGAAGCTTCCTGTGGAACCAAGAACTTTTGTTCTCCATCTCACTCAGCCCTCCGTATCCCCAGCAACAATGGCCCGGAAGAGGAGAAAGTTGGACTACGAAAAGCCTCTCCTGGTAGAGCCGTCCGCTCCCGGCAGAGACCCTGCCGGAAACAACTCCTCACAGCCTGCCGGGCCACCCCCTCCAGCCGGGTCCACGAACCCCACGAACGAGGCTGGTGCCCCCGCAGCAGAGGAGGTGCCGCTAGTCCTCGTTGCCGAGCCCCAGGCTCCAACTTGGGCAAGTCACATTGTCCACTTCCTCCAAACCGGAGAGCTTCCCAGCGACCAAGATGAAGCTGAGAAAGTAGCCCAGAGGGCCAGTATTTATCAGTTTGTCGATGACACTCTGTACAGAAGGAGGCCCAACAGTGTGAAATTGAAGTGTGTCTGCCGGGAAGAAGGAAAGGAACTGCTGGCTGAGATTCATAGAGGAATGTGCAGCTCCCACATTGGATCAAGGGCATTAGTTGGGAAAGCATTCCGGCAAGGATTCTATTGGCCCACAGCCCTCCAAGATGCGGTCGAGCTAGTCAGGACATGTGAAGCCTGCCAGTTCCATTCCAAGAAAACACACCTGCCTGCCCAAGCTATTCAAACAATCCCTCTATCATGGCCATTTTTGGTCTGGGGGCTCGATATCCTCGGCCCCTTTCCCCGAGCAATCGGGGGCTTTGAATTCTTGTTCGTTGCCATCAACAAGTTTACAAAGTGGCCGGAAGTGACTGCCGTGAGAAAGGTGACTGCTCAGTCAGCTATCAAGTTCTTGAAAGAATTGGTGTGTCATTTTGGAGTTCCGGCAAAGATCATCACCGACAACGGCACCCAGTTCACGAGCCACGCCTTCATGCAATATGTTAATGCCCTCAGATGCAAGATCTCATTCGCCTCTGTGGCACACCCATGGAGCAATGGACAAGCTGAGAGGGCGAACGCTGAAGTGCTGCGTGGACTCAAGACAAGAACTTTTGATACGCTGCAGAAGCACGGCAGGCGGTGGATCGAGGAGCTGCCGGTAGTTCTCTGGTCCCTCAGAATGACACCAAACCGAGCTATCGGGCAGACTCCCTTCTCCCTGGTCTACGGGGCAGAAGCAGTTATCCCCACGGAACTCATTTACGGGTCGCCTCGAGTGCTTGCCTACGATGAAGTAGCGCAAGATCAGCACTGGTGTGACGACGCTGTGCTACTCGAGGAGAACCGTCTCCGTGCTGCTACGCGTGCTGCACGCTACCAGCAAGCCCTGCGTCGCTATCATAGCCGCAAGGTTCACGCCCGGTGTTTTGAGGAAGGTGACCTTGTCCTTAGGCGCGTTCAGTCTGCCAAGGGTACACACAAGTTGTCACCAAAGTGGGAAGGCCCTTACCGGGTAGTACGAGTCACCAGACCCGGCGCAGTCCGTCTGGAGACCGGAGATGGCACTCAGTTGCAAAACTCGTGGAATATTGAGCATCTCTGCAAGTTCTACCCGTAAGGCGCGGCTATCGGGCCCTGCCCGGCAGCCACCCTTTTGTATAGGCCTTGCCTCAGCTGCATGTAACCCCTTGTACAAAGCCGGGGTGATGACCCCGTGCAAGAAAAAAATAAAAAAGCGCTGTGGGGGGCCCCCGACCAAGATTGCATGCATGCATGAGCATTCCAAGATCACTGCATAAGCATCTCATAAGCATTTGCATATGCATATAGATAGGATCGCATCCTGCATTCATTCTCATCTGCATGAAGTTGCAGGTTCCTGCCGTGAACTTGGCTTCGACAAGGAGTTGAGAAGATTGCCCGGCACAGCGATCCCCGGCAAGCCAAGCAGATAAGTTCTACCTCCTATCCGTTAGTGTTCTGTAAGCTATAACTTGTGCATTAGAAAGCCTCGCCACCCTTTTGAGACTTAGGTGCTCCCATCCATGACTAGATCGTTGCTTCGGTCAGGATGGTTGCAGTGGCCTTTGGTAAAGAGAAGTTGGCGGGGGGCTGGTCCCTCTGTCTATTCCCCGGCAGACGTAGCTCTCCGGCAGACAAAGAGGGTACCGGCAGGATAGCCTTCCGGGGAAAAACTCGTTTATTTATATTAAAGAGGCATCTTGCCTCTGCATGGACATACACATGCACGGGTCCCCGGCAAGGTTCATCTTTTTCATTAATATGCAGATACAAGTATAAGCATTACAGAACGCAAACACGGACACGAGGGATTACATTATTTGAATTAAAATTTGGCGAGTGCCGGCAGGTTTAAGATTGAAAAAAGATAAGTGCTCCGTAATGCCCTTTCTTGTCCCTCTCCTCCTAGGCACGGCCGTCGAAGGCAAGGAGGGCGAAAGGAGCGCCTGGGCGGGAACCCAGCCCGCTCCCCTCGGGCTCCAGGAGAGGTAGCCCAACGGAGACGGGAGGGCGAGGGAACGCCTTGATGGAGAGCACGGCGGAGACGGCCCCGTCGACCACCGCCACCAGGGCCAGCAAGACTCGGCAGGGCTAACGGAGCTGCAGCCCGAGAGGAAGCCTGCCGGGGTCAGCTGGACGACTGCTGGAGGAGCCCGGGAGCACCATCCGCACCTCTGCATCCAACTCCCCGGCAAATCACATTGCCGGGGAGGAGGTGCAGATGCAGATGATGGTGCTGCCGCCTGATGAAGATGGTGCGGGCGGCGATCAGCCGGAGTCAGAGTCATCGCTCCCCCGCCCGCTACCGTCGTCATCGCCGTCACTGTCCTCCTTGTCGCTTTCTCTCGAGGAGGAGCTTTCATCGTCGGTCGAGCTCTCCGCGCAGCACCCTAAGCGACCTCCCGAACGCCCGAAGATCTTGACGAAGAGCAGGCCGCTCTCCATTAATTTGAACTGGAGAACATGCCCCTCCGAGATGCCGTGGGCACGAGCAAAGGTCTTCCAACCACGACGGAGGTACATCACATGAGGGGCGGGGAAATCGACATCGACCCGCATGCTGCCATTCCCGCAGCCCCTCATATGCAACCTCAGAGCGCGTGGTTGTTCGGGCTCCATCTCCCGCGCGAAGGGAGTTGGAAGGCGAAGATGACCACACAAGGGCTTATATAGCCTAATGATGAACTCCCGAGGTTGGTCACCGACGTGGCCTTCCAACGGGGAAGGGGCCGCCGGTGGGGGCGCCGCCAAGGCAACACCCTGTCCTCCTACTCGAGCGCCGCGGCGACCTCGACCTCGCCCCCTTCCTCCTCCCCTCGCGGCTGGTTCCACCATCGTAGGTTCCGGTGGAGGAGGGATGCGCTGTCGAGCAGAAGCCCTCATCGCCGTCGCTGGGACACCGCCGCGCCCTCGCCCTCTCACCATGGCTAGAAGGGAAGGGTTGCGGAGAAGAAGAAGAAGAAGTGTGTGCAGAGAAGCGCCACCCCTGCCCCTTTTTATAGGGAAACGGAGCCGGGGGCCGGCTCTTCATACGGGAAATGGCCGCCCTGCTCCTCCAATGCGGCCTCTCTGCACCCTCTGTGACTCTGAAAGTCGAGGCCGACCCTCTGCTCCAACCATCAGCGCTCGGTTTTCAGCCATGGCACTCCTCCCCGTGCCCTCCGCATCCACCACCTACCACGCCCAATGCATGCGGAGCACGTGGCGGGTGCGTGCGAAACAGGAGGCAAGTGGGACGGCAGTTTTCGCCCCGTGATCGTGGGGCGAGGAGAATCCACAGGCCGCGATCGAAGTCCTTCCACAACGTTGCGCACGACGCGCGGGAAAACCGGAAACTGGCCCAGAATCAAGGCTAAAGAAGAAGCAAAGAAGACCTCAAGAGGCCAACCTCTTCAACAACCCTCGCCTGTGCACTTATTAGGCCCTACCCTAATGACACTCGGCAGCGCATTCGGGGCAGGCCTGGGGGCTTTTGTCGGTGCAACAAACCCTGGGTCTGTTGCCCAGACTGTGCACAGGCACGGGAACAAGATTGAAGCACCAGCCCAGATCAGAGTACAAGAAACCAAGAGATTCGAAAGACCAACATGCAGATCAGAGAGACCAAGATCAAGCCAGAGAAGTAGGGTATCGTCAAGAGAGAAGCCTCCCTTGCCGGGCAGGCGAGCCCGGCAAGGGGCGAGGCCACCCCCAGAAACAGACAACCAGAGCGCCCCGGCAAGGCCTGCCGGGGCTCACGGAGGCAAAACCACCTCACCAACCACTCTACCACGACCCACACCGTCGATCAGTGCGGTGTCGAGCCGCAAGATGATTAAGTGGCAGCCATTCGCCACATGGCAGCCATTTCCCACAAGAGAAACCCACAGATGACACCCGTCCTGCGACTTGTCAAGCGAGCGGGCGCGGAGCTGGCAAGATAGCCCGGCAAGCCTTGCCGAGCAACCAGTGATGTGACACTAAGGGTGCATTTAATGCGCCCTGCCAGCCCGCAGAGTTAGGTATGATAGCGCTGTTCGCTGTCTTATCAGTGCATAATGACTACTTTGCCACTGTGGTAACCCCTTGATCTATAAAAGGAGGCCCATGGCAACCGTAGAAAGGGTTAGAAGGTTGGATAACTCACACCCCCATACGCGCATAGTCGCTGCTGCCTGAGGCAACCTTTGCCGGGCAAGTGTACTATGCACCACCGTCACCTTTCCACCATCAATCCACCAAAGCAGGAGTAGGATTTTACGCCTCACGGCGGCCCGAACCTGGATAAAATTGCCTGTGTGATCTCAGCCGCGCTGCCCCACGCTCGTATGTGTGACGACCCCGGCTTAATCGTGCACTAACCATACACGGAAATGCACACGATCAAGTCTAAGGACTCACTTGAAGATATCACAACACAACTCTAAAACATAAATAAAGTCATACAAGCTTTATATTACAAGCCAGGGCCTCGAGGGCTCGAATACATAGCTCGATGGCATACAAGCGACAGCGGAAGCATTAGATATCTGGGTACAGATACATTACAGAAAGAGAGATAAGCCTTTAAAAGGCGGGGTAAAATAAAAGCTACGATCGAAAGGCGTAGGCCTCCTGCCTTGGACCCTCCAATCCTACTCCTGGTCGTCGGCCGGCACCTCGTAGTAGTAGTACTCGCCGGAAGGGTAGTAGTAGTAGTCGCCGACGGGGGCACCTGGCTCAGGGGCTCCATCGTCTGGTGGCATCAAATGAATATGGGGAAAAAGAAAATAAAGCAAACGTGAGTACTCATCCGAAGTACTCAGCAAGCAAGGATCTACACTACATATGCAACATTTTCAAAGGGGAGGCTGTATATGTGGACTGGGCTGCAGAAATGCCAGACTGGAGGGGGAAAGCCTAGTCCTATCAAAGACTAACATCTTCAACAACTTCATCAGTCTTGCAGCATTAGAAGAGAGTAGAGTAACATTATGTAAAGTATAGCAGTATTGTCATCAACCTCGACCTGAGATCCTTTCTCGACTCCCTGCAAGAAAGCAATCCCAGAGCCGTACTATCCAGTTCTCATCTCAAGTTCTAGTTGTATCGATCGGGATACAACTCCGAGTGTCCGTTACCGTAGGACAGGCTATCGATAGAAGTTTCTTCCCTGCAGGGGTGCACCAACTTACCCACCACGCTCGCTTAACTCCGGCCGGACACACTTTAGTGGGTCACGCCCGGCCTCGGCTAAGCAACACGCCGCAACCCGACCGAATACTTAACAGAGAGGTCAGCACGCCGGACTAACCTATGCCCCCAGGGGTCTTGGGCCATCGCCCCGGGAACTCCTGCACGTTACGTGCACCACCGGTGAGCAGACCTAGCAACCCATTATACCAGCGCGGTTGCGTTCCCAGTCCAACCCAGCGTGTGCCGCTCAGTCGCTGACATCCATTAAGCTCCGGCTGAAGTATACGACCCAGAATGCCCATACTATGCCCACGTGATGGTTAGTGCTATCGGGCCAGAGGCCCCTTGGATCAAATATCCAAACCGTTTAGTGGTTTTGGATCACGCGGAAACGAGCAGAGACTAATGAAAGATGTGACCCCGTCGCCCCGTCTCGAGGACTTGCGGCAAGGGCTAGGAATGCTCGGCCACGCCTCGTGTTCAACTCTCGGGTACCCTCCAGGTACACCCGATTCCACATCACTTCGCAATTAAGCTCGCGCGGGTACCCCTCAGGGCCGACCTGTCTTTAGTAACATGTTTCAGTGCAAGTCACAGTATCAATAGTAACTGTGTGTCTGACACCAAGGGAACTCTGAGGTATCACCCTCGACGGAGTTCCACCTGATGATTAAAGTCAACGTGAATGGAAGAGGAATCACCCTCGAGGTCCACACATGAAGAGTTGCACGACGACGTCGTTATCGGGGATGGTGTAGGAGGATTCACCCTCGCTTACCACGACCGAATAACTAACCTACAAGGTTATCATCAGGAGTGCTGACGAGGTATCACCCTCGGCACCCGATAGTAACCCAGTAGTGTCGGCAACTAAGAGGGAAGTGATGTGCGGTGCCGGGTCCTGGTCTTCGATCCCGTGAACGGGTCTTCTGATTCTCCAGCGGGGCAGTCGGGATAAGTGGGGTCTCATATGGTCTCTACCCAACCTATACTAAGCAGTTTAGGATAAGCAGCAGGTAACAAAGTAGGTTACAATAATCAGGCTATGCATCCGAATAGGTAAAGCAGTAGCAGCAGCAAGTCTAATGCAAGCATGAGAGAGAAGAGAATGGGCGATATCGGAATGCTCAAAATGGGGGTGCTTGCCTGTTTGCTCTGGGGCAAGGGCAAGGTCGTCGGTGGTGTCGTCGGGGACGTAGTCGTACTCCGGAGCTGCGTCTGCCTCAGGAGCTACGTCATCGTCGGGGTCTACCGAGTGAGAAGAGGGGGAAGAAATAGGTAGACATAATGCAAACAAGTGCCACACGGTGCATGCTATACTACGATGCAGTGCAGGGTTGTCTAAAGATGCATCTGAGCCATTTGGTTATTTTAGGACTATCGCGGGATTTATTTATCCGGTGAGTGTGCACTATTCATCTACAGGAATCGGGCTCGGGGTTACGAGTTCTCCTTCATAGGGGGTTTCGGCATGGAAACAGACGGCATGATCAGACTCGTCTCGTCGTTCTGATCAACTTTCGTGTTTTAACTTTTTCAATCCGAGCTACGGTTTAAAAGTTATGAATTTTTGAAGTTTAAATGATTTTCTGGAATTATTTTTATTAGCAAAAATGGTTTATGATGTCAGCAAGATGTCATACTGACATCAGCAGGTCAACAGGTCGGCTGACCAGTCAAACCTGACATGTGGGTCCAGTGGGACCCACATGTCAGTCTCTATTAAGACTAACGGTGGATTAATTCTAATCAACAGATTATTTAAGGGAGTGGGCCCAGCCTGTCAGTGAGTGATTTCATTAATATAATTCGTTTTAGTTATTAAAAACATTTTAATTAATCTAATTAGTAGAGGGGCCCACATGTCAGAGAGAGGGGGTGAACAGTGCCGCGTTGACCCTGGTCAACGAGGTCAAAGTGGGGTCCGGGGCCCACTGGCAGTGTCCCAGGGTGGACCCCACGCCTGTCCACGTCGGCTGGGTCACCGGAGTTGCTCCGGCGACCGTTCTAGCGGCGGCTTCTCGCCGGAGCTGCTCGGGATACGGCTACAGGGGGCTATTCCGCGCGCGCTTGGGCGCGTTGGAACGGCCGTTCGTCTCCGCGTCAATCTAGGCTAGCGAGGAGCACCGGGGATGGCTGGAGCGACGCCGGCAATGAGCCAGAGCGGTGCCGGAGTTCGGACCTCGATGGAATCAGGGCTGCAGGGCACTAGGAGGCGCGTGCGCGTGTGCTACGTGCTCCTGGGAGCACTAGGAGCACGGTTCTGGGCTCGGGCGCTGCCAACGACAGTCGTGGCCGCGTCGACGGAGCTCACCAGCGGCGTGCAGAGCTCGGTCATGGCGGCGACGGTGCGGCGGCTAGCTAGAACTACGCGAAGGGGCAGAGGGGAGCTGGGGCTTACAGTGCGGCACACGGTGGCCCTTGAGGGGTTTAGTAGCTGCAGTCGAGCTCGCTGGAGACAACGGAGATCGACGGCGTCCTGAGGAAGAAGGCGAGGTTGATGCGCTCGGCGCAGGGGGTCCTGGCTCCTCCAGGTGGCACTAGTCGACGCAACAGTCGACGGCGGAGGCGATGGACACGGCGGAATGGCGAACGGAGCTCGATGGCCATGAGGAGGTGCGAGGCGCGGCGGCGACCGCGTCGGCCTCGACGGATTTGAAGGGGGAAGAAGGGCGGAGCGAGCGAGGAGAAGAGGGGGAGTGTGATCGGGGTGGCCAGGGGGAATGGATGGAATGTGTCCTTATCCCCCTCCCTGTTGGAGACGTCGGTGGGGCGTCGGCGTGTCGGTGCCTCGCCGGCGCGCGGGCGCTCGGCCATGGGCGCGGCGACACGCAGGAGGGAGAGGAGAGAATGGGCCAAGTGGGCTGCGGTCGGGGCACTGTGCACTAAGGCCCAGTGCACAGTGCCTCGTCTCCATTTTCTGTTTTTTGTTTTACATTTTCTTTTATTCTTTTCTGTTTTGAATTAGTTAGGTCACTTTTGCATTTTTGTAAAATATGAGACTAAGCCCAAAATATTACAATGCAATATTCCTTGTCACCAAAAACTGGTTTGAGTGAATTTGGATTCCATTTGAATTAGAAATGATTTTAAATGGATTTAATAATTCTGTTTTGGTGCTGTTTCAAGTTGTTTGAGCCATTTATCTAACTCCAATTATTTTGATGATGGTTTTATAAATGTTCCTGGATTATTTGCCAATTAATGAACATTTTACCAACAGTGTTTGGTCAACTTCATATTTCACTTATGAATTTGAGTTGATTTTCAGAATGGAGTTGCTTTGCTTTGGTTAACCACTATGTTTAAGCACTGCAAATGATATGACTTGGCATTATTAGCAGTAGATCACAGTGGCATTACACACGGGTGTTACAAATTCTCCTCCCCTAAAAGAAATTCTCGTCCCGAGAATTTAGGAGGTAGAAGGAAAGAGGTCAGGATATTCTTCCCGAAGATGATCCTCGTGTTCCCAAGTGGCTTCATCTTCAGTGTGATTCGACCACTGCACTTTAAGGAACTTGGTCGTCTTCTGACGAGTTCGACGTTCAGCTTCGTCGAGGATGCGGACGGGATGCTCCTTATAGGAAAGATCATCTTGCAACTGGAGCATCTCATGGTCCACTGCTCGGTGCGGAGATTCCTTGAAGCACTTACGAAGTTGCGACACGTGGAAGACGTTGTGGATATGAGAGAATTGCGGTGGCAACTCCAATTTATATTTCACCTGTCCACGTCTAGCCACGATGCGAAAGGGACCAATATAGCGAGGAGCTAGCTTGCCCTTGATTCCGAATCGATGGGTGCCCTTCATAGGAGTGACACGAAGATAAGCTTGATCACCTGGTTGATAGGTCAAGCCCCATCGCTTGCGATCATAGTTGCTCTTCTGACAGTCCTGAGCCGCCTTGAGATTTTCTCGGACAATTCTGACTTGTTCTTCGGCATGTCGAATAATGTCCGGTCCCACAAGAGGTCGTTCCCCAGTTTCTAACCAATTCAGAGGGGTTCGACATTTTCGTCCATAGAGAACTTCGAAGGGGCCATTTTCAAGCTGGCTTGATAGCTGTTGTTATAAGAGAACTCGGCATACGAAAGAGATTCCTCCCATTTCTTACCGAAGGATATAACACAAGCTCGAAGCATATCTTCAAGTACTTGGTTGACTCGCTCAACTTGGCCTTGGAACTGAGGATGATATGCGGAACTCCAGGTAATATGAGTTCCCATGGCTTCTTGGAAACTTTCCCAGAACTTGGAAGTGAATAGACCGCCACGGTCCGAACTAATCTCCTTCGGAATACCGTGGAGTGAAACAATTCTGGAGATGTAAAGCTCTGCCAACTGACTAGGAGTGATAGTCTCCTTGACAGGCAGAAAGTGTGCAACTTTGGATAGCTGGTCGACGACGACAAGAATAGCATCGTGACCCTTCTGAGACTTAGGAAGACCAGTAATGAAGTCCATTTGCACCTTATCCCATTTCCACAAAGGAATAGGGAGCGGTTGCAGAATTCCGGCAGGCTTCTGATGTTCTGCCTTCACGCAACGGCAAACGTCACATTCAGCTACATAATGAACAATATCCTGCTTCATCCTAGACCACCAGTACCTTTGACGAAGATCACGATACATCTTGGTACTGCCCGGATGGATAGACGGCAGTGTATCATGGGCCTCCTTCATGACTTTGTCGGTCATCAGCTCAAAGCGAGGTACTACAGTGCGGTCTCGAAAATACAAGGTTCCGTCTTCAGCAACCGAGAAATCCATGTACTTGTCGAGGTGAAGCTCTTTCTTCATCAAGTCAACTTCAGCATCCTTAGCTTACGCTTCTCTAACAGCTTTCTTAAGGTCTGGCTGTACCACAAGGTTATTAAGAGAACCTCGGGGAACAATACGCAGATTAAGCTGACTCAGTTCTGCATAAAGACGAGGTTGAGCTCGCCTAACCATGAGGTTGTTGCAGTAGGACTTGCGGCTCAAAGCATCGACCATCACATTAGCCTTGCCAGGGGTATAAGATATACCGCAGTCATAATCCGTGATTGTTTCCAACCATCGCTGTTGGCGGAGATTAAGGTCCGGCTGAATAAACAAATACTTCAAACTTTGGTGATCGGTATAAATCTCACACCGGTTACCTAGAAGGTAATGTCGCCACAGCTTTAATGCATAGATCACAGCAGCAAGTTCAAGATCATGCACCGGATAATTCTCTTCATGTGGACGCAATTAACGCGAAGCATACGCGATCACTCTTCGTTTTTGCATTAGGACACAGCCTAAACCTTGACGAGAGGCGTCGCAATATATGACAAAGTCCTTGCGAGAATCAGGAGGAGCAAGCACCGGAGCGGAAGTGAGCTTGTCCTTCAGGGTCTGGAAACTTTCCTGACATTTGTCTGTCCACTCAAATTTAACGCCTTTGTGAAGCAGATTAGTCAGGGGTTTGGCAATTTTGGAGAAATTCTCGACGAATCGGCGACAATAACTAGCGAGGCCGAGGAAACTTCTGACTTGCTTGGCATTCTTCGGAGGAGTCCAGTCAAGAATAGCCTGAACACGCTCCGGGTTAACGGCAATACCGTCCTTGGAAATCACATGTCCAAGGTAGGTCACTTCAGAAAGCCAGAATTCACATTTGGAGTACTTGGCATATAACTTGTGCTCTCGAAGCCTTTCCAGAACAAGACGAAGATGTTCGGCATGTTCTTCCTTATTCTTTGAATAAACTAGAATATCATCCAGATATACCACGACGAACTTGTCGAGGTAATCCATGAAGATGTAATTCATTAAGCGGGAGAACGTAGGGGGAGCATTCGTCAGTCCAAACGACATGACGGTGTACTCGTAGGAACCATAACGAGTAACGAATGCAGTATTCGGAATATCCTCTTCGCGGAGACGGATCTGGTGATAACCCAACCTCAAGTCGAGTTTAGAGAACACCGAAGATCCAGCAAGTTGATCATATAAATCATTGATCCGGGGAAGCGGATATTTATTCTGAATGGTTGCCTGGTTGATAGGACGGTAATCTTGAACCAGCCTATTGGTCCCATCTTTCTTCTTGACAAAGAGAGAAGGTGCTCCCCAGGGAGAGGAACTGGGGCGGATGAAACCCTTGCTAAGTGACTTGTCAATTTCTTCCTTAAGCTCAATAAGATGGTGCGGAGGCATCTTGTAGGGACGCTTCGCAATAGGAGTGGTGCCAGGCTTCAAGTCGATGACGAACTCGACAGCTCTAGCAGGGGGTATTCCTGGAAGTTCTTCTGGAAAAACATCCTGGAAGTCACAGACGACTGGGATGTTTTCGATCCCCTCAAGCGGAGTAGCGTTCAACGCATTCAAGGCATAAATTTGAGCCTCAGCGTTCTGGGTGAGGTGAGCTTGATAATTCACTATCTCATTCGATGGGTGCAGAAGGTGTACCACTTTAGTGGCGCAGTTGATTGAGGCATAGTGAGCCTTCAACCAATCCATTTCGAGAATAAGATCAATATCCGAAGAGTTGATTATAATGGGGGATGCTCGGAACTCCAACCCTTCAATTTTAATAACAACATCGGGACTAACCAAGGAGGTATGACAGTGTCCCGCGGGAGTGTTAACTCGTAGCTTATGGGGTAGCATATCACACTTAACTTCATGCAGAGTGCGAATTTATCTGACATGAATGAATGCGATGCTCCTGAATCAAATAAAACAGATGCAGGTACTGAATTAACGAGAAGTGTACCCATCACAGTATCTGGTTGATCCGGAGCTTCAGACATGTTGATGTGGTAGTACTGCCCACGACCATAAGAAGGTCTGGCATTGTTGTTGCGCTGCTGAGGAATACCACGGCCAATACCACGGCCAGCAGAAGGAAGAGCCAGTTGATTATGATTCTAAGAGCAGTCTCTGGCACGGTGACCTGGCTGACCACACTTGAAGCATAGTCCACTGTCTGGACGAGGTGCAGGAGCTCGAGGTGGTGGAGCTCGAAGAGGCTGCCTCGGTGGAGGAGGAGGCAGACGAGGTGCAGCATAAGCAGGCCTGTACACTGGAGCGGCTGGGCGGTACATGCTCTGTGGAAACCAAATGCGACGCTTCTGAGAAGGCGAGCCCAAAGATGAGCCCGTTTCACGGTTGCGTCTAGGCGCTTCCTTAAGCTTATTCAAACCAGTCTCGACCAAGATAGCCTTATTCACCAAAGTGGCGAAGTCAGGAAAATCTAGGGCGAGCAGTGCTATCTGAATATAATGACGCAGCCCTTCACAAAATTTCTCATGTCTCCGATCATCGGTAGGAATGTCTTCTTCAGCGTAGCGACACAAGTCAAGAAACTCGCGCTGATAAACTTCCACAGTCTTGTTGCCTTGAACGAGGCTACGGAACTCGGCCTTCTTCCGGGCTATAACAGCTTGAGGAATATACCGTGCACGAAAAGCAATCTTGAATTCTGCCCAGGTGACAACGGTTCCAGGGGGTAGGGTCTGTCGGTGAGTGGCCCACCACTGTGCTGCGGGACCCTTCAGAAGATATGTCGCGAAGGTGACATAATTGGCGGGGGCGACATCAGCAGATTCCATCTCATGGAAGATGTCACGCAGCCAGTCGTCGGCATCCAGCGGGTTGACTGTGTTGCAGAAGAACGACGGTTGAGTCGCATAAACTCTGGCAGTGTGATGGAAGGTGGCGGTTGGTTGTCATTGGGATGGGGAAATTGATCGACCATCCCTTGTATGAACTGGCTGTTGGAAATATGCCCTAGAGGCAATAATAAAATGGTTATTATTATATTTCCTTGTTCATGATAATTGTCTGTTATTCATGCTATAATTGTGTTATCCGGAAATCGTAATACATGTGTGAATACATAGACCACAACATGTCCCTAGTAAGCCTCTAGTTGACTAGCTCGTTGATCAATAGATGGTTACGGTTTCCTGACCATGGACATTGGATGTCATTGATAACGGGATCACATCATTAGGAGAATGATGTGATGGACAAGACCCAATCCTAAGCCTAGCACTAGATCGTGTAGTTCGTTTGCTAAAGCTTTTCCAATGTCAAGTAACTTTTCCTTAGACCATGAGATTGTGCAACTCCCGGATACCGTAGGAGTGCTTTGGGTGCACCAAACGTCACAACGTAACTGGGTGGCTATAAAGGTGCACTACGGGTATCTCCGAAAGTATCTGTTGGGTTGGCACGAATAGAGACTGGGATTTGTCACTCCATGTAACGGAGAGGTACCTCTGGGCCCACTCGGTAGGACATCATCATAATGAGCTCAATGTGATCAAGGAGTTGTTCACGGGATGATGTGTTACGGAAACGAGTAAAGAGACTTGCCGGTAACGAGATTGAACAAGGTATCGAGATACCGACGATCGAATCTCGGGCAAGTATCGTACCGATAGACAAAGGGAATTGCGTACGGGATTGATTGAATCCTCGACATCGTGGTTCATCCGATGAGATCATCGAGGAGCATGTGGGAGCCAACATGGGTATCCAGATCCCGCTGTTGGTTATTGACCGGAGAGTCGTCTCGGTCATGTCTGCGTGTCTCCCGAACCCGTAGGGTCTACACACTTAAGGTTCGGTGACGCTAGGGTTATAGAGATATTAGTATGCGGTAACCCGAAGGTTGTTCGGAGTCTCGGATGAGATCCTGGACGTCACGAGGAGTTCCGGAATGGTCCGGAGGTAAAGATTTATATATGGGAAGTCCTATTTTGGCCACCGGAAAATGTTCGGGATTTTTCGGTATTGTACCGACAAGGTTCTAGAAGGTTCCGGAGTGGGGCCCACCTGCATGGGGGGGCCCACATGAACGTGGGTAGTGGGGGCAAGGCCCCACACCCCTAGTCAAGGCGCACCAAGATTCCCCCTTAGAAGGAATAAGATCATATCCCGAAGGGATAAGATCAAGATCCCTAAAAAAGGGGGATAACAATCGGTGGGGAAGGGAAAGGATGGGATTTCTTTCCTTCCACCTTTGCCAACGCCCCAATGGACTTGGAGGGCAAGAAACCAGCCCCCTCCACCCCTATATATAGTGGGGAGGTGCATGGGAGAAACAGCTCAGCCCCTGGCGCCTCCCTCTCCCTCCCGTGACACCTCTTCCTCCTCCAGTAGCGCTTGGCGAAGCCCTGCTGAAATCCCGCTGCTTCCACCACCACACCGTCGTGCTGCTGGATCTCCATCAACCTCTCCTCCCCCTTTGCTGGATCAAGAAGGAGGAGACGTCTCTGCTCCGTACGTGTGTTGAACGCGGAGGTGCCGTCCGTTCGGCGCTCGGTCATCGGTGATTTGGATCACGACGAGTACGACTCCATCAACCCCGTTCTCTTGAACGCTTCCGCTCGCGATCTACAAGGGTATGTAGATACACTCCCCTCTCACTCGTTGCTAGATGACTCCATAGATTGATCTTGGTGATGCGTAGAAATTTTTAAAATTCTGCTACGTTCCCCAACAGTGGTATCAGAGCTAGGTCTATGCGTAGTATCTTGCACGAGTAGAACACAAAGTAGTTGTGGGCGTCGATTTGTCAATCTTCTTGCCGTTACTAGTCTTATCTTGATTCGGCAGCACTATGGGATGAAGCGGCCCGGACCGACCTTACACGTACGCTTACGTGAGACAGGTTCCACCGACTGACATGCACTAGTTGCATAAGGTGGCTAGCGGGTGTCTGTCTCTCCCACTTTAGTCGGATCGGATTCGATGAACAGGGTCCTTATGAAGGGTAAATATAAATTGGCATATCACGTTGTGGTTTTGGCGTAGGTAAGAAACGTTCTTGCTAGAAACCTATAGCAGCCACGTAAAAACTTGCAACAACAATTAGAGGACGTCTAACTTGTTTTTGCAGCAAGTGCTTTGTGATGTGATATGGCCAAAGGATGTGATGAATGATATATGTGATGTATGAGATGATCATGTTCTTGTAATAGGAATCACGACTTGCATGTCGATGAGTATGACAACCGGCAGGAGCCATAGGAGTTGTCTTAATTTATTATATGACCTGCGTGTCATTGAAATTCGCCATGTAATTACTTTACTTTATTGCTAACCGTTAGCCGTAGTAGTAGAAGTAATAGTTGGCGAGACAACTTCATGAAGACACGATGATGGAGATCATGATGATGGAGATCATGGTGTCATGCCGGTGACGATGATGATCATGGAGCCCCGAAGATGGAGATCAAAAGGAGCAAAGTGATAATGGCCATATCATGTCACTATTTTGATTGCATGAGATGTTTATCATGTTTTTGCATCTTATTTGCTTAGAACGACGGTAGCATATATAAGATGATACCTTACTAAAATTTCAAGAAAGTGTTCCCCCTAACTGTGCACCGTTGCGAAGGTTCGTTGTTTCGAAGCACTACGTGTTGATCGGGTGTGATAGATTCTAACGTTCGAATACAACGGGTGTAAGCCAGATTTACACAGCAATACACTTAGGTTGACTTGACGAGCCTAGCATGTACAGACATGGCCTCGGAACACAAGAGACCGAAAGGTCGAGCATGAGTCGTATAGAAGATACGATCAACATGGGGATGTTCACCGTTGATGACTAGTCCGTCTCACGTGATGATCGGACACGGCCTAGTCGATTCGGATCATGTAATCACTTAGATGACGAGAGGGATGTCTATCTGAGTGGGAGTTCATTACATAATTTGATTAGATGAACTTAATTGTCATGAACTTAGTCTAAATGTTACATATCTATCTTGTAGATCAAATGGCCAACGCTAATGTTACCCTCAACTTCAACGCGTTCCTAGAGAAAAACAAGCTGAAAGACGATGGTAGCAACTATGCGGACTGGGTCCGTAACCTGAGGATTATCCTCATAGCTGCCAAGAAATCATATGTCCTTGAAGCACCGTTAGGTGACCCACCTGCTCTCCCCGCACTGCCAGACGATTTGAACGTTTGGCAGACACGCACCGATGATTACTCCTTCGTTCAGTGCGGCATGCTCTTCAGCTTAGAACCGGGGCTCCAAAAGCGTTTTGAGCATCACGGAGCATATGAGATGTTCGAAGAGCTGAAAATGGTTTTCCAAGCTCATGCCCGGATCGAGAGATATGAAGTCTCCGATAAGTTCTACAGCTGTAAGATGGAGGAAAATAGTTCTGTCAGCGAGCACATACTCAAAATGTCTGGGTTGCACAGCCGCTTGTCTCAGCTGGGAGTTAATCTCCCGGATGACGCGGTCGTTGACAGAATCCTTCAGTCGCTTCCACCTAGCTACAAGAGCTTCGTGATGAACTTCAACATGCAGGGGATGGAAAAGACCATTCCTGAGGTATATGCGATGCTGAAGTCAGCGGAGGCAGAGATCAGAAAGGAACATCAAGTGTTGATGGTGAATAAAACCACTAAGTTCAAGAAGGGCAAGGGTAAGAAGAACTTCAAGAAGGACGGCAAGGGAGTTGCCACGCCCGGTAAGCCAGCTGCCGGGAAGAAGTCGAAGAATGGACCCAAGCCTGAGACTGAGTGCCTTTATTGCAAGGGAAACGGTCACTGGAAGCGAAACTGCCCCAAGTACTTGGCGGACAAGAAGGCCGGCAATACCAAAGGTATATATGATATACATGTAATTGATGTGTACCTTACCAGCACTCGTAGTAGTTCCTGGGTATTTGATACCGGTGCGGTTGCTCATATTTGTAACTCAAAGCAGGAACTGCGGAATCAGCGTAGACTGGCAAAGGACGAGGTGACGATGCGCGTCGGGAATGGTTCCAAGGTCGATGTGATCGCCGTCGGCACGCTACCTCTGCATCTACCTACGGGATTAGTTTTAAACCTCAATAATTGTTATTTAGTACCAGCTTTGAGCATGAACATTGTATCTGGATCTCGCTTAATGCGAGATGGCTACTCATTTAAATCTGAGAATAATGGTTGTTCTATGAGAGATATGTTTTATGGTCATGCCCCGCTGGTGAATGGTTTATTTTTATTGAATCTCGAACGTGATGTTACACATGTTTATAATGTGAATGCCAAGAAATGCAAGGTTGATAACGATAGTCCCACATACTTGTGGCACTGCCGCCTTGGTCATATCGGTGTTAAACGCATGAAGAAACTCCATGCAGATGGACTTTTGGAGTCTCTTGATTATGAATCATTTGACAGATGCGAACCATGCCTCTTGGGCAAGATGACCAAGACTCCGTTCTCCGGAACAATGGAGCGAGCAACCAACTTATTGGAGATCATACATACTGATGTGTGTGGTCCAATGAGTGTTGAGGCTCGCGGTGGTTATCGTTATGTTCTCACCCTCACCGATGATTTGAGTAGATATGGGTATGTCTACTTGATGAAGCACAAGTCTGAGACCTTTGAAAAGTTCAAGAAATTTCAGAGTGAGGTTGAGAATCAACGTGGCAAGAAAATAAAGTTCTTACGATCAGATCGTGGAGGAGAATATTTGAGTCATGAATTTGGCACGCACTTAAGGAAATGTGGAATTGTTTCACAACTCACGCCGCCTGGAACACCTCAGCGTAATGGTGTGTCCGAACGTCGTAATCGCACTCTATTGGATATGGTGCGATCTATGATGTCTCTTACCGATTTACCGCTATCCTTTTGGGGTTATGCTTTAGAGACTGCCGCATTCACTTTAAATAGGGCACCGTCAAAATCCGTTGAGACGACACCGTATGAATTATGGTTTGGGAAGAAACCTAAGCTGTCGTTTCTGAAAGTTTGGGGATGCGATGCTTATGTGAAGAAACTTCAACCAGAGAAGCTCGAACCCAAGTCGGAAAAATGCGTATTCATAGGATACCCTAAGGAAACTATTGGGTATACCTTCTACCTAAGATCCGAGGGCAAGATCTTTGTTGCCAGGAATGGATCCTTTCTAGAGAAAGAGTTTCTCTCGAAATAAGTAAGTGGGAGGAAAGTGGAGCTTGATGAGATGACCCTCGAACCGGAGAGTAGCGCAGCACAGGAAAATGTTTCTGTGGAGCCTACACCGGCTAGAGAGGAAGTTATTGATAATGATCATGATCAAGCTACCACTGAACTTCGAAGGTCCACGAGGACACGTTCCGCACCAGAGTGGTATGGCAATCCTGTCCTGGAAATCATGTTGTTAGACAACAGTGAACCTTCGAACTATGAAGAAGCGATGGCGGGCCCGGATTCCGACAAATGGCTTGAAGCCACGAAATCCGAGATAGGATCCATGTATGAAAACGAAGTATGGACTTTGACTGACTTGCCCGATGATCGGCAAGCCATAGAAAATAAATGGATCTTTAAGAAGAAGACTGACGCGGATGGTAATGTGACCATCTATAAGGCTCGGCTTGTCGCTAAGGGTTATCGACAAGTTCAAGGGGTTGACTACGATGAGACTTTCTCACCCGTAGCGAAGCTGAAATCCGTCAGAATCATGTTAGCAATTGCCGCATACTATGATTATGAGATATGGCAAATGGACGTCAAAACGGCATTCCTTAATGGTTTTCTTAAGGAAGAGTTGTATATGATACAACCGAAAGGTTTTGTCGACCCTGAGAATGCTGACAAGGTATGCAAGCTCCAGCGCTCAATCTATGGGCTAGTGCAAGCATCTCGGAGTTGGAACATTCGCTTTGACGAGATGATCAAAGCGTTTGGGTTCACACAGACTTATGGAGAAGCCTGTGTTTACAAGAAAGTGAGTGGGAGCTCTGTAGCATTTCTCATATTATATGTGGATGACATACTGCTGATGGGAAATGATATAGAATTCTTGGAAAGTATAAAGGCCTACTTGAATAAGTGTTTTTCAATGAAGGACCTTGGAGAAGCTGCTTATATATTAGGCATCAAGATCTATAGAGATAGATCGAGACGCCTCATAGGTCTTTCGCAAAGCACATACCTTGATAAGATATTGAAGAAGTTCAATATGGATCAGTCCAAGAAGGGGTTCTTGCCTGTATTGCAAGGTGTGAAATTGAGCTCGGCTCAATGCCCGACCACGGCAAAAGATATAGAAGAGATGAGTGTCATACCCTATGCCTCAGCCATAGGGTCTATTATGTATGCCATGCTGTGTACCAGACCTGATGTAAACCTTGCTGTAAGTTTGGTAGGTAGGTACCAAAGTAATCCCGGCAAGGAACACTGGACAGCGGTCAAGAACATCCTGAAGTACCTGAAAAGGACTAAGGATATGTTTCTCGTATATGGAGGTGACGAAGAGCTCGTCGTAAAGGGTTACGTCGACGCTAGCTTCGACACAGATCCAGATGACTCCAAGTCACAAACCGGATACGTGTATATTTTGAATGGTGGAGCGGTAAGCTGGTGCAGTTGCAAGCAAAGCGTCGTGGCGGGTTCTACATGCGAAGCGCAGTACATAGCAGCCTCGGAGGCAGCACACGAAGCAGTATGGATGAAGGAGTTCATCACCGACCTAGGAGTCATTCCAAATGCGTCGGGTCCAATGGCTCTCTTCTGTGACAACACTGGAGCTATTGCCCTTGCCAAGGAGCCCAGGTTTCACAAAAGGACCAGGCATATCAAGCGTCGCTTCAACTCCATACGTGAACATGTTCAAGATGGAGACATAGATATTTGTAAAGTGCACACGGATTTGAATGTAGCAGATCCGTTGACTAAACCTCTTTCACGAGCAAAACATGATCAACACCACTACTCTATGGGTGTTCGATTCATCACAATGTAACTAGATTATTGACTCTAGTGCAAGTGGGAGACTGTTGGAAATATGCCCTAGAGGCAATAATAAAATGGTTATTATTATATTTCCTTGTTCATGATAATTGTCTGTTATTCATGCTATAATTGTGTTATCCGGAAATCGTAATACATGTGTGAATACATAGACCACAACATGTCCCTAGTAAGCCTCTAGTTGACTAGCTCGTTGATCAATAGATGGTTACGGTTTCCTGACCATGGACATTGGATGTCATTGATAACGGGATCACATCATTAGGAGAATGATGTGATGGACAAGACCCAATCCTAAGCCTAGCACTAGATCGTGTAGTTCGTTTGCTAAAGCTTTTCCAACGTCAAGTAACTTTTCCTTAGACCATGAGATTGTGCAACTCCCGGATACCGTAGGAGTGCTTTGGGTGCACCAAACGTCACAACGTAACTGGGTGGCTATAAAGGTGCACTACGGGTATCTCCGAAAGTATCTGTTGGGTTGGCACGAATCGAGACTGGGATTTGTCACTCCATGTAACGGAGAGGTACCTCTGGGCCCACTCGGTAGGACATCATCATAATGAGCTCAATGTGATCAAGGAGTTGTTCACGGGATGATGTGTTACGGAAACGAGTAAAGAGACTTGCCGGTAACGAGAGTGAACAAGGTATCGAGATACCGACGATCGAATCTCGGGCAAGTATCGTACCGATAGACAAAGGGAATTGCGTACGGGATTGATTGAATCCTCGACATCGTGGTTCATCCGATGAGATCATCGAGGAGCATGTGGGAGCCAACATGGGTATCCAGATCCCGCTGTTGGTTATTGACCGGAGAGTCGTCTCGGTCATGTCTGCGTGTCTCCCGAACCCGTAGGGTCTACACACTTAAGGTTCGGTGACGCTAGGGTTATAGAGATATTAGTATGCGGTAACCCGAAGGTTGTTCGGAGTCTCGGATGAGATCCTGGACGTCACGAGGAGTTCCGGAATGGTCCGGAGGTAAAGATTTATATATGGGAAGTCCTATTTTGGCCACCGGAAAATGTTCGGGATTTTTCGGTATTGTACCGAGAAGGTTCTAGAAAGTTCCGGAGTGGGGCCCACCTGCATGGGGGGACCCACATGAACGTGGGTAGTGGGGGCAAGGCCCCACACCCCTAGTCAAGGCGCACCAAGATTCCCCCTTAGAAGGAATAAGATCATATCCCGAAGGGATAAGATCAAGATCCCTAAAAAAGGGGGATAACAATCGGTGGGGAAGGGAAAGGATGGGATTTCTTTCCTTCCACCTTTGCCAACGCCCCAATGGACTTGGAGGGCAAGAAACCAGCCCCCTCCACCCCTATATATAGTGGGGAGGTGCATGGGAGAAACAGCTCAGCCCCTGGCGCCTCCCTCTCCCTCCCGTGACACCTCTTCCTCCTCCAGTAGCGCTTGGCGAAGCCCTGCTGCAATCCCGCTGCTTCCACCACCACACCGTCGTGCTGCTGGATCTCCATCAACCTCTCCTCCCCCCTTGCTGGATCAAGAAGGAGGAGACGTCTCTGCTCCGTACGTGTGTTGAACGCGGAGGTGCCGTCCGTTCGGCGCTCGGTCATCGGTGATTTGGATCACGACGAGTACGACTCCATCAACCCCGTTCTCTTGAACGCTTCCGCTCGCGATCTACAAGGGTATGTAGATACACTCCCCTCTCACTCGTTGCTAGATGACTCCATAGATTGATCTTGGTGATGCGTAGAAAATTTTAAAATTCTGCTACGTTCCCCAACAGTGGCATCATGAGCCAGGTTTATGCGTAGTATCTTGCACGAGTAGAACACAAAGTAGTTGTGGGCGTCGATTTGTCAATCTTCTTGCTGTTACTAGTCTTATCTTGATTCGGCGGCACTGTGGGATGAAGCGGCCCGGACCGACCTTACACGTACGCTTACGTGAGACAGGTTCCACCGACTGACATGCACTAGTTGCATAAGGTGGCTAGCGGGTGTCTGTCTCTCCCACTTTAGTCGGATCGGATTCGATGAACAGGGTCCTTATGAAGGGTAAATAGAAATTGGCATATCACGTTGTGGTTTTGGCGTAGGTAAGAAACGTTCTTGCTAGAAACCTATAGCAGCCACGTAAAAACTTGCAACAACAATTAGAGGACGTCTAACTTGTTTTTGCAGCAAGTGCTTTGTGATGTGATATGGCCAAAGGATGTGATGAATGATATATGTGATGTATGAGATGATCATGTTCTTGTAATAGGAATCACGACTTGAATGTCGATGAGTATGACAACCGGCAGGAGCCATAGGAGTTGTCTTAATTTATTATATGACCTGCGTGTCATTGAAATTCGCCATGTAATTACTTTACTTTATTGCTAACCGTTAGCCGTAGTAGTAGAAGTAATAGTTGGCGAGACAACTTCATGAAGACACGATGATGGAGATCATGATGATGGAGATCATGGTGTCATGCCGGTGACGATGATGATCATGGAGCCCCGAAGATGGAGATCAAAAGGAGCAAAGTGATAATGGCCATATCATGTCACTATTTTGATTGCATGAGATGTTTATCATGTTTTTGCATCTTATTTGCTTAGAACGACGGTAGCATATATAAGATGATCCCTTACTAAAATTTCAAGAAAGTGTTCCCCCTAACTGTGCACCGTTGCGATGGTTCGTTGTTTCGAAGCACTACGTGTTGATCGGGTGTGATAGATTCTAACGTTCGAATACAACGGGTGTAAGCCAGATTTACACAGCAATACACTTAGGTTGACTTGACGAGCCTAGCATGTACAGACATGGCCTCGGAACACAAGAGACCGAAAGGTCGAGCATGAGTCGTATAGAAGATACGATCAACATGGGGATGTTCACCGTTGATGACTAGTCCGTCTCACGTGATGATCGGACACGGCCTAGTCGATTCGGATCATGTAATCACTTAGATGACGAGAGGGATGTCTATCTGAGTGGGAGTTCATTACATAATTTGATTAGATGAACTTAATTGTCATGAACTTAGTCTAAATGTTACATATCTATCTTGTAGATCAAATGGCCAACGCTAATGTTACCCTCAACTTCAACGCGTTCCTAGAGAAAAACAAGCTGAAAGACGATGGTAGCAACTATGCGGACTGGGTCCGTAACCTAAGGATTATCCTCATAGCTGCCAAGAAATCATATGTCCTTGAAGCACCGTTAGGTGACCCACCTGCTCTCCCAGCACTGCCAGACGATTTGAACGTTTGGCAGACACGCACCGATGATTACTCCTTCGTTCAGTGCGGCATGCTCTTCAGCTTAGAACCGGGGCTCCAAAAGCGTTTTGAGCATCATGGAGCATATGAGATGTTCGAAGAGCTGAAAATGGTTTTCCAAGCTCATGCCCGGATCGAGAGATATGAAGTCTCCGATAAGTTCTACAGCTGTAAGATGGAGGAAAATAGTTCTGTCAGCGAGCACATACTCAAAATGTCTGGGTTGCACAGCCGCTTGTCTCAGCTGGGAGTTAATCTCCCGGATGACGCGGTCGTTGACAGAATCCTTCAGTCGCTTCCACCTAGCTACAAGAGCTTCGTGATGAACTTCAACATGCAGGGGATGGAAAAGACCATTCCTGAGGTATATGCGATGCTGAAGTCAGCGGAGGCAGAGATCAGAAAGGAACATCAAGTGTTGATGGTGAATAAAACCACTAAGTTCAAGAAGGGCAAGGGTAAGAAGAACTTCAAGAAGGACGGCAAGGGAGTTGCCGCGCACGGTAAGCCAGCTGCCGGGAAGAAGTCGAAGAATGGACCCAAGCCTGAGACTGAGTGCTTTTATTGCAAGGGAAACGGTCACTGGAAGCGAAACTGCCCCAAGTACTTGGCGGACAAGAAGGCCGGCAATACCAAAGGTATATATGATATACATGTAATTGATGTGTACCTTACCAGCACTCGTAGTAGTTCCTGGGTATTTGATACCGGTGCGGTTGCTCATATTTGTAACTCAAAGCAGGAACTGCGGAATCAGCGTAGACTGGCAAAGGACGAGGTGACGATGCGCGTCAGGAATGGTTCCAAGGTCGATGTGATCGCCGTCGGCACGCTACCTCTGCATCTACCTACGGGATTAGTTTTAAACCTCAATAATTGTTATTTAGTACCAGCTTTGAGCATGAACATTGTATCTGGATCTCGCTTAATGCGAGATGGCTACTCATTTAAATCTGAGAATAATGGTTGTTCTATTTATATGAGAGATATGTTTTATGGTCATGCCCCGCTGGTGAATGGTTTATTTTTATTGAATCTCGAACGTGATGTTACACATGTTTATAATGTGAGTGCCAAGAAATGCAAGGTTGATAACGATAGTCCCACATACTTGTGGCACTGCCGCCTTGGTCATATCGGTGTTAAACGCATGAAGAAACTCCATGCAGATGGACTTTTGGAGTCTCTTGATTATGAATCATTTGACAGATGCGAACCATGCCTCTTGGGCAAGATGACCAAGACTCCGTTCTCCGGAACAATGGAGCGAGCAACCAACTTATTGGAGATCATACATACTGATGTGTGTGGTCCAATGAGTGTTGAGGCTCGCGGTGGTTATCGTTATGTTCTCACCCTCACCGATGATTTGAGTAGATATGGGTATGTCTACTTGATGAAGCACAAGTCTGAGACCTTTGAAAAGTTCAAGGAATTTCAGAGTGAGGTTGAGAATCAACGTGACAAGAAAATAAAGTTCTTACGATCAGATCGTGGAGGAGAATATTTTAGTCATGAATTTGGCACGCACTTAAGGAAATGTGGAATTGTTTCACAACTCACGCCGCCTGGAACACCTCAGCGTAATGGTGTGTCCGAACGTCGTAATCGCACTCTATTGGATATGGTGCGATCTATGATGTCTCTTACCGATTTACCGCTATCCTTTTGGGGTTATGCTTTAGAGACTGCCGCATTCACTTTAAATAGGGCACCGTCAAAATCCGTTGAGACGACACCGTATGAATTATGGTTTGGGAAGAAACCTAAGCTGTCGTTTCTGAAAGTTTGGGGATGCGATGCTTATGTGAAGAAACTTCAACCAGAGAAGCTCGAACCCAAGTCAGAAAAATGCGTATTCATAGGATACCCTAAGGAAACTATTGGGTATACCTTCTACCTAAGATCCGAGGGCAAGATCTTTGTTGCCAGGAATGGATCCTTTCTAGAGAAAGAGTTTCTCTCGAAAGAAGTAAGCGGGAGGAAAGTGGAGCTTGATGAGATGACCCTCGAACCGGAGAGTAGCGCAGCACAGGAAAATGTTTCTGTGGAGCCTACACCGGCTAGAGAGGAAGTTATTGATAATGATCATGATCAAGCTACCACTGAACTTCGAAGGTCCACGAGGACACGTTCCGCACCACAGTGGTATGGCAATCCTGTCCTGGAAATCATGTTGTTAGACAACAGTGAACCTTCGAACTATGAAGAAGCGATGGCGGGCCCGGATTCCGACAAATGGCTTGAAGCCATGAAATCCGAGATAGGATCCATGTATGAAAACGAAGTATGGACTTTGACTGACTTGCCCGATGATCAGCAAGCCATAGAAAATAAATGGATCTTTAAGAAGAAGACTGACGCGGATGGTAATGTGACCATCTATAAGGCTCGGCTTGTCGCTAAGGGTTATCGACAAGTTCAAGGGGTTGACTACGATGAGACTTTCTCACCCGTAGCGAAGCTGAAATCCGTCAGAATCATGTTAGAAATTGCCGCATACTATGATTATGAGATATGGCAAATGGACGTCAAAACGGCATTCCTTAATGGTTTTCTTAAGGAAGAGTTGTATATGATACAACCGGAAGGTTTTGTCGACCCTGAGAATGCTGACAAGGTATGCAAGCTCCAGCGCTCAATCTATGGGCTGGTGCAAGCATCTCGGAGTTGGAACATTCGCTTTGACGAGATGATCAAAGCGTTTGGGTTCACACAGACTTATGGAGAAGCCTGTGTTTACAAGAAAGTGAGTGGGAGCTCTGTAGCATTTCTCATATTATATGTGGATGACATACTGATGATGGGAAATGATATAGAATTCTTGGAAAGTATAAAGGCCTACTTGAATAAGTGTTTTTCAATGAAGGACCTTGGAGAAGCTGCTTATATATTAGGCATCAAGATCTATAGAGATAGATCGAGACGCCTCATAGGTCTTTCGCAAAGCACATACCTTGATAAGATATTGAAGAAGTTCAATATGGATCAGTCCAAGAAGGGGTTCTTGCCTGTATTGCAAGGTGTGAAATTGAGCTCGGCTGAATGCCCGACCACGGCAAAAGATATAGAAGAGATGAGTGTCATCCCCTATGCCTCAGCCATAGGGTCTATTATGTATGCCATGCTGTGTACCAGACCTGATGTAAACCTTGCTGTAAGTTTGGTAGGTAGGTACCAAAGTAATCCCGGCAAGGAACACTGGACAGCGGTCAAGAACATCCTGAAGTACCTGAAAAGGACTAAGGATATGTTTCTCGTATATGGAGGTGACGAAGAGCTCGTCGTAAAGGGTTACGTCGACGCTAGCTTCGACACAGATCCGGATGACTCCAAGTCACAAACCGGATACGTGTATATTTTGAATGGTGGAGTGGTAAGCTGGTGCAGTTGCAAGCAAAGCGTCGTGGCGGGTTCTACATGCGAAGCGGAGTACATAGCAGCCTCGGAGGCAGCACACGAAGCAGTATGGATGAAGGAGTTCATCACCGACCTAGGAGTCATTCCAAATGCGTCGGGTCCAATGGCTCTCTTCTGTGACAACACTGGAGCTATTGCCCTTGCCAAGGAACCCAGGTTTCACAAAAGGACCAGGCATATCAAGCGTCGCTTCAACTCCATACGTGAACATGTTCAAGATGGAGACATAGATATTTGTAAAGTGCACACGGATTTGAATGTAGCAGATCCGTTGACTAAACCTCTTTCACGAGCAAAACATGATCAACACCAGTACTCTATGGGTGTTCGATTCATCACAATGTAACTAGATTATTGACTCTAGTGCAAGTGGGAGACTGTTGGAAATATGCCCTAGAGGCAATAATAAAATGGTTATTATTATATTTCCTTGTTCGTGATAATTGTCTGTTATTCATGCTATAATTGTGTTATCCGGAAATCGTAATACATGTGTGAATACATAGACCACAACATGTCCCTAGTAAGCCTCTAGTTGACTAGCTCGTTGATCAATAGATGGTTACGGTTTCCTGACCATGGACATTGGATGTCATTGATAACGGGATCACATCATTAGGAGAATGATGTGATGGACAAGACCCAATCCTAAGCCTAGCACTAGATCGTGTAGTTCGTTTGCTAAAGCTTTTCCAATGTCAAGTAACTTTTCCTTAGACCATGAGATTGTGCAACTCCCGGATACCGTAGGAGTGCTTTGGGTGCACCAAACGTCACAACGTAACTGGGTGGCTATAAAGGTGCACTACGGGTATCTCCGAACGTATCTGTTGGGTTGGCACGAATCGAGACTGGGATTTGTCACTCCATGTAACGGAGAGGTACCTCTGGGCCCACTCGGTAGGACATCATCATAATGAGCTCAATGTGATCAAGGAGTTGTTCACGGGATGATGTGTTACGGAAACGAGTAAAGAGACTTGCCGGTAACGAGATTGAACAAGGTATCGAGATACCGACGATCGAATCTCGGGCAAGTATCGTACCGATAGACAAAGGGAATTGCGTACGGGATTGATTGAATCCTCGACATCGTGGTTCATCCGATGAGATCATCGAGGAGCATGTGGGAGCCAACATGGGTATCCAGAGCCCGCTGTTGGTTATTGACCGGAGAGTCGTCTCGGTCATGTCTGCGTGTCTCCCGAACCCGTAGGGTCTACACACTTAAGGTTCGGTGACGCTAGGGTTATAGAGATATTAGTATGCGGTAACCCGAAGGTTGTTCGGAGTCTCGGATGAGATCCTGGACGTCACGAGGAGTTCCGGAATGGTCCGGAGGTAAAGATTTATATATGGGAAGTCCTATTTTGGCCACCGGAAAATGTTCGGGATTTTTCGGTATTGTACCGAGAAGGTTCTAGAAGGTTCCGGAGTGGGGCCCACCTGCATGGGGGGACCCACATGAACGTGGGTAGGGGGGGCAAGGCCCCACACCCCTAGTCAAGGCGCACCAAGATTCCCCCTTAGAAGGAATAAGATCATATCCCGAAGGGATAAGATCAAGATCCCTAAAAAAGGGGGATAACAATCGGTGGGGAAGGGAAAGGATGGGATTTCTTTCCTTCCACCTTTGCCAACGCCCCAATGGACTTGGAGGGCAAGAAACCAGCCCCCTCCACCCCTATATATAGTGGGGAGGTGCATGGGAGAAACAGCTCAGCCCCTGGCGCCTCCCTCTCCCTCCCGTGACACCTCTTCCTCCAGTAGCGCTTGGCGAAGCCCTGCTGAAATCCCGCTGCTTCCACCACCACACCGTCGTGCTGCTGGATCTCCATCAACCTCTCCTCCCCCCTTGCTGGATCAAGAAGGAGGAGACGTCTCTGCTCCGTACGTGTGTTGAACGCGGAGGTGCCGTCCGTTCGGCGCTCGGTCATCGGTGATTTGGATCACGACGAGTACGACTCCATCAACCCCGTTCTCTTGAATGCTTCCGCTCGCGATCTACAAGGGTATGTAGATACACTCCCCTCTCACTCGTTGCTAGATGACTCCATAGATTGATCTTGGTGATGCGTAGAAAATTTTAAAATTCTGCTACGTTCCCCAACAGTGGCATCATGAGCTAGGTCTATGCGTAGTATCTTGCACGAGTAGAACACAAAGTAGTTGTGGGCGTCGATTTGTCAATCTTCTTGCCGTTACTAGTCTTATCTTGATTCGGCGGCACTGTGGGATGAAGTGGCCCGGACCGACCTTACACGTACGCTTACGTGAGACAGGTTCCACCGACTGACATGCACTAGTTGCATAAGGTGGCTAGCGGGTGTCTGTCTCTCCCACTTTAGTCGGATCGGATTCGATGAACAGGGTCCTTATGAAGGGTAAATAGAAATTGGCATATCACGTTGTGGTTTTGGCGTAGGTAAGAAACGTTCTTGCTAGAAACCTATAGCAGCCACGTAAAAAACTTGCAACAACAATTAGAGGACGTCTAACTTGTTTTTGCAGCAAGTGCTTTGTGATGTGATATGGCCAAAGGATGTGATGAATGATATATGTGATGTATGAGATGATCATATTCTTGTAATAGGAATCACGACTTGCATGTCGATGAGTATGACAACCGGCAGGAGCCATAGGAGTTGTCTTAATTTATTATATGACCTGCGTGTCATTGAAATTCGCCATGTAATTACTTTACTTTATTGCTAACCATTAGCCGTAGTAGTAGAAGTAATAGTTGGCGAGACAACTTCATGAAGACACGATGATGGAGATCATGATGATGGAGATCATGGTGTCATGCCGGTGACGATGATGATCATGGAGCCCCGAAGATGGAGATCAAAAGGAGCAAAGTGATAATGGCCATATCATGTCACTATTTTGATTGCATGAGATGTTTATCATGTTTTTGCATCTTATTTGCTTAGAACGACGGTAGCATATATAAGATGATCCCTTACTAAAATTTCAAGAAAGTGTTCCCCCTAACTGTTCACCGTTGCGAAGGTTCGTTGTTTCGAAGCACTACGTGTTGATCGGGTGTGATAGATTCTAACGTTCGAATACAACGGGTGTAAGCCAGATTTACACAGCAATACACTTAGGTTGACTTGACGAGCCTAGCATGTACAGACATGGCCTCGGAACACAAGAGACCGAAAGGTCGAGCATGAGTCGTATAGAAGATACGATCAACATGGGGATGTTCACCGTTGATGACTAGTCCGTCTCATGTGATGATCGGACACGGCCTAGTCGATTCAGATCATGTAATCACTTAGATGACGAGAGGGATGTCTATCTGAGTGGGAGTTCATTACATAATTTGATTAGATGAACTTAATTGTCATGAACTTAGTCTAAATGTTACATATCTATCTTGTAGATCAAATGGCCAACGCTAATGTTACCCTCAACTTCAACGCGTTCCTAGAGAAAAACAAGCTGAAAGACGATGGTAGCAACTATGCGGACTGGGTCCGTAACCTGAGGATTATCCTCATAGCTGCCAAGAAATCATATGTCCTTGAAGCACCGTTAGGTGACCCACCTGCTCTCCCAGCACTGCCAGACGATTTGAACGTTTGGCAGACACGCACCGATGATTACTCCTTCGTTCAGTGCGGCATGCTCTTCAGCTTAGAACCGGGGCTCCAAAAGCGTGTTGAGCATCACGGAGCATATGAGATGTTCGAAGAGCTGAAAATGGTTTTCCAAGCTCATGCCCGGATCGAGAGATATGAAGTCTCCGATAAGTTCTACAGCTGTAAGATGGAGGAAAATAGTTCTGTCAGCGAGCACATACTCAAAATGTCTGGGTTGCACAGCCGCTTGTCTCAGCTGGGAGTTAATCTCCCGGATGACGCGGTCGTTGACAGAATCCTTCAGCCGCTTCCACCTAGCTACAAGAGCTTCGTGATGAACTTCAACATGCAGGGGATGGAAAAGACCATTCCTGAGGTATATGCGATGCTGAAGTCAGCGGAGGCAGAGATCAGAAAGGAACATCAAGTGTTGATGGTGAATAAAACCACTAAGTTCAAGAAGGGCAAGGGTAAGAAGAACTTCAAGAAGGACGGCAAGGGAGTTGCCGCGCCCGGTAAGCCAGCTGCCGGGAAGAAGTCGAAGAATGGACCCAAGCCTGAGACTGAGTGCTTTTATTGCAAGGGAAACGGTCACTGGAAGCGAAACTGCCCCAAGTACTTGGCGGACAAGAAGGCCGGCAATACCAAAGGTATATATGATATACATGTAATTGATGTGTACCTTACCAGCACTCGTAGTAGTTCCTGGGTATTTGATACCGGTGCGGTTGCTCATATTTGTAACTCAAAGCAGGAACTGCGAAATCAGCGTAGACTGGCAAAGGACGAGGTGACGATGCGCGTCGGGAATGGTTCCAAGGTCGATGTGATCGCCGTCGGCACGCTACCTCTGCATCTACCTACGGGATTAGTTTTAAACCTCAATAATTGTTATTTAGTACCAGCTTTGAGCATGAACATTGTATCTGGATCTCGCTTAATGCGAGATGGCTACTCATTTAAATCTGAGAATAATGGTTGTTCTATTTATATGAGAGATATGTTTTATGGTCATGCCCCGCTGGTGAATGGTTTATTTTTATTGAATCTCGAACGTGATGTTACACATGTTTATAATGTGAATGCCAAGAAATGCAAGGTTGATAACGATAGTCCCACATACTTGTGGCACTGCCGCCTTGGTCATATCGGTGTTAAACGCATGAAGAAACTCCATGCAGATGGACTTTTGGAGTCTCTTGATTATGAATCATTTGACAAATGCGAACCATGCCTCTTGGGCAAGATGACCAAGACTCCGTTCTCCGGAACAATGGAGCGAGCAACCAACTTATTGGAGATCATACATACTGATGTGTGTGGTCCAATGAGTGTTGAGGCTCGCGGTGGTTATCGTTATGTTCTCACCCTCACCGATGATTTGAGTAGATATGGGTATGTCTACTTGATGAAGCACAAGTCTGAGACCTTTGAAAAGTTCAAGGAATTTCAGAGTGAGGTTGAGAATCAACGTGACAAGAAAATAAAGTTCTTACGATCAGATCGTGGAGGAGAATATTTGAGTCATGAATTTGGCACGCACTTAAGGAAATGTGGAATTGTTTCACAACTCACGCCGCCTGGAACACCTCAGCGTAATGGTGTGTCCGAACGTCGTAATCGCACTCTATTGGATATGGTGCGATCTATGATGTCTCTTACCGATTTACCTCTATCCTTTTGGGGTTATGCTTTAGAGACTGCCGCATTCACTTTAAATAGGGCACCGTCAAAATCCGTTGAGACGACACCGTATGAATTATGGTTTGGGAAGAAACCTAAGCTGTCGTTTCTGAAAGTTTGGGGATGCGATGCTTATGTGAAGAAACTTCAACCAGAGAAGCTCGAACCCAAGTCGGAAAAATGCGTATTCATAGGATACCCTAAGGAAACTATTGGGTATACCTTCTACCTAAGATCCGAGGGCAAGATCTTTGTTGCCAGGAATGGATCCTTTCTAGAGAAAGAGTTTCTCTCGAAAGAAGTAAGTGGGAGGAAAGTGGAGCTTGATGAGATGACCCTCGAACCGGAGAGGAGCGCAGCACAGGAAAATGTTTCTGTGGAGCCTACACCGGCTAGAGAGGAAGTTATTGATAATGATCATGATCAAGCTACCACTGAACTTCGAAGGTCCACGAGGACACGTTCCGCACCAGAGTGGTATGGCAATCCTGTCCTGGAAATCATGTTGTTAGACAACAGTGAACCTTCGAACTATGAAGAAGCGATGGCGGGCCCGGATTCCGACAAATGGCTTGAAGCCATGAAATCCGAGATAGGATCCATGTATGAAAACGAAGTATGGACTTTGACTGACTTGCCCGATGATCGGCAAGCTATAGAAAATAAATGGATCTTTAAGAAGAAGACTGACGCGGATGGTAATGTGACCATCTATAAGGCTCGGCTTGTCGCTAAGGGTTATCGACAAGTTCAAGGGGTTGACTACGATGAGACTTTCTCACCCGTAGCGAAGCTGAAATCCGTCAGAATCATGTTAGCAATTGCCGCATACTATGATTATGAGATATGGCAAATGGACGTCAAAACGGCATTCCTTAATGGTTTTCTTAAGGAAGAGATGTATATGATACAACCGGAAGGTTTTGTCGACCCTGAGAATGCTGACAAGGTATGCAAGCTCCAGCGCTCAATCTATGGGCTGGTGCAAGCATCTCGGAGTTGGAACATTCGCTTTGACGAGATGATCAAAGCGTTTGGGTTCACACAGACTTATGGAGAAGCCTGTGTTTACAAGAAAGTGAGTGGGAGCTCTGTAGCATTTCTCATATTATATGTGGATGACATACTGCTGATGGGAAATGATATAGAATTCTTGGAAAGTATAAAGGCCTACTTGAATAAGTGTTTTTCAATGAAGGACCTTGGAGAAGCTGCTTATATATTAGGAATCAAGATCTATAGAGATAGATCGAGACGCCTCATAGGTCTTTCGCAAAGCACATACCTTGATAAGATATTGAAGAAGTTCAATATGGATCAGTCCAAGAAGGGGTTCTTGCCTGTATTGCAAGGTGTGAAATTGAGCTCGGCTCAATGCCCGACCACGGCAAAAGATATAGAAGAGATGAGTGTCATCCCCTATGCCTCAGCCATAGGGTCTATTATGTATGCCATGCTGTGTACCAGACCTGATGTAAACCTTGCTGTAAGTTTGGTAGGTAGGTACCAAAGTAATCCCGGCAAGGAACACTGGACAGCGGTCAAGAACATCCTGAAGTACCTGAAAAGGACGAAGGATATGTTTCTCGTATATGGAGGTGACGAAGAGCTCGTCGTAAAGGGTTACGTCGACGCTAGCTTCGACACAGATCCGGATGACTCCAAGTCACAAACCGGATACGTGTATATTTTGAATGGTGGAGCGGTAAGCTGGTGCAGTTGCAAGCAAAGCGTCGTGGCGGGTTCTACATGCGAAGCGGAGTACATAGCAGCCTCGGAGGCAGCACACGAAGCAGTATGGATGAAGGAGTTCATCACCGACCTAGGAGTCATTCCAAATGCGTCGGGTCCAATGGCTCTCTTCTGTGACAACACTGGAGCTATTGCCCTTGCCAAGGAGCCCAGGTTTCACAAAAGGACCAGGCATATCAAGCGTCGCTTCAACTCCATACGTGAACATGTTCAAGATGGAGACATATATATTTGTAAAGTGCACACGGATTTGAATGTAGCAGATCCGTTGACTAAACCTCTTTCACGAGCAAAACATGATCAACACTAGTACTCTATGGGTGTTCGATTCATCACAATGTAACTAGATTATTGACTCTAGTGCAAGTGGGAGACTGTTGGAAATATGCCCTAGAGGCAATAATAAAATGGTTATTATTATATTTCCTTGTTCATGATAATTGTCTGTTATTCATGCTATAATTGTGTTATCCGGAAATCGTAATACATGTGTGAATACATAGACCACAACATGTCCCTAGTAAGCCTCTAGTTGACTAGCTCGTTGATCAATAGATGGTTACGGTTTCCTGACCATGGACATTGGATGTCATTGATAACGGGATCACATCATTAGGAGAATGATGTGATGGACAAGACCCAATCCTAAGCCTAGCACTAGATCGTGTAGTTCGTTTGCTAAAGCTTTTCCAATGTCAAGTAACTTTTCCTTAGACCATGAGATTGTGCAACTCCCGGATACCGTAGGAGTACTTTGGGTGCACCAAACGTCACAACGTAACTGGGTGGCTATAAAGGTGCACTACGGGTATCTCCGAAAGTATCTGTTGGGTTGGCACGAATCGAGACTGGGATTTGTCACTCCATGTAACGGAGAGGTACCTCTGGGCCCACTCGGTAGGACATCATCATAATGAGCTCAATGTGATCAAGGAGTTGTTCACGGGATGATGTGTTACGGAAACGAGTAAAGAGACTTGCCGGTAACGAGATGGAACAAGGTATCGAGATACCGACGATCGAATCTCGGGCAAGTATCGTACCGATAGACAAAGGGAATTGCGTACGGGATTGATTGAATCCTCGACATCGTGGTTCATCCGATGAGATCATCGAGGAGCATGTGGGAGCCAACATGGGTATCCAGATCCCGCTGTTGGTTATTGACCGGAGAGTCGTCTCGGTCATGTCTGCGTGTCTCCCGAACCCGTAGGGTCTACACACTTAAGGTTCGGTGACGCTAGGGTTATAGAGATAGTAGTATGCGGTAACCCGAAGGTTGTTCGGAGTCTCGGATGAGATCCTGGACGTCACGAGGAGTTCCGGAATGGTCCGGAGGTAAAGATTTATATATGGGAAGTCCTATTTTGGCCACCGGAAAATGTTCGGGATTTTTCGGTATTGTACCGAGAAGGTTCTAGAAGGTTCCGGAGTGGGGCCCACCTGCATGGGGGGACCCACATGAACGTGGGTAGTGGGGGCAAGGCCCCACACCCCTAGTCAAGGCGCACCAAGATTCCCCCTTAGAAGGAATAAGATCATATCCCGAAGGGATAAGATCAAGATCCCTAAAAAAGGGGGATAACAATCGGTGGGGAAGGGAAAGGATGGGATTTCTTTCCTTCCACCTTTGCCAACGCCCCAATGGACTTGGAGGGCAAGAAACCAGCCCCCTCCACCCCTATATATAGTGGGGAGGTGCATGGGAGAAACAGCTCAGCCCCTGGCGCCTCCCTCTCCCTCCCGTGACACCTCTTCCTCCTCCAGTAGCGCTTGGCGAAGCCCTGCTGAAATCCCGCTACTTCCACCACCACACCGTCGTGCTGCTGGATCTCCATCAACCTCTCCCCCCCCCCCTTGCTGGATCAAGAAGGAGGAGACGTCTCTGCTCCGTACGTGTGTTGAACGCGGAGGTGCCGTCCGTTCGGCGCTCGGTCATCGGTGATTTGGATCACGACGAGTACGACTCCATCAACCCCGTTCTCTTGAACGCTTCCGCTCGCGATCTACAAGGGTATGTAGATACACTCCCCTCTCACTCGTTGCTAGATGACTCCATAGATTGATCTTGGTGATGCGTAGAAAATTTTAAAATTCTGCTACGTTCCCCAACACTGGCGATGCACTTCGAACTGTTGCATCATCGCTGCCATATAGTCAGGCGGAGGTGGTGGATTATTGTCAGCCATCCTGCTCAATTCAATAGGGATAGTTTAGCAGAGTATTTGCGAGTATTTAGCAGCGAACATGATGTAACTCGACAATTAAACAGGTAGGATAACAGATGCTTAACAGTAATTATTCAAAGCATACAGATCCATACATAGTCGGTTACAATCGGGCAGCATAACGGTGCAAATTCAAAAGCTAGACACACTGGGCGGCACGCAGGCACGCGGTAAGGAAGTACACAACGAGACATAGCAAAAGGCTACATCAACGTCGGAGAAAACCATGGAAACGGGGTAACTGCAAGTGCTGACGACGAATGCTCGTCTCAGTAGGATCCTGTGCTCCATGTGCACTCTGATGCAGAACCCGGTCTCGAGCTGAAAGAAGAGGGCCACGTGTAGGTATGTGACCTCGCACAGCAGGCCAATCGATCCCTGAAGGCATCTCGGTCCTGCGTGGGTAAAGGATGTGCTCCGGATGTATTCCTGCACGAACAGCTGGTAGCAACTGCGTCATAGCGTCGTAGTAACGTGCTCGAGTGGCGAACAACTCGACAGCAAGAGCTCGAACAGTGCGATCCAGAACCTGAGTACACTGAATCAGAACTCGCGGATCGTAGCGACGAGTCACGTACGGGGCACAGGTAGCTGTGTAGTATCCAGTAGCATCTCCAGCAGGGGCATACGGGATGTACCGAAACTCAGAGTCATCCAAGGTAGCACTGTGCTCTCCTCGGAGACGTGCGACAGCAGAGTAGGCGGCATCATGGACTGCCATCTCAATCGTCACTCCGATACCGTGAAAACGGTACAGCTCAGTGTCTGAGTCATCCTGCCGATCGTAGATAAGAACATCAGCATAGTACTGCTCCTGGTTGAACTCGCGGTAAACCTCGTAGACCTTGTACTCAGGGTACCATCGGTAGCCAAGTCTGGTAAAGAGGGCGATCAGGACAGCTGGAAAGCCAGGGACGCCACGAGCGCAAGTGCGAAGCACAACCTGCGTCGTAGGACATGGAGGAAACAGACGATCCATCTGAAATTAAGAAATTCAGGATTGTTATATGACGATGAGAAATATAACAGATCTCGAAAGGAAAGGTTAAACAAAACAATGGAAGGGAAAATGATTATCAGACTAATCAGATCAACGACAGGGAAATCGCACTGATATCCAGCTCTCCGGGAGGATGGGAATTACGAGATCCTAAGTGTCGGTGTTAGTAATTTTGTAAAACCCGAATAGAAGAGAGAATAGAATCCCAGAGTAAAGATCGAGGAGTAAAAGATGCTAATACCACCCAGTTGGCGACGTGGGCCCGTAAGCCACACAGCCAAGTTAGTAAAATCAGTTTTAGACCACTAGACTCAACTTCGGCCAAAGAATTGGAAAGGAGGACTCCTAAAGGCAGTCGGCTCTGATACCAACCTGTGACGACCCCGGCTTAATCGTGCACTAACCATACACGCAAATGCGCACGATCAAGCCTAAGGACTCACTTGAAGATATCACAACACAACTCTAAAACATAAATAAAGACATACAAGCTTTATATTACAAGCCAGGGCCTCGAGGCCTCGAATACATAGCTCGATGGCATACAAGCGTCAGCGGAAGCATTAGATATCTGGGTACAGATATATTACAGAAAGAGAGATAAGCCTTTAGAAGGCAGGGTAAAATAAAAGCTACGATCGAAAGGCGTAGGCCTCCTGCCTTGGACCCTCCAATCCTACTCTTGGTCGTCGGCCGGCTCCTCGTAGTAGTAGTAGTACTCGCCGGAAGGGTAGTAGTAGTAGTCGCCGACGGGGGCATCTGGCTCAGGGCCTCCATAGTCTGGTGGCATCAAATGAATATGGGGAAAAAGAAAATAAAGCAAACGTGAGTACTCATCCGAAGTACTCAGCAAGCAAGGATCTACACTATATATGCAACATTTTCAAAGGGGAGGCTGTATATGTGGACTGGGCTGTAAAAATGCCAGAATGGAGGGGGAAAGCCTAGTCCTATCGAAGACTAGCATCTTCAACAACTTCATCAGTCTTGCAGCATTAGAAGAGAGCAGAGCAACATTATGTAAAGTATAGCAGTAGTGTCATCAACCTCGACCTGAGATCCTTTCTCGACTCCCTGCGAGAAAGCAATCCCAGAGCCGTACTATCCAGTTCTCATCTCAAGTTCTAGTTGTACCGATCGGGATACAACTCCGAGTGTCCATTACCGTAGGACAGGCTATCGATAGAAGTTTCTTCCCTGCAGGGGTGCACCAACTTACCCACCACGCTCGCTTAACTCCGGCCGGACACACTTTACTGGGTCATGCCCGGCCTCGGCTAAGCAACACGCCGCAACCCGACCGAATACTTAACAGAGAGGTCAGCACGCCGGACTAACCTATGCCCCCAGGGGTCTTGGGCCATCGCCCCGGGAACTCCTGCACGTTACGTGCACCGCCGGTGAGCAGACCTAGCAACCCCTTATACAAGCGCGGTTGCGTTCCCAGTCCAGCCTAGCGTGTGCCGCTCAGTCGCTGACGTCCATTAAGCTCCGGCTGAAGTATACGATGCAGAACGCCCATACTATGCCCATGTGATGGTTAGTGCTATCGGGCCAGAGGCCCCTCGGATCAAATATCCAAACCGTTTAGTGGTTTTGGACCGCGCAGAAACGAGCAGAGACTCACGAAAGATGTGACCCCGTCGCCCCGTCTCGAGGACTTGCGGCAAGGGCTAGGAATGCCCGGCCACGCCTCGTGTTCAACTCTCGGTACCCTCCAGGTACACCCGATTCCATATCACTTCGCAATTAAGCTCGCGCGGGTACCCCTCAGGGCCGACCCGTCTTTAGTAACATGTTTCAGTGCAAGTCACAGTATCAATAGTAACTGTGTGTCTGACACCAATGGAACTCTGAGGTATCACCCTCGACGGAGTTCCACCTGATGATTAAAGTCAAGGTGAACGGAAGAGGAATCACCCTCGAGGTCCACACTTGAAGAGTTGCACGACGACGTCATTATCGGGGGTGGTGTAGGAGGATTCGCCCTCGCTTACCACGATCGAATAACTAACCTACAAGGTTATCATCAGGAGTGCTGACGAGGTATCACCCTCGGCACCCGATAGTAACCCAGTAGTGTCGGCAACTAAGAGGGAAGTGATGTGCGGTGCCGGGTCCTGGTCTTCGATCCCGTGAACGGGTCTTCTGATTCTCCAGCGGGGCAGTCGGGATAAGTGGGGTCTCATATGGTCTCTACCCAACCTATACTAAGCAGTTTAGGATAAGCAGCAGGTAACAAAGCAGGTTACAATAATCAGGCTATGCATCAGAATAGGTAAAGCAGTAGCAGCAGCAATTCTAATGCAAGCATGAGAGAGAAGAGAATGGGCGATATCGGAATGCTCAAAATGGGGGTGCTTGCCTGTTTGCTCTGGGGCAAGGGCAAGGTCGTCGGTGGTGTCGTCGGGGACGTAGTCGTACTCCGGAGCTGCGTCTGCCTCGGGAGCTACGTCATCGTCGGGGTCTACCGAGAGAGAAGAGGGGGAAGAAACAGGTAAACATAATGCAAACAAGTGCCACACGGTGCATGCTATACTACGATGCAGTGCAGGGTTGTCTAAAGATGCATCTGAGCCATTTTGGTTATTTTAGGACTATCGCGGGATTTATTTATCCGGTGAGTGTGCACTATTCATCTGCCGAAATCGGGCTCGGGGTTACGAGTTCTCCTACGTAGGGGGTTCCGGCAAGGAAACAGATGGCATGATCAGACTCGTCTCGTCGTTCTGAGCAACTTTTGTGTTTTAACTTTTTCAGTCCGAGCTACGGTTGAAAAGTTATGAATTTTCGAAGTTTAAATGATTTTTGGAATTATTTTTATTAGCAGAAATGGTTTATGACGTCAGCAAGATGTCATGCTGACATCAGCAGGTCAACAGGTCGGCTGACCAGTCAAACCTGACATGTGGGTCCAGTAGGACCCACATGTCAGTCTCTGTTAAGACTAACGGTGGATTAATTCTAATCAACAGATTATTTAAGGGAGTGGGCCCAGCCTATCAGTGAGTGATTTCATTAATCTAATTAGTTTTAGTTATTAAAAACGTTTTAATTAATCTAATTAGTAGAGGGGCCCACATGTCAGAGAGAGGGGTGAACAGTGCCGCATTGACCCTGGTCAACGAGGTCAAAGTGGGGTCCGGGGCCCACTGGCAGTGTCCCAGGGTGGACCCCACGCCTGTCCACGTCAGCTGGGTCGCCGGAGTTGCTCCGGCGACCGTTCTAGCGGCGGTTTCTCGCCGGAGCTGCTCGGGATTCGGCTACAGGGGGCTATTCCGCGCGCGCTTGGGCGCGTTGGAACGGCCGTTCGTCTCCGCGTCGATCTAGGCTAGCGAGGAGCACCGGGGATGGCTGGAGCGACGCCGGCGATGAGCCGGAGCGGCGCCGGAGTTCGGACCTCGATGGAATCGGGGCTGCGGGGCACTAGGAGGCGCGTGCGCATGTGCTACGTGCTCCTGGGAGCACCAGGAGCACGGTTCTGGGCTCGGGCGCTGCCAACGACGGTCGTGGCCGCGTCGACGGAGCTCACCAGCGGCGTGCAGAGCTCGGTCATGGCGGCGACGGTGCGGCGGCTAGCTAGAACTACGCGAAGGGGCAGAGGGGGAGCTGGGGCTTACAGTGCGGCACACGGTGGCCCTTGGGGGGTTTAGTAGCTGCAGTCGAGCTCGCCGGAGACGACGGAGATCGACGGCGTCCCGAGGAAGAAGGCGAGGTTGATGCGCTCGGCGTAGGGGGTCCTGGCTCCTCCAGGTGGCACTAGTCGACGCAACAGTCGATGGCGGAGGCGATGGACACGCCGGAACAGTGAACGGAGCTCGGTGGCCGTGAGGAGGTGCGAGGCGCGGCGGCGACCGCGTCGGCCTCGACGGATCTGAAGGGGAAAGAAGGGCGGAGCGAGCGAGGAGAAGAGGGGGAGTGTGAAAGGGTGGCCAGGGGGAATGGATGGAATGCGTCCTTATCCCCCTCCCTGTCGGAGGCGTCGGTGGGGCGCTCGGCCATGGGCGCGGCGACACGCAGGAGGGAGAGGCGAGAATGGGCCAGGTGGGCTGCGGTCGGGGCACTATGCACTAAGGCCCAGTGCACAGTGCCTCGTTTCCATTTTCTGTTTTCTGTTTTACATTTTCTTTTATTCTTTTCTGTTTTGAATTAGTTAGGTCACTTTTGCATTTTTGTAAAATATGAGACTAAGCCCAAAATATTACAATGCAATATTCCTTGTCACCAAAAACTGGTTTGAGTGAATTTGGATTCCATTTGAATTAGAAATGATTTTAAATGGATTTAATAATTCTGTTTTGGTGCTGTTTCAAGTTGTTTGAGCCATTTATCTAACTCCAATTATTTTGATGATAGTTTTATAAATGTTCCTGGATTATTTGCCAATTAATGAACATTTTACCAACAGTGTTTGGTCAACTTCATATTTCACTTATGAATTTGAGTTGATTTTCATAATGGAGTTGCTTTGCTTTGGTTAACCACTATGTTCAAGCACTGCAAATGATATGACTTGGCATTATTAGCAGTAGATCACAGTGGCATTACACATGGGTGTTACAGTCTGCTCTTTGTGCAACGCGTCGCCCCCCTGCCGAACCAGCAAGGGACCCCCAGGTCCCATAGGTGGCCGCGGTTTCCCGTGACAGATTTCAAGGAATTTAATTATGATAATTGTTCTCTAATAGATTGTATTTTCTTGTTGCAATCCATGTTGAATTCTCCTCATGCTTATAATCAAAACAAAGCTTTTACTAAACATATCGCCGATGCTATGATGCAATCTTTTGAAGAAAAGCTTGAATTGGAAGTTTTTATCCCTAGAAAACTTTATGATGAGTGGGAACCTACTATTAATATTAAGATTAAAGATTATGAGTGCCATGCTTTGTGTGATTTGGGTGCTAGTGTTTCCACGATTCCAAAAACTTTATGTGATGTGTTAGGTTTTCGTGAATTTGATGATTGTTCTTTAAATTTGCATCTTGCGGATTCCACTATTAAGAAACCTATGTGAAGGATTAATGATGTTCTTATTGTTGCAAATAGGAATTATGTGCCCGTAGATTTCCTTGTTCTTGATATAGATTGCAATCCTACATGTCCTATTATTCTTGGTAGACCTTTCCTTAGAACGATTGGTGCAATTATTGATATGAAAGAATGAAACATTAGATTTCAATTTCCATTAAGGAAGGGCATAGAACACTTTCCAAGAAAGAAAATTAAATTGCCATATGAATCTATTATGAGAGATACTTATGGATTGCATACCAAAGATGACAATACCTAGATCTATTTGTATTTTTATGCCTAGCTAAGGGCGTTAAACAATAGCGCTTGTTGGGAGGCAACCCAATTTTATTTTTGTTCTTTGCTTTTTGGTTCTGTTTTGCAATAAATAATTCATCTAGCCTCTGGTTAGATGTGGTTTTGTGTTTTAATTAATTTTTGTGCCAAGTAAGACCTTTGGGATGGCTTACGGTGATAGTTGATTTGATCTTGCTGAAAAACAGAAACTTTTGCGTCCAGTCACAGAACTGTTTAAATTCACTGGAGCATGTAAAAACCCTGATTTTTTTACACAGAATTGATATGCAAATTGCCTCAGTTGTTATTTTTCATAATTTTTGGAGTTACAGAAGTATTATAACAATTCAGATCTTCGCAGACTGTTCTGTTTTTGACAGATTCTGTTTTCTATGTGTTGTTTGCTTATTTTGATGAATCTATGGGTAGTATCGGGGGGTATGAACCATGGAAAAGTTGGAATACAGTAGATATTAAACCAATATAAATAAAGAATGAGTTCACAACAGTACTAAAAGTGGTGATTTATTTTCTTATGCTAACGGAGCTTATGAGATTTTCTGTTGAGTTTTGTGTTGTGAAGTTTTCAAGTTTTGGGTAAGGATTTGATGGACTATGGAATAAGGAGTGGCAAGAGCCTAAGCTTGGGGATGCCCAAGGCACTCCAAGATAATATTCAAGGACAGCCAAGAGCCTAAGCTTGGGGATGCCCCGGAAGGCATCCCCTCTTTCGTCTTCGTCTATCGGTAACTTTACTTGAGGCTATATTTTTATTCATCACATGATATGTGTTTTGCTTGGAGCGTCTTGTATGATATGAGTCTTTGCTTTTTAGTTTTCTACAATCATCCTTGCTGTACACACCTTTTGAGAGAGAAACACATGAATCATGATTTATTAGAATACTCTATGTGCTTCATTTATATCTTTTGAGCTAGGCAATTATGCTCTAGTGCTTCGCTTATATATTTTTAGAGCACGGCGATGGCTTTATTTTATAGAAATTGTTGAACTCTCATGCTTCAATTATATTATTTTGAAAGTCTCTAAATAGCATGGTAATTTGCTTTGGTTATAAATTTAGTCCTAATATGATTGACATTCAAGGGGGGTATAATAAAAACTTTCATATAAAGTGCACTGAATACTATGAGAAGTTTGATTTCTTATGATTGTTTTGAGATATTGAGATGGTGATATTAGAGTCATGCTAGTAAGTAATTGTGGATTGTAGAAATACTTGTGTTAAAGTTTGTGATTCCCGTAGCATGCATGTATGGTGAACCGTTATGTGATGAAGTTGGAGCATGATTTATTTATTGATTGTCTTCCTTGTGAGTGGCGGTCGGGGACGAGCGATGGTCTTTTCCTACCAATCTATCCCCCTAGGAGCATGCGCGTAGTACTTCGTTTCGATAACTAATAGATTTTTGCAATAAGTATGTGAGTTCTTTATGACTAATGTTGAGTCCATGGATTATACGCACTCTCACCCTTCCACCATTCCTAGCCTCTCTATTGCCGCGCAACTTTCGCCGGTACCATACACCCACCATATACCTTTCTCAAAACAGCCACCATACCTACCTATTATGGCATTTCCATAGCCATTCCGAGATATATTGCCATGCAACTTTCCACCGTTTCGTTTATTATGACACGCTCCATCTTTGTCATATTGCTTTGCATGATCATGTAGTCGACATCGTATTTGTGGCAAAGCCATCGTTCATAATTCTTTCATACATGTCACTCTTGATTCATTGCACATCCCGGTACACCGCCGGAGGCATTCATATAGAGTCATATTTTGTTCTAAGTATCGAGTTGTAATTCTTGAGTTGTAAGAAAATAAAAGTGTGATGATCTTCATTATTAGAGCATTGTTCCATGTGAGGAAAGGATGATGGAGACTATGATTCCCCTACAAGTCCGGATGAGACTCCGGATAAAAAAAAAAGAGGCCAAAAAAATGAGAGAAGGCCCAAAAAAATGAGAGAAATGAGAGAAGGGGCAATGTTACTATCCTTTTACACACTTGTGCTTCAAAGTAGCACCATGATCTTCATGATAGAGAGTCTCCTATGTTGTCACTTTCATATACTAGTGGAAATTTTTCATTATAGAAATTGGCTTGTATATTCCAATGATGGGCTTCCTCAAATTGCCCTAGGTCTTTGTGAGCAAGCGAGTTGGATGCACACCCACTTAGTTTCTTTTTGAGCTTTCATAAACTTATAGCTCTAGTGCATCCGTTGCATGGCAATCCCTACTCACTCACATTGATATCTATTGATGGGCATCTCCATAGCCCGTTGATACGCCTAGTTGATGTGAGACTATCTCCTTTTTGTCTTCTCCACAACCACAACATTCTATTCCACCTATAGTGCTATGTCCATGGCTCACGCTCATGTATTGCGTGAAAGTTGAAAAAAATTTAGAACATCAAAAGTATGAAACAATTGCTTGGCTTGTCATCGGGTTGTGCATGATTTGAATATTTTGTGTGATAAAGATGGAGCATAGCCATACTATATGATTTTGTAGGGATAAGCTTTCTTTGGCCATGTTATTTTGAGAAGACATAATTGCCGTGTTAGTATGCTTGAAGTATTATTGTTTTTATGTCAATATTAAACTTTTGTTTTGAATCTTACGGATCTGAACATTCATGCCACAATAAAGAAAATTACATGGATAAATATGTTAGGTAGCATTCCACATCAAAAATTCTGATTTTATCATTTACCTACTCGAGGACGAGCAGGAATTAAGCTTGGGGATGCTTGATACGTCTTCAACGTATCTATAATTTTTGATTGTTTCATGCTATTATATTATCTGTTTTGGATGTTTGATATGCATTAATATGCTATTTTATATTATTTTTGGGACTAACCTATTAACCTAGAGCCCAGTGCCAGTTTCTGTTTTATCCTTGTTTTAGAGTTTCGCAGAAAATGAATATCAAACTGAGTTCAAACGGAATAAAACCTTCGCGATGCTTTTTTCTGGGACCAGAAGACACCCAAAAGACTTGGAGTTCAAGTCAGAAGAGCCACGAGGCGGCCACAAGGGTGGAGGGCGCGCCCAGGGGGGTAGGGCATGCCCCTGCCTTGTGGGCCCCCCGTGACTTTCCTGACCTAATTCTTTCGCCTATATATTCACATATATATACTCTAGTATGTTGTATTTTCGGTACCCTGCTTCTTGTGCTTGATCATCATCCCTGCTTGGCTATATTCATCAGTCGGCTCGCGTCCGACGAAATGGATGGAAGAGGGAGTGAAGAGTTTGGAAAGCCCAATCTCATCGCACGCCTAAACGTTTCCTTTTTTGAATACGTACAAGAATTTGGTGGAGACCATCATCGAGCATTAACGTGGGAGATTATGTGGTAAATCCACTTATCCCACGAAAGATTATGCGCAGAGTCCAGACCGGTTAGGGCTTGTTTGGTTATAGGGGGACAAATACTCTAGTGGAAAAGGAACATGTTCAGCGAGTATGATAGATAAGCAGGGATACTGGTGGAGAAGCTGTCCCATTACTCACTAGACAGGTTTTATGCTTACCTTAAAAAAACAGGTTTTATGCTCTAACCAACAACACAGAGGTCCCTCTGTCGGCGGGAGCAGGCGAGGGACTGAGTGGGAAGTGTGGCTCGGTCGGTAGGCGGAGGAGGACAAGGAGGGAGGGGAGAGGCGGTGGGAGCAGCCGGCATCGCGGCGGAGGAACTAAGGGCACCATCATCATCAGACAAAGAGTAAAGTCTGGATAAAAAAAACCTTGAACTCATACACCCTGTCGAAAATGAAACCTAACCTCCTAATCCCTGAAATCAGTACCCTATACTTAACAATCCTGGTCAAACTCGGCCCCTAACCTGTTTGGCACACCCGGAAAAATATTGATCCCGAACGGGATAAGAGGCTACTCACACTGACATCAATGACCCGGCTGTCATATTTATCTTCATCCACCGACCAGCCACGACAACGACCCATGGCCGGCGCAGCTCCTCCGGCTCGCAGCCTTTGTGCGCCCATAAAAATCTTGTTCCTCACGCACTGCCCGGATGCAGAGAACGACGGGCACGGACGTGCGGTATCCGCTGAGCTCGCCACCAGCGACAAGTGGCGACGACGTGTCTGGCTATGTTAGCCCGTAGTTTTCGAGCAGTATGTTCCTGCTTTTGATTTTCCCGTGCGCGAGCTTAGGCGTCAGTCCGCCTCGGAATCCCGTCTTGATTCACGGGCATGACGCTGCCGCCGTCGTGCACCGCCTTGTACGTCGTCCTGCAGCCGCCTTCGTTCTCGCTATGAACGTTCTGCCAGACTGCCACGACGAAGCGTTCTTTCCAGTGCTACGTTTTGGTTGGCGGTTTCGAGTGCACGCCTCGAGTAGCAGAATTGATCACTGCAGCCGTTCTACACACACGAGTACGTAACAACATGCTGCAGAAGGCTCTTGCATTATTGCATCGGGCCATCGGCGGCTCACCATCAGCCATATGGACAGTGGGTGCATGCTTGCGTGTGAAGACGTGGACGCGAGAGACACCACCTTGTACGCCGTGCTGTAGCCACCATTGCTTCGCCATTTGCTCCTCCTGTAGCGACCAACATTACGTCGAACAGTTGATGTGCGTGCACTCCCCTGCAGCTCACCTCGCCTCTGACCTCGCTCCGACCGCCCCTGTGGATTCCCGCGACTCTCCTTCGCCATACCGCGCCACTGGAGGAGCTCCAGTCATTCCCTCTCCCTCTATTTTCTCCCTCCAATGCTCGCTCTAGATCGCTGCGCTGCGCCAGTGCTCGCCACTGCCAGGCCGAACGCATGCATGCTTGCGTGGACGGCGCGAACAGAGACAAGACAAGCGTCCATTCCTCTCGCCCTTCTTCCCCGTGAGATACGCCTGGACCTCCCCATCTCTCTGCTGCCCACACACCTCACTATTCTGAAGGAACACCGAGAGAGATAGAAATTATGGAAAGAAGATGGATATGACATGCGGACCCATGCAGTCAGTGAAAGTAGAGAGTGATAACGGACGAGATCATTATTTTCCTAGCGTGACAAACTAGTCAAGACGGGTTTAGGGTTGAGATAGACCAGGATCAAACACTACGTCGATTTGAGGGATTTGGAGGTTAGGGTTTGATTCCGATGAGCAATACCATTTCAAGGTTTAAAACAGACTTTATGTAACACCCTCAGTGGTTAGCTACAGTGATCACCCTTAGTTAAAGCCATGTCAGCAAGATTAACAGTGCAGAGTCATTATTTGCATCATATTGCATTTCAAATTCATAATTCAAACTTTCAAATTAATTTAAAGTGAAAATAAAAGTTGTTCAAATCCAGAACTAAAATGTTCATAAAATTGTAAATATTACAAAGACAATTCTAAAATTATAATCAATATTTACTAAAGTAATTATGTAACTCTAACAGCAACAAAACAGAGATATTTAATCCATATTCATTTAAATAAAATCCAAATGAAAAGATATGGACCTCAAACCTTTTTATAACAGAGCTAGAAATAGCACTATAAATATGTGGCCAGTTCACCTATTTTTGCAAAGTCATTTGGTTTAAAAAGAAAAGACAAAACAGAAATAAGAAAAGAAAACAGAAAAGAGAAAAGAAGAAAAAGAAAAAGGCCGCAGCGCCTGGGCCTAAGTGGCACACTGCGGCCCAGCCCGCCTGGCATTTTCCCCTACCTCCTACTGCTCCTCCCCGCGCTGCTGTCGCCCGCACGCGCGCACCGCACCCCGGGCACCCCTGCTCGCCGCTTGACACCGCACGCCGCGCTCGCCGTGGATAAGGACGAGCCCCACGGACTCCCTGGCTCCTCCCTCGCCTCGCTCGCTCCCTCTCTCCCTCGTTTCCCTCACCTTACCCGCCGCCACCATGGCTGCGCCTTCCTAGACCGCGCGTCCATCGAGCCCTCCTCGCCGCTCCGACGTGTCCAGCGGCCTCCCCGACGTCGACTACGTCGGCTACGCCGGCTAGAACAAGCCGGTAGGCCCTCCTCCATCGCCATCGCTGCCATCTCCGCCGCCTCTGCCCGGTGGTCGCCGTCGCCGATCTGCCGCCCCAAGTCTTCCCCGAGCCCACGCTAGCACATCTGCAGGGCGCTGCGAGCCCTCCTTCCCTCCCCCTCTCTCACTGGCCTCGCACGCATGCCGTAGCTAGCCGTCACCGACGCCACACGCTGCCGTCCGCCATTGCCGGCGAGCTCCTCGGTACAGAGCCACTCGAGCTCCTCCGCCTGGCCCTTTTTGCTTCTGGCACTCGCCGTAGTCCACCCGGCCGTTTAACTCGTTCGAAAACGACCCAAAAACCCCGCGCCCGAGCTCGACCGAAACGCCTCGCCGTTGGCCTCGACACCGGCGATGTTCCGGCCACCCCCGCGTCCAACCGGTGGCACCGATCGACGCGCGGGCTTGCTGGCTCTCGAACGCGACCGGCCACGGTCCAAATGGACCCCCACAGGCGAAACCCGAGCCTCTCCGGCGAAGTTGCCGCCGCGGAGGGTTCGCCGGAGAGATTCCGGCGCCGGCGTCCTACGTGGACTGACTGGTGGGCCACCCTGAGCCACTGGCAACTGGGTCCCACAGACCCAGCTGACCAGTTGACCTAGTCAACCTGCTGACGTGGCAACTACAGCCGCTGACCAGTGGGTCCCCCTCATCAGTTAGTTAGTTAGGGACCAATCACGTTTAGTTAGTTAATCTGTTAATTAGCACAGACGCTGACAGGCCGGGCCCACCCATAGTTTAGCTATTAAATTAAAAGTTAAACTACTGTTAGCCTCACTGTGGCTGACAGATGGGCCCAGTAGCTTAATTAGCTAATTAGTTTTAATTGAACTCTGTTTAACACTAACAGAGGCTGACATGTGGGTCCCAGTGACCCCACAGGTCAGGTTTGACTCTGGTCAGCCAGAGTTGACCTGCTGACGTCATATTGAGGTCATGCTGACGTCACCTTTCACTGTTCCGGATAATGTTGATTTAAATAATAAAAATAATTTCAGAAATTGCTAAAATATTTAGAAATTCATATAAAATAATCCGTAGTTCGGATTGAAAAACTTAATACATGAAAGTTGCTCAGAACGACGAGACGTATCCAACCGTGCCATCTGTTTCAGTGTCGGGACCCTCTACGGAGGTGAACCCGCAACTTTTTACCCTTTTCCGGTAGATGAATAGTGCTTACCTACCGGTTAATAAATCCAACTTCAATCCTAAAATAACTGTTATGACTTAGACATGCTTTTAGGCAACCCTGCACTGCACGTTAGCTTAGTCTGCTCCGTGTTGCATATGTTTGCCGTGTATTTATTTGTTTCCTCCCCCTCTTCTCTCTCGGTAGACCCCGACACCAACGTCGTCCCCGAGACCGACGCAGCTCAGGAGCCCGACGACACCGTTGACGACCTTGCCTTTGCCGCCGAGCAACCAGGCAAGCACTCCCCCTTTGAGCATGCCTATATCGCCTATTCTCTTCTCTCTTGTGCTTGCATTAGAATTGCTGCTGCTACTGTTTATCCTATTATGATGCATAGCCTGTTTATTGTAACCTGCTATTGGTACCTTATCTGCTTATCCTAAACTGCTTAGTATAGGCTGGATAGAGACCCCAGTGACCCTACTTGTCCCGGTTGCCCCGCTGGATCATCAGAAGACTCGACGACCAGGCCCCAGCACAGCACATCACACCCCCTTAGTTGTACGACACTACTGGGTTACTATCGAGTGCCGAGGGTGATACCTCGTCAGCACTTCCGATGTTAACCTTGTAGGGTAGATAATTGGTCGTGGTCATCGAGGGTGATTCCTCCTTCTCCACTTCCGATACGACCCTGTCGCGCAACGCTTCAAGTGTGACCTCGAGGGTGATTCCTCCGAGTTCACCTTAGGCTTGTAATATAAAGCTTGTATGCCTTTATTTATGTTTTAGAGTTGTGTTGTGATATCTTCCCGTGAGTCCTTAGCCTTGATCGTGTGCATTTGCGTGTATGATTAGTGCACGATTGAGCCGGGGGCGTCACACTTTATTCTCACACAAAAAGGGAGAGGAGATGGAAACCTCAAGGCGGCAATTGTTATCAATGGCGATCGCGAGAGCAACTAATTAACGAGCGCTCCTTCGGGAGCCTCGCAACGATCAGCGCCACTTGGCGCGCTCCCAGCCGCCCACCACGTGTCGCGCTCTAGACGCTCCCTCCGGATTTTATTTTCCGCACACGTTTTCGGCTTTTTAAACGGGTTTTTTCGACGTTTCGGTTTTCCACCGGTCTTCCTGAACTTTTGGACAAAAAAATTTACGAAAAAACGCGTTTTCTTTTTTTTCTTTCACGAGAGTCACGGTTTTGCTTCCGCGAGAGGCACGGTTTTGCTTTCGCGAGAGTCATGGCCGTGCCTCTCGGAAACGAAAAAAAAAACATGTTTTCTGTTTTTTTTCCTTCCGCAAAAAGCACAGTTTTGCTTTCGAGAGAGGCACGGTTGTGCTTTCGCGAGTCACGGCCGTGCCTCTCGAAAATGAAAAAAAAACACGTTTTCTGTTTTTTTCTTTCGTAAGAGGCACGGTTTTGCTTCCGCGAGAGACACGGTTGTGCTTTCACGAGAGGCACGGCCATGCCTCTCGAAAAACGAAAAAAAAACGCGTTTTCTATTTTTTTTCACGAGAGGCACGGTTTTACTTCCGCGAGAGACATGGTTGTGCTTTCGCGAGAGGCACGGTTTTGCTTTCACGAGAGGCACGGTTGTGGTTTCGCGAGAGGCACGGACGTGCCTCTTTCGGAAATGGAAAAAACCCGTGCTCCCGGTGCGGTTTTTTCGTCCGGTTTTTTTCGTGAAAAAAAAGTTCGTCAAAACCTATCAACATAGGATATAATTTTGAAGATCTCGACGCAAGGAATCCAACGGTGAAAACGGTTCAAGATTTGGACGCACGGTTAAAGAGATAAAACGTTTTGAGTAAACGAATCTACGAAAAAATGAAAACTCACAGGTCCTGAGGAGGTGGGAGTGATATTTGCCACGAATACTCATTAATTATTAATTAGTGATTTCGGGCGCCGCCCCTTTCGCCTCGTCCTGCGAGTACGATTTCTTGTGCCTCCCGCGGATTCGTTTCACGAGTGGTTTCCATGGGATTTGCCAAGCCTTACGGCCCAATTAGAATCCACATGTTTCAACTCAAAAAAAATATCCACATGCATCTGTTCCCTCCATGCCAATCCACGTGGGCCTTAACCAAACCAAAAAAAAAAAATCAGAGAATCCATATGCCTGCCTGCCTGTTGAAATCCCTTCCGTCAAATTAGTCGTCGTTTCTCACCAACACGTCTTACTTGCAGCTAGTACATGTAAGCGATGGGCCCTCCCTCAATCACACTTCACACCAAAACAAAAGCTCAATCCTCAGCAAACAACGCCAGCTTCATCAGGGACAGGGATCCGGTGACATGCCCACAGGCAGTCACGCCGTAACATGTGGGCCGGCAGCCGTTGGATGCAGGGGGCGGTCCAAATTAATACTGTAGCAGAGGAACACTGTGGATGGTACTGTAGCAGAGAACACTGTGGATGAAGGTGCTGTAGACAAAACACTGTAGATCCGACACTGTTTATTCGAGATCTGTCCATTGATTCTCGATCGGATGGTCCAGAGAGGGGCGCATGTTATCATTACTGTTCATTGGTGACATGCTCACAGCATGTCACTGGATCTCGATCCCTTCATCAGGTTAAACAGTGCAACAAAGACGGAACAAGACGCCATCAATCAAAACCAACAGTTAAACGCCATCGATCAAAACCAACAAAGACGGAACAAAACGACAGCTTCAACAGTTAAACAGTGCTGCTGGACCCCGGCCGTCTATGCTTGTTGGGGCGCGTGCATCACCGGCTCGTCGCTGGCCTTCCCGATGCCGTCCGAGCTCGTCGTTCGCCGGTGCGCACGCAACGCCGTCCTAGCTGGCCGTACGCGAGCCCCGCGGACCCAGGTGCGGATGTGTGTGTCTGCCACCGTTCGCCTGCAGCAACCGGATGGCACCACTGGCGTGCGTGCACCTGCTAGCTGTTCGACGAAATGCCAAACACCACTCACCAGTCAGGTTTGACTGCACAATACCGGTGGGTTTTTTAAATTGAAAAAAAAAACATGATGCTTTTTGATTTAGGGTCCACAAAGATAAAAAGCCTGTGAAGTTTCTTCAGACAAGAATATCACTCGCATTGTTTTGCCATGTGTGTTGACCCACATTGGATGACAAGAAAGTGAACTATATATGTTGCATTTTCGGTACCCTGCTTCTTTATGCCACCTTGTTGAAATCATTCCAACCACGTATAATCTATGTGCGGGAATATGCCTAGCCTCAATCACACCAAAACAAAAGCTCAACACCATCATCCTCAGCAAACAACGCCAGCTTCATCAGGTTAACACAGTGCAATAAAACGCCATCAATCAAAACCAAACAGAAGCGCCACTCCCAAAGGTAAATCTGCTGTTATTACTTGTAATAAAGTTAGGCGCATCATCTCTCCGACCAACCGTATCATCATCATCAAAACTGAAACACCGTGTTTGTGTCGAATGGCGCAACAAAAAAGAATTACCGCCCTCGCCAATTTATGCACGTACTCTCTGTGTCATGCCGACCCGCGACCACAAGGTGAGGTGGCTTCGGGGGGCTCTTCGCTGACGGGGTCGCGCCGGCTTGCCTTTGTCAACGAATTCATGGAATGCTCAGTATCTTCTTCAGCTTCATCACAAGTTTCCAGTCGTCCATCGTCAAGTCATCCTGCAGTCACGACAGTCAACAAAAAATCACTAACTGGTGGTGCTGGCCTGGAAGAACCACGAGATTATATGGGCAGACAACAGGGTGAACCAATGCACATGGAAACAAACAAGAAAGAAACGCTCGACTTGCCCTGTAGTTTTCTTTGAGAAGGTCGACGGACCGTCTTGTGATGTGGCTGACCAGCTCATCCTCCATCTCAAAGTGCCTGCCAAAGCTCTTCTGCTGCTCATCAGAGTTGCTCCCAATGATCTGGTCACCACCCAGGAAACAACAACATATGTCAGACAAAACCTGATAAATCTTAAGAACAGAGCAACAGGGGATAATATAGACAGGTTAAAAAAACACGGGATAATACAGACCTTTATAGCCACCTTTTGTCCTTTTGTGGCCGTATCGACTTGCTTGTGATTAATTTCAATGGAGGCAATCTTCCCAATATCGATAAATTCTTTCGAGGGTATGCACAGAGGCGTTCCCACCTACATGACAGGGGAAATTTAGATATTGAATACATATCTTGAGAAAGACCACTCAATGATAATATTCAAGTCTTCAGACATTAAATTCTAATTTCCACTTTCTAGATTACGAGGTATTTGGTCATCTAGGTGGTTAATTCTCAACTAGCAAGTATTCTAGAAAAAAAAGCTTGAGAAAGACGTCAAAGACCAACTACTCCATGATGTATGACAAAACGTAACATAACATTCATGTCTACGGACACATATGATAGTTTCCACTTTCTAGATTATGAGTTATTTGTTCATCTAGGTGGTTACTTCTTAACTATTAAGTATTCTAGAAAAACAGCTTGAGAAGGACGTCAAAGATCAAAAACAGCATGATGTATGAGAAAACATAACATAACATTCATGTCTACAGAGACATATGACAGTTTCTAATTTTCTAGATGGTGAGACTACTGGCATTTGTTCATCTAGGCCAGTTAAGAATGCTGGGTATTATAGAAAGTTAACTTCTCAGCTAAACAACCCAGTAAAAATGGATTGAGAAAATATAAATTTTCACTGATCGAACAAAATACCTTGGCTATCCCTTCAAGGATATCGACACCCAAAACAATTGGATCCTTCTTGTTGAAGACACAGTTCGGCATGATCTTAAGAACACAGGGGAAAACAGCTTCTTCGGCACTGTCCTTCTTCTTCTCATCCCTTATGTTCTTGATGTATGCTGTAAATTGGTCAAAAAGGTGGTATATTATATCTGCCACGAAGATCTTCACGCCAGACTCTTCTGCAAGATCACGGGCATCAGGCATCACTTTGACATCAAACGCCAAGATAGTTGCATATTCCTTCTTCCTCTCAAGCATAACACTGGCCTTCATAACATCTTTCTTGTGCACTGGGCCTATGCTGAAATCACAGAAGGGGATATTCACAGCAGGGCTCTTCAAGAACTCAGTCAGAGCTTCCAATGACCCAAGCGTAGATGCTTGCACATAGACACCCTCGCCACTCTTATCGATCCGGTTCCTAACCCTTGACATCTCTTCCATTACAGCATCCTTCAGGTCCTCTATGTCCGCATCAGGACGTACAGCATATAGAGCAGTCCCAGCAATTGCATGTTCGAGACCCTGACAGAGAACACTCGTTATTTTTCAGAAGTGTGCTGATATTTACACTCTGAGGTGCCAAAATTTTAATGAACCCACCTGAGCTGATATTTTAATTCCTTGTGCAGCTCTGATCTTCTTATGGTGAAGGTAGGTGCCCTGAAATTTTGTGTTTCGATGAATTAGTCAACTCAAACTTAAAAGGTGAACCAAAGGCTCAAATCATCTTAGTGCAAAAGAACGCAATGAATCATAATATGCAAGCATTTTAAGTGTCTTGGTAAGGCGTAAGCATGGTGGTGTCTACGATGAACAAATTGGTCAACACACTTGTGGCAAAAGTTGGCTGGCAACTGAGTCTATGACAAGTGGGGTGACTAACAAAGAAAGTGTGGCATGCCACCTGTGACTGCATCCAAGCACTCGGTACACGTGTCTACCTAACATTTGGCAAAGTATGGCTGCAAACCAAACATGCCATTGAGCTTTCTTGGTAGAGTTAGCATGACATTAATTTACTATTTCCAGGTACGCACAAAAATGACATGATGACATAAATCTTATGATCAAAGCTATCAATAGGCCCCCAGTCATAAAAAATGTGCATAATATGAACCTCCCAGTATGTAAATGTTTTGATCAAAGCTATCAACAGGTCCCCAGTCATCAAAGCACCAAAAGAGAATGAATCTTAAAAGGTAAAGGTGACAGCCTAGTTGAACAGCAATATATTGGATCTAAAATAAGAAATTAAACTAAGGGGTAGTATAATGAGCCACACACCTTAACTCGAAGCTCCTTCATCGGGTGTGGTGTTAACAAAGCTCTGATGGTTGTCACAATGGGTCCCTAAATAGATATACAACAAGAACATAATGAGTCTTAAATGTGCTGGTGATGTATTTGCTGCAGCAATTGCAATTATACAACCACATGATTCTTACCTGCATGCCACACACGACTATTTGATCTCCTTCATGGAGCATACCATTGACCAGCACAACATCAACTGTAGTGCCATGACCTTCGATGACCTTGACTTCCAGGACAGTACACTGACACACAATAAGATAAGGTCATAAGACTGCATTCTTCTACAATGACAAGTATATTTATGCACGGTACACTGAAACAGAATAAGATAAGATCATACAAGTGGATTCTTCTACAGTGATGACTAGTAAACTCATATATGCACAGTACCTGGACTTCATCAACAAAAGTAAGCTTTTCTTCCATCGTCTTTTGTGCCCATTGCACCAATAGTAGAAGCAGATCAGGAATGCCTTCACCACTGCAGGGAGAAGTGCATTATGTGTTAAGGAAGATGCTAGTAATATAGTTACTTGCTGCCAGATATCTGAATGAATGAACCAATAAGATTAATAGTTGATCATGCCTTACTGCACTGGTAGTACAAAGCAGTATTCACACCTTGCATCTTGAATTGTGTCACAATCTGTTGGACAAAGCACATACATGTGATTAGAACAACACCAACTAGTAGTTCTTTCCATAATAAAAAGAAAAGGAGGAAGCAATAATGTCCACATACATCAGTAAGCCTTGTATTGAACTCCAACTTGACATCATCATTTTGTTGTCTCAAGGCTTTCCCGATAGGAGCATTGGGGCAGGTCTTCCAACCATAAAGACGATCAACCTTCATACAGTGATAAGAAACAAACAAGTAAATGGCAGAACAGTAAGGATGCCGAAAGTCAAAGGGACAAAAATCCACGAATAGTACCTTGTTCAAAGCAACGATAAATACTGCATCTCGACTTTTCAAGAGATTCAGGGATTCGATTGTCTGGGGTTCAAGCCCATGCATAATGTCGACAACCAAAATAGCAATGTCACACAAACTTGAACCTCTAGAACGCAGATTGCTGAAGGACTCGTGGCCAGGAGTATCAATAACAAGCAGGCCTGGAACCTTGAGAGTAGCATCAGCCTTCAATTCCCTTGTTCTCTCTCTAATATTCTCAGTTGGGAAGTATGTAGCTCCAATCTGTTGAGTAATACCGCCAGCTTCTCCTTCTTGTACATTAGTTCGTCTAATACAGTCCAGCAGCTTTGTCTTTCCAGTATCGACATGACCAAGGATGCAACAGATTGGTGAACGGAGGTCGCTAGCATTGTCAGCATCATCATCTTTAGAAGATCCTTTCTTCCCTTTCTTTTTAGCAACTCCATTGTTGGCACGCACATTTTCAATTTCACTCTTTTTAGAGTTGTCAACAGGTGGAGCAACATTTTTTACAGCAGGCACTGCAGGTTGCGGTTTAGAAATTTCCTGCTTCGTGGCAACAGGCTTGTCCTCCTTCTCCTCTTCCTCCTCGAAAGCACTTGTCTTCGACAAACCTACATCAATATCGTCCCAGCTCTTTGCATCCCAGTCATCTTCATCTTCCTCCTCCTCTTCTTGTTTTGCCTCTTCCACCTCTTGGTCGGGTTCTGTTTTTGTCTCAGATTCTGCCACCTGAGACTGAGATTCCTGGTCCACTATGACATACTCTTCCTCGTCAATGTTGGCTTCATTTACCTCTTGCTGTTGTTCTTCAGCTACCTTCTGAGCCTCTGAAGCCTTTGTTTGAGCTTTTTTCTTCTTGCTATCATACTTTGGCCTCTTCTTTATCTCAGGGGCAGCCCCCCATCAGCTACTGGAACTTCACTCTCACCAAGGAATTGTCTTCTCATGGCTTCTAACCGCTTTGCCTCCTCCTTCTGCTTCCCTGTCAAAAGCTTACCCTCCTGCTTCTTCTTGAGCAGCTTCTCCTTTTCCCGCTCCTTCTTCCTCCTCTTTGCTTCCTCTGCCTTCTTCTCCTCCTCCTCTTTCCTCAAACGCTCCTCTTCCTCTTTCCTCAAGCGTTCTTCCTCCTCTTTCTTCCTCCGCTCCTCCGCTTCCTGCCTCTTCGCAAGAGCCTCCTGCATCTCCCGGACATGCTTTGGGAGCTTCTTCATGTCAACCTTCCCTTTAGGCGCCTCTGGCTCCTTTTCCTCCTCCTTCTTAGCCTCTGTCCCCTTTGCTGCTGCCTTCTTCTCCTTCTCTTTTTCTTTCTTCTTCTTTTTCTTCTTGGCAGCAGCGGACTCTACTTCTCCTTCCCTGGCCTTCTGCTCTGCATTACCATCCTCCACAGTTTCAGCGTCCTCCTTCACTGCTGAAGCGGAAGGCAGTGCCTGGGATGGTTTCTCCTTCTCCGGTGCCAGTGTCGGTCCTTCACCGAGCTCAGCAAGAAGCTTGTCCAGATCTTCCTCTTCCTGTGCTGTCCTTCCACTCTTCTTCTTTTTCTTCTTTGATTTCTTCCCTTCAGCATCATCCACACTGGTCGCAGCAGGAGCAGCAGCCACGGTATCCTCTGCCTTGGCTGCCTTGGGCTCAGGCTCCTCAGCGGCAGCAGGCCGGTCCTCAATCTCTGCAAGGAGCTTGTCAATGTCCTCATCATCGACAGTAAACCCTCCCTCCTTCTTTTTCTTCTTCTTCGATTTCTTTCCGCCGGCATCATCGGCATCTGGGGCAGCCAGAGAATCCCCACCTTTAGCCTCCTCCGGCTCAGCCTCCTTTGTGGGTTGGGGAGGATCCTCCATCTCGGCCAGGAGCTTGTCGATGTCCTCATCGTCCACGGTAAACCCACCCTTCTTTTTCTACTTCTTCTGTGGCTTCTTGGCGGCTATGGCCGCAGCCTCCTGCTCCTCCTCTTCCTCGGCAGCAGCTGGGGGCGCCGCAGCAGCAGGAGCAGCCTCCTCCTCGTCTTCCTCGGCGGACGGGCGAGCTCCCTTGCCCTTCTTCTTTTTCTTCTTGGACTTGCTGAAGTCGAAATCGAGGTCGACGTCGTCGAGATCGCCGCTGGCCTCAGACCTACCGGCCTCGAGCTCGGATGCGGCGGCGGAGGCGGGGGGCTCGTCCTCGTCCTGGTCCGGATCCTCGGCGGCCGCGAGGGCGTCGAAGGCGCTCATCCCGCCCCCGCCGGCGCCGCCCTTCTTCTTCTTCTTCTTGCCGGTGAAGACGACGTTGATCGGCTCGTCGTCCTCCCCCGCCGGCGGGGGAGGCGGGGCGGCGGGCTCGTAGTCGTCGTCGTCGTCGTGCGCGGCGGACTTGCCGCCCTTCTTGCCCTTCTTGCCGCCCTTCTTGGGCGGCGGCTTCTCCTTCTCCGCCGCGGCGGCGGGCACCGGCGGCGCGGCCTCGTCGTCCTGCGGCAGGGAGTACTCGTCGTCGTCGATGGCGACGTTCTTCTTGCACCCCATCGGCGCGGCGCGCGGGGTCTAGACCGGGGGTCGGGGTGGGGGTAGGGGCTGGAATGCGGCGGCGGCGGCGGCGGCGGATGGGGATCGGCGGATGGATGGATGGATTGGGGGGAGCGGCGGAAGAAAACCCTACTTTTTACTTGCGGGTAAACCCGGGCAAATGTCGGGCCGGGTCGGGTTCGGGCCGGGCTTGACAAAGCCCGAAGAAAAAATTCCAAGCCCGGGCCCGGCCCGGTCCGGCCCGAAGTACATGAACAGTTACATTTTAAATTAAATTAATCATTTTCGGGATATTATATTAATTTATTATACCTATATTTCAAATAAAATATGTTTTTATATATATTTCGGGCTTTCGGGCCGGGCTTCGGGTCAGAAAATGGAGCCCGAGCCCGGCCCGAATGTCGGGCTTCGGGTTCGGGTCGGCGGGCCGGGTTGTCCATGACCGGGTCTACTTGCGGGTTGTGCTCGCAAGGAAGAAGGGGGACGGGGGACGGAAAAGACGGTCCTGCCCTCTTATTTTTTCTCCCTTTATTACCTCTTTCTCTTCTTTTTTTTCTTGGAAGTTTGTATCTTGCACGATTTGTCTGCTCGTCATTCTAACTAGGAGGAAGTATATATAAATTTAAAATTTAATAAGATGACATTTTTCATGTGTTTCATTTTCATCTGGCGGATATATAAATCCGTCACTTTCTTTAAAAACGTGGTTTCTTAGAACCCGATTCATTAAAATAAAGGTAGAGGATGATTGCCCCGTTAGATATCAAAAACCCAGCGAAAAGTGTTACAGCACGTCTATAACAAAGGGCACCCATCAATCTGGCTACTCACATGACCCACACACACCATCGAGGTTGCCTACGGCTCCGACTTCAACGCGAACAACCCATCAAGGCCTTTTCGAACAAACAGCACGCGAAAACCAAATCAAATCATCGTATGCCAAGCATTCACCACACCCGCATAACGACACACACGAAAACGAACATGAAGCGCAAAGTAGACTACATCTATGCCATCACACACACATAGCGACTCCCAAAGACCAATCACTTGAAGAGCAAGGGCATGGCCAACGGGCCACGCTGGACTGACTGCCCCAGCTGCCACATCAACCCAGATTCCCTAGCTGAAGAAAAAGGTACTGCCCGCAGTGTGAGACGGGATCTTGTGGAGGATGCAGCCTCCTCATTCAGAAAAGTAGCTAGTCCAAGGAAAAAAGAGGGCATGTTGAGGATATGAGATAGGAAAAAATAGATAAAGATGGAAAAGTACTGACGTATGTTGAAGAGGGGTCCAACAAGGGGGAGGGGGTGGAATTTTATTGTTGCTTCCGTTGTGCAAATACCATGGCTTCATTTGTTTTATCGAAGTGGAGTCATGGGATATCTGTGGTGATGCATCCATAGTTCATACCCTGATGATCCTATGTGGAGAGATAGGGGTACACCTGGGAATGCCTTTGTGCTTTCGGGTGTGCGCACCCTATATGCGTCAAATAATTTAGCAATGAGGTAATATCACCGCCAGTGGCGGAGCTACCAAAAAAATGTTGGGCGGGCCGGATAATAAAAACAGTGCCACCAAATTAAAAATCAATACATTATTGTTGGAAAAACACCATGTAAAATTTTGTTTTGCTCCAGCCCTGGGCGGGCCACGGCCCTTTGAGCCTTGCCATAGCTCCGTCAGTGATCACCGATAGTCACAAAACTTGATGTTTTTAGTGCTAAAAGTTGTAAAAATACGTCAATCCAGTAATATAACTTGCGAAGGCGTGCAGTTACGGTCATAAATCCCGTATGGACTCGTACGAGGTGATAGCGTGGCATACCTGGTCCACCGTCCGTGTCTGACGCCACCACGCGCGTGCCATTTTGACAAAAAACCGTCTGCCCTTTTCACAAAAGTAGAGAAAGATGGAAAAGTACTGACATATGTTGAAGAGGGGTCCAACAAAGGGGGGACATATTCTTGTTGCTTCTGTTGCGCAAATACCATGACTTCATTTGCTTCATCTAAGTGGAGTCATGGGGCATCTGTGGGTGATGCATCCATAGTTCATGCCCTGATGATCCTCTGTGGAGAGATAGGGGTACACCTGTGAATGCCTTTGTGCTCTCGGGTGCGCGCACGCACCCTATATGCGTCAAATAATTTAGCAATAAGGTAATATCACCGCTAGTCACAAAACTTGTTCACTTTAGTGCTAAAAGTCGTAAAATACGCCAATCCAGTCATATAACTTGCGAATGCGTGCAGTTACGGTCAGAAATCCCGCATGGACTCGTATGAGGTGATAGCGTGGCATACCTGGTCCACCGTCCGCGTGTGATGCCGCCACGTGCGTGCCATTTTGACAAAAAACCGTCTGTCCTTTTTACAAAACACGCAAAACAGTGTCTGCTTGACGGCTGAACCGGGCGAGAAACTTTAAATAAAAGGAACGAGATGAGTCAGATGTTCATAGTTCCCTTCCTGTCCTAGTGGATATGTACTCGCTGCTTGTTCCCGCAGGAGGACATGTTGTTCTTTTGTATCATTTTTATTTTTTGCCCAAATGGCTCATCAAATCAGCTCAAAATTTCCCAGACTAGTCTGAAATGAAGGACTGAGTTTATGTGCAAATTTCGAGTTTTTCTGGCAACTTTGAAATGTTTAATAACATTTTCTGTTTGAATTTCCAGTTTGAAAATTCTCTCAAATGGATCATACAAAATGAGCTCAAATTTTCACATATTAATCCCACACTTATCATTGATTGCCTGTAAAAATTTCAAATTTTTCTGAGAACTTTGAAAAATTCAAAAACTTTGCTGTTTGAAATTCAGTTTGAAGTTTCTCTCAAATGGCTCATCGAAATGAGCTCAAAATATTCCAGATTACTCCCACGCTTATGATTGATTTCCTGTATAAGTTTCAAATATTTCTGAGCACCATTATGGCCCAAATTGGACAACATTTTTGCTGTTTTTATGCTTTTCATTAAAATGTTGCACAATTCGTGCACAATCATAAATTGGACAACATTTAACCAAGGAACCAAAAGTGACATATCTGGTTCTTCTTAACCCCAACAAAAGGAGCAGTTCATCACATTGTCATCTAAACTACAAAGACAAGAGTTCATTCATGAACTATGCCAAACCAAAAGTTCATTCATGAACTTCATCGCATTGTCATCTAAACCACAGAGATAAGAAGTCATGCAAATCATCAGGCCGACCTTCATCATAGAGAGCATTTGGGCTAGCTTCTGGTGCATTCTGGCTAAAAAGAACCTCCTCTTCACCCTGCATGAAAAGTGGTTGTTCCTGCCTTCTGGCTCCATTAGCTCCAAATAGCAGGTTGTAGAAGCCAGGGCAGCAGCACTTGCTCCTCTAGGAGCATTACTTTTTTTTTTACGGTGCTACGGTGGGCTTACGCCGGCCTGAACCATTTTCATTATAAATAAGAGAGATAAAAGACAACGGGTACAAGAGATAGCAGCCAACACACCCAAGAGGGAACAAGAAAAACAGAAAGGAGAACCGGACGCAAGCTACGAACAAAGAACCACAGAAAGAGAACCAAAAGCAAGCTGCCACAAAGCAGCCAACACCAATAACTTAGCACCCATCGCCACCGGCGGACCGAGAAGAGCGGGAACTAGCTTTGTTGGATTAGTCGAAAGGAGATCCGCCGCCAAGAAGACGAAGAGAAGAAGTCGTCTGCTGCTCTGCGTTCACTCAGCACCTTGAAGAGCTAGGAAGTCGCAGCCACCATCGAAGGGCATCCCACTGCCTAGGAACGTCGCGACAGAGAGAGCCACAGACCGTGCCGAAGGGCAATGATCCGCCGAGACAATCCTGCACCTCCTCTGGGCCACACCACGGCCGCCATCGCAAATAAAGAGAACCAGAGCACTGTGCAAGGCAACCAAACCTCAGACGCCATCGAAGAGCACCGACCACCAAGACCTCACCGTCGCCACGAGCCCCCAAAAGGAGAGGTCAACCATCAGCACAGGATGACCAAGGCATTGGTCACTGCCACAGAGCACCTCCACCGCCACCGCCCTACAAACCAACAACCCGAACAAACGCTCCAACCCAGACATCAGTAGACCAACTGCGGATCCATGACTCCTAAAACAACGCCCCCAAGGGGGAAAACGACATCAAAGATGGCGTCGTCGTCCGATCCAGAGAAGGATCTGAGGCTTTCGCCCAGAGCACAAGAAAAAAGCGGGCAACGGTAGCTCCCCAATGATGCCTTCATGAAGGGAAACGGCGCCCGAGGACGTCGTCATCAAAGTTGCCGACGATGTCGGCAAAAGGCTTTCGCGTGAAGCATCCCAGCCCGGCCATCTCCGCCGGCGCCGGCCACCAAGTCCGACAGCGCAAGACCTTCCCCCTCTCGCCAGTCCTCGGCGAGCGTCCCCGCTAGGTCCAGCAAGAGACATCCGCTATCACAGTCACTCACCACGAGCACCTGCACAGACAGAGCCGGTCAGTCTCGGGCGCCACCTGAATCCAAACCCTCACCGCCGTCCACAACACTCCACCACACTCCTCCCCCGCCGACAGCAGCCATAGTAGACCCCCCAGCCGCAGTAAAGGAGCCTGCCGGGCCGTGTGAGCCACCCCTCGAGCCCCCATGCTGCGCCTACCACCAATTCGCGCAGCGCCACCAGCCCCCCAGTCTCGGCCACGTTGACCGCCGGCGGAGGGAGCAAGCTACCGCCCCAAAGGGAGCAAGATCTGACTGGAGCTCCCCGGGATAGAGCAGCGCCGGATCCCCTACCGACCGCGCCGTCCGCGGATCCGCACCGCCCGTGCCGCCGCACTGCACACCCACTGCTTGTGCACACCCACATCCGTGCGCGAGTCCCCGTCGCCCGCCGAGCGCCCCGCGCCGCCACGCCTGGACGAGAGGAGGGCGAGATGTCCCCGCCGCCGCCGCCGCCGCGCGGGCTTTGCCCGGCGACGCCCTCCGGCGGCGGCGGGAGGAGGAGAGGAGGTGGGGTAGGTGGCGACGGCGGCTAGGGTTTCTCCCGAGCCGCCCGCGGGAGCGACGCGGGAGCAGCTCTGTCTCCAAATAGTATTAATGAGAATGCTTTCTTCTAGGAGCATTGCTTCCACCTCTTGCATTGCCTCCCCTTGCAACATTGCTTCCACCTCTTGCATTGCCTCCCCTTGCAACATTGCCACCTCTTGCCTGCCTTTTTCTTGTTCTTTCTGCTTGCTCACTTGACTCAGGTGCTTCTTGTCCAGCACCACCAGCACTCCTTCTCACCCTGCCCCTTGACATGGCTGTTGTAACTCTCGTCGTAGGAATTGAGTCTCTAGCATTGGCAATGGCATAGACCTCTTTGTTGTCCTTGACATCTTCTCACTTGTCTAACCATTGTCTACTATCACCAGCAAGTTCTTGTGCTCTAGTGTTGCACAAATCATGAGCGCCATGTCTGCATCACAAGTCAAGAGCTTCAGGCCATCACTAATTGTCTTTTCTGGTTTCTCTGTCATATCCGAGCTGGAGAAGAAAGTCATTAATCCAAAGCAATGACCAAGTGTCAGTCTGACAATAGTCAAACCAGTCAACATCATAATCCATGTATGTTCTTCTGCTTCGTATCAGTGCCACAAAAGAAACTCATGTGGTGGATCTCAACGCTGAACTGACCATCAAAATCTTGTGCACTGTAAAATTATAACCAAGGCAGTACATCATAACAGTACTCCGCACTAATTTCAACACTAGTTCTGTAAACCCAAATATGAATGTTTCAGTTAACAAGTAGTGCACACTACTGAGGACTGAGCCGTAGCTCAATGGCTGTGCTTGGCGGTGGCCAGCTAGCCCGCCCGGGTTCGATCCCCAGCGGGGACGAATTCCGGGTGTCTCACCCGGAGTACTGTTCATAGGAACAGTGCTTGGCGGTACTGTTCACAGGAACAATATTCTGCTTATAAGAAGCCTCCCTCCGCGCCTGTGTGCCCCATGACGACATAGAAATCCTGTACCGGGCGCTTTGGATATAGGTTGTAGGTCTAGCTTAGGCTCTCAGCAGGGTGTGTGAGTGTGGTGTGCGTGCGTGTGATGTGTGTTGTCTGTGGGTCTGAACAGATGCTACTATTTGTATCCCATAAGGAGGCAGAAAAAAAAAATAGTGCACACTACTTTCAACTCCATTCTGTTACAAACTTCACATTAATGTTAACACGAATATGGATAAATCTGTTACAAACTCGATCATTACAGTACAACACACTAATTTCAACTCCATTCTGTTATTAAACAGGGTACAAAAATTCAGTGAACAAGTTCAGTTAAATTAACAAGTTGAAATGTCAGGTTCAGTTAACAAATTAAGTGAACAATTTAAGCTAACAAGTTCAGTTTGTTGGCGAAGGCTTCGATTCGTCGAGTAATTTCCGATGATGCACTCACGTCAAGATCGATTACTTTCCGATCCAAGACACACCTGAGTACACGAGGCAATGCACATGTCTTGGAAACAAGCTGGCAAGCAACCGGGTGGATCGATCGATTCTTCCTAGGCTAGCACGCACGCACACGTGAAGCACGCTTTAGCTTCACCAGCACCACGTACGTACACGGCTGGGTTTTCGGGCGAGATCGATCTACAGGAACACCTCGGCGAGACATGGCCACTCGGCGACTCGGCGATTATGGCAACAGGGCCGGCCGTGTCAAGTTCAGTTAACACACTGCACACATTCAGTTAACACACCGCACACATTCAGTTAACAGGTTCAAATGTCAAGTTCAGTTAACAGACTGCACACATTCAGAATTTCCAAACCATCATATAGCAGCACATAGTCAAATATCCCAACATTGCAGTGCCTATTTACATGACCTCATTGACATTGCCCTGATCATCTATGTTCTAACCCGGGAGCAGCGTCCTTGTTAAACCCGGGACCAGGTATGCACCTCATACGAATCCATACGGGATTTTTGACCGTACCTGCACGCTTCCGCAAGTTATATGACTACTAGATTGACGTATTTTGAGCTCATTCGCCGGCAATCTCGGTCGTCGGTGGTGAGGGGGGTCGTCGGATTCACACGTGTGGATCAATTTTACTCCCTCATAGTCTAAGTTTTTAGGTTGTTCATCGTCTTTGCTTCGGCGGCGACGATGACGACGCTGAATAAAGATTCTTCGGATCCTTCCCTGACGAGGCCATCGGTCATATGGTTGGGGATGGATTTGGAAACCAGTCTGTTCAAGGAAGGATGGCGTGGCGGCGGCGGCATCCTCGTGGTGGATCTGTGTCTCCTCGGGCTCCGTCATTGCGACGACGTTTGCTCCAGCGTCGGCACGGAGCTTGGGAGGTAGTCCTGGAGCGGATGCAGATTGTGGTCTGCATCGACGACATCTAGAGGACGGAACATCTGCTGGGCTCGTGGTTCGTGGATGTCAGGTATGGTTTCCTTCTTCGGCGTCAATACAAAAAAAAATACTTTGTCACGTCAATACCAAAAAAAATAATTTTGACTGAATTACTTTTATTTTGCATATAATAATTGAGTCAAAAAATAGAAAATAGCTAGATGCAAGAGAGGTCGAAAAAATTCACGCTTGTTATGATTTTTTAATTTGAGGATCCCCATAGGATTGAACCTTATTGGACATTATTTGCACATAGATTATTCTTTCCTATTTTATATAAGCATGTTCGCAAAGGCTTGGCTGATATTGTGCATTTTTATTTAATTTACTTTCTTTTGTTCTCTTTACGAGAGTGCGCATTATTCTCCTAAGTCAAACTTCATTATGTTTGACCAACTGTATCTTATACAAAAATATATCAACATCTACAAGACCAAATTTAGTTCATTAGATGCATTATGAAATGAAAATTTCATATTATATATATTTAATATCATACATCTTTGCAGATTTACATATAAGCTTGGTCAAACTTTAAAAGGTTTGACTTCAAAAAATCCTATAACTTCAACTATTTTGAGACGGGGGACGTTTTTAGGTTATAGCCTAATCATCTCCTCAGTATGGTAATCCAAGTACAATAATGAAACAGTTACAAATCATATCAGTAATAGATAAACATAATGGACCCAGATTCATTGCCTTTCCAAAGCACCCAAACTGGACTGTCAACAAAATTATCACCGATCTATCTCAGTCACATCTTTGGCAAGATTCAGTGAAACCCCACGCTTCCTCCTCATGCAGCTTCAAACGGCCCAGAGTCTCCCATCTTTCAGAGATCGCAAAAAACCTGGCTGAAAAAGAAACCCCCAATCTCCAGAGTCTCCCATCTTCCAGAGATCACAAAAACCTGGTTGAAAACCAAATCCCCAACCTCCCAAGTCTTACAATCTTCCATAAATCACAAAATCCTGATTGAAAACCAAATCCCCAATCTCCCAAGTCTTACAATCTTCTATAAATCACAAAAAACTGGTTGAAAACCAAACCCCAGATCGTCCCTTCCAAGGCCTGGGGGTGCCCGTACGGGAACTTCAAGTAAAACAAACAGGGGGGCTCACAAAATGAATGGATCGCAAAAGGGCGTCATACAATTTGCTTAGAGATACTCAACCTTCTAACAGGATTGGAATGTGATCCTCTACTAAAATAAGGCAGTAACACCAGCAACAATGCATGCATATATGTTGACATCACCCGTCCGGTCCGAACGAACAGATATATAGAGATATAACAGCATGCGACGTCACGCACCATCACAAAGATAGCATAGTGCTAGGTAGCCAAACTGCAGTTGATAATTAGAGAGTGAAGAACAAGCTGGGGCGCGATCCATGTTGGGCTGTCAATTTGCGGCCTTCACTTCAGTGGTGGTTTCCCCTGACGTCAACTCTTCGGTCTTCATGCTGCTGAGAGTAACGAAGGAAAGAGCAAACACCACGAAGACGGCCGTCTTGGAAGTTAACTCTATCACACCCAGAGCTCTTCCTTCATACATCTTAAGGCGCCTGCGGGTAGAGAGAGGTATTATGGAGGTCAAGTGAGGTTATATATAAACTCATGTCAGACAAAGAGGAAACTGAGGAAGAAATGGATCCAAGTGTATATATCCTACTCATAGCCGGTCCGTGGCGTAGAAAGAGCAGAAAGATGCTTCTCGCCAGTAGGATCCCCGCCTTAACTAAGGCATCACTGAACTCCTTCAGCTTAAGCTCCGCATAAGACAGCGCGTCATACAGCGCCTCCTTCTTCCGCTGGATCTCTTGCGCTTGCTGGATTCATGAACACAGATAATAATCAATCAATGTTGTTACTTTGTAGTATCATCAATCATTAAGAGTAAGTGCGATTGTGATTGGTAAATAATAATATTAAGAAGGATGGATACTGTCGTGCCTGCCAGTTAAGCGAGGTTGGATGTGTGCAGAAAGCAAAGCAGCATGCATGTGTAGCGAACCAGTAACAGAACCTCCGCGTTTTTGACACAAACATTACAGGGCGGCGGAGGGAGCAAATAATACCAGCAAGTGCAGGAAGCAGAAGTACATGTTGCAGTTAATAAATTGATAAAGGGATGAGCAAAAAAAAAATGGTCATGATGCTCAGATCAGCCAGGACAATAAGGTTGGCAAATGATATGATTTGCAAGCGGCAGTAGGTTGAGGTCAGGATAAACAAGTATGAGGATGATAAGCAAGTGATTTTGCTCTTGTTTCTTCTAGTTAGTACAGTAGCTAATACAAGAAGATAGAGACACATGCATGCTGCTGTTTTGATTGCACAGAACTCGATCATCGCTGGCTACAGTCGTGAGATGGTTTGCGAGAAGAAGAAGATAGAAATGTCAATTTTGGGTCAAGATACCTCAGTGGAGGTGGAGAGGTGGCGGGAGCGCATGAGCCTGTGACAGGCACAAATTGCAGAGGAGTAATTCTGGTACTCGAACTAGCCCCGATTTCGATTATCAGCGGAAGAAATAAAGGTACGGGATACAAATTCGAGGATCTACCTCATCTAACAAGTAGTCTAGGGTTCTAAGCTAGTCTATTACAACTCGGAGAAAAGGGAAAGATGCTGAAGCCCTGCGCAGAAGGGGAAGTTATAGCCAGCGAGGTTGCGGAGTTGTTGCCGAGCTGGCTGTCGCTGTTGTTTCTTCAGGTTCCAACGATGTGGGCCGTTGATCCCGTTTTAGCCGGATGCATCCTGAGCGTTGGTCCTCTCTTCACGTGCCGCTTCGTCCGTGGTGTCGAATTCTTCAGAATAGGTGTCGAATTCTTCAGATAGGAGATGCAGAGTGTTGGGGTCCTGACAATTGCCCGTTCCTGAAGATGATCCTTGCCCACTAGGATCGTTTTGGGGGAACCACGAACGGATTGTTTGGTTGAAGAAGTCAGGAAATGTGAACTTGATAAAATCAGCGTCTTCCCAAGTTGCATCATCCGGGGACATGTTCAGCCACTGTACCAGCCATTGGGTGACAAGGTGTGGGGGCCTCGGAAGAGCACGGGTGTCAAGCACCATTGTAGGGGCTACTTTGATTCTGCCTTGCGGATCGACCAATGGAAGGCCAGGTGCTGGAACTGCGAGAGGACCAAGATGTTTCTTCAGCTGGCTTGTATGAAATACATTGTGTATTTGAGCTGTGGCTGGTAATTGTAACTTGTATGCACTAGGACCAATTCTTTGTAATATTCGAAATGGTCCATAGTATTTGGTTGCTAATTTCAGTCCTGTGCGAATGCCAAACGCAGCAAGGTGATATGGCTGCATTGTTAAGTAGACCATGTCTCCTTGCTCAAATTTTCTGTCGGTTCTCTTTAGATCTGCAAACTTCTTCATTCTGGCTTGAGCTTGCTCCAGATTATGTTTGATTTGAGTTTGCATGAACTCTCTTGCTTCCAAAAATTCTTTGGCTTCAGTGTCAATAGGGCCAGGGATGGAAACTTCATTGATCAATGGTGGAGGAAATCCATATAAACACTGGAATGGAGTGAACTTTGTTGCTGTATGGTAGGACGTATTATACCACCACTCTGCCAGTGATAGCCATGAGAGCCATTTCCTTGGTTCATTGAAAGTCATGCTTCTGAGATAGGCTTCAAGACACTGATTAACTCGCTCGGTTTGCCCATCAGATTGTGGGTGGTGAGCAGTACTCATCTTTAAACTGACATGTAAAGATTTGAATATGGCCTGCCAGAAATTGCTTGTAAATATTGTATCTCGGTCTGTCACTATCGATACAGGCATTCCATGGAGTTTGAAGATATTGTCGATGAAAGGTTGCACTACAGAGTGGACTGTGTAGGGGTGGGAAAGAGGAATGAAATGGGCATACTTTGTGAGTCGGCAAACCACAACTAGTATGAATTTTTTCCCTTGTGATTTTGGCAGGCCCTCCACGAAGTCCATGGATATGTGTCTCCATGCCATGTCAGGAATTGGTAAAGGTTCTAGAAGTCCCGGGTAATGGCAATGTTCACCTTTGGCTCTCTGACAAATAGGGCACTGTTGGATAAATGTTTCCACAGATTTCTTTAAGTTTGGCCAAAAAAATATCCTTTTAATCCTGTGATAAGTAGCTCTTACTCCAGAATGACCACCCATTGGAGATGAATGGAATGTGGTCAATAACTTCTGTCGAAATTCTTGGTCAGTACTAATATAAATCCTGCCTTTATATCTGAGTATTCCATCTTGATAAGAATAGTTGGGGAGTGTGGTGGAGCCAGCAGTAAGTTGTGTAATGAAAGCTGTACAACTGGTGTCATTTACATATGTCTTCTCGATGTCCTCGGACCATGAAGGAACAACTGCAGATATGGCAAACAGAGCAGGGATTCTGGAAAGTGCATCTACTGCCCTATTAGTTTTCCCTTTTTTGTATTCGATTGTATATGTGAATTCCAGTAACTTCAACATGAGCTTGTGTTGAATTCCCTCTGAAACTCTTTGTTCTGTAATGAACTTCAGGCTTTGGTGGTCTGTTCTGATTGTCAGAGAAGATCCTAGGAAATAGTGTCTCCACTTCCTTAGTGATTCCAAAATTGCTATAGCTTCTTTTTCATAGGTGGAGAGGGCAGTGGCTCTAGGGCCCAATGTCTTACTAAAATATGCAATAGGTCCTTTGTTCTGCATGAGGACAGCTCCGATTGCCGATCCAGAGGCATCACACTCCAATATGAAGGGAAGGGAGAAATCTGGAAGTGCCAGAACAGGAGCATGAGTTAAGCCGTATTTGAGTGTTTCAAAGGCCTTGGTTTGTGTATCTGTCCACAGAAAGGCATCCTTTTTGAGCAAATCATGTAGAGGTCTACAAATGTTACCATAGTCTTTGATAAATCTCCTGTAATATCCAGAAAGTCCAAGGAAACTTCTTAGTTCAGTGATGTTGCTGGGCTGGGGCCAATTACTCACTGCAGTGATCTTACTGGGATCTGTGGCCACTCCATGTTTAGATATTACATGGCCCAAGTACTCCACTGAATCAGAGGCAAAAATGCACTTGGAGAGTTTCAAGTAGAGCTGGTTAGCTTGGAGTATTTCAAAAACTGTAGTGAGGTGTTGTATGTGCTCTTCCATTGTCTTGCTGAAAATTAGTATATCATCAAAGAAGACAAGGACAAACTTCCTTAGATATGGTCCAAAGAGTAGGTTCATGAGGGCTTGGAAGGTTGCAGGAGCATTTGTCAGTCCAAATGGCATAACTAAATACTCAAAATGCCCAAAATATGTGCTAAAGGCTGTCTTGTGGATGTCCTCTGGTTTCATTCTGATTTGGTGATAACCAGATCTCAAATCTAATTTTGTAAAGATTGCAGCGCCAGATAATTCATCAATGAGATCTTCTATTACAGGAATTGGAAACTTGTTCTTCACAGTTTGATCATTTAATTTCCTGAAGTCCTGACATAATCTCCAAGAGCCCTCTTTCTTTTTAACTAGCAAAGCAGGGGCAGCATAGGGACTGGTACTAGGTTGAATAAGTGATTGTTCTAATAGTGTTTTCACTTGTTGCTCCATTTCTTCCTTTTGGTGGTGAGGTACTCTATAAGGTCTGACATTGGGAGGTACTGCATTTGGTTTGAGGGGAATTGCATGATCACAATCCCTGGGAGGAGGCAAGGAGGTGGGTTCTGCAAATAATGTGTCATACTGTTCCAGTAGTGGTTGGATAACTGCAGGGACCTGTGTTTGTTTAGCAGCTCTTTCAGGAGATATCAGGTGCAGACTTAGGACATATCCACTCAGCCCTTTGTTGCTCAGCTTTTCCAATTTCTCACTGCTGATAATCTTGATATGATCAGTGTAGTTGCAGTCAAGATATGTAACATATTGTAGACCATCCTTGGTGAAATGGACTTTTCTGGCCTTGTAGTCCAGTGAAATTGGACTATGGTGGTATAGCATGTCGCAGCCAATGACCATGTCATAACCCTGTAGGTCCAAGACTGTGAAAGTATGCTGATATTTGTCCCTGTCAATGCTGAAAGGAGCTTCAGGGAGATGGGCACCAGAAGTTAACAGGCCTCCTCCTGCTACTTTCACTCTATATTCCTGAGTATTAACCATTTTACAGTTTGTCGGTTGCCAGCCCATGGCATGCTTGCCGGTTGCCAGCCCATGGCATGCTTGCCGGTTGCCAGCCCAAAGGAGAAGATCTGCTGCATCTGGTGGCAGTCCTGGATAGGGGTGTTGAGGAACTCTGCGTCCTTGGGGTGAGCGTAAGAAGAAACAGGGCAGAGAGGTTAGTTAGTATGGCAATGGTTCAAGGGTTTAAATTGTTGGTTTGTTAGAATGTCATGGTTTGTGAGCTAAACACGATGTGGTCTTGGTAGTGCTCTGCCTCCAGAAGGATCGAGCAGGTGTCTTCATCCCATGAAGCACCGCTGAGGTCTCTGAGCTTGGACGCGGTGATCCACCTCGCTCTTCACTTCCTCAGGTGGTTGTACACCTGAGTCGAGGTGACCTCCAGGCCACAGAAGTCGAACACGTGCTTTGCAACAAGGTTCAAGTGCACCTCCTTGAAGCCTTTGTCAGTCCTCACCCCACTAACTATGCTCTCACACATCTTGTTAAGCACAAAAGTGAAGAGGAACGGCTGCCATTTCATGTTATTCCCCTGCCATCCTTCTTCTCCTTTGCGGCTGCCTTTTGAGCCAGCACAAATGGAGGAACCGTAGGCGGCACCTCGAAAACCTCTGAATCAGGAGGCATCTGGTCCATAGGAGGTTGGGAGTCCTCGACGTAGGACGGCGGGAACTGTCTCTCGGACAGCACGATGGCCTGACTAAACTCTTGCGTGGTCATGTCCTACAAACATAAGCGTCATCAACACCAAATCAATCAAAGCATACCACAACTCAACACGGCATAACAGAGCACTAATCATGGACACATGGATGATCTTGTTCAACACTTGCACACTAGAATACCACCAATCCATCCATGACCACTAGCTACCAACACTTGCCCACATGGAAACAACCCCTAGCATGCCAAATCCATCACAACTAACTACTACAACATCACAGTCAAACAGATCCGACGACCTAACCATACCACATGGACAGATCTAGCTAGAACTAGTAGAGAGGAGGTGGTGATTGAACTTACAGATGCCATCGGAACGGCCGCGGAGGAGGTGCCTGGCACGTCGGAGAGGAGGAGGAGTCGACCCGCCGCCACAGTCAACCGGTCGCCGGAGTAGTTGCGCCGCTTACCTCGTCGTCGAAGTGGATCCGCGCCGGAGGGAAAGCTCGAGAGAGGGTGAAATGGTGGCGGGAGTTTTGCCGCGGCGGTCACCCTTGATATATAGGGCGACCGAATTGGCTGGCGGTGACTCGAATTCGTCCCGCCGCTTTTTCGGAGATGCGCCATCGCTCCCGCCATCTCCCTGCCCTGCGCGGCGCGGAGTTTTCTTTCCCTGCATCGCTCGAGCCTGGCTCGCTGGAAACTGCCGATTCGGCTGTTCCTAGCGGGCCTGACTGAGGGGTGCTTTGAGGTTCGTGCTATGCAGGCCAAACAGTAAACACAGGCATCCAAACAACTCATTTTCATCCCGTGTGGGCCTGGCCCGACCTAATGCAGCCTACAAACACCCATAGCGTTTCGCACATAATACCTCGTCGCTTCAGAGATACTTCAGTGATAGACTGTTCTGTGCCAATCGCCGCAAAAAACTGTTGGATCTTGGGCTGGCATGGCATGCCCCAAATCTCCTTCCACTCCCATTTGTTTGGTACCGGTTAGAACACCCTGGTCGACCTTCATCTCTTTTCTGGATACACTCTGTATGCCGATTTGACTATTCTTGGATGCATGTCCACGGTGGGATGTAGCTACCAGTCCACGACATGATGTGTCTGCATTGCTTGCTTTGTTACTCTGCTGGGTCGCGGCTGCTTTATCACATCACGGCCTCACATCAATTTGACGATGGAACGAACTGTTGACAGCGATGATGAAGCATCTTCGGGATAATAAATCCTTTATGAAGCAGCTAGGTTTTGCCATACAATTTCTTCTTATTTTCAGGCCTGGTAGAATGATAATAACATAAACATCATCATGTGTCTTTTCTTCTCCCGTGTTTTAGATGTTTGTTATTTTTTTAACAATATATGATGCACCCAAGTGCTTTTCGCCATTTGGGAGTCCATTCACTCTTTCATACTCCTATGAAGTGATATATGGTGATCACATACATTTTTTTATTTTTATTTTTGCAGCATGGGGTTATAGGGAAATAAACTCTTGCAGTCTTATAACATGTTTGTCTTTTTCATAAGTTAAATCCTGGTTATATGTTTCACAATTTTCAGGAAATGAGGTTGGTCTTGGCCATTCCTACCTCCTTGGTATGTGTATATTTTCTCTGATAAGAAAACAATAATTAAAAAATGTTAGGATTTGCTAGATGTTTGAAGGAAGAATGAAGACATCAAATGCAGCAGATATATGTTGGATGTACATGATCAATGAACAAATCTTTACTTTCAGGTTTGTTATACCTTAGTGTATATGTATCACAAAATTGACAAAAAGCAATTTTGCTATCTTACACAGACATCGGAAATCTATTTTCTGATATATTTGTGCACAAATTTGTCCAGAATGTCATAGATATGTTTGTTCTCTGTATATGTGTTGCGCTTCTCAGCAATTATCACCTTCAGAGTTTTTTTTAACCTTTCTCCACACAAAAGCTCTTGTACTGAACTACTGTGTTTGGTTTGGAAGTACAATTAATCGGATTACTGTCTTATATTTTTGTAAATGATGGATTAGTGAATGCATTGTATCACCTCTCATTTTATGTTATTGTCAGATGCCGGTATTTACCTACTGAACATGGGTTTTTCAGTCCAAGTGCAATTCATTATTCATACTTCACTATTTGTCGTAACCATATCATGTTTACTTCAGTGTGACAATCTATCCTAGTAGCTTCCAATAATTCATAAACTTTAGACATGCATAAATCCCGCAGCAACGCGCAAGGGTATTATCTAGTTACCTTCAATTTCAACACCACTTTCATTTACCAGCTTATTTAGAGTACTATTTTTCACTTTATCAGCTCAGTTCCCACTAATCAGCGCATGCGCATGCATTTGGAATGAGAAAGAATTTATGGTGTGTGAAGACGTTGGGCATGCGAGTGTGCATGAGTGCAGAAGGTTATGCACAGTAACAGAGGGACTGTGTGTTCTATTCTCGTTTGATGCGTGGGAAAAAAGACTTGCCGACGAGCAGGCAAGCCAAACACCAAATGCTACACATTTTTTAGAGTGAGCGACACACAAAACGCTGCACATTTTTTAGATACAAGATTTCTTGCTTGTCTTTAATACTAATGCCTCCATAACTAAATATAAGACATTTTTGCAGTTCATGCGAAACATCTTATATTTAGTTACAGAGGTAGTAGAACGCTGCGGCAAACGGAACGGCAGGCCTCCCAGCAGCACCAAAAGGGCACCTGGAGAGGCTCGCGGCAAGTGTTAGGCGTTGGCGGCAGTCGAGCGAAGTGGCAAGCGGCTGATGCCAGCGCCACTAAAACCAGCAGAGCCGAAACAAACCTGCCCCTTTGTGACGAGGGGTCATAAAGCACAATTTGCTTGAAATGATCCTCTGATAAAATACTGATACAAAATACTGGCATATTAAATACTGATAAGATATGGAAAGGGTCACACAATTTGAGACAAGCCAGGACAAGGCAGTATCACCACCAACAATGCATGCGAGTGATAACATACAACAAGCCATGTCATGCATGCATATATGTTCACGGACCCGAACGAACAGATATATAGAGATACGGTAGCATGCAACGAACAGATATATAGAGATATGATAGCAAAATGTGACGTCACGCTTCATCACAAAGATAGCATAGTGCTAGGTAGCCAGAGTGCAGGTGATAATTAGAGAGTGAAGAACAAGCTGGGGCGCGATCCATGTTGGGCTGTCAATTTGCGGCCTTTACTTCAGTGGTGGTTTCCCCTGGCGTCAACTCTCCGCTCTGATTGACGCTGAGACGAACGAAGGAAACGGCGAGCACCATGAAGACGGCCGTCTTGGCAGTTAACTCTATCACACCCTGAGCTCTTCTTCCATACATCTTAACGCGCCTGCGGGTAGAGGGAGGTATTATGGAGGTCAAGTGAGATGATATGTAAACTCGTGTCAGACAAAAGAGGAAATTGAGGAAGAAATGGATCCAGGTATATATATATCCTACTCATAGCCGGTCGGTGGTGCAGAAAGATGCTTCTGGCCAGTAGGGTCCCCCGCCTTAGCTAAGGCATCATTGAGCTCCTTCTTCTTTAGCTCGGCATTAGACACCGCCTCATACAGCGCCTCCTTCTTCTGCTGGATCTCTTTCGCTTGCTGGATTCATGAGCAGAGATAATAATCAATCAATGTTGTTACTTTGTAGTATCATCAATCATAAAGAGTAAGCGCGATTGTGATTGTACTCCCTCCGTCCGGAAAAGTTTGTCCCTCAAATGAATGTGTCTAGCACCAAGTTCGTGCTAGATACATCCATTTGAGAGACCAGGTTGAGACAAGCTTTTTCGGACGGAGGGAGTAATTAAGAAGGATGGATACTGTCGTGCCTGCCAGTTAAGCGAGGTTGGATGTGTGCAGAGAGCAAAGCAGCATGCATGTGTAGCAAACCAGTAACAGAACCTCCGCGTTTTTTACGCAAACATTGCGGGGCGGCGGAGGGGGTAAATAATACCAGCAAGTGCAGGAAGCAGAGGTACACATGTTGCATTGATAAAGGGATGAGCAAAAAAAAAAAAGGTCATGATGCTCAGATCAGCCAGGACAATAAGGTTGGCAGATGATATGATTTGCAAGCGGCAGTAGGTTGAGGTCAGGATAAACAAGTATGGGGATGATAAGCAAGTGATTTTGCTCTAGTTGCATTGATAAGGTTGGCAGATGATATGATTTGCAAGCGGCAGTAGGTTGAGGTCAGGATAAACAAGTATGAGGATGATAAGCAAGTAATTTTGCTCTTGTTTCTTCTAGTTAGTAGCTAATACTAGAAGATAGAGACACGTGCATGCTGCTGTTTGTATTGTTGCACAGAAGAATTCGACCATCCCTGGCTACAGTCGCGAGATGATTTGTGAGAAGAAAAAGAAGAAAGAAATGTCGATTTTGGTTAAGCTACCTCGCTGGAGAGGTGGCGGGAGCGCATGAGCCTGCTTGGCACGAGCCGGCGGCGCTCCTCCGCCTGCGCTCGCTGGAGCAGGGAGCCACCGAGCCTCCTCGCCGCGCATCGAACCGCCGCCATCGTCTCCGGCCTGCCAACAATTGGTTAGGGATTAGGATAAAAAGTCCGTCACGGATCGCCACCGCCGGCCGGCCGGACGGCGGCGGCTCCCCAGCTCCCCACCCCCACAAACCATCGATCGGGTTGCAGCCGAGGAGATTTCGGTAGGTTTTAGTGAGCGTACCTTGCGGATCTGGTCGTTCCTTCTTCCTCGCGCGGCTAGGGTTCCTCGCTCGCCTCCGCCGGGAAGAACGAAGGGGGAAGTGGGTGGGGTGGTTTTCCTAGCGCTCTTTCCGGAAGATGCGGTGCGCCAGCTTATACTCTTGCGAGCAGGCCCGGCCCACCTATGCGCTTGTTCTAATTTTTCTTTTCACAAAAGAGGCCCGGTTCTTTCTTTGTTTTTTTCCCTTTGGCATATATATATATATATATATATATATATATATATATATATATATATATATATATATATATACACACATATAATATTTTGAGAACAAATATAAAGCAGGGCTAGTTATCTTGAGGGAGAGAATTCTTCTCCATTGCTCTCTAGGGCACATCCTCTACATGTTATGCCAATCATCTTTCTCCCTGTTTTCATCGCTCCTCGGTTACAAATCACAGCTCGTCGCCACCCTACCACGACGCACATGATGGCGGGCAACATACCGCTGATCCCTAATGGAAAATCCCCCATTCCAAAATGCTGATGAGAATGTCCATAAATTTAGTAAGACGGGACTCAAAAGAGCTCCAACACATTGATTAGGTAGCACTCCCTCCGTCCCATAACTTAAAACGGTTTTTGAGACTCGAAAAAACGTCTTACATTATGGGACGGAGGGAGTAGTTGATGTCCTTCCTCTGCCAACACACATCAATTAAGCGACTCTTGATGTCCCTATACGACATAAGCAAATGACTCTTGTTGTCCCTTTGATGGTACTTACTCTGTAAACAAATACTCCTACCGTTCCCTAATATGACCTTTTAGCCTTTTCTTGATTCGTATGTATCTAGACACATTAGTATGTATGTTCACTCATTTTAGTATATATGCAGTCAATGTTTTGAAATAGCTAAAAAGCTCAGTACAATAAAGACAAAGTAGTTATCTAATCTCTCTCTCTCTCTCTCTCTCTCTCTCTTGCGGATTAAAAAGTCATATATTTCTTTACAGTGGGAGTATTATTCTATTATTAAATCAAGGAATCTTCTAGAACATTTACTAACCCCATCTCGAGACAATAACAATTGGTAAATACATAGGGGTGTTGCGTACAAGAGAGCCAAAAAACCGTGTCCACCTCACGTGTGGTCGCCTCGTATGAGAACTAGGGTTTGTGTGGAGAGAGGGTTTGATCGAAATATCATATTGGATGTTTGCCCCGTTTGATTATGCCTGCGGTTGTCCCCTCCCTATTGGGAGGCCTTATGTAGTCGGTCGTGGCTAAGTTCTCAGAGTCTGGAGTCGGTTGGTAGATACCTGAAATACAGAAGGCATAGTTAGATACGTAGTGTCTTGTGTCCCAAGGTGGCGATGCACCCTATATTGTCAATGCAGTTCGGCTAGCAGGCTGGGTCGTCCCCATGGTCATTGTGCCTCTTATGTCCTCCGTGGATACACCACGATGAAAGGATGGGTCTTGTCGCCACTAACCGCCAAGCTCTTCAAGTCCTCGAATGTTGATCCTTTGAATCCCCTTCGTCCGAACCAAGGTTCAAGGTTGTTATCAAACTGAGCATGCCTTGTCGTCGATTGGCCGACTAGCCCTGATAAGCTCAAAAGTACCTGAAATAAGTTTGTTACACTAGTAGGGAAACCCTTATAGAGATAGTAAACTAGTGGCGCAGCACGATAATGGGACGCCGACGCTATTCTGGCAAAATAGTAGTGACGTTGAAAAAAAAACTAGCGTTGCTGACATCACATCATTACATGCCTCCCTATACGAGAAACGTCAGTAGCTCATGAACCCTAGCAGACAAAAGTAGTGGTGGCGCCTACGGGGCCCAACGCCATTAATATCTCAAAAAATAGTGGCGATTGTTATCGCGACGACCGCCACAAGTTCATTGTCCCGGACCCACGGAAGTATTATTAAGTTGGCCTATGTATCCCCATCAGTATTTAATTAAGGTTCAAAAATCCATGTGGAGACTTCCTCGCCATATTTATCACCGACGTTTCTTTCTTGTCTCTTGTGGTGCCTTTTTCATATGATCCCAGTGTGGCATCCAACAAATGACAACCAAGGTAGTCTCGGGCCTTAATGACTCGAGCAATGAGCGATTTTGGTTCCTGCATTAACCTCCATGCATGTCGGGCTAAAAATGCCAAGTTTAATAGCTCGATATCCCAGAATCCCATCCCCCCATAAACTTTGGCTTCGACATAGTCTTCCAAGACACCCACGGAGGTTTCCTTTGCCCTTCCTTACTGCCCCACCAGAATCTCCGTATCAGCCCATTAATATATTCACACAAGCCGCGGGGTAATTACAAGCAACCCATTAAGTATGTTGGAATCAATTGAGCAATAGATTTTATGAGTACTTTTCCACCGGCAGGTAGGCACTTTTCTTTGCATCCCTGAACTCGTTTCTAGATTCTATCTTTGTGTTATTTGAAACATCCTTCCTTTGATCTCCCCATATCCTATGGCAGCCCCAGATATTACAAGGATTCATTTTAAACCTCAAGAATATTTTTAGTGCTAGCTCGGAGTGGCTTAGCAACACCCTTAGTGAAATATATTGAAGACTTATCAACATTTATTCTCTAAGCAGAAGCATCACAGTATTGCTTTAAGAGGTCCCTCACTCTTGTGGCACTGTCACCCGTAGCCTCGAAGAAAAGAAGACCATCGTCTGCAAAGAGTAGATGATTAACTACATGTGCATTGGCCGCCACAGAGACACCACAAATTACTTCTCCTTGAGCCTTCAAAATGCATGAGAGACCCTCCGCAACAACCAGGAAGAGGTATGGCGAGAAAGGGTCACCCTGCCGTACACCTCGAGTAGGGCTGAATCTATCCAAAATGCCAGCATTAAAATGTTGGGGAACGTTGCATGGGAAAAAAAATTCCTACGCTCACCAAGATCAATCTAGGAGATGACCATCTACGATAGGAAAGATTGCATCTACATACCCTTGTAGATCGCTAAGCGGAAGCGTTAAGAAACGTGGTTGATGTAGTCGAACGTCTTCGCGATCCAATCACGATCCGTCCCGCGAACTCCCGATCGAAGTGTCGAACGGACGGCACCTCCGCGTTCAACACACGTACGGATTGATGACGCCTTCACCTCCTCGATCTAGCGAGCGATGGTGAAGTAGTAGCTCGAGTCCTCCAGCAGCACGACGGCGTGGTGGCGGTGGTGGTGGAGAAATCTCAGCAGGGCTCGCCAAGCCTCACGGAGAACAAGAAGGACTACGAGGGAGAGAGAGGGCAGCGCCGTGGCATAGATGGGTGCGGCTGCCCTCCCTCTACCCCTCTATATATAGAGGGAAGGGAGGAGGAGGGGCGCCCTAGATCCCATCTAAGGGGGCGGCGGCCAGAAGGCAGATGGGATCTCCCCTAGGGAAACCCTAGGGTGACTTGCCCCCCAAGCCAGGTGGAGGGAACCCTAGATGGGGCGCCCCACATCTTCTGGCTATGTGAGATGGGGTGAGGGGGTGCACAGCCCTGGTTTGCCCCCTCCCCTTGGCCCATGAGGCCCCCCAACACTTGCCGGGGCCGCCCGAAACCCCTTTCGGTCACGCTGGTCATCACCCGGTACCCCCGGAACACTTCCGGACTCCAATACCCTTCGTCCAATATATCAATCCTCACCTCTGGAGCCTTCTGGAGTTCCTTGTCATGTCCGGGATCTCATCCGGGACTCCGAACAACCTTCGGTAACCACCATAACAACTCAACTATACTTATATCGTCACCAAACATTAAGTGTGTAGACCCTGCGGGTTCGAGAACTATGCAGACATGACCGAGACACCTCTACGGTCAATAACCAATAGCGGGACCTGGATGCCCATATTGGTTCCAACATATTCTACGAAGATCTTATCGGTCGAACCTCGCCAAGGATTCAGCTAATCCCGTGTGCAGTTCCCTTTGTCTATCGGTATGTTACTTGCCCGAGATTCGATGGTCGGTATCTCCATACCTAGTTCAATCTCATTACCGGCCAGTCTCTTTACTCGTTCTGTAATACAAGATCCCGTGGCTAACTCATTAGTCACATTGCTTGCAAGCTCATTGTGATACTGTATTACCGAGTGGGCCCTGAGATACCTCTTTGTCATATGGAGTGACAAATCCCAGTCTTGATCCATGCCAACTCAACAGACACCCTCGGAGATACCTGTAGAGCACCTTTATAGTCACCCAATTACGTTGCGACATTTGGTACACACAAGGTACTCCTCCGATGTCAGTGAGTTGCATGATCTCATGGTCATAGGAACATATGCAGAAAATGATAGCAATAAACTTGACACGATCACATGCTACGTTTATAGTTTGGGTCTTGTCCATCACATGATTCTCCTAATGATGTGATCCCGTTATCAAATGACAACTCATGTCCATGGCTAGGAAACCATAGCCATCTTTGATCAATGAGCTAGTCCAGTAGAGGCTTACTAGGGACATGTTGTTGTCTATGTATCCGCACATGTATTTGAGTTTCCAATCAATACAATTAAAGCATGGATAATAAACGATTATCATGAACAGGGAAATATGATAATAACCAATTTATTATTGCATCTAGGGCATATTTCCAACAGTCTCCCACTTGCACTAGAGTCAATAATCTAGTTCACATCACCATGTGATTAACACCCAATTAGTTCTGGGGTTTGATCATGTTTTGCTTGTGAGAGAGGTTTTAGTCAATGGGTCTGCAACATTCAGATCCGCGTGTACTTCACAAATTTTTATGTCATACTGTAGATGCTGCTACCATGCTCCACTTGGAGCTATTCCAAATAGCTGCTCCACTATACGTATCCGGTTTGCTACTCAAAGTCATCCGGATTTGTGTCAAAGCTTGCATCGACGTAACCCTTTACGCTGAACTCTTTATCACCTCCATAACCGAGAAACTCTACTCAGAGTCATCCAGATTGGTGTTAAAGTTTGCATCGATGTAAACCTTTATGCCGAACTCTTTATCACATGCATAACCGAGAAACATTTCCTTATTTCTCTAAGGATAATCTTGACCGCTATCCAGCGATCCACTCCTGGATCACTCTTGTACCCCCTTGCCAGACACGTGGCAAGGCACACATCAGGTGCGGTACACAACATGGCATATCGCATAGAGCCTATGGCTAAGGCATAGGGGACGACCTTTGTCTTTTCTCTTTCTTCTGCCGTGGTCGAGCTTTGAGTCCTACTCAACTTCACACCTTACAACTCAGGCAAGAACCCCTTCTTAGACTGATCCATTTTGAACTCCTTCAAAATCATGTCAAGGTATTTGCTCTGTGAAAGTCTTATCAGGCGTCTTGATATATCTCTATAGATCTTGATGTATCTCTATAGATCTTGATGCCCAATATGTAAGCAGCTTTACCCAGGTCTTCCTTTGAAAAACTCCTTTCAAACAACCCTTTATGTTTTTCAGAAATTCTACATCATTCCCGATCAACAATATGTCATCCACATATACTTATCAGAAATGTTGTAGTGCTCCCACTCACTTTCTTGCAAATACAAGCTTCTCCGTAAACTTGTATAAACCCAAACGCTTTGATCACCTCATCAAAGCGAAAGTTCCAACTCCGAGATGCTTGCACCAGTCCATAGAAGGATCACTGGAGCTTGCATACCTTTTAACATCCTTAGGATCGACAAAACCTTCTGGTTGTATCACATACAACCTTTCCTCACGGAAACCGTCAAGAAAACTTTGTTTTGACATCCATCTGCCAGATTTCGTAATTGAAAATGCAGCAACTGCTAACATAATTCCAACAGACTTTAGCATCACTATGAGTGAGAAAGTCTCATCATAGTCAACTCCTTGAACTTGTCAGAAACTTCTTTGCGACAAGTCGAGCTTCGTAAATGGTGACATTACCATCAGCCTACACTAGTACGCGTCGGTGCTATACAAATGGTTTTTAACCCCTTTCTGCGACGGCATTTGGAACCGTCGCCTAGTGAGTGTGGGCGATAGGGGGGTCCTTCCCACACGACCCAGAAACCGTTGGGGATATGCCCTCCTGGCACACACGCTCGGCAAAATGAGGTCGTGTGCGACCGGCGAGCGCTCAAATATGGAAATACGTACAGTAGAGCTAAAAAAATATAATTATACAGGCGAAATTGTTTCCGGTCGCAAGTACATCCCACACAGTCAGTCCCCGCTAAACGTTTCTGTTCGTATGTACATCCCACACAGTCGCTCCAAGGTAAACATTTCCGTTCACAGGTACATCACACACAATTTTTCCCGTTAAATCGTTTGTGATAGCGTTGCCATTGCACACGATATTAACAATTTTATCGTTTGCGTTATTGAATGCATCACACACGGTCCGTAGAAGAAACTATGTGGCAAAGGCTGTCCATCACACACAGTTTTTATATAGTAAACGTTTGCGCAAGGTGGCCTAACGCAAACAATTTTCAAGAGAAAGTCGTGTGTGATTGTTCATTGATCCAACACGGTTTATTCCTAGAAACTGTGTGCGTTGCCTGAGGTCATCGCCCACGGTATTTTTTCAATAACCGTTTGCAATAGCAAAACCCAATTAGCAGGCTAATTCGCCATTAGTAGGCTAATTGCCCTATTATTAATAATCCATTTATAAATCTAATTGACATTCATATTAAGCACATAATATATTTCATTTCCATATTAAGGAAGCAGAATTTCATAATTGAAATACATCAGAGTACAATATGATATAGCTTCAGCACTCAGCTACCCCATTACACAACTGCACCAGCACCAAGTTTCACATGCAACATGTAGAACCTTTCGAAATTAGCATCATAGACGGTATATAGACAGATGCATCTCATCTGGAAAACCGCTGAAGCGGAAGGCGAATATTGATCCTTCATTCATGTTGAAGGTCTTTGCAACTTTAGGCCAGTGCCTGTGGATGATTGACCGTCCGTCCTTCGTCCTCTTCAGAAACACTTCAATATTGAATCGTAGGTGTTGTATGAAAACCTTCCTCGCCTCCTGACCATAGAGGTGGTTTGAGAGGTAATCATCAGTGAACTGCTTTGCAAAGGCCTGAAAACAAGGATGCGCATAAATATCTTCTCTATATTGGAAATGGGGCAAAGGAATAAAAAAGGCAAGGTATAATAGTTAGTAGCATCTTGTAGTGAACTGATGTCTTCTTCATTGTGCAGACAAAGATCTTGTTGTTTTTTGTCGCTAATTTCTTTATCCTAACAATCTTTCTGAGTTTATTGATTTGATTGATATTCATGGACAACTCATTTTCCCATATGCAAAAAGGGTCGAACAGTGGGTCAAAACCTCTGACAGCAGGACCTACATGTGCAAGACCAAATAGTTAAAAACCTAAATATTAGAATGGTTCCTGCAATTGCATAATAATGTGCTATTAGACAACGGACCATGCACGTGCTAACCTCGATTGTAAACCTCAGTGCTTCCCATTGTTTTCCTGCAACACATATAAGGTAGTTAGTCATCAAGTTAAGTAAGGGTTCGCATGCTATCAGTAAAATATGTTGATGAAAAATAAGCACATTGCAGATTCATCAGATTAATTCAAGCCACATGGAAAACCCATTTATCCAAACCAAGCATGATTAAGAACTAGGAAATATAGCACTTGTATATATTTTTCATGTATCAAGTGCAGCCAAATTTGATTTATTCCTCACATGCACAACAATAAAAAATTCTACCCATGACAATTGGACATCGCATTGCAGAATTGAACCAAGCAGTTAACTAAACACCACAATAAATGAACCAAACATTAACTGAGCACCACATTGCACAATATAACATACTCCTAATAGAAGATCAGACAGTTAACCAAACCAAGCATGCTTAACAACTTGTAAATATAGCAATTGTATTTGTTTCTCATGTATTTACTACAGCCAAATTCAATTTATTCCTCACATGGTATACAATAATAGAATGCACCCACAACTATTGAACATCGCATTGCAGAATTGAACCAAACAGTTAACTAAATACCACAACACAAATGAACCAAACGTTAACTGAGCACCACATTGCACAATGTATAACCAAACCAAGCATGCTTGACAACTTGGAAATATAGCAATTATATTCGTTTCTCATGTATTTTGTAAAGATAAATTCGATTTATTTCTCACATGGGAGACAATACAAAATTGTAGCCTGAAGAATTGAACATCACATTTGCAGAATTGTACCAAACAGTTAACTGAAGACGACAACTAATTAACAAAACAGTTAATAAGTGAGCACCACACTGCACGACATATAGAACATATACACTAGAGCAACAGATTGCATGGTAAAATTAGATAGCACAATTCACTAGAATTTGTGAAGAAAAGGCAGGAGCAGCACACGCAACGGGTAAACCCAGCATGCTTAACCGGCGTAGCTAGCAAATGGCAAGGTGCTCCTCCAAGATCTGGGGATCGGCACGAATGGCAGCCATCGCGACCTCATCCGCGCATGCGGCCGCGATTTGCTTCTCCGCTGCCAAATGCTCCTTGAGATCCTGGCTATACTGCGTGCACCATGGCTTAGGGCGGCGCTTATTTGGTGGAGGGGTCGGTGATTTGGGTGGAAGGTGTCGCGCTCGCGCCGGTGGTCGGGGCATGTTGGATGTGGAAGGAGGAGGAGGATGGGGGTCGGGTGTGGATTACCTGCCTGGATAGACAAGGCCGAGCAGCGTGAAGGAGGGTCACCGGCGAGGAGGCGGCGCTGCAAGCAAGGAGTGAAGGTTTCAACTTGGAAAGGAAGGCGGAAACAGGGGAAATGTCACTACTAGGGAAAACCTTATACACAGAATCTTATCAGTAGCGATGGTTAAAAACATGCGCTACTGCTATCTACCAGTAGCGCGTTCCACGCGAAAAGCGCTACTAATATAACCGCCCCACCGTTTCCGGCAGGCTAGGTATAGTAGTAGCGCTGGAACATGTACATCGCTACTGCTATTGGTCTTATCAGTAGCGCTTTTCCTGTGAATGCGCTGCTCGTATGCGGGACTTATCCCCAAATTTCCCTCTGGCCCCCACGCCCCGATCGACCATCTTCTTCCTTCCCTCACTCCCCGCTGCCTCGCTCCTCCGCCGCCGCCACATTGCCGTCGCCACCGCATTGCCGCCTCCATCCTCGGTATGCCCTCCTCCCTCCTCTCCCTCCTCCTCCGGCCACCCCCTCCTCCCTCCTCATCCTCCTCCGGCCGCCCCTCCTTCCTCCTCTCATCTCCATTCCCCCTCCTCCCGTCCGTCTCCCCTTCTCCTCCCTCCGTCCTCCCCTTCCTCCTCGTCTCCTCCCTCCTTCCTCCCCTCCTCCTCTCCTCCTCCCTCCCCCCCCCCCTTCTGCCCTCGTCCATTCCGCTCTTCTGCCAGTACCTCATCTCCTCCTCCTCACTCTGTTCTTGCAGAGAGTAGATTTTTTTAGTAAATTAGTAAAAATTCAAACTAGCCAGGTTAACTAGGCTGGCTAGCTAGGTTAACTAATTTAATTAGGTTAATTATCTAGGTTAACTAGCTAGGTTATTTATAGTAAGTGCTTAATACAACTAGTTTATTTATAGCAAGTGCTTAATTGAACTAGTTTATTTATAGTAAGTTCTTAATAGAATTAGTTTATTTATAGTAAGTGCTTAATAGAATTAGTTTATTTATAGTAAGTGCTTAATAGAATTAGTCTATTTTGTTTATATTTTGTTTATGCAGAAATCAAGTTTGCCCCTGCCTCATCCCCGCAGTCGTCCCCATCGTCGACCCCTTAAGACCTCTAGGTGAGAATAGCCAAATGATAATGTGTTGTAAATGTCGATGATGAAAATGCTAGTGCCATATAGTTGCCATGTCATTGATGTCGACCCCTTCTTGTTTGCAATGTGCCTTCGAGTGGCCTATGTTTTGCCGGAGTGTTGATTCATTTCCGTTCCGTCAAATTTCAGGCGCTCGATATGTCCTATTTTAGCAAAGGTCATGCCGGATTTTTCCGTGAATTTAAGCCTGACTTGTGCTAGAATATGTAGGAAATATCGAATGCCTCGGATTTGCTAGTAAGAGAATCAAATGATTGATTTTCAATTAATGTTTCAACTATGAACATAGGAAATGTCTGATGACGAAAATGATTTCGGTATGTGCGAATACTGCGAAGACGAGCGCGGCATGTGCGACAGAAATTTCCTAGTTGATGGTAGGCGCTTCAGCATCAAGCTGGATGAGACCTTCGAAGTGGATACAGTAAGTCACAATGACAAGTCTTTTTTCGTAATTAAGCATGATTACTTCTTTTGCTTCAACTTATAATTTTAATTCTTTACTATTCTACTAGCGTATCCCATGCCATGCAAGAATTTTTGTCTTGGATAAGATTGGTTTCAGTCCTATGAAAACTATGGAGATAAAGAAAGTTAACTTGAAGACCGGGCATGGTTATACTTTCGCCGCAAAATTATACAATGCAGACACCTACACCTATTTTGAATGCAAAACTTGGCAAGCACTATACAAGGCTTATGCATTTGAGCCTGATATGGTTATCACATTTGATATTCGTCCGGAAGATGATATTGAAGGTAATATCGACATCTGGGTCGATGTGCAGACGCCTCCAGTTCTACCTTTATGTGAGTTTCTCAGCCATATTTATGTCTTCGATATTATTTATTCAAAAATAGTTGACAACTAATTTCTATTGACAGCTTATTTTCATTCAAGCAAACATGTCCTGGACTTAAAAATCTTAGTACTCAAAACATGCGACCAATAGTGTTAGTATTGAACTACGGTCACATCTATTTAGGAAAGATGGTAAGATTTTTACTATTTGTCCTGAGTGCATCTTTTGCATACATTATTTTTTAAGCTAAACTTCATTGCTAAGTATGTTACTATGATGTTCTTCAACAGGGACTCCCGATGATAATTGTGCCTCATTGGATCGAGACTAAAGGTCGCATGTCCATGGTTAGCTTACGGCCAAGATATCCTACATTGCACTTTAGTGCATTCAGGATTTCTAACACCAAGGAATGCTTAATAGTCAAAGACTGGAGCAAAATTGTGAAGGATCGCAGAGAAATACTAGGGGGCAGCAATCAGAAGCACAACCCACAATTAGGATACATGTTCATCTGCATGCTCCAATATGATGAAGCAGGAGTGCTACACATGTTTTATGCTATTTTACCTGAGAGAGAGCAGCAGGGGTGAGTAGCTAGCTAGAATGAGTTTATGACTATGATGATTAAATAGTTAGTGTTGGTGGTAATGACTATGATGATTATTATTAGCTAGTGTTGGTGGTGATTAGATAGGTACCGTAGATAGTGTTGGTGGTGATTAGCTAGCTAGAATGAGTTTGAAGATGATAATGTGCTACACTATGACTATTATGATTAAATAGCTAATGTTGGTGGTAATGACTATGAGGATGATTAAATAGGTTGTGTTGGCGGATTAGATTCTAGTGGAGGCAACATGTGGTGCACATCGAAAGTACTACTAATCCAAACTAGATCAAGTTTGGATTAGTAGTATAGTTTCGAGATGCACCACATGCTGCCTGCACTTGAACCTAATCCACCTTCATTTTACACACTGTTATAACAACCTCATAATTGGTACTGTACCAAAATTTGTATAACGGTGTATAAATACATCAAAAATAAAAAAATAAAAATAGTATACTAGTAGCGCGGGAACGAAAACACGCTACTACTAGTTATATTAGCAGTAGCGCTAGAAACAACACACGCTGCGGCTATTTGTCTTAGCAGTAGCGTTTGTCGCACGCGCTACTGCTAAGGAATAGTTGTAGTGCCTTACTAGTAGCACGGCCACACACTACTAGTATGCTTTAAACCTGCGCTACTACTAGGCTTTTCCCTAGTAGTGTGTGGCTTTTGGTAAGGGGGAGGGGGCGGGGAGGTAGATATTTCCGCGGAAGCCAAAAATTTGGAATCGCTTCAGCGAAAAAACTGGCGCGCAAAGTGTTGATAACCCACAAGTATAGGGGATCGCAACAGTTTTCGAGGGTAGAGTATTCAACCCAAATTTATTGATTCGACACAAGGGGAGCCAAAGAATATTCTCAAGTATTAGCAGTTGAGTTGTCAATTCAACCACACCTGAAAGACTTAATATCTGCAGCAAAATATTTAGTAGCAAAGTAGTATGGAAGTAACGGTAACGGTAGCAAAAGTAACAGTAGCAGTTTTGTAGTAATTGTAACAGTGGCAACGAAAAAGTAACTAAGGAAAGATCAATATGTGAAAAGCTCATAGGCAATGGATCAATGATGGATAATTATGTCGGATGCGATTCCTCATGCAACAGTTATAACATAGGGTGACACAGAACTAGCTCCAGTTCATCAATGTAATGTACGCATGTATTCTGAATATAGTCATACGTGATTATGGAAAATAACTTGCATGACATCTTTTGTCCTACCCTCCCGTGGCAGCGGGGTCCTATTGGAAACTAAGGGATATTAAGGCCTTCTTTTAATAGAGTACCGGACCAAAGCATTAACACTTGGTGAATACATGAACTCCTCAAACTACAGTCATCACCGGGAGTGGTCCCGATTATTGTCACTTCGGGGTTGCCGGATCATAACACATAGTAGGTGACTATTAACTTGCAAGATAGGATCAAGAACTCACATATATTCATGAAAACATAATAGGTTCAGATCTAAAATCATGGCACTCGGGCCCTAGTGACAAGCATTAAGCATAGCAAAGTCATAACAACATCGATCTCAGAACATAATGGATACTAGGGATCAAACCCTAACAAAACTAACTCGATTACATGATAAATCTCATCCAACCCATCACCGTCCAGCAAGCCTACGATGGAATTACTCACGCACGGCGGTGAGCATCATGAAATTGGTGATGGAGGGTGGTTGATGATGACGATGGCGACGGATTCCCCTCTCCGGAGCCCCGAACGGACTTCAGATCAGCCCTCCCGAGAGAGATTAGGGCTTGGCGGCGGCTCCGTATTGTAAAACACGATGAATCCTTCTCTCTAATTTTTTTCTCCCCGAACGTGAATATATGGAGTTGGAGTTGAGGTCGGTGGAGTCTCAGGGGGCCCATGAGGCAGGGGGCGCGCCCTGCACCCTCGTGGATAGGGTGTGGGCCCCCTGGTGCTGATTCTTTCGCCAGTATTTTTTATTAATTCCAAAAATATTCTCTGTGAAGTTTCAGGTCATTCCGAGAACTTTTATTTCTGCACAAAAATAACACCATGGCAGTTCTGCTGAAAACAGCGCCAGTCAGGGTTAGTTCCATTCAAATCATGCAAGTTAGAGTCCAAAACAAGGGCAAAAGTGTTTGGAAAAGTAGATACGTTGGAGACGTATCAACTCCCCCAAGCTTAAACCTTTGCTTGTCCTCAAGCAATTCAGTTAACAAACTGAAAGTGATAAGAAAAACTTTTACAAACTCTGTTTGATCTTGTTGTTGCAAATATGTGAAGCCAGCATTCAAGTTTTCAGCAAAGATTATGAACTAACCATATTCACAATAACATTTAGGTCTCATGTTTACTCATATCAATGGCATAATCAACTAGCGAGCAATAATAATAAATCTCTGATGACAACACTTTCTCAAAACAATCATAATATAATATAACAAGATGGTATCTCGCTAGCCCTTTCTGAGACCGCAAAACATAAATGCAGAGCACCCCTGAAGATCAAGGACTGACTAGATATTGTAATTCATGGTAAAAGAGATCCAGTCACAGTCATACTCAATGTAAGTTAATAGCAATGCATGCGAATGACAGCGGTGCTCTCCAACTGGTGCTTTTTAATAAGAGGATGATGACTCAACATAAAAGTAAATAGATAGGCCCTTCACAGAGGGAAGCAGGGATTTGCAGAGGTGCCAGAGCTCGAGTTTTGAAACAGAGATAAATAATATTTTGAGTGGCATACTTTCATTGTCAACATAACAACCAAGAGATCTCGATATCTTCCATGCTACACACATTATAGGCGGTTCCCAATCAGAATGGTAAAGTTTATACTCCCCCACCACCAACAAACATTAATCCATGGCTTGTCCGAAACAACGGGTGCCTCCAACTAACAACAATCCTGGGGGAGTTTTGTTTGCAATTATTTTGATTTAAGCATGGGACTGGGCATCCCGGTTACCAGCCATTTTCTCGTGAATGAGGAGCGGAGTCCACTCCTCGTGAGAATAACCCACCTAGCATGGAAGATATAGACAGCCCTAGTTGATACATGAGCTATTCGAGCATACAAAACAGAATTTCATTTGAAGGTTTAGAGTTTGGCACATACAAATTTACTTGGAACGGCAGGTAATTACCACATATAGGAAGGTATGGTGGACTCATATGGAATAACTTTTGGGGTTTATGGAAGTGGATGCACAAGTAGTATTCCCGCTTAGTACAAGTGAAGGCTAGAAAGAGACTGGGAAGCGACCAACTAGAGAGCGACAACAGTCATGAACATGCATTAAAATTAATCAACACTGAGTGTAAGCATGAGTAGGATATAAATCACCATGAACATAAATATCGTGGAGGCTATGTTGATTTTGTTTCAACTACATGCATGAACATGTGCCAAGTCAAGCCACTCGAATCGTTCAAAGGAGGATGCCACCCTATCATACCACATCACAACCATTTTAATAGCATGTTGACACGCAAGGTAAACCATTATAAACTCCTAGCAAATTAAGCATGGCATGAGCAACTATAATCTCTAATTGTCATTGCAAACATGTTTCATTCATAATAAGCTGAATCAGGAACGATGAACTAATCATATTTACAAAAACAAGATAGGTCGAGTTCATACCAGCTTCTCTCATCTCAATCAGTCCATCATATATCGTCATTATTGCCTTTCACTCGCACGACCGGACGGTGTGGATAATAATAATAGTGCACGTGCATTGGACTAAGCTGGAATCTGCAAGCATTTAATACATGGGAGAAGACAAGGTAATATGGGCTCTTGGTTAAGTCAACAATAATGCATATGAGAGCCACTCAACATTTTCATCATGGTCTTCTCCTCTCGACCCCCAAAGAAAAGAAAAGAAATAAAACTATTTACACGGGAAAGCTCCCAACAAGCAAAAGAAGAACGAGAAATCTTTTTGGGTTTTCTTTTTAATTACTACTACTACAGGCATGGAAAGTAAACTAGCTAAAAGCTACATCTAATTTTTTTGTTTTTCTTAAGGTTTTTTCAAACACACAAGAAAAAGGCTTAGAAAGGAAAATAAACTAGCATGGATAGTACAATGAAAAAGTATGAACACCGACAACTGGCATGGGTGTGTGAACATGAATGTAATGTCGGTGAGAAATACGTACTCCCCCAAGCTTAGGCTTTTGACCTAAGTTGGTCTATGGCCATGGCTGGCCTGGCGGATATCCAAAGTTGTAGCTGGGGTCGTACTGAGATGCAACAGCTACTGCCTCAAGAGCTGCAGCTTGGAGGCGAGCTGCCTCCGTCCTCCTCTCGTACTCGTTCGCCTCCTCCCTGGTTATAACATATCTCCTTTTTGCCTGAAAGTCAAAGAAGGTAGGAGCAGGGAGAGCAACATGGACAGTGCGACGTCTGTCAAAGATTAGTCGGTACTGGAGGAACTGTTCATTCCTCTCAACAAACTGATGGCGAACCATAGCATTATAATCTAGATAAGCAGGAGGCAACCTAATACCATTTTCACGTATGGGTACATCAAGATAATTAGCTACACGAGTTGCAAAAATTCCACCAAACAAATCTCCACTTGTACCGTTAAGATGCAACCTTCGTGCAATAATGGCCCCCAAGTTATATTGTTTATCACCTAATACCGCACTCTTGAGGACACAAAGATCTGGAACGCACATGTGACAAGCCTCATCTTTACCGTTAATGCATCTACCTATGAAGAGAGCGAAATAATGTACGGCAGGGAAATGAATGCTCCCTATGGTAGCTTGTGTGATTTCTCTAGATTCCCCCACAGTGATACTAGCAAGAAAATCTTTATATTCAGATTTGCGAGGTTCACTAACATTACCCCACTGCAGGAGTTTACAGGCAATAATAAAATCTTCTAGGTCCATGGTATATGATTTATCATAGAGATCAAATAAGACCGTGTGAGAATTGCGCGAAGATGTAAATTTAAACCTCCTCACAAAGGAATCAGTTAGGTAGTGGTATTGTAAGCACTTATCTGACACGAAGTTCTCAAGATCAACATTACGCACATACGCGTCAAATTCATCCCTGATACTTGCTTGGACCATAAACTCCTCTGACGGCCATTCACAGGGCCGCACTTCAGCTTCCCTCGGTGGTTCATCGTCCAGCTCACGTATCGCGAGCCTTGGTCCTTGCTTCCTTGAGGAACCACCTTGGTACATTTTCCTGAACATTTTTCTTTCTCTGAAATTTTTCTGAAATTTTTAGTGACTCAAAATAAAAGTGAAACAAACTCAACAAGATTGATATCAACTACTCCCACAAGTGCCTAGAGGCTATATCATGCATTAGAACTACTTTCGACCATATAAATTTGACATGCAAGCTCAAGAACAGGGTCACCTAAGCAGCAAAAACTTGCAATAAATAAAGCACTAGAACAAAAACTAATTGGACCATTGGAGGAGTCACATACCGAAGAACAATCTCCCCAAACAGTTTTGTGAATGGAGCTTTGAGCAAGGATATCGAAAATGGCAACAAGATGAGCTAGAACACGGGTTTGAGCTATGGGAGGATTTTTTCTGGAGGAAGACAAAGTGAGTGGGTGCTGGAATAAGTGGAGGGGGTCCACGTGGGGTCCATGAGGCAGGGGGGCGCCCTAGGGGGTGGGTGCGCCCTGCACCCTCGTGGCCAAATGGTGAGGCCCCCTGGTGTGTTCTCAGAGCCAGATATTCTTAAATATTCTACAAAAAATCATATATAGTTTTCAGGACATTTGGAGAACTTTTATTTTCGGGGTATTTTTTTATTGGAAGGATAATTCAGAAAACTGAAAGAAAATACTATTTTTGCCTTATTTAATCTAAATAACAGAAAGTAAAAGGAGGGTATAGAAAGTTGTGCTTTCTAACTTCATCCATCTCATGCTCATCAAAAGGAATCCATTAACAAGGTTGATCAAGTCTTGTTAACAAACTCTTTTCGAATAACATGAAACCAGCGATTTTTTTAATAACACTAGGTTACCTCAACGGGGATATGCACGTCCCCAACAATAAGAATGTCATATTTCTTCTTGAAAGTAGGAACAGGAAATTCAAAACCTCCAATAATAATCGTTGAAATTTTTCCAATAGAATTGATACTATGGACTTGAGGTTGTTTCCTCGGAAAGTGTACCGTATGCTCATTACCATTAACATGAAAAGTGACATTGCCTTTGTTGCAATCAATAACAGCCCCTGCAGTATTCAAAAAGGGTCTACCAAGGATAATCAACATACTATCGTCCTCGGGAATATCAAGAATAACAAAGTCCATTAAAATAGTAACGTTTGCAACCACAACAGGCACATCCTCACAAATACCGATAGGTATAGCAGTTGATTTATCAGCCATTTGCAAAGATATTTCAGTAGGTGTCAACTTATTCAAATCAAGTCTACGATACAAAGAGAGAGGCATAACACTAACACCGGCTCCAAGATCACATAAAGCAGTTTTAACATAGTTTCTTGTAATGGAGCATGGTATAGTTGGTACTCCGGGATCTCCTAGTTTCTTAGGTATTCCACCTTTAAAAGTATAATTGGCAAGCATGGTGGAAATTTCAGCTTCCGGTATCTTTCTTTTATTTGTAACAATATCTTTCATATACTTAGCATAAGGATTCATTTTAAGCATATCAGTCAAACGCATACGCAAAAAGATGGGTCTAATCATTTCAGCAAAGCACTCAAAATCCTCATCATCCTTTTTCTTGGATGGTTTAGGAGGAAAGGGCATGGGTTTCTGAACCCATGGCTCTCTTTCTTTACCGTGCTTCCTAGCAACGAAGTCTCTCTTATCATAACATTGATTCTTTGATTGTGGGTTATCAAGATCAACAACAGGTTCAATCTCTACATCATTGCTATTGCTAGGTTGAGCATCAACATGAACATCATCATTAACATTATCACTAGGTTCATGTTCATTACCAGATTGTGTTTCAGCATCAGAAATAGAAGTATCATTGGGTTTCTCAGGTGTGTCAACAACAGGTTCACTAGGAGCATGCAAAGTCCTATCATTTTTCTTTTTCTTCTTCTTAGAAGGACTAGGTGCATCAACATTAGTTCTCTGAGAATCTTGCTCAATTCTCTTAGGGTGGCCCTCAGGATACAAAGGTTCCTGGGTCATTCTACCCCCTCTAGTCACAACTCTAACAACATTATCATTTTTCTTGTTATTTAATTCATTGAGCAAATCATCTTGTGCTTTAAGCACTTGTTCTACTTGAGTGGTGACCATAGAAGCATGTTTACTAATAGGTTTAAGTTCACCTTTAACTCTAGACATATAATCACTCAAGTGTTCAATCATATAAGCATTTCGTTTCAATTGTCTACCAACATAAGCATTGAAGTTTTCTTGTTTAACAATAAAATTATCAAACTCATCTAATCATTGGCTAGCAGACTTATTACGAGGAATATCACCTTCATCAAATCTATAGAGAGAATTTACCTTTACTACCTGTGTCGGGTTATCAAGACCATGTATTTCTTCAATAGGTGGTAAATTCTTAACATCTTCAGCTTTAATACCCTTTTCTTTCATAGATTTCTTTGCCTCTTGCATATCTTCAGAACTGAGAAATAGAATACCCCTTTTCTTCGGAGTTGGCTTAGGAGTTGGTTCAGGAAGTGTCCAATCATTATCATTACTCAATATATTATTCAATAGCAATTCAGCTTGCTCAACAATTCTTTCCCTGAAAACACAACTAGCACAACTATCCAGGTGGTCTCTGGAAGCATCGGTTAGTCCATTATAAAAGATATCAAGTATTTCATTTTTCTTGAGAGGATGATCAGGCAAAGCATTAAGTAATCGGAGAAGCCTCCCCCAAGCTTGTGGGAGACTCTCTTCTTCAATTTGCACAAAATTATATATTTCCCTTAAGGCAGCTTGTTTCTTATGAGCGGGGAAATATTTAGCAGAAAATTAATAAATCATAACCTGGGGACTACGCACACAACCAGGAGCAAGAGAATTAAACCATGTTTTAGCATCACCCTTTAATGAGAACGGAAATAACTTAAGGATAAAGTAGTAACGAATTTTTCCTCATTAGTGAATAGGGTGGCTATATCATTCAATTTAGTAAGATGTGCCACAACAGTTTTAGATTCATAGCCATAAAAAGGATCAGATTCAACCAAAGTAATTAACTCAGGATCGACAGAGAAATCATAATCCTTATCAGAAATGCAGATAGGTGAAGTAGCAAAAGCAGGGTCATATTTCATTCTAGCATTCAAAGACTTTTCTTTCAGCTTAACTAACAGTTTCTTAAGATCATATCTATCTTTGCAAGCAAAAAAGTCTCTAGCAATTTCTTCATCCATAACATAACCCTCAGGCACATCAGGCAATTCATATCTAGGGGGAGAATCTTCATCATCACTTTCATCAATACTATCAGTTTCAATAATTTCATTCTCTCTAACCCTAGCAAGTTGTTCATCAAGAAATTCACCTAGTGGCACAGTATTATCAAGCATAGAAGTAGTTTCATCATAAGCATCATGCATAGCAGAAGTGGCATCATCAATAACATGCGACATATCAGAATCAATAGCAGAAGTAGGTTTAGGTGTCGCAAGTTTACTCAAAACAGAAGGTGAATCAAGTGCAGAGCTAGATGGCAGTTCCTTACCTCCCCTCATAGTTGAGGGAAAAATCTTGGTTATTTCATCTTTCAAGTTCCTCATAGTGATCAACAGATATAAATCCCAAGTGACTCAAAGAATAGAGATATGCTCCCCGGCAACGGCGCCAGAGAATAGTCTTGATAACCCACAAGTATAGGGGATCGCAACAGTTTTTGAGGGTAGAGTATTCAACCCAAATTTATTGATTCGACACAAGGGGAGCCAAAGAATATTCTCAAATATTAGCAGTTGAGTTGTCAATTCAACCACACCTGAAAGACTTAATATCTGCAGCAAAATATTTAGTAGCAAAGTAGTATGGAAGTAACGGTAACGGTGGCAAAAGTAACAGTAGCAGTTTTGTAGTAATTGTAACAGTGGCAACGAAAAAGTAACTAAGCAAAGATCAATATGTGAAAAGCTCGTAGGCAATGGATCAATGATGGATAATTATGTCGGATGCAATTCCAGTTATAACATAGGGTGACACAGAACTAGCTCCAGTTCATCAATGTAATGTAGGCATGTATTCCGAATATAGTCATACGTGCTTATGGAAAAGAACTTGCATGACATCTTTTGTCCTACCCTCCCGTGGCAGCGGGGTCCTATTGGAAACTAAGGGATATTAAGGCCTCCTTTTAATAGAGTACCGGACCAAAGCATTAACACTTAGTGAATACATGAACTCCTCAAACTACGGTCATCACCGGGAGTGGTCCCGATTATTGTCACTTCGGGGTTGCCGGATCATAACACATAGTAGGTGACTATTGACTTGCAAGATAGGATCAAGAACTCACATATATTCATGAAAACATAATAGGTTCAGATCTGAAATCATGGCACTCGGGCCCTAGTGACAAGCATTAAGCATAGCAAAGTCATAGCAACATCGATCTCAGAACATAATGGATACTAGGGATCAAACCCTAACAAAACTAACTCGATTACATGATAAATCTCATCCAACCCATCACCGTCCAGCAAGCCTACGATGGAATTACTCATGCACGGCGGTGAGCATCATGAAATTGGTGATGGAGGATCGTTGATGATGACGATGGCGACGGATTCCCCTATCCGGAGCCCCGAACGGACTCCAGATCAGCCCTCCCAAGAGAGATTAGGGCTTGGCGGCGGCTCCGTATCGTAAAACGCGATGAATCCTTCTCTCTGATTTTTTCTCCCTGAACATGAATATATGGAGTTGGAGTTGAGGTCGGTGGAGTCTTAGGGGACCCACGAGGCAGGGGGCGCGCCCCAGGGGGGTGGGCGCACCCTGCACCCTCGTGGACTGGGTGTGGGCCCCCTGGTGCTGATTCTTTCGCCAGTATTTTTTATTAATTCCAAAAATATTCTTCGTGAAGTTTCAGGTCATTCCGAGAACTTTTATTTCTGCACAAAAATAACACCATGGCAGTTCTGCTGAAAACACCGTCAGTCCGGGTTAGTTCCATTCAAATCATGCAATTTAGAGTCCAAAACAAGGGCAAAAGTGTTTGGAAAAGTAGATACATTGGAGATGTATCAAGTGTCATCAGACACGGTCCCTTATTCAGAACTGTGTACGATATGTGAACATCACAAACGATTCAGATAGCTTAACCCGTGTGTGATGAGTTTGAACGTCAAAAATCTGGGTTCGAATTTCCTTGGTTACAGTGGTCATCCACGTCATTGCATAATTTGGGTACACAAAGGAGACTACAGCACACCCACACTTCTTAATCGAGCAAGTTCAGCAATTAAACAGAGCTAGCTGACCTAAACATTACTCTAACAAATTAAAGACCGACGCTCTTAATTAAACAAAACAAAGAGTACTAGTACTACGGCTGGTGCTCGTTGATCTCCGTCGCCGCCTCCATGTCCAACTCGCGCCCGACGGTCTCCTGGGGAAGGGGCTCCATGGCATCCATCGCACCATACTCGGCAAGCATCTCGCCATCCACGTCCACCATCTCTTTGGAAAAGGCCGCCATGAGCTGGGCGTGGGCGGCCGCGATCTGGGCTTGGACGGGCTCCGTCGTCACAAGGTATGTGGCGGAGGAACAAACGGCTGCTCGAACGCTCTCGGCGATTGCCAACTCTTCGGCCGTGGGTTGCCGACCGTTGTCGGAGAAGCTTCAATCGATTTGTGCGGTGACTGCCACGAGCTGGGCGTGGGCGGCCTCGACATGGTCGTGGGCGTCGTCCATCAGGGCTAAGGCCGCCGCTGCGGAACGGACAGCTTCTGTGCCGCTCTCGCCAGTTGCTATCCCCGAGGCAGATGTTCCTGCCGCCACCTGAGAAGCAACAGCGGCCGTTTGGGCTGCCTTGGCCGCCTGGTCGCAGATTGGGGCTGCGCTCATGCACCTTGTTAGCACGCGCATGGCGGCTGCGGCCACGCTCTCGCCAGAGTGGGCCACCGAAGTTGCCCTCATGACGTGGGTCCACGTGCCCATCTTTCACCGGCGACGATTGAACAGTGAAATGATATTTGGGGAGCGAGCTAGTGTGCTTGAGACGCCAGCTGTGGACTGTAGCCGACAGCCCTTCTCGCGTAAGCCATAGGCGCACTATACACCGACAGTGCTCCAGGATATTTTGTGCTGCATCTCACACGGTTGGTGATAATAAACTGTGTGTGATCTACTTGATTTTTCATCTTGATTTGAATTACATAATGGGGTCACAGCGGCAATGGACGGTGTTTGAATTGCTAGACCTTTTATCTGCAGTGAACAAGCCACTATACGTGTGTCGTAAAAGAATTGGAATTATTCAGGGTTCGTTTGAACATTTTATACATTAAATTGGTTTTCTAGCCATTTCAGGTGCACAATTCAAAATTAAACTACATGCACATGCTCCGGTGCACCAACATGGGTTGTAAAATCATATATGTGTCCATGGGTTTATGCTTATGTCCCATGCAAGAAATGGGGATGAAATTCGAACACCACGGCACCGTGGCTCTCCGGCAAACATCGACGTACTTGCTTTTGTAATTCTAGTAAATCCAAAATTTGTCCAAAATTCATGAAACTTGGCATGCTATCATGGAGCGGCATCCACATGCCATGGTAAAAAATTTGTCCCATTTGGGGTAGGTTTGGGTATAAGCTTCTCATAAACCAGAGCTTCTCACAACAAGTGTGATGGTTTCGGTAGGGAACGTTTCACCTTTCTGGACGAAATGATATCCGTTGCCTCTTCTCGATTTCAAATTTTTTCCTAGTGTCAACATAGAACAACAGGAGTGTTGTGTCAATTTTTGGGATTTTTCGGGGTTTGCTTGGACATTTTTATACATTAACTGAGTTTTCAATGCATTCATGTGCATAATTCAAATTTGAACTACATGCACATGCTCTAATGCATATAAATTGGTTGAAAATTCAAATTTGTGTCCTTGGTTGCATGCTTAGGTCCCATGCAAGAAATGGGAATGAATGTCAAACACCCTGCCACCGCCACTCGGCCGCAAACATTGAGATACCTGGTTTTTAAATTCTATTAAATCCAAAACTCGTCTGAAATTCATGAAACTTGGCATGCTATCATGGAGCGGCATCAACATGCTGTGGTAAATTTTTTGTCCCATTTGGGGAAGGTTTGGGTATATGCTTCTCACAAACCACAACTTCTCACAACAGGCATGATGGTTTCGATAGGGAACGTCCCACCTTTAGGGACGAAACGATATCCATTGCCTCTTATTGCTTTCAAAAATTTTCTCGTGTCAACATAGAATAACAGGAGTGTTGTGTCAATTTTTGTGATTTTTCGTGGTTCGTTTGGATATTTTTATGCATTAACTGAGTTTTCAATGCATTTATGTGCATAATTCAAATTTGAACTACATGCACATGCTCCAGTGCATATAAATTGGTTGAAAAATCAAATCTGTGTCCTTGGGTGCATGCTTAGGTCCCATGCAAGAAATGGGAATGAATTTCAAACACCAGGGCACCGTTGGTTGCCGGCAAAACATTGAGATACCTGGTTTTTAAATTCTATTAAATCCAAAACTCATCTGAAATTCATGAAACTTGGCATGCTATCATGGAGCGGCATCAACATGCCATGGTAAAAATTTTGTCCCATTTCGGGCAGGTTTGGGTATATGCTTCTCATAAACCACAGCTTCTCACAACAAGCATGATGGTTTCGATAGGGAACGTCCCACATTTGGGGACGAAATGATATCCATTGCCTCTTATTGCTTTCAAAATTTTTCTCATGTCAACATAGAACAACAGGAGTGTTGTGTCAAGTTTTGTGATTTTTCGGGGTTCGTTTGGACATTTTTATGCATTAACTGAGTTTTCAATGCATTTATGTGCATAATTCAAATTTGAACTACATGCACATGCTCCAGTGCATATAAATTGGTTGAAAAATCAAATCTATGTCCTTGGGTGCATGCTTAGGTCCCATGCAAGAAATGGGAATGAATTTCAAACACCAGGGCACCGTTGATTGCCGGAAAAACATTGATATACCTGGTTTTTAAATTCTAGTAAATTCAAAACTCGTCTGAAATTCATGAAACTTGGCATGCTATCATGGAGCGGCATCAACATGCCGTGGTAAATTTTTTGTCCCATTTGGGGCAGGTTTGGGTATATGCTTCTCACAAACCAGAGCTTCTCACAACAAGCATGATGGTTTCGGTAGGGAACGTCCCACCTTTGGGGACGAAACAATATCCATTGCCTCTTATTGATTTCAAAAATTTTGTCGTGTCAACATAGAACAACAGGAGTGTTGTGTCAATTTTTGTGATTTTTCAGGGTTCGTTTGGACATTTTTATGCATTAACTGAGTTTTCAATGCATTTATGTGCATAATTCAAATTTGAACTACATGCACATGCTCCAGTGCATATAAATTGGTTGAAAAAACAAATTTGTGTCCTTGGGTGCATGCTTAGGTCCCATGCAAGAAATGGGAATGAATTTCAAACACCAGGGCACCGTTGATTGCCGGCAAAGAATTGAGATACCTGGTTTTTAAATTCTAGTAAATCCAAAACTCGTCTGAAATTCATGAAACTTGGCATGCTATCATGGAGCAGCATCAACATGTCGTGGTAAATTTTTTGTCCTATTTGGGGCAGGTTTGGGTATATGCTTCTCACAAACCAGGGCTTCTCACAACAAGCATGATGGTTTCGGTAGGGAACGTCCCACCTTTGGGGACGAAACGATATCCATTGCCTCTTATTGCTTTCAAAAATTTTCTCATGTCAACATAGAACAACATGAGTGTTGTGTCAATTTTTGTGATTTTTTGGGGTTCGTTTGGACATTTTTATGCATTAACTGAGTTTTCAATGCATCTATGTACATAATTCAAATTTGAACTACATGCACATGCTCCAGTGCATATAAATTGGTTGAAAAATAAAATCTGTGTCCTTGGGTGCATGCTTAGGTCCCATGCAAGAAATGGGAATGAATTTCAAACACCAGAGCACCGTTGATTGCTGGCAAAACGTTGAGATACTTTATTTTTAAATTCTAGTAAATCCAAAACTCGTCTGAAATTCATGAAACTTGGCATGCTATCATGGAATGGCACCCGACATGCTGTGGTATTTTTCGTGTCCATTTTGAGAGAAGGCGCACTCGAATAATGACAGCCAACAAAGGCATTTTGAAAAAATAGCTGCCACTTTAATATCTCAAACGTTTGTATAATTCAAACCGTGTGCGTTCTGTTAACCATTCACGTGACGCCATGTGTCTTGGTTTTAATGGCTATAAGAGGTGCCGTGCGGACAGCTGCTTGACCTTGACTGAATGGGAGGCGTGCAAGGGCAGTCCAGTGCGCAGGCTAACCGAGAGGCGTGCAAGCTGTCCTCGAATGCGCAGGCTCACCGGGAAGCGTGCGAGATGTACGCTGCACAGGCTCACTGGGAAGCGAGCCCTTTGACTTCCATGGCCGTCCGCCTTCCTCTCCGTGCGTGCGCCCCCCTCGGTCGCATGGGACGCCGCCGTCGACAACGGCGTCCCGGAGGACGACAACGACGGCGCGGCACGCCGCCTCCACCGCCGCCGGAAATAGTTTTTTCTTGGATTTAATACTGTATGTCGATCATATGAATATAAATTCGCAGTATGACTGAATGAAAGATATGGTTTGAGCGAACTTGCGTTTTTCTCTCTTAATGTACAGACTTATCAAACGATTTTATTTTGAAAAAAATGTCAATGATTTTTAAATATAAAACACTCATCGCAAACATTTTAGTTAGAACACTCGTATGCAAACCGGGAGCTTCCCGAGGAAGCCAAGGGAAAATGTGCCGAGCAGGATTTTTGCGGCTCTTGATCGCAAACATTTTAGATAGAACACCATATGCAAAGTGAGAGCAGGATTTGTGCATCTCTTCAACGCAAACTGTTCTTTTGGATGACCCGTGTGCAACCACTTACAAACAATTTGGTAAGATTTGCATCTGTCATATTGGGTATGTTGCCATTTGTCAAACTAGAAAGATTGACATTTGTTGATCTAGTAACATTGCCATTTGTCAATCTTATAACACTGCGATTTATCAAAATATGAAGCTAAAAATCTCTAGCAGTATCTAATTTTTGCAACTAAAATTCAGTAATTAAGCATAGATTTCATTCATAGATTAAGCAGGTTCTTAATTTATACAAACAGTTCAACTCGACAGCTGAACCGACCAAACTTTTCCCCAATTGTTGCCAACCACGTACTGAAATAGCTAGTTCAGCTATATATACTAGCTAATTTTAAGTACGTTGTACAGTTCCACCACATCTATAGTCAGATGAACTGAACAAAATAGCCCCTAAATACTACTACTACTACTACTACTACTACTACTGCGAAGGGGCTTTGTACTACTTCCGGCTGCCTCTCCTTTGCCGAGCGCGCTCAGTAAGAGGCGGAGGAGGAGGAGCCTTCCGACGAGCTGGGCAACCGCAATACGGTGTCTTCCGCTGTTGCAGCTTCATCGACGCTCACCTCGAACGCCCTCTGCCGCTCCAAACGACCCCTCTCGAAGTGCTGGTTCTCCTCGTAGATCTCCTGATTCCTCGCCTCTGAGGTGGCGTGTGCCGCGGCCACGGCGGCGGTAAGGCTCTTTGCGTGCTTGACGTGGCGCTCCTCCTCCTCCCGCAGGAACTCGGTGTAGCGCGCAAGGTCGCCGACGCACGTGCGGGCATCCACCTCCGCCTCCCGCCTTCGGGCGGCGGTGGCGGAGCGGGTGATGACCCTAGCGGTCGACGGTGGGCTGGCTGCCACGGCGGCCGATGATGGGATGGCGGCCACGACTACCACCTCCCGCCTTCGGACCGCGGTGGCGGAGCAGGTGATGGCCATGGTGGCCGGCAGTGGGGTGGCGGCCACGACGGCCACCTCCCGCCTTCGGGCAGCAGAGGCGGAGCGGGCGATGGCCCTGGCTTTCGACGGTGGTGTGGCGGCAATGGCGGCCGGCAACAGCTGCCGACGGGCACCGGCGGTGGAGCGTGTGGTGGGTGTTCCGCGCACACCCAACAGGGACGCCACGTGCACTACACTACGCCGGGGACTGCACCGCCGCCGCGGTGTAGCCTCCCAGCTGGAGCTATCCTCTGATGACGGTGGAGTGGCTGAGCGACGATGACGGACAGGTGCCATTGGCGATTGTGGGAGAAGCAGACAAGATAAGCTACAGGGAGGGAGGGGAAAATGCAACGCAGGACTTGCCGGCCGTGAGGGTTTTTATAGTAGGCCGATAAGCATTAGGATTTTGGGGGATTTCACCGAGTCGGGCGGGAAGCTTGCGCGGGAACCTGCGAGGTTGCGCGGCGGGAACGGGCTCATCGACGATTCATTGGCGCCACCGTTTGGCCAAAAGAAGGCCCCCGCACGCTGCGCAAGCTTGCGCTGTAAGTCGTCTGTGGCAGCGGGGTGACAAAACGTGCGAGAGGAGGACGAAAGGCCACATACACATACGGTTAATAAAAAAAATGTTTGCAATTTAATTACCTACTATACCCCCGTCCTAGTTTATAAGTATGATTTAACTAATAAAATATGAATGCATGTCGCCAAAGATTATATAGTTGGATTTGCATTTGAACATAGTTTCCAATTATATAATTTTTATAACATGGATTAAAATTTTGTTGGTTAAATTTGAGGGCAAAGTATGGCACAGAATATAAAGGGGACTATAGACTAGACGGAGGTGGTAGCACACGGCCGCTCTCTACGCAGCGACACAACTGTCGGCCGGCTTGTAGGCGACCATTTCCTACGTGTTCAACTGCTCTATGCGTGTGGTTGCTTGCGATTCAGGCGGCTGCGGCGCGCTCTGCTCGCGTCCCGCCGCGCACGCTCTGCTCTCGCGTCCCTCCGGGTGCTCTGCCCTCGTCCCTCCACGTGCGCTGCCAGTGTTTGGGGCCGGCACACGATCACGAACTGATACGTCTCCGTCGTATCTATAATTTTTGATTGTTTCATGCCAATATTATACTACTTTCACATACTTTTGGCAACTTTTTATATGATTTATTGGAATAACCTATTGATCCAGTGCCCAGTGCCAGTTCCTGTTTTCTGCATGTTTTTTGTATCGCAGAGTATCCATATCAAATTAAGTCCAAATGAAATAAAATTTCACGGAGAATTATTTTGAAATATTTGTGATTTTTGGGAGTTGGAATCACCGCAAACGGAGGCCCACACAGCCCACAAGACACCAGGGAGCGCCAGAGGCCCTAGGAGCGCGGTGGTGGGTTGTGCCCTCCTCGAACGTTGGTTGGAGCTCTACTTGGGGCGCAAGGAAGCTTATATCTCGAAAAAATCGTGTTAAAATCTCAGCGCAATCGGAGTTACGGATCTCCGGGAATATAAGAAACGGTTTTCGGCCAGATCTAGAAGCGCGAAACAGAAGAGAACAGAGAGGGAGATCCAATCTCGGAGGGGCTCCTGCCCCTCCGCGGCCATGGAGACCAAGGACCAGAGGGGGAACTCTCCTCCCATCTAGGTGGAGGCCAAGGAAGAAGAAGAAGGAGGGGGCTCTCTCCCCCTCGCTTCCGGTGGCGCCGGAGTGCCACCAGGGGCAACGATCGGGACGGCGATCTACATCAACAATCTTGCTACCGTCAACACCAACTTTCTCCCCCTCTATGCAGCGGTGTAACACCTCTCCCCCCCGCTGTAATCCCTACTTAAACATGGTGCTCAACTCCATATATTATTTCCCAATGATCTATGGTTATCCTATGATGTTTGAGTAGATCCGTTTTGTCCTATGGGTTAATCATGATCTTGGTTGGTATGATTGTATATTTTATTTATGGTGATGTCCTACGGTGCCCTCCGTTCTCGCGCAAACGTGAGGGGCCCCCGCTGTAGGGTGTTGCAATATGTTCATGGTTCGCTTACGGTGGGTTGCGAGAGTGACAGAAACTTAAACCCGAGTAGGTGGGGTATGACGTATGGGAGTAAAGAGGACTTGATACTTAATGCTATGGTTGGGTTTCACGACCTTAATGATCTTTATTAGTTGCGGATGCTTGCTAGAGTTCCAATCATAAGTGCATATGATCCAAGTAGAGAAAGTATGTTAGCTCATGCCTCTCCCTCATATAAAATTACAAGAATGATTACCGGTACTTGTTATCGATTGCCTAGGGACAAATAACTTTCTTGTTGACAAAAGCTCTCTACTAAAACTAACTTAGTTGTGTCTTTATCTAAACAGCCCCTAGATTTTATTTACGTGCTCTTTATTATCTTGCAAACCTATCCTATCACACCTACGAAGTACTTCTAGTTTCATACTTGTTCTAGGTAAAGCGAACGTCAAGCGTGCGTAGAGTTGTATCGGTGGTCGATAGAACTTGAGGGAATATTTGTTCTACCTTTAGCTCCTCGTTGAGTTCAACACTCTTACTTATCAAAAGAGGCTACAATTGATCCCCTATACTTGTGGGTTATCAAGACCTTTTTCTGGCGCCGTTGCCGGGGAGCAATAGCGTGGGGTGAATATTCTCGTGTGTGCTTGTTTGCTTTATCACTAAGTAGTTTTTATTTCTTATTCTAAGTTGTTCTCTATCTTTAGTTATGGATATGGAACACGAAACAGCAAAAAAATTAGTGGTACTTGCTACTCATGGAGATGGGGAACCTCCTAAAACCCTCGATGCTCGTTATGTGAAAAATATTATGCACTACTTTGATAATCCTGAGAAAACCCCATTCAACATGATAATGGGAGTAACGTTGGATCAACGTGAATACTTTAGGGATTATCGGTTGACACCAAAAGGGAAACTTTTATGGGATCAAATTTATATGTTGCATTGATATGCTCGGGATTTATGCTTGAGATATGATTATACTTGTTGCTCTAGGATGGAGGCTCCACACCTTCCCTTTTCATGTGAATTTAATGATAATGAAACCTTGGCTTCTTATGCTAATGGTATATATGATTACTATGATGTGGAACGAATAGAAGAATTTGTTGCTTTTAAGGGTGCTTATGAAATTGAATCTTTATTTGAAAAATATGAAGCTTTTGATGATGATGTTTATAGACCTGAAAATTTTGCCATCCTTAAATATTGCTATGATAATTATAAATACAATTCCAATATTGATGAATTTATTGAGAAAGTCTCCGCTGTCCAAGAAGAGACTAATGTTTTGCAGGAGTCTATGGAAGAAGAAATTGATGAAACTGTGAGCTCATTGGATGAAAAAGATGTTGAGGAGAGCGAAGAACAAAAGGAGGAAGATCGGATTAGCTACCCGTGCCCACCTTCTAATGAGAGTAACTCTTCAACTCATACATTATTTAATTTCCCTTCGTTCTTACCGAAGGATGAATGCTATGATAATTGCTATGATACCGTTGATTCTTTTGAAATATCCCTTTTTGATGAACTTGATGATTGCTATGCTTGTGGCCAAGATGCCAATATGAATTATGCTTATGGAGATGAACTTGCTATAGTTCCTTATGTTAAGAATGAAATTGTTGCTATTGCACCCACACACGATAGTCCTATTATCTTTTTGAATTCTCCCAACTACACTATATCGGAGAAGTTTGCTCTTGTTAAGGATTATGTTGATGGGTTGCGTTCTACCACTACACATGATGATTTTGTTGAATATAATATGCATGTGCTTATTGCCCCTACTTGCAATTATTATGAGAGAGGAACTAAATCTCCACCTCTCTATGTTTCCAACACGATAAAATTGCAAGAAACTTCTTATGCTATGTATTGGCCTTTACTTGATGTTCATGAATTGTTCTTGTATGACATGCCGATGCATATGAAGAGAGTTAGACTTCATCATTGCATGATATATGTTGCTTTGTGCTCACTACTAAATGCCAAATCATTGTTAATTAAAATTGGCTTTGATATACCTTGGGATCCGGATGGATTCATTACTTGAGCACTTTATGCCTAGCTTAATGGCTATAAAGAAAGCGCTGCCAGGGAGAAAACCCGGAAGTTTTAGAGAGTCATTTATTTATGTTGAGTGCTTTTACAAAGTTTAAAAACAAAAAAAAATATAGAGGGGAACTTAAAACTTCACAAAAAGAAAAGTGAAAGTGAGATAGACGAGCACAGTGGAAGCAGGAGCTAGCCTTGAACTTTGTTCATGCCCATGGAAACTTTGGAAATCTTAATTACAGAAACTTTTCAACAAAAATAATTATCCCCTTGTACAATTCCATTGTATTATAAAAATAATGTGCCAAGGTTTGCCTTTAGGATGATTAGATTGCTTGTTGGTTTGTACGGTGCAAAACAGAAACTTTGGCTGTAGTGCTCGATTTTACATTTTTTTACTGGAACGTCAAACGGTTCTGAAACTTTTTGCACTGTCTTTCTATACAAATTTTGTATTTTTCCTAATTGTTTCAGAATTTTTGGAGTACCAGAAGTATGGTTAATGTTCAGATTACTATAGACTGTCCTGTTTAATACAGATTCTATTTTTTTTTGAATATTTACTGTAGGGTAAAAACCCCACAGCCCTTTATTGCAACAATCAAACAAACCAAACTGTACAGAGGAGTTTAAAGGTTACAGGCCTAAACTAAGTTAGAAAGAAAACTTACATTTACATAAGGGAATTAACCCAATCAACAAGCCTAAGCTTAATGCTATCCTTAAGTCTATGAGACAGTAGAAGAATATCATGTACAAAGCTACATCTCCATGCAGCAAAAGTAGCCCTTGTCCCTCTGAAAGTTCTTCCATTTCTCAGAATCCATATATTCCAAGCAGCTGTGAGCATCACTTCAAAGAAGAATGGATGACCAAATCTCTGCCTTGCTTGGAAGATACACTGCTGAATATTAGAGCCATGTCTCCAATCAATTTGCAGGTAATTCCAAACCCTGCAACTGTAGTTACATTCGAAGAATAGGTGAGCTCCATCTTCAAAAACATAAGCATTATAGATGACACATAGATTATCATCCAAAGGGGACCTCCAATGCCTTCTGACCAACATGTCCTTCGTGTTGAGCCTGTCAAAGAAAAGAAGCCAGCCAAAGACTTTGATTTTCATAGTACATCTGCTCTGCCAAAGCCACTTACAGGGTTGAACAGTTGGGAGGTGTGTATGCATGATGTCATAAAAGCTCTTTGCTGAGAACTGCCCAGACTTTCCAGGCCATATCCAAACATCAGGCAATGAGGGGTCTCTCTGTAGATGAAACAACCATCCTTCCAAGGTTTCCAATTCAGCTGCTGCCTCCTGGGATATTGGTAGATGAAACATGGAGAACAAATCTTGATTTTGTATGAAGTCCCTGACAGAAACCTTGTCATCCAAAACAAAAGAGAAGAGCCTTGGTAGTCTCAGGTTCAAGGGCCGGGAAGAACCACCCGCATGCCAAGCATCCAGCCAGAAAAGAGCAGAATCACCCATATTAATTTGCACTGAAGCAATTGACCTATAATGGTCAGCAAGCTTGAGTATATCCTTCCACCAAAATGAGCCAGTGAGAATTGTTGCATGGGGCACAACTCCATCATAATAACTATCCCATATCAACTGAACCCATGGTACCTGCTGCTTATTATAAAATTTATGCAAATGCTTGAGAAGGAGCCCTTGATTCTGAATATTTAGGTTAAGAATGCCTAGGCCTCCCTTATCCTTAGGTCTGCAAACTAAATCCCAGGCAACTAAAGATTGTTTGGGCACATCAGAGTTTCCCCTCCAGAGGCATTGCCTAAAAATCCTATCTAGCTACTTGATAATACCAGGAGGAATATGCAAACTACAGAGGAAGTATATGGCCATTGAAGTAAGCACTGATGTGAGCAATTGCAACCTAGATCCTTGATTAAGCATGGCAGAGCTAACAGATAACCTTCTTTCAACGCTGTCCACCAAAGGCATTAGGTCAATAATTCTAGGTCTTGTAGTTCCAAGAGGCAGACCCAGATATGTGAAAGGCAACTGTTCCAACTTACATCCCAAAATGTTGGCTAGCCTCTGTGCCTCTGCTAGCTCAATATTGATGGGCACCATTAAGGACTTGCCAAAATTCACCTTCAGGCCAGTTGACTGCTTAAAAATATGGAGCATGTTCTTGAGAGTAACCAACTGATCCTCCACTGCAGAGAGGATTATTATTGTATCATATGCATACGGAATAATAGGGAAATCAGGATCATGTGATGGGATTGGGAGAGTTAGAACTCCCCTAGCCAGCATATCATTGACCACTTTTTGAAGAAGATCAGCAGCTATGACAAACAAAAGTGGGGAGAGAGGATCACCCTGCCTGACCCCACAATTGCATTTGAACTGCTTACCAGGCACACCATTGAGAAGAACAGATGATGATCCAGAGGAAAGGATCTCTTTAATCCAAGCAATCCATTTTGCATCAAAACCTTTGTGCTGGAGGATTTGCAAGATAAGGTCATGCTCCACAGTGTCAAAGGCTTTTGCAAAATCCAGCTTCAAAATGATGATAGGGCTTCTTAACTGTTTACATTGATGTATATACTCAAAAGCCCAAGCCAGGCAGTCCTGTATGGCTCTACTCTTCAAAAATCCATACTGATTTTTGTGAATGCATTGAAGAATGACCTTTTGCAGCCTGTCTGCCAATAGCTTAGTAAGGAACTTTAAACATGTGTTAGTCAGAGAAATTGGCCTAAAATCCTCTAGTCCCTCAGGAGACATCATCTTTGGTATCAAGGTGATGAGAGAGCCATTGATATTCTCCAGAGATAGCCTCCCATCATAAAAGTCCTGTATGAGTTTCAAAAAATCCTTCTCAATGATAGGCCAACACTTCTTGACAAAGAGGCCATTAAAGCCATCAGGCCCAGGAGCTCTATCAGTTGGCAGATCCTTCAAGACAGTGTTAATTTCCTCAGCAGAGAAAGGTTCAGACAAGCTCTGCAAGCCATCAACTGGGTGAATGAGATTGTGCAGATCAAAGCCCATATCAATTCCTTGGGCCTGGCCCTTTCTGTTTTTAAATGATGACCAAAGAATTCCCGCCATTTGGGAGAGATCAGAGACTGGGTCACCACCTGCAACTGAGAGGCTGGCAATAGTATTCCTGCGTAAACGTTCAGAGGCCATGGCATGAAAGAACTTAGAATTATCCTCCCCAACCTTAATGTAATGGATAGTACACCTCTGCTTCCAATAAATATAGTGTATTCTAAGCAGATCCTCATGATGTAGCTTAACAATCTTTCAAAAGTTAAATTCAGGCGTGGTGAGAGGCGCAACTCTTCCAAATTATCAAAATACAAGATTACCCGGCAGCAATCCACTGTGAGTCATTTAATATACGACAAGTTTTTGATCCAAGCCTTTAGGGCATAGCACATGCGCTTAAACTTAGTTGACAATACTGCAGAAGTAGATAGGTCAGCAAACACAGGCTAATTCCAAGAGCACTTGACATAGTCCATAACCCTGGCATGTCCACCCAGTAATTTTCAAACCTAAAAACCTTGGCCTTAAGTATATTTGTGTCAATGGAAACCACACAAGGAACATGATCGGAAGACGTTTTTGCCAGAGGCAGAACAATTGTATTAGGATAGAAAGAAATCCAATCCGAGGTTGTAAAAAACCAATCCAGCTGCTCTAACAGTGGTTGTTCTTGCATATTGGACCAAGTAAAGCTCCTTCCCTTCAAAGGTAATTCAAGCAGACCCAAATGTCCAATGATCTCATTAAAGAGGAATATGTCATTAACATCACCACCCGGTCTGTTTCTGTTATCCAAGGAACGAATGAAATTAAAATCTCCTAAGAGCAACCAATTTTCATCCGTGGGGATAGTCAGATGATAAAGCCAACTAACAAAGTTGTCCCGAGGAGGAGGTCCATAGACTGACACTAGGGTCCACTTCTCAGTGTTATGGACAGATTGAAACGAAACCACAATGCCAAAACTCTGTATCTGAACTAGAGTCACTTTAAAGATTGAGGAATTCCAAACTACTAGAATGCCACCAGAGGCACCAACTGCCCGAGCAAACACAAAAGTATCAAAGCGCCTAGGACAGAAAGCTCTAATTTTTCGAATATCAAAGTCATCACATTTTGTCTCTTGCAGGCAAACAATGGAGCACTGACTTTCCTCAATCTTTGCTATCACATCTCTCTGACGAGCATCAGAATTCAAGCCACGGCCATTCCAGCACAGCACACGCCAATTACGATGAGTTGTACTATCCATAATAAACTCGCAGCAATAAATCAAGGACTGCTAAGCATAACATAGCAGTATCATAAACCACAGCCACAGGTACCAAAAGTGCATAGAGTTCAACAAGTTCAGATAAAAAGTAGCCACTAACAAAACAAAAACTATGCCAGGCAAAACCCCTCTGGCGCAGATCATGAGACCTAGGTTTACTCATCATCAGACACTGGATTAGAGCAGGATTTCTTTGGAGGAGCCGTAAGCTTCTCCAGTGTCAACTGATCTTCAGAGATACCCACGTGAGCGCCTACTGCCTGCATTTCAGAAATTGGTGTTGGTGGAGGCATCGCCTGTGCTGTTCCTTCAGATTCATCAACTGCCACCTTGGCCTTCTTAGCCCGCGGACGCCTCAATGCTGCTGCCTTGATGGGGATTGCAGAAGTAGGTTTATAGCCAGAGGCCTTGGCCGCACTGCATGTCACACGCCTGATAGAGAAATCTGGAGTTGGAGCTACTGCAACAGAGGACCTGCAGCCACGCCTGGCCTCACGTCCATGCTTCCCAAGCACTGCAGGTAAAACAGACAAGAACTGAAACTCTTCTTCAGGGTTCTGGGGCTGAACATCCTCGGCAGACTGCAATGGTGAGCTGTCAGCTTGTGGCATTTCAGGCTCCACATACTCAGGTAAAATCTCCTCAATGACAACAGAAGAGTGGGGTGTGGGTGGATTGTTAAGCTGCAGCAGATAACCAAATTTGGTCTCATAGTTCTTGGGCCAGACGCAAGTGGTGAGCCTAGATGACCACTGCTGGTTGACTGGCAGAGGAGCTGGCACTTTCCTGATGAAAAATTCTGGCATCAAGGACTGAAAAGACCTCTCCTAGATGAGATGAGCAGGAAGCACAGGGCCATATACCACTCGGACAATCCCAAGTTGGATCGGGTCCAATGGCGTCGCTGGGTGCTGTGCAACAAGGTGATTGATGGGCTGCTGTACTTCCTCCAAATCCATCTCATTATCAGAGTCCAGGGAGGGGTTGAGAACCATGGAATTCTGCTCTTGAACTTGATCCTGCTGCTGTTCAGGTGCATCCGCCTGTTGATGTGGTGGCTGCTGGATTTGCTCATCCCATGGGCCCCATTCAGCATCATTGTTCACATTCTCACCCCAGCCACCAGCGCTTTGGCCATGGTTAACTGGGTTGTGGTAAGGTGGCACTGCATTCCAACCTAGCGCAGGGTATGGTGGCATAGCCCAAAAGGGCTGCAGGGGGTTTACTCCTGGCAGAGGGTGTGGATTACCATCCAATGGCATCGGATCTTCATCCGCAGGTATCATAGCATCAGCAAATTCTCCGGTCAGAATGAAACAACCAGCAGTCCAAGATACCACAGCGCCTCCCCAATTTGCAAAGTCATGGAAGACAATAGAGCGCGGAACCAGAGCATTATCTGAAAAAGAAACTCTGACCAGAGATCGAACAAGGTGACGGTTAGCTTGGTTCCAATAGTGGAACTGACCAAAAGTTCCAACTACATCCGCCAAGCACTCAGTATTGCGATAATCTAGAGGCACTCCAATGAACATAAGCCAGCTAGTTTGATGGCCATGTATGGCCCTGAAACCCTCTCCTTGATTGTGCGGAATAAACCTGACAAAAAATTCCTCTCCATCTTCATCCACTCCAAGGGGAAAAGGTGGATGCTGAGTAAACAAGCCACGCATAACTGGATCTTCCATCTCAAAGAGCCCTACCCCTTGGAACCAAGTCTGAGCAGAGAGCACCGGGATATGCAGAGTCTGGGTAAGGAAGTCAAGAACCTACTGCCGACGAATCACAACCAAATGAGCTGGTGGTAGAGGCTCGACGATGGCCACCATATACTGCTCATGAGAGCGAGGAGGTGGGATTGCCGGTGTGTAGTAAGTCCTTGGAAGGCGATCTTCCCCACCATCGACGATGTCGTAGCCAGCTGGGACAAACCGATGCGGGTCAATTGCATAGACCGCCATTGGGGATGGCGGCACTGCTTCTGCTGGCGCGGTGGGAGCGGGAGCGGCATGTGTTGATCGTAAGCTTGGCGGCGATGGGTGGGAGGTAGACGATTGGGATTTTTTGGGAGGTGGAGGCGTCTGTTTTGGAGAAACCGAAGAGGCCAGGGGGCTGTCTTTCTTGGCGCGGGCTCCAAAGCCTTTGGATGGGAATTTTGGCACCCAGAAGGAGGAATCGGGTGGTTGGCCGGTGCAATCCCATTTAATGTGACCAGACCGGAAACAATTCCTACACCGAATCCGATTTGAACAAGTCTCTGTCTGGTGGCCCATACCCAAACAGTTTTGGCAGTCCCAAAACTTAGCTGCTAAATTCTCAATCATCTCGTGAAAGCTCTGCAAATCCCTGATAATATCCTGTGGCGATGGAGAGAGCTGCTCAAAAACTGTGGAGTCTCCATGGGTTGGGCTATCCTCCTCATCATCAGAAATTACAATGGGCTGAGGAGAAGAGATACTGGGCCCAGAGTCAAGCCCATGGCCAACCGACGGTGGGGAATCCGAAATATCCACAAAATCCACTCCAACAAATTTCAAACCAGCGGGAGATCCGGGCTTGCCGCCAACAGACACCGGAGATTCCGGGGATAATTGAAACGAACCAAAAAGGATCGTCGGAGGCGGCGAGGCTGTCGTCTCCGTCACCGGAGATAGAGACAAAGTGCCCGAGGCCTCTTGAGATGACACATGATAACCAGCCTCCCGAACAGTCAACACCTCAGTTAGCGTGGGGTGGTAACTATACCCCTTACGAGCAGGATAGTTGATGAAAGTAGCAAAACATAGATTTTTCTTAGGGTGGCCAAAGGTAGAACTAGAACGCAATGAAGATTTACTAGGACCATGTCGCATGGCCTGCATCCCAAGATTAACTCTACGCTTGGTTGGACTAACTAAGGTCCATTCCTGCTGGCATTCAGCCTGCCAGAGACGAAATTCCTTTTCCCAATCGGGGCCTCCATGCCCCCAAAGAAGAAAATAGCACTTGGATTGATTGCAAACAAAGCTACATTGATGTAGAATAAAAAACCCCACTTGTTTGCAAGAAACCATGAATGAAAAAACCCGATCATTGAGGTGTGATACCTTGAGATGAGAGCAATAACCACCAATAGCAGATTCAAGAGCGAGGCCAACATTATCCTCATCCAAGTGGAAGGAATGCCGAGCAAAAGAGACGACCATCATGAAGTGGCCCGAGTCACAGGTCGGGTGCACAGATCTATTGAACGTGCGCTTGATCTCATCCGCCAAGTCCATCCCCGGGCCAAAGTCCAAGCCCAAGGAGATGGAAGCGTGTACCGCCATGGAGAAGACAACCAAGAGAGAGAGCAATGGGCGCCGGAGAGAATGGTGCGATCAGATGTGAAAACCCACGGTCAGGTGGGCTAATCGCCGGTGGGGTGGGTGGCTAGGGTTAAAGCGGCGGTGGGGTGGAGGTGGGAGCCATGGATGACATGTCGTGGATGCTTCCAGATTCTGTTTTTGATGTATTGTTTGCTTGTTTTGATGAAACTATCAATTTCTATCAGTGGATTAAGCCATGGAAAAGTTATATTACAGTAGCTACAATGCAAAAACAAAATATGAATTGGTTTGCAACAGTACTTAGAATAGTGATTTGCTTTATTATACTAACGGGTCTTACCGAACTTTCTGTTGAGTTTTGTGTGGATGAAGTGATCAAAGATCGAGGAGGTCTCGATATGAGGAGAAGGAGGAGAGGCAAGACCTCAAGCTTAGGGATGCCCAAGGCACCCCAAGTAAATATTCAAGGAGACTCAAGCGTCTAAGCTTGGGGATGCCCCAGAAGGCATCCCATCTTTCTTCAACAAGTATCAGTATGTTTTCGGTTTTGTTTCGTTCATGTGATATGTGCAAATCTTGGAGCGTCTTTTGCTTTTAGTTTTCATTTTTCTTTTATGCACCGTGCTGGTATGAGATAGTCCATGGTTGATTTATAGAATGCTCATTGCACTTCACTTATATCTTTTGAGTATGGCTTTATTGAATGCTTCATGTGCTTCACTTATATCATTTGAAGTTTGGATTGCCTGTTTCTCTTCACATAGAAAACCGTTGTTTGTAGAATGCTCTTTTGCTTCACTTATATTTATTAGAGCATGGTATTTTGTAGAAAGAATTAAACTCTCATGCTTCACTTATATCTATTTAGAGAGTCAACAGGAATTGGTTATTTACATGGTTAGTCATAAAATCCTACATAAAACTTATGGATCACTGAATATGATATGTTTGATTCCTTGCAATAGTTTGGCGATATAGAGATGGAATATGTGGGAGGTACTGGTAAACGGTTGTGGTTAGTAAGAATATTGGTGTTAAGGTTTGTGATTCCCGAAGCATGCACGCATAGTCTCTCGTTATGCTATGATGTTGGAGCATGATTTATTATTGATTGTCTTCCTTATGAGTGGCGGTCGGGGACGAGCGATGGTCTTTTCCTACCAATCTATCCCCCTAGGGGCATGCGTAGTAGTACTTTGCTTCGAGGGCTAATAAACTTTTGCAATAAGTATATGAGTTCTTTATGACTAATGTGAGTCCATGGATTATACGCACTCTTACCTTTCCGCAATTTGCTAACCTCTATAGTACCGTGCATTGCCCTTTCTCACATCGAGACGTGGTGCAAACTTCGCAGGTGCATCCAAACCCCGTGATATGATACGCTCTATCACACATAAGCCTTATTATATCTTCCTCAAAACAGCCACCATACCTACCTATTATGGCTTTTCCATGGCCATTCCGAGATATATTGCCATGCAACTTCCACCGCTTCCGTTTGATGACTTGAGCATCATTGTCATATTGCTTTGCATGATCATATGGCTGACATAGTAGTTGTGGCTCAGCCACCGTTCATCATTTTTCATACATGTTACGCTAGATCATTGCACATCCTGGTACATGCCAGAGGCATTCATATAGAGTCATACTTTGTCATAAGTATCAAGTTGTAATTTTTATTTCTTTTGAGTTATAAGTAAATCAATTTTGGGGATATCGCTTATCAGAAACTTATCAGTCGACCCATGATAAGGGGTAAATTAGCTAGTTTATCGGCATATCGGCCGATTTATCGCCATATCGGTTGATTTATTGGCCAATTTATCTTATCGGTTAGACAACGATAAGCGATAAATCGGCCGATTTATCGGAATATCGGAAGATATCTTGAACAGTGAAGTAAATAGAAGTGTGATGATCATCATTATTCATTTTTAGAGCAGTGCCCCAGTGAGGAAAGGATGATGGAGACTAATGATTCCCCCACAAGTCAGGATGAGACTCCGGACAATGAGAGAAAAAAAAGAAAAAACAAAGAAAAAGAAAAAAAGAAAAAGAAAAAAAGAAAAAAAATAAATAAACAAAGAGAGAAGGGGCATTGTTAGTATCCTTTACCACACTTGTGCTTCAAAGTAGCACCCTGTTTTTCATATGGGGAGTCTCCTATTTTGTCACTTTCATATACTAGTGGGAATTTTTCATTATAGGATTAGATGCACACCCACTTAGTTTCATATTGAACTCTCATACACTTATAGCTCTTAGTGCATTCGTTGCATGGCAATCCCTACTCCTCACGTTGATATCGATTGATGGGCATCTCCGTAGCCCGTTGGTTAGCCGCGTCGATGTGAGACTTTCTTACTTTTTTGTCTTCTTTATATTTACCCCTATCATCATACTCTATTCCACCTATAGTGCTATATCCATGGCTTGCGCTCATGTATTGCGTGAGGGTTGAAAAAGCTGAAGCGCGTTAAAAAGTATGAACCAATTGCTCGGCTTGTCATCGGGGTTGTGCATGATAAATACTTTGTGTTAAGAAGACAGAGCATGACAAGACTATATGATTTTGTAGGGATAACTTTCTTTAGCATTGATATTTTGAAAGACATGATTGTTTGTTGGGATGCCTGAGTATTGATGTCGTTATGTCAAATTATAGACTATTGCTTTGAATCACTTATGTCTTAATATTCATGCCATGATTAGATATATGATCAAGTTTATGCTAGGTAGCATTCCACATCAAAAATTATCTTTTTTTATCATTTACCTGCTCGAGGACAAGCAGGAATTAAGCTTGGGGATGCTGATACATCTCCGTCGTATCTATAATTTTTGATTGTTTCATGCCAATATTATACCACTTTCACATACTTTTGGCAACTTTTTATATGATTTATTGGACTAACTCATTGATCCAGTCCCCAGTGCCAGTTCCTGTTTTCTGCATGTTTTTTGTATCGCAGAGTATTCATATCAAACGAAGTCCAAATGCAATAAAATTTCACGGAGAATTATTTTGGAATATTTGTGATTTTTGGGAGTTGGAATCACCGCAAACGGAGGCCAACACAGCCCACAAGACACCAGGGCGCGCCAGAGGCCCCTGGCACGCGGTGGTGGGTTGTGCCCTCCTCGAACGTTGGTTGGAGCTCTACTTGGGGCACAAGGAAGCTTATATCCAGAAAAAAATCGTGTTAAAATCTCAGCGCAGTCGGAGTTACGGATCTCCGGGAATATAAGAAACGGTTTTCGGCCAGATCTGGAAGCGCGAAACAGAAGAGAACAGAGAGGGAGATCCAATCTCGGAGGGGCTGCCGCCCCTCCGCGGCCATGGAGACCAAGGACCGGAGGGGGAACTCTCCTCCCATCTAGGGGGGAGGCCAAGGAAGAAGAAGAAGGAGGGGGGGCTCTCTCCCCCTCGCTTCCGGTGGCGCCGGAGTGCCACCGGGGGCAACGATCGGGACGACGATCTACATCAACAATCTTGCTACCGTCAACACCAACATTCTCCCCCTCTATGCAGCGGTGTAACACCTCTTCCCCCCGCTGTAATCTCTACTTAAACATGGTGCTCAACTCCATATATTATTTCCCAATGATCTATGGTTATCCTATGATGTTTGAGTAGATCCGTTTTGTCCTATGGGTTAATCGTGATCTTGGTTGGTATGATTGTATATTTTATTTATGGTGCTGTCCTATGGTGCCCTCCGTTCTCGCGCAAATGTGAGGGGCCCCCGCTGTAGGGTGTTGCAATATTTTCATGGTTCGCTTACGGTGGGTTGCGAGAGTGACAGAAACTTAAACCCGAGTAGGTGGGGTATGACGTATGGGAGTAAAGAGGACTTGATACTTAATTCTATGGTTGGGTTTCACGACCTTAATGATCTTTAGTAGTTGCGGATGCTTGCTAGAGTTCCAATCATAAGTGCATATGATCCAAGTAGAGAAAGTATGTTAGCTCATGCCTCTCCCTCATATAAAATTACAAGAATGATTACCGGTACTTGTTATCGATTGCCTAGGGACAAATAACTTTCTTGTTGACAAAAGCTCTGTACTAAAACTAACTTAGTTGTGTCTTTATCTAAGCAGCCCCTAGATTTTATTTACGTGCTCTTTATTATCTTGCAAACCTATCCTATCACACCTACAAAGTACTTCTAGTTTCATACTTGTTCTAGGTAAAGCGAACGTCAAGCGTGCGTAGAGTTGTATCGGTGGTCGATAGAACTTGAGGGAATATTTGTTCTACCTTTAGCTCCTCGTTGGGATCGACACTCTTACTTATCGAAAGAGGCTACAATTTATCCCCTATACTTGTGGGTTATCACGCACGTTCGTGTGCATGCGGTTGCGCTGGGCGCGGCGCGACGATGCAGTTACCCGCTGCAAAAACTGCCATGCAGACGCGCAGAGAATCCAAGCCGCCCGGCCCCCATTTATTCCTGCGGCCATTTACCTTATATCTCTCGCGTCACACGACACAATAAGCGCACCCACGATGACACATACAGAGAGGACATCCAACGGTTCCAATGGCGCTCCCCGTGGCTCCAATGGCGCTCCCAGCGGCCGACGACGACAACGGCGGGCAGTTCACCACGCATCACGTAGTGGACACCCACGTGAGGGGGAAGGCCCTCTCGGTGGTGTACACAAACGATCCGGTCTTGGTGGAAAGCTCCATCTAAACTATGGAGCAGTTCCTTGCCGAGGACAAGTACCGAGTGGTCGGCTTCGACCTCGAGTACACCATCGGTCGTGCCGGGCACGATCAGAAGGTAGCCGTTGCCCAGTTGTGCGTGTGACATGACGTCCTCGTCTACCACTACCACCTTGCCACAAGACCTTGCGAGCGTTTCTCCAGGTTTATCAACAGCTCCGACTACAGTTTTGCTATGGTGGACACCACCAACGATCTAAAAGCGCTCAAAGTTTCAGACTTGAAATGCCCGAATCTTGTCAACATCCAGCACCACTACAAGGTCTGGGGCAGCGGCAAAAACAAACTGAACTCCCTGGTTGTCCTCGCCTCGGCCATCATCGACCCCTACTACATGAAGATGAAGAATGAGAGCAATAAGGACAAGAACGCCTGGCACAGTGTGTGGCATGAGAGACTGGATGAACAACATGTCAAGTACGCGGCCATGGATGCGTACACAAGCTACGAGATGTACAGGAGGATCGTTGACATGAGGAAGTGTCTTCTTCCTGCCCGAGATGAGGGATCGAGCCACAGAGCAGTGGCGGGAGCGTCACGAGAAGTAGATGACTAGACGATCGTTTCTCCTACTTTAGAATGCATGCAATTGTTTATTGAGGTGTGTGCGAATAATTTGTATAGTCACTTATGTAATTGGATGTTTATTTCAGTTATATATATATATATATATACATGTTATTCTATTGTAGACAGAGCAAATCACACGGCTTATTAGCAGCAATCGTCTATGTTATTATTGGTCTTCGCACACATTTCTGATTACGGACCTGTTTGCCGCGTATCACACACATCTTGTTCAGTTGAACCGTTTCCATTGTGTTGTCTAATCACACACAGTTCATCCTGGTGAACCGTATGCTGTATATCGCACACGCCTTCATCTGGCTGCCCATTTCTTTTGTTCCTCCTCATCCCAAACAGTTAATTGAACTGAACCGTATGCCCTGCATCACACACGCAACTAAAATCCGAACCGTGTTTGATGCATCCATCATCGCAAATGTTTTGCACCTTTTTTGACGGTTTTTTACACCACCGTTTGCGATTATGGCATCGCACATAGTTTCGTCGAAGGGTCTCTGATCGTAGTGCCGCGTTTGGACCATCCTGCAGTAGTGCTATGTCTTCTTCTTGAAGATCCATTTATTCTCAATGGCTTGCCGATCATCGGGCAAGTCCCCCAAAGTCCATACTTTGTTCTCATACATGGATCCTATCCTAGATTTCGTGGCTCCTAGCCATTTGTTGGAATCCGGGCCCACCATCACTTCTCCATAGCTCGTAGGTTCACTGTTGTCCAACAACATGACCTCTAAGACAGGGTAACCGTACCACTCATAAGCTGTACGTACCCTTGTCGACCTACGAGGTTCGACATAACTTGATCCGAAGCTTCATGATCATCATCATTAGGTTCCTCTTCAACTGACGTAGGTGCCATAGAAACATCTTTCTGTGTTGCGCTACTCTCTGGTTGAAGTAAAGGTTCAACAACCTCATCAAGTTCTATCTTCCTCCTGATGCGGCTTGAACTACGTCGGTATTTCCCCAAAGAGGAAGGGATCATGCAGCACAACTACGGTAGGTATTTCCCCCAGTGATGAGACCAAGGTTATCGAACCAGTAGGAGAACCACGCAACACCACATAAACGACTCCTGCACACAAAGAACAAATCCTTGCAACCCGACATAAGAGAGCGGTTGTCAATCCCTCACGGGTAAAAAGATAGGTAAAATTGTAGTAGATTGGATAAATAGATCTCTCGGGAACGCGAGATAAAATAAATAATAATAAATTGCAGCAAGGTATTTTTGTGTTTTTGGATTAATAGATCTGAAGATAAAAGCAAATAAAAATAGACCGCGAAGGCAAATATAATAAAGAAGAGACCCGAGGGTCGTAGATTTCACTAGTGCATTCTCTCGAGAAAAATAGCATACGGTGGGTAAACAAATTACTGTTGGGCAATTGATAGAACTTCAAATAATCATGATGATATCCAGGCAATGATCATTATATAGGCATCACGTCCAAGATTAGTAGACCGACTCCTGCTTGCATCTACTACTATTACTCCACACATCGACCGCTATCCAGCATGCATCTAGTGTATTCAGTTCATGGAGAAATGGAGTAATGCAATAAGAACGATGACATGATGTAGACAAGATCTATTTATGTAGAAATAGACCCCATCTTGTTATCCTTAATAGCAACGATACATACGTGTCAGTTCCCCTTCTGTCACTGGGATCAAGCACCGTAAGATCGAACCCATCACAAAGCACCTCTTCCCATGGCAAGAAAAATCGATCTAGTTGGCCTAACTAAACCAAAGATTCGAAGAAGAAATACGAGGCTAAAAGTAAACATGCATATAAGAGATCAAAAGGCTCAAAATAACTTTCATGGATAAAAATATAGATCTGATCATAAACTCAAAGTTCATCGGATCCCAACAAACACACCGTAAAAAGAATTACACCAAATAGATCTCCAAGAGACCATTGTATTGAGAATCAAAAGAGAGAGAGGAAGCCATCTAGCTACTAACTACGGACCCGTAGGTCTACAATGAACTACTCACGCATCATCGGAGAGGCACCAATGAGGATGATGAACCCCTCCGTGATGGTGCCTTGGATCTGGTGGTTCTGGAACTTGCGGCGGCTGGAATTAATTTTCGTCGACTCCCCTAGGGTTTCTGGAATATTGGGGTATTGATACGTCTCCAACGTATCTATAATTTTTGATTGTTCCATGCTGTTATATAATCAATCTTGGATGTTTTGTAATCATTTTATAGTCATTTTATATCATTTTTTGGTACTAACCTATTGACATAGTGCCAAGTGCCAGTTGCTGTTTTTTGCGTGTTTTTTACATCGCAGGAAATCAATACCAAACGGGGTCCAAATGTAGCGAAACTTTTTGTGGATTTTTTTGGACCAGAAGACAACCAATGGGCCGAAGAAGCACCTGGGGGTTGCTCTGAGGGGAGCACAACCCACCAGGGCACGCCTGGAGGCCCAGGCACACCCTGGTGGGTTGTGCCCACCCCGGGTGCCCCCCGGACCGCCTCTTTACTCTATAAATACCTCAATATTCTAGAAACCTTAGGGGAGTCGATGAAAATCAATTCCAGCTGCCGTAGAGTCCAGAACCACCAGATCCAATCTAGACACTATCACGGAGGGGTTGACCACTTCCATTGGTGCCTCTCCGATGATGCGTGAGTAGTTCTTTGTAGACCTTCGGGTCCATAGTTAGTAGCTAGATGGCTTCCTCTCTCTCGTTTGATTCTCAATACAATGGTCTCTTGGAGATCCTTATGATGTAACTCTTTTTGCGGTGTGTTTGTTGGGATCGGATGAACTTTGAGTTTATGATCTGATCTATCTTTTTATCCATGAAAGTTATTTGAGTTTCTTTGATCTCTTATATGCATGATTGCTTATAGCCTCGTATTTCTTCTTCGATATTTGGGTTTTGTTTGGCCAACTTGATCTATTTATCTTCCAATGGGAAGAGGTGCTTTGTAGTGGGTTCGATCTTACGGTGCTTGATCCCAGTGACAGAAGGGGAACCGACACGTATGTATCGTTGCTACTAAGGATAAAACGATGGGGTCTATTTATACATAAATAGATCTTGTCTACATCATATCATCATTCTTATTGCATTACTCCGTCTCTCCATGAACTTAATACACTAGATGCATGCTGGATAGCGGTCGATGTGTGGAGTAATAGTAGTAGATGCAGGCAGGAGTCGGTCTACTAATCTTGGACGTGATGCTATATAATGATCATTGCCTGGATATCGTCATGATTATTTGAAGTTATATCAATTGCCCAACAGTAATTTGTTTACCCACTGATAACCCAGAAGTATAGGGGATCGCAACAGTTTTCGAGGGTAGAGTATTCAACCCAAATTTATTGATTCGACACAAGGGGAGCCAAAGAATATTCTCAAGTATTAGCAGCTGAGTTGTCAATTCAACCACGCCTGGAAGACTTAATATCTGCAGCAAAGTATTTAGTAGCAAAGTAGTATGGAAGTAACGGTAACGGTGGCAAAAGTAACAGTAGCAGTTTTTGTAGCAATCGTAACAATGGCAACGGAAAAGTAACTAAGCAAAGATCAATATGTGAAAAGCTCATAGGCAATGTATCAATGATGGATAATTATGTCGGATGTGATTCCTCATGCAACAGTTATAACATAGTGACACAGAACTAGCTCCAGTTCATCAATGTAATGTAGGCATGTATTCCGAATATAGTCATACGTGCTTATGGAAAAGAACTTGCATGACATCTTTTGTCCTACCCTCCCGTGGCAGCGGGGTCCTATTGGAAACTAAGGGATATTAAGGCCTCCTTTTAATAGAGTACCGGACCAAAGCATTAACACTTAGTGAATACATGAACTCCTCAAACTACGGTCATCACCGGGAGTGGTCCCGATTATTGTCACTTCGGGGTTGCCGGATCATAACACATAGTAGGTGACTATTGACTTGCAAGATAGGATCAAGAACTCACATATATTCATGAAAGCATAATAGGTTCAGATCTGAAATCATGGCACTCGGGCCCTAGTGACAAGCATTAAGCATAGCAAAGTCATAGCAACATCAATCTTAGAACATAATGGATACTAGGGATCAAACCCTAACAAAACTAACTTGATTACATGGTAAATCTCATCCAACCCATCACCGTCCAGCAAGCCTACGATGGGATTACTCACGCACGGCGGTGAGCATCATGAAATTGGTGATGGAGGAAGGTTGATGATGACGATGGTGACGGATTCCCCTCTCCAGAGCCCCGAACGGACTCCAGATCAGCCCTCCCGAGAGAGATTAGGGCTTGGCGGCGGCTCCGTATCGTAAAACACGATGAATCCTTCTCCCTGATTTTTTTCTCCCCGAACGTGAATATATGGAGTTGGAGTTGAGGTCGGTGGAGTCTCAGGGGGCCCACGAGGCAGGGAGGCACGCCCCATGGGGTAGGCGCGCCCTGCACCCTCGTGGATAGGGTGTGGGCCCCCTGATGCTGATTCTTTCGCCAGTATTTTTTTATTTATTCCAAAAATATTCTCCATGAAGTTTCAGGTCATTCCGAGAACTTTTATTTCTGCACAAAAATAACACCATGGCAGTTCTGCTGAAAACAACGTTAGTCCGGGTTAGTTCCATTCAAATCATGCAAGTTAGAGTCCAAAACAAGGGCAAAAGTGTTTGGAAAAGTAGATACGTTGGAGACGTATCAACTCCCCCAAGCTTAAACCTTCATGCATGTAGTTGAAACAAAATCAACATAGCCTCCACGATATTTATGTTCATGGTGATTTATATCCTACTCATGCTTGCACTCATTGTTTATTAATCCAAATGCATGTTCATGACTGTTGTCGCTCTCTAGTTGGTCGCTTCCCAGTCTCTTTCTAGCCTTCACTTGTACTAAGCGGGAATACTACTTGTGCATCCACTTCCATAAACCCCAAAGTTATTCCATATGAGTCCACCATACCTCAAGCAATGAGTGCAAGTATCTCAAAGTGTGCAGCAAGGCGTGAAGCAAAGATGCCTCCGAAGATGGGGCCCTTTGTACGGTTCAGACTTAATCGTTTAGCAACAATAGCGCCTAAGTTGAAAGTTGTATCACGAAACAAAGCATGGTGCAAAATGACAAGATCAGGAGCACTAAGATTTCCACTGTTCCCGCGACCAATTAAGCATCTACTAGCAAATATCGCAAAGTAACGTAGAACAGGAAAATGTATACTAGTAATTCTTGCATTGGAAACTTTCCTCGTTTCTCCTACAACAATTTTATCAATAAATTCCTCCACATCACTACGGTGTGGTTCCTCGATGCTGCCTACAAAGGGTATCTTGCAGACCTGACAAAAATCATGGAGTGACATCTCCTTAACCTCATCATATAAATGAAACTCCACTGAAGGTGGTGATTTCTTAGCATGAAAATAAAAATTTTGCATGAAAATATTAGTGAGTAGGAGATACTGTTCGCGCTGGTCGTGGAGGAAGTCGGTGAGGCCTGCATTCTTAGCCAAGTGATAAAAATCATCATAAATTCTGGCGGCTCTCAAGAATGCATCACAAGGCCATTCGCATGGCCGAACCTTCGTAGTGCGAGGAAGATTGTATTTGGGCTTTTTGTTCTCCTCATTCTGCTTATCCTTCGAGCTTCGGCTCGAAGAGCCCCTCAACAATCTCTTTATCATTTTCTTTCTCTGAAAAATTTCTGAAATTTTTAGTGACTCAAAATAAAAGTGAACCGAACTCAACAAGATTGATAGCAACTACTCCCACAAGTGCCTAGAGGCTATATCATGCATTAAAACTACTTGGGACCATATAAATTTGACATGCAAGATCAAGAACAGGGTCACCTCAGCAGCAAAAATTTGCAATAAATAAAGTACTAGAACAAAAACTAATTGGACCATTGGAGGAGTCACATACCGAAGAACAATCCCCCAAAACAATTTTGTGAAAGGAGCTTTGAGCAAGGAGATCGAAAATGGCAGCAAGGTGAGCTATCACACAGGTTTGAGCTATGGGGGGAGGAAGACGAAGTGAGTGGGTGCAGGAATAAGTGGAGGGGGTCCACGTGGGGCCCACGAGGCAGGGGCGCGCCCCAAGGGGGTGGGCACGCCCTGTGCCCTCGTGGCCAAGTGGTGGCCCCCTCTGGTGTGTTCTCAATGCCAATAATTCTTAAATATTCTACAAAAAATCATATTTCATTTTCAGGACATTTGGAGAACTTTTATTTGCGGGGTATTTTTATATTGCAAGGATAATTCAGAAAACAGACAAAAAAAACTAATTTTGCTTTATTTAATCTAAATAATAGAAAGTAAAAGGAGGGTATAGAGAGTTGTGCTTTCTAACTTCATCCATCTCATGCTCATCAAAAGGAATCCACAATAAGGTTGATCAAGTCTTGTTAACAAACTCTTTCCAAATTGCATGAAACCGGAGAATTTTCGAATAACACTAGGTTACCTCAACGGGGATATGCATGTCCCCAACAATAAGAATATCATATTTCTTCTTGATAGTAGGAAGAGGGAATTCAAAACCTCCAATAGTAATCATTGGAATTTTTCCAATAGAATTGATACTGTGGACTTGAGATTGTTTCCTCGGAAAGTGTATCGTATGCTCATTACCATTCACATGAAAAGTGACATTGCCTTTGTTGCAATCAATAACAGCCCCTGCAGTATTAAAAAAGGGTCTACTAAGGATAATCGCCATACTATCGTCCTCGGGAATATCAAGAATAACAAAGTCCGTTAAAATAGCAACGTTTGCAACCACAACAGGCACATCCTCACAAGTGCCGACAGGTATAGCAGTTGATTTATCGGCCATTTGCAAAGATATTTCAGTAGGTGTCAACTTATTCAAATTAAGTCTACGATATAAAGAGGGAGGCATAACACTAACACCGGCTCCAAGATCACATAAAGCAGTTTTAACATAGTTTCTTTTAATGGAGCATGGTATAGTTGGTACTCCTGGATCTCCTAGTTTCTTAGGTATTCCACCTTTAAAAGTATAATTAGCAAGCATGGTGGAAATTTCAGCTTCCGGTATCTTTGTTTTATTTGTAACAATATCTTTCATATACTTAGCATAAGGATTCATTTTAAGCATATCAGTCAAACGCACACGCAAAAAGATAGGTCTAATCATTTCAGCAAAGCGCTCAAAATCCTCATCATCCTTTTTCTTGGATGGTTTAGGAGGAAAAGGCATGGGTTTCTGAAACCATGGTTCTCTTTCTTTACTGTGCTTCCTAGCAACGAAGTCTCTCTTATCATAATGTTGATTCTTTGATTGTGGGTTATCAAGATCAACAGCAGGTTCAATCTCTACATCATTGTTATTGCTAGGTTGAGCATCAATATGAACATCATCATTAACATTATCACTAGGTTCATGTTCATCACCAGATTGTGTTTCAGCATCAGAAATAGAAATATCATTGGGATTCTCAGGTGTGTCAACAACAGGTTCACTAGAAGCATGCAAAGTCCTATGATTTTTCTTTTTCTTCCTCTTAGAAGGACTAGGTGTATCAATATTAGTTCTCTGAGAATCTTGCTCAACTCTCTTAGGGTGGCCCTCAGGATATAAAGGTTCCTGGGTCATTTTACCCCCTCTAGTCATAACTCTAACAGCATTATCATTTTTCTTATTATTTAATTCATAGAGCAAATCATTTTGAGCTTTAAGCACTTGTTCTACCTGAGTGGTAACCATAGAAGCATGTTTACTAATAAGTTTAAGTTCACCTTTAACTCTAGACATATAATCACTCAAGTGTTCAATCATATAAGCATTACGTTTCAATTGTCTACCAACATAAGCATTGAAGTTTCCTTGTTTAACAATAAAATTATCAAACTCATCTAAGCATTGGCTGGCAGACTTATTACGAGGAATATCACCCTCATCAAATCTATAGAGAGAATTTACCTTTACTACCTGTGTCGGGTTATCAAGACCATGTATTTCTTCAATAGGTGGTAAATTCTTAACATCTTCAGCTTTAATACCCTTTTCTTTCATAGATTTCTTTGCCTCTTGCATATCTTCAGGACTGAGAAATAGAATACCCCTTTTCTTCGGAGTTGGCTTAGGAGTTGGTTCAGGAAGTGTCCAATCATTATCATTACTCAATATATTATTCAATAGCAATTCAGCTTGCTCAACAGTTCTTTCCCTGAAAACACAACCAGCACAACTATCCAGGTGGTCTCTGGAAGCGTCGGTTAGTCCATTATAAAAGATATCAAGTATTTCATTTTTCTTGAGAGGATGATCAGGCAAAGCATTAAGTAATCGGAGAAGCCTCCCCCAAGCTTGTGGGAGACTCTCTTCTTCAATTTGCATGAAATTATATATTTCCCTTAAGGCAGCTTGTTTCTTATGAGCGGGGAAATATTTAGCAGAGAAGTAATAAATCATATCATGGGGACTACGCACACAACCAGGAGCAAGAGAATTAAACCATGTTTTAGCATCACCCTTTAATGAGAACGGAAATAACTTAGGGATATAGTAGTAACGAATTTTTTCCTCATGAGTGAATAGGGTGGCTATATCATTCAATTTAGTAAGATGTTCCACAACAGTTTCAGATTCATAGCCATAAAAAGGATCAGATTCAACCAAAGTAATTAACTCAGGATCGACAGAGAAATCATAATCCTTATCAGAAACACAGATAGGCGAAGTAGCAAAAGCAGGGTCATATTTCATTCTAGCATTCAAAGGCTTTTCTTTCAGCTTAGCTAACAGTTTTTTAAGATCATATCTATCTTTGCAAGCAAAAAGATCTCTAGCAGTTGCTTCATACATAACATAACCCTCAGGCACATTAGGCAATTCATATCTAGGGGGAGAATCTTCATCATCACTTTCATCAATATTATCGGTTTCAATAATTTCATTCTCTCTAACCCTAGCAAGTTGTTCATCAAGAAATTCACCTAATGGCACAGTATCATTAAGCATAGAAGTAGTTTCATCATAAGCATCATGCATAGCAGAAGTGGCATCATCAATAACATGCGACATATCAGAATCAATAGAAGGAGTAGGTTTAGGTGTCGCAAGTTTACTCAAAACAGAAGGAGAATCAAGTGCAGAGCTAGATGGCAGTTCCTTACGTCCCCTCGTAGTTGAGGGATAAATCTTGGTTTTTTCGTCTTTCAAGTTCCTCATAGTGATCAACAGATATAAATCCCAAGTGACTCAAAGAATAGAGCTATGCTGCCGGCAACGGCGCCAGAAAATAGTCTTGATAACCCACAAGTATAGGGGATCGCAACAGTTTTCGAGGGTAGAGTATTCAATCCAAATTTATTGATTCAACGCAAGGGGAGCCAAAAAATATTCTCAAGTATTAGCAGCTGAGTTGTCAATTCAGCCACACCTGGAAGACTTAATATCTGCAGCAAAGTATTTAGTAGCAAAGTAGTATGGAAGTAACGGTAACGGTGGCAAAAGTAACAGTAGCAGTTTTTGTAGCAATCGTAACAGTGGCAACGGAAAAGTAACTAAGCAAAGATCAATATGTGAAAAGCTCGTAGGCAATGGATCAATGATGGATAATTATGTCGGATGTGATTCCTCATGCAACAGTTATAACATAGAGTGACACAGAACTAGCTCCATTTCATCAATGTAATGTAGGCATGTATTCCGAATATAGTCATACGTGCTTATGGAAAAGAACTTGCATGACATCTTTTGTCCTACCCTCCCGTGCCAGGGGGGTCCTATTGGAAACTAAGGGATATTAAGGCCTCCTTTTAATAGAGTACCGGACCAAAGCATTAACACTTAGTGAATACATGAACTCCTCAAACTACGGTCATCACCGGGAGTGGTCCCGATTATTGTCACTTCGGGGTTGCCGGATCATAACACATAGTAGGTGACTATTGACTTGCAAGATAGGATCAAGAACTCACATATATTCATGAAAACATAATAGGTTCAGATCTGAAATCATGGCACTCGGGCCCTAGTGACAAGCATTAAGCATAGCAAAGTCATAGCAACATCAATCTTAGAACATAATGGATACTAGGGATCAAACCCTAACAAAACTAACTCGATTACATGGTAAATCTCATCCAACCCATCACCGTCCAGCAAGCCTACGATGGGATTACTCACGCACGGCGGTGAGCATCATGAAATTGGTGATGGAGGAAGGTTGACGATGACGATGGCGATGGATTCCCCGCTCCGGAGCCCCGAACGGACTCGAGATCAGCCCTCCTGAGAGAGATTAGGGCTTGGCAGTGGCTCCGTATCATAAAATGCGATGAATGCTTCTCCTTGATTTTTTTCTCCCTGAACGTGAATATATGGAGTTGGAGTTGAGGTCGGTGGAGTCTCAGGGGGCCCACGAGGCAGGGGGCGCGCCCTGCACCCTCGTGGACAGGGTGTGGGCCCCTTGATGCTGATTCTTTCGCCAGTATTTTTTATTTATTCCAAAAATATTTTTCGTGAAGTTTCAGGTCATTCCGAGAACTTTTATTTCTGCACAAAAATAACACCATGGCAGTTCTGCTGAAAACAGCGTCAGTCCGGGTTAGTTCCATTCAAATCATGCAAGTTAGAGTCCAAAACAAGGGCAAAAGTGTTTGGAAAAGTAGATACGTTGAAGACGTATCACCCACCGTTTGCTATTTTTCTCAAGAGAAGCCACTAGTGAAACCTACGGCCCCCGGGTCTCTTTTTCATATTATTTGCCTTTGTGATCTATTTTCCTTTGCTTTTATTTTCAGATCTATTAAACCAAAATACAAAAATACCTTGCTGCAATTTATTCTTATTTATTTTATTTAGCGTTCGATCTATCAATCTACTACAATTTATTCACGTCCGTTTGCCAATTTCTGGCACCGCTACAATTTATACAAAAATACCTTGCTGCAGTTTATTCTTATTTATTTATTTTATTGACAACCCCTTTTACACGTCGGGTTGCGAGTATTTGTTATTTGTGTGCAGGTGCCGTTTACGTATTTTTGCTTGGTTCTCCTACTGGTTCGATAACCTTGGTCTCATCACTGAGGGAAATACCTACGTCGCTGTGCTGCATCATCCCTTCCTCTTTGGGGAAATACCAACGTAGCTTCAAGCCGCATCAGGTATTTATAGAGCAAAGAGGCGGTGCGGGAGGCCACCGAGGTGGGCACAACCCACTTGGGCCCCCAAGCACGCTGCTACCTCTTGAGCATGCGTTGGTTTTCCCTTGAAGAGGAAAGGGTGATGCAACAAAGTAGCGTAAGTATTTCCCTCAGTTTTTGAGAACCAAGGTATCAATCCAGTAGGAGACTACACGCAAGTCGCCTAGTACCTGCACAAACAATCAAGAACCTTGCAACCAACGCGATAAAGGGGTTGTCAATCCCTTCACGGCCACTTGCAAAAGTGAGATCTGGTAAAGATAATAAGATAAATATTTTTGGTATTTTGTTGTATAGATTGGAAAATAAAGATTGCAAAGTAAATAGTAAATGAGAATTGTAGATCGGAAACTTATATGATGTAAAGTAGACCCGGGGGCCATAGGTTTCACTAGTGGCTTCTCTCATGATAGCATGTATTACGGTGGGTGAACAAATTACTGCCGAGCAATTGATAGAAAAGCGCATAGTTATGATGATATCTAAGGCAATGATCATGAATATAGGCATCACGTCCGTGTCAAGTAGACCGAAATGATTCTGCATCTACTACTATTACTCCACACATCGACCGCTATCCAGCATGCATCTAGAGTATTAAGTTCATAAGAACGGAGTAACGCATTAGGCAAGATGACATGATGTAGAGGGATAAACTCAAGCAATATGATATAAACCCATCTTTTTATCCTCGATGGCAACAATACAATACGTGTCGGTTCCCTTTCTGTCACTGGGATCGAGCACCGCAAGATTGAACCCAAAGCTAAGCACTTCTCCCATTGCAAGAAAGATCAATCTAGTAGGCCAAACTAAACCGATAATTCAAAGAGACTTGCAAAGATATCAAATCATGCATATAAGAATTCAGAGAAGAACCAAATAATATTCATAGATAATCAAATTCATAAACCCACAATTCATCGGATCTCGGCAAACACACCACAAAAGAGTATTACATCGAATAGATCTCCAAGAACATCGAGGAGAACTTTGTATTGAGAACCAAAGAGAGAGAAGAAACCATCTAGCTAATAACTATGGACCCGAAGGTCTGTGGTAAACTACTCACATATCATCAGAGAGGCTATGGTGTTGATGTAGAAGCCCTCCGTGATCTAATCCCCCTCCGGCAGATCGCCAGAAAAGGCCCCAAGATGGGATCTCACGGGTACAGAAGGTTGCGGCAGTGGAAAAGTGGTTTCATGGCTCCCCTGGATGTTTTCAGGGTATAAGAGTATATATAGGCGAAAGAAGTAGGTCGGTGGAGCTACGAGGGGCCCACGAGGGTGGGGGGCGCGCCCTCCTGCCTCGTGGCCGCCTTGTTGCATCTCTGACTTCCACTCCAAGTCTCCTGGATTGCGTTTGTTCCAAGAAAGATCTTCCCGAAGGTTTCGTTCCATGTGGATTCCATTTGATATTCCTTTTTTGCGAAGCACTGAAATAGGCAAAAAATAGCAATTTGCACTGGGCCTTCGGTTAATAGGTTAGTCCCAAAAAATAATATAAAAGAGCATATTAAAGCCCATTAAACATCCAAAACAGATAATATAATAGCATGGAACAATCAAAAATTATAGATACGTTGGAGACGTATCAAGCATTCCCAATCTTAATTCCTGCTCGTCCTCGAGTAGGTAAATGATAAAAACAAATTTTTTGATGTGGAATGCTACCTAACATAATTTTCAATGTAATTCTCTTTATTGTGGCATGAATGTTCAGATCCGAAAGATTCAAGACAAAAGTTTAATATTGACATAAAAATAATAATACTTCAAGCATACTAACCAAGCAATTATGTCTTCTCAGAATAATATAGCCAAAGAAAGCTCATCCCTACAAAATCATATAGTTTGGCCATGCTTTATTTTCGTCACACAAAATGCTCTCATCATGCACAACCTCGATGACAAGCCAAGCAATTGTTTCATACTTTAGTATTATCAAACTTTTTCAACTTTCACGCAATACATGAGCGCGAGCCATGGACATAGCACTATGGGTGGAATAGAATATGATGATGGAGGTTGTGTGGAGAAGACAAAAAAGGAGAAAGTCTCACATTGACGCGGCTAATCAACGGGCTATGGAGATGCCCATCAATTGATGTCAATGGAAGGAGTAGGGATTGCCATGCAACGGATGCACTAGAGCTAAAAATGTATGAAAGCTCAACAAAAGAAACTAAGTGGGTGTCCATCCAACTTGCTTGCTCACGAAGACCTAGGGCATTTGAGGAAGCCCATTGTTGGAATATACAAGCCATGTTCTATAATGAAAATTCCCACTAGTATATGAAAGTGACAAAGTAAGAGACTCTCTATCATGAAGATCATGGTGCTACTTTGAAGCACAAGTGTGGAAAAAGGATAGTAACATTGCCCCTTCTCTCTTTTTCTCTCTTTTTTTTGGGCCTTCTCTTTTTTTATTTGGCCTTTCTCTTCTTCTTTTTTTTGGGCCTTCTCTTTTTTTTACTTGGCCTTTCTCTCTTTTTTTTATTTCCTCACACAGGACAATGCTCTAATAACGATGATCATCACACTTCTATTTATTTACAACTCAAGGATTACAACTCGATACGAGAACAAAATATGACTCTATGTGAATGCCTCCGGCGGTGTACCGGGATATGCAATGAATCAAGAGTGACATGTATGAAAAATGAAGGGTGGCCTTGCCACAAATACGATGTCAACTACATGATCATGCAAAGCAATATGACAATGATGGAGCGTGTCATAATAAACGGAACGGTGGAAAGTTGCATGGCAATATATCTCGGAATGGCTATGGAAATGCCATAATAGGTAGATATGGTGGCTGTTTTGAGGAAGATATAAGGAGGCTTATGTGTGATAGAGCGTATCATATCACGGGGTTTGGATGCACCGGCGAAGTTTGCACCAACTCTCGAGGTGAGAAAGGGCAATGCACGGTACCGAAGAGGCTAGCAACGATGGAAGGGTGAGAGTGCGTATAATCCATGGACTCAACATTAGTCATAAAGAACTCACATACTTATTGCAAAAATCTACAAGTCATCAAAACCAAGCACTACGTGCATGCTCCTAGGGGGATAGATTGGTAGGAAAAGACCATCGCTCGTCCCCGATCGCCACTCATAAGGAAGGCAATCAAAGAAACACCTCATGCTTCAAATTTGTTACACAACGGTTACCATACGTGCATGCTACGGGACTTGCAAACCTCAACACAAGTATTTCTCAAATTCACAATTACTCAACTAGCACGACTCTAATATCACCATCTTCATATCTCAAAACAATCATCAAGTATCAAACTTCTCATAGTATTCAATGCACTCTATATGGAAGTTTTTATTATACCCATCTTGGATGCCTATCATATTAGGACTAATTTTATAGCCAAAGCAAATTACCATTCTGTTCTAAAAGACTCTCAAAATAATATAAGTGAAGCATGAGAGATCAATAATTTCTACAAAATAAAACCACCACCGTGCTCTAAAAGATATAAGTGAAGCACTAGAGCAAAATTATCTAGCTCAAAAGATATAAGTGAAGCACATAGAGTATTCTAATAAATTCCGATTCATGTGTGTCTCTCCCAAAAGGTGTGTACAGCAAGGATGATTGTGGTAAACTAAAAAGCAAAGACTCAAATCATACAAGATGCTCCAAGCAAAACACATATCATGTGGTGAATAAAAATATAGCATCAAGTAAAGTTACCGATAGACGAAGACGAAAGAAGGGATGCCTTCCGGGGCATCCACAAGCTTAGGCTTTTGGTTGTCCTTGAATTTTACCTTGGGGTGCCTTGGGCATCCCCAAGCTTAGGCTCTTTCCACTCCTCATTCCAAAATCCATCAAATCTTTACCCAAAAACTTGAAAACTTCACAACACAAAACTCAAACAGAAAATCTCATGACCTCCGTTAGTATAAGAAAACAAATCACCACTTTAAGGTACTGCAATGAACTCATTATTTATTTATATTGGTGTTAAACCTACTGTATTCCAACTTCTCTATGGTTCATACCCCCCGATATTAGCCATAGATTCATCAAAATAAGCAAACAACACACGAAAAACAGAATCTGTCAAAAATAGAACAGTCTGTAGCAATCTGTATCAAACGTATACTTATGTAACTCCAAAAATTCTGAAATAAATTGGTGGACGTGATAAATTTGGCTATTAATCATCTTCAAAAAGAATCAACCTAAAATCACTCTCCAGTAAAAAATGGCAGCTAATCTCGTGAGCGCTAAAGTTTCTGTTTTTTACAGCAAGATCGCAAAGACTTCACCCAAGTCTTCCCAAAGGTTCTACTTGGCACAAACACTAATTAAAACATAAAACCACATCTAAACAGAAGCTATATGAATTATTTATTACTAAACAGGAACAAAAAGCAAGGAACAAAAATAAAATTGGGTTGCCTCCCAACAAGCGCTATCGTTTAACGCCCCTAGCTAGGCATAAAAACAAGAATAGATCTAGGTATTGCCATCTTTGGTATTGGGAAAGAAAAGAGAAAATTTGTTATCTATAGCATTTATATTTCTATTTTGAGAAAGCACATGGCCATTAATGGTGGAAGAAAGATTAAGCATGCTACAGAAATTTGCATCTAAGCTAGCCTTCATCTCTTTGATAAATTCATTTTGATAAAAGCACAAAAGAGAGGTGAATTCAACCTTCTCACTCATGGGGTGCCCAAATATAGTTTTCATCTTTTCATAGGTATCCATGGCATCCCCCTCAAGAAAATGTTCTTCAAAAATAGAATCTAAAACTTGCTTGAACGAAGAGGGTAAGCCAACATAAAAGCTTTTTAGGTATATCGCAATTTGATATTGGGGCACATAGCTGGCTCGGATCCTTAATAGCATATCCCAAGCATCTTTCAAAGACTCATCAAGCAAATAACAAAAAATTTCGGGATCATCCTCATCAAAATTATTCAAACTCTCATTGATAACCCCGGTAGGTCTTTCCATAGCATCATTATTTATGAGCTTAGAGAGGACAGAGGGACTATCCAAAGTGCTAAGGGGCTGTTTGGTTTGGAGCCTGCGGACGCCACACCAAAACATCGGCGTTGACCAAAGGTAGGGCTCTAGTTTGGTTTGGCACCAATTATTTGGTCCGCCTGGGTTACATGGGCTAGTGCAGTTCATTTTTTCGCCAACGCGCGGCCAAATCGCGGGCGGCTGGATGGTGCGCCAATTTTTTGGCGAGCCCGCAGGTTGGTAGGGCCAGCATGGGCAACATCCAAACGCACCCTAAAACCCAGGAGAGAACCCTTAGCCCTTTTTGATTCGGCCATGGCGAAAGAAGGGCAAACGGGAAAGAGGCGAAGAAAATGGCAAAGGTGAAGTGGGGGAGAGGAAAACGAGAGGCAAATGGCAAATAATGTAATGCGAGGGATAAGAGTTTGTGATGGGTACTTGGTATGTCTTGACTTGAGCGTAGATCTCCCCGGCAACGGCGCCATAAATCCTTCTTGCTACCTCTTGAGCATGCGTTGGTTTTCCCTTGAAGAGGAATGGGTGATGCAGCAAAGTAGCGTAAGTATTTCCCTCAGTTTTTGAGAACCAAGGTATCAATCCAGTAGGAGACTACACGCAAGTCGCCTAGTACCTGCACAAAAAATCAAGAACCTTGCAACCAACGCGATAAAGGGGTTGTCAATCCCTTCACGGCCACTTGCAAAAGTGAGATCTGGTAAGATAATAAGATAAATATTTTTGGTATTTTGTTGTATAGATTGGAAAATAAAGATTGCAAAGTAAATAGTAAACGAGAATTGTAGATCGGAAACTTATATGATGTAAAGTAGACCCGGGGGCCATAGGTTTCACTAGTGGCTTCTCTCACGATAGCATGTATTATGGTGGGTGAACAAATTACTGCCGAGCAATTGATAGAAAAGCGCATAGTTATGATGATATCTAAGGCAATGATCATGAATATAGGCATCACGTCCGTGTCAAGTAGACCGAAATGATTCTGCATCTACTACTATTACTCCACACATCAACCGCTATCCAGCATGCATCTAGAGTATTAAGTTCATAAGAAGGGAGTAATGCATTAGGCAAGATGACATGATGTAGAGGGATAAACTCAAGCAATATGATATAAACCCCATATTTTTATCCTCGATGGCAACAATACAATACGTGTCGGTTCCCTTTCTGTCACTGGGATCGAGCACCGCAAGATTGAACCCAAAGCTAAGCACTTCTCCCATTGCAAGAAAGATCAATCTAGTAGGCCAAACTAAACCGATAATTCAAAGAGACTTGCAAAGATATCAAATCATGCATATAAGAATTCAGAGAAGAACCAAATAATATTCATAGATAATCAAATTCATAAACCCACAATTCATCGGATCTTGGCAAACACACCGCAAAAGAGTATTACATCGAATAGATCTCCAAGAACATCGAGGAGAACTTTGTATTGAGAACCAAAGAGAGAGAAGAAGCCATCTAGCTAATAACTATGGACTCGAAGGTCTGTGGTAAACTACTCACACATCATCGGAGAGGCTATGGTGTTGATGTAGAAGCCCTCCGTGATCGAATCTCCCTCCGGCAGATCATCGAAAAAGGCCCCAAGATGGGATCTCACGGGTACAGAAGGTTGCGGCGGTGGAAAAGTGGTTTTGTGGCTCCCCTGGATGTTTTCAGGGTATAAGAGTATATATAGGCGAAAGAAGTAGGTCGGTGGAGCTACAAGGGGCCCACGAGGGTGGGGGGCGTGCCTACCCCCCTGGGCGCGCCCTCCTGCCTCGTGGCCGCCTCGTTGCGTCTCTGACTTCCACTCCAAGTCTCCTGGATTGCGTTTGTTCCAAGAAAGATCTTCGCGAAGGTTTCATTCCGTTTGGATTCCGTTTGATATTCCTTTTCTGCGAAACACTGAAATAGGAAAAAAAAACAGCAATTTGCACTGGGCCTTCGGTTAATAGGTTAGTCCCAAAAATAATATAAAAGAGCATATTAAAGTCCATTAAACATCCAAAACAGATAATATAATAGCATGGAACAATCAAAAATTATAGATACGTTGGAGACGTATCACGCGCCCTGGTGGGTTGTGCTCCCCTTGGAACCCCACTATGGTACTTCTTTGACCCAACAGATGTCTTCTGGTCCAGAAAAAATCTCCAAAAAGTTTCGTTGCGTTTGGACTCCGTTTGGTATTGATTTTTTGCGAAGTAAAAAACAAGCAAAAAACAATAACTAGCACTGGGCACTATGTCAATAGGTTAGTCCCAAAAAATGATATAAAGTTGCTATAAAATGATTGTAAAACATCCAAGAATGATAATATAACAGCATGGAACAATAAAAAATTATAGATATATTGGAGACGTATCACCTCCCACTCAATTCTTTCGAGAGAAACTCTTTCTCGAGAAAGGACCCGTTCTTAGCGACAAACACTTTGCCCTTGGATATGAGATAGAAGGTATACCCAACCGTCTCTTTTGGGTATCCTATGAAGACGCATTTGTATGCTTTGGGTTTGAGCTTTCCCGGCTGAAGCCTTTTGACATAAGCATCGCAACCCCAAACCTTAAGAAACGACAACTTAGGTTTCTTGCCAAACCACAGTTCATACGGTGTCGTCTTCATGGACTTAAATGGTGCCCTATTTAAAGTGAATGTAGTTTTCTCTAATGCATAACCCCAAAACGATAGTGGTAGATTGGCAAGAGACATCATAGAATGCACCATATCCAATAAGGTACGATTACAACGTTCGGACACGCCATTACGCTGTGGTGTTCCAGGTGGCGTCAACTGTGAAACAATTCCACATTGTCTTAAGTGATTGCCAAAATCATAACTCAGATATTCTCCCCCTCGATCGGATGGTAGGAATTTAATCTTCTTGTTACGATGATTCTCAACTTCACTCTGAAATTGCTTCAACTGTCTTGACCATATCACATCACAACATGCCCTGCAAAAACAAGTTAGATGTCCTCTACTTTGTTGTTGCAAGTTTTACGTGGCTGCTACGGGCTTCTAGCAAGAACCATTCTTAACTATGCATCAAAACCACAACGATCTTTCGTCAAGTTTGCTGTTTTAACCTTCAACAAGGATTGGCCGTAGTCAAATTCGATTCAACTAAAGTTGGAGAAACAGACACCCGCCAGCCACCTTTATGCAAAACAAGTTGCATGTTTGTCGGTGGAACCTGTCTCATGAACGTGGTCATGTAAGGTTGGTCCGGGCCGCTTCATCCAACAATACCGCCGAATCAAAATAAGACGTTGGTGGTAAGCAGTATGACTATGATCCCCCACAACTCTTTGTGTTCTAATCGTGCATATCATCTACGCATAGACCTGGCTCTGAGGCCACTGTTGGGGAACGTAGCATGCAATTTCAAAAAAATTCCTACGATCACGCAAGATCTATCTAGGAGATGCATAGCAACGAGAGGGGGAGATTGTGCCCACGTACCCTCGTAGACCGAAAGCGGAAGTGTTAGCTTAGCGCGGTTGATGTAGTCAAACGTCTTCGCGATCCAACCAATCAAGCACCGAATGTACGGCACCTCCGAGTTCTGCACACGTTCAGCTCGATGACGTCCCTTGAACTCTTGATCCAGTAGAGTGTCGAGGGAGAGTTTCGTCAGCACGACGGCGTGGTGATGGTGATGGTGATGTGATCTGCGCAGGGCTTCGCCTAAGCACTATGATGATATGACCGGAGGAGTAAACTGTGGAGGGGGGCACCGCACACGGCTAAGAGAACAATTGATGTGCTATGGGGTGCCCCCTGACCCCGTATAAAAAGGAGGAGGGGAGGAGGCCGGCTATTCGCCCCCGCTTCCTTCTTATGGAGGGGGAAAGGGGGAAGGAGAGGAGAGGGAGAGGGAAAGGGGGGCCGCGCCCCCTCCCCTTGTCCTATTCGGACTCCCCTTGGGGGTGGGGGGCGCGCCAGCCCCTTGTGGGCTGCCCTCTCTCTCCCCTATGGCCCATAAGGCCCAATACTTTCCCCGGGGGGTTCCGGTAACCCCTCGGTACTCCGATAAATATCTGAAACGTCCCGAAACCATTCCGGCGTCCGAATACCATCGTCCAATATATCAATATTTACCTCTCGACTATTTCGAGACTCCTCATCATGTCTGTGATCTCATCACGAACTCCGAACAATCTTCGGTCACCAAAACACATAACTCATAATACAAATCGTCATCGAACGTTAAGCGTGCGGACCCTACGGGTTCGAGAACTATGTAGACATAACCTTCCAATATATCAATATTTATGTCTCGACCATTTCGAGACTCCTCGTCATGTTCGTGATCTCATCCGGGACTCCGAACAAACTTTGGTTCATCAAATCACATAACTCATAATACAAATCGTCATCGAACGTTAAGCGTGCAGACCCTACAGGTTCGAGAACTATGTAGACATGACCGAGACACATCTCCGATCAATAACCAACAACGGAACCTGGATGCTCATATTGGTTCCTACATATTCTATGAAGATCTTTATCGGTCAAACCGCAATGACAACATACGTCATTCCCTTTGTCATCGGTATGTTACTTGCCCGAGATTCGATCGTCGGTATCCTCATACCTAGTTCAATCTCGTTACCGGCAAGTCTCTTTACTCATTCCGTAATGCATCAAACCATAACTAACTCATTAGTCACATTGCTTGCAAGGCTTATCGTGATGTGCATTATCGAGAGGGCCCAGAGATACCTCTCCGATACTCGGAGTGACAAATCCTAATCTCGATCTATGCCAACCCAACAAACACCTTCGGAGACACCTGTAGAGCATCTTTATAATCACCCAGTAACGTTGTGACATTTGATAGCACACAAGGTGTTCCTCCGGTATTCGGGAGTTGCATAATCTCATAGTCAAAGGAATATGTATAAGTCATGAAGAAAGCAATAGCAATAAAACTTAACGATCATTATGCTAAGCTAACAGATGGGTCTTGTCCATTACATCATTCTCCTAATGATGTGATCCCGTTCATCAAATGACAAGACATGTCTATGGTCAGGAAACTTAACCATCTTTGATTAACGAGCTAGTCAAGTAGAGGCATACTATGGACAATTTGTTTTGTCTATGTATTCATCGGATCTCGGCAAACACACCGCAAAAGTGTTGGGGAACGTAGTATTTCAAAAAACTTGCCTACGCACACGCAAGATCCATCTAGGTGATGCATAGCAACGAGCGGGGAGAGTGTGTCCATGTACCCTCGTAGACCGAAAGCGAAAGCGTTTAGTAACGTGGTTGATGTAGTCGAACGTCTTCGTGATCCAACCGATCCAAGTACCGAACACATGGCACCTCCGCGATCTGCACACGTTCAGCTTGGTGACGTCCCTCGTACTCTTGATCCAGCTGAGGCCGAGGGAGAGTTTTGTCAGCACGACGGCGTGGTGACGGTGATGATGAAGTTACCGATGCAGGGCTTCGGCTAAGCTCTACAACGATATGACCGAGGTGGAAATCTGTGGAGGGGGCACCGCACGCGGCTAAGACAACTGTCAACTTGTGTGTTCTAGGGTGCCTCCCTGCCCCCGTATATAAAGGAGCAAGGGGGAGGCCGGCCGGCCCCTAGGGCGCGCCCCCAAGAGGGGAATCCTACTACGACTCCAAGTCCTAGTAGGAATCCACCAAGAGGGAGAGAGGGGGAAGGAAGGAAGAGGGGGAAGGGAAGGAAAGGGGGGTGCCGCCCCCTTCCCCTAGTCCAATTTGGACCCAAGGGGGGGCGCGCGGCCAGCCCCTCCTGGCCCTTCCTCTCTTCCCACTAAGGCCCATAGAGGCCCATTAGTTCCCCCGGGGTTTCCGATAACCCCCCGGCACTCCGATATTTATCCGGTGACCCCCGAAACTCATTCGGTGTCCGAATAACATCGTCCAATATATCAATCTTTATGTCTCGACCATTTCGAGACTCCTCGTCATGTCCGTGATCACATCCGGGACTTCGAACTACCTTAGGTACATCAAAACACATAAACTCATAATACCGATCGTCATCGAACGTTAAGCGTGCGGACCCTACGGGTTCAAGAACTATGTAGACATGACCGAGACTCATCTCCGGTCAATAACCAATAGCGGAACCTGGATGCTCATATTGGTTCCTACATATTCTACGAAGATCTTTATCGGTCAAACCGCATAACAACATACGTTGTTCCCTTTGTCATCGGTATGTTACTTGCCCGAGATTCGATCGTCGGTATCATCATACCTAGTTCAATCTCGTTACCGGCAAGTCTCTTTAATCGTTCCGTAATGCATCATCCTGTAACTAACTCATTAGTCACATTGCTTGCAAGGCTTATAGTGATGTGCATTACCGAGAGGGCCCAGAAATACCTCTCCGACAATCGAAGTGACAAATCCTAATCTCGATCTATGCCAACTCAACAAACACCATCGGAGACACCTGTAGAGCATCTTTATAATCACCCAGTTACGTTGTGACGTTTGATAGCACACTAAGTGTTCCTCCGGTATTCGGGAGTTGCATAATTTCATAGTCATAGGAACATGTATAAGTTATGAAGAAAGCAATAGCAATAAACTAAACGATCATAGTGCTAAGCTAATGGATGGGTCAAGTCAATCACATCATTCTCTAATGATGTGATCCCGTTGATCAAATGACAAGTCATGTCTATGGCTAGGAAACTTAACCATCTTTGATTAACGAGCTAGTCAAGTAGAGGCATACTAGTGACACTCTGTTTGTCTATGTATTCACACATGCACTAAGTTTCCGGTTAATAGTATTCTAGCATGAATAATAAACATTTATCATGATATAAGGAAATATAAATAACAACTTTATTATTGCCTCTAGGGCATATTTCCTTCAAAAAGAGTATTACATCGAATAGATCTCCAAGAACATCGAGGAGAACTTTGTATTGAGAATCAAAGAGAGAGAAGAAGCCATCTAACTACTAGCTATGGACCTGTAGGCCTGAGGTAAACTACTCATGCTTCATCGGAGAGGCAATGGTGTTGATCTAGAAGCCATCCGTGATCGAATCCCCTTCCGGCAGGATGCCGAAAAAGGCCCCAAGATGGGATCTCTCGGGTATAGAAGGTTGCGGCGGTGCAAAAGTGGTTTCGTGGCTCCCCTGGATGTTTTTCGGGTATAAGAGTATATATAGGAGGAAGATCTAGGTCAGGAGGTCACCGAGGGACCCACAAGGTTGGGGGCGCGCCCTCCACCCTTGTGGCCGCCTCGTGGCTCTTCTGACTTGCACTCCAAGTCTCCTGGGTGTCTTCTGGTCCAAGAAAAATCATCGCGAAAGTTTTATTCCGTTTGGACTCCGTTTGGTATTCCATTTCTACGAAACTCTAAAACAAGGAAAAAAAAGAAACTGGCACTGGGCTCTAGGTTAATAGGTTAGTTCCAAAAATCATATAAAATAATATATGAATGCATATAAAACATCCAAAACAGATAATATAATAGCATAGAACAATCAAAAATTATAGATACGTTGGAGACGTATCAAGCATCCCCAAGCTTAATTCTTGCTCGTCCTAGAGTAGGTAAATGATAAAAATAGAATTTTTGATGTGGAATGCTACCTAACATATTTATCCATGTAATTCTCTTTATTGCGGCATGAATGTTCAGATCCGTAAGATTCAAAATAAAAGTTTAATATTGACATAAAAACTATAATACTTCAAGCATACTAACAAAATAATTATGTCTTCTCAAAATAACATGGCCAAAGAAAGCTTATCCCTACAAAATCATATAGTCTGGCTATGCTCCATCTTCATCACACAAAATATTCAAATCATGCACAACCCCGATGACAACACTACTGCAGGATGCTGCTAACGCGACACTACGATCAGAGACCCTTCGAGAAACTGTGTGTGATGCAATAATCGCAAACGGTGCTGTATGAAAACCATCGGAAATGATGCAAAACGTTTGCGATGGAGGATGCATCAAACACGGTTCAGATTTTAGTTGCGTGTGCGATTCAGGCCACACAGTTAACCCGTTCAAACTATTTGCGATGAGGCAGAACAACAAAAACGGGCAGCCATATCAATGTGTGTGCGATATACGGCATACAGTTCGCTCCGATGAACCGTTTGCTATTAGGGAGTGCAACATAAACGATTAGCCAGATCAAGGTGTGTGTGATATAGGGCATACGGTTCACTCGGACGAACTGTTTTTGATTAGCGAACGCAACAGAAACGGTTCAACTTAACAAGATGTGTGTGATACGTGGCAAACAGCCGAATCGGATGAACTGTTTGCGATGAGAAATTACAACACAGACGGTTAATACAGTTAGTTCGTGTGCGATTCTGTGTGTACGAAAAACTTTGAAATATGCAAACTAGTTGCTTGCGGTGGCTAGGAATATCGCACACGATGCGTCTGCGAGTACTCGTGTGCAATGATTAATAAGTTACACATACGTTTCCTTATGTTAACACTTGTGTGATAAATAACACGTGGCACCGGATAAGGTATTCGGGTTGTGTGTGTGCTCCACTTAGTCTTCCCGCGCTCCAGCGAATGCTTCCCGCGCTCCAGCGAATGCTTCCCGCGCTCCAGCGAATGCTTCCCGCACTCCACATGGATGAATTGTAAAATCCACGCCTATTCCCTCACCGGTTTCCCACCACCAGCTAATGGCTTGCTGCATATAACCCAGGCGGCAACGCACCGCCGCGACACTCTGCGAAGATCTAGTCCTCACCCATCTACCATTAGTTATTTCAAGCATGCCAGGCAACGACCAAAGCTTCGACGTCGACGCCTACCTGCGTTACATCTTCGTTGAGGAGAACAAGCCGGAGCAGGTCGGGGAGCAAGAGCTTCATCGGCCGGTGCAGGCACCATGGCCCATCGGCAGTGATATCGGCGTCACAGTCCTTGGGAGCACAATCGACATATTGCAGAGGAGGTGTGATGAGCAGTTTGCCATCCACCGTGCAAAAGATCCAGAGCTGCTCGGCGGCATGATCGACGACCCACCCGAAGAGCCGCCGTCACCAGTGCTCATCGAGAGCCTGATGGCCCACAAGGAATGGGCAGAGGACCTCTGCGCTTCAGTCAAGATAAAGGTAGCCTACGGCTTCATCATTGCCTGCGGCGGCCGTGTCAACCTCGATCCCGATGATGTGGTGGCCAGGCTTGAGCGCATCCTTGGTGGAGTTGACATCCCCGACGAAGAAGAACATCGCCAATGTGATATCTTGAGGATGCAGGTGATCGATGGAGTTTGCTACCAGGCCAAAGACATGGAAATGGAGCGGTTCCGCGGATTTGTCATGCGCGCGATTGCATGCTGTCAAGCTCTTCTGGAAGAGGCCCAGCAGCCCCAAGAGCCTCCCAGCGCCAGCAGCTCTGTAGGCGGAGGCGGGTCGGGACACTCGGAGTGAACGGCCGCAAGGGTGCTATGCTGATCATGGAGTCCAAGAAGACCATCATCGGAAGGCCGCCAACTCAGCCTTTTAGCTTATATTTTATTATAATTGTATGCATATGTAGGTCGTGAGTGTTCTGGGCCTTGCCGCATTTGGCATTTTAAATTATCCTGAATATGTAAGACAATTATTAAGAATTATTAACAGTTGCCATTGTAACTTTGCCTCAACGGCGAGCAGAGCGCGCGCAGGGACGCCAGAGCGGAGCGCGCCGCGGCCGCCTCAACGGCGAGCAACCACGTGGTCAACCTTCTGCCATCAATAAATTTTGACCTTGTTTCTCGTCACATTGCTGATTACAACGCAATAAGTATAATTGCAAATCTGTTCACACCTATCAAACTAATATGTGTTCACACTTAGCACCGGGCTATAAAAACTACCCACTCAAAAATTACTTCACAGTTTCTCTCCTCATCACCCACAAAACTAGTTTTCTCTGTCAAGTCGTTCCGCCATGACCGGTAGGAGGAGTTCAGGGTGGACATATAACTAGGCAGCAAAGACCAAGGCCGCAGAAGCACTAGAGAGGTCCCGCCGCGAAGCCGCAACCGCAGTAGAGATGTCCCGGCGCGCCGCGGAGCCCTCGAACGAGCTCTCACGGGCATGCGAGGGCTCTCACAAGCGCATTTGCAGCGTCGGCCATCGCGATGAGCCGGCGTTCCTGAAGTCCTTCGCCGGCGACGACGACATTCTCGCTGGCGTCACTACGCAGCAGGAGCTGGTCAACGGCTTGATGAAGCTGCTCAAGATTAGCGATGCCTCGGTTGACAAGGCGACCGGCCTCGTCGAGCAACTCATGGATGACAATGCGAAGCTCCTCAAGTTGGTCGCCGAGAAGGAGGAGGAGGCCGCCGGCTGGAAGATGCTGCATGAGCAGAGCAGTGCCTCGGAGGTGACGCTGAAAGCGGTCGTCGAGGAACTGATGGGTGGCTTGAGGAAGCTCCGAATCGAGCGCGAGCAGGAGGTGGAGGAATCCGTGGCTGCTTTCAAGCAAAGTCGTGAGGAATTCAGGAAGGAGCTGCAGGATTTCGCCGCCCGGCGATCCATCGACGAGTAGAGACAGTAGCGACCCAGATCGTTGTCTGCAATTTCCTTCTTCTCTTGCCCCCGTGTCTTCCGGGCTTTGCCGCATGTGGCATTTTAAATTATCCGGAATATGTAAGACAATTATTATGTGCGCCATTGTAAATTTGTCGTCGTATTATCCGTTGCCATTTTATTTGTGGTCGTATTATCCGTTGCCCTATGTGGCAATTTAAATTAGGGCGGAATACTAATTGAAAACACGAACAAAGCAAATGCTGCCATGGGATCACAAGCAAACACCCTCCGTCCAGGTGCTTTAATTAACCCATTAATGGAGAAGTTGTGAGCGAGGCGGGCGGCGGCTGGTGCATGGAGGTCAAAGAGCTCGCTTCCCGGTGAGCATGGTGGCCTTGCTGCTCGCACGTGTCCCGTCGAGCCTGCGAGGTGGACAGGATGCACGCGTCCCGTCGAGCCTGCGCGGCGGACTGCTCGCACGCGTCCCGTCGATCCTGCACGGTGGACTTCTCACGCTCATCCCGTCTAATCAAACAGCTGCACACACGCCACCGAGTATGGTTAAATTTCGAGACGATAAATATAATACAACCGTTTGCGATATTAACGTGTCAGCTTTTTGTTTCAAAAAGGACTTCGTTGGCTACTAATGTGTGCGCCTCTTCTCAAACTGGACGATTTTTTTACCACGGCATATATGTGCCATGTCATGAAACCATGCCAAGTTTCATGTTTTTTGGGTGACTTTTTTATTTACTGGGATTTAAAAACCGAGATTCTCATTGTTTCAGGACGACGACAAGTTTGTAATTCATTCTCATTCCTTAAACGATACCTAAACATGCACCCAATGACACATGTACGATTTCCCACCCATTTTGCTTCACTGGAGCATGTGGTTGTAGTTCAAATTTGAATTATGGACTACATTAAATGCATAGAAAACTTAGTAATTAGTAATATATATACAATGGCCAAACGAACCCTGAACAGTTTCAAATTTCAGCCCGACACTCCTGTTATTCTATGTTGCCTGTAGAAAACAAATTTCAAGGCGAGAAGAGGCATCGATTATCGTTTCGCCCACAAGAGGGGCATGTTTCCCTACCGGAACCACGAGGGTTGCGACAGGCTCCGATTTGTAAAAGGCTTGTAATATAGCTTCACCCAAATTGGACAATTATATATACCATGTAGTGACACCATGCCATGTTTCATGATTTCCTGGTGAGTTTTGGATTTACAGACATTTAAAAACCGAGATTCGCAATGTTTGTGGCCAGGCCAGGACGGCGAGACGGTTGAATTCGTTCCCATTTGTTCCATGGGACCTAAACATGCACCCCAAGGAAACATGTATGTTTTTTCTAGCCATTTTGGTGCACTGGAGCATGTATTTGTAGTTCGGATTTGAATGATGGACATTAAATGCCTAGAAAACTCAATTAATGAATAAAAAAGGTCATACGAACCCTGAATAATTTCAAAGTTCAGCGCGAATCTCCAATTGTTTCGTGTCACGTGTAGAAGAAAATACGAGGCTAGAAGAGGGAGTGATTATCGTTTGGCCCACAAGGGGACACGTTTCCCTATCGAAACCACGAGGGTTCTTGCGACAGGCTCCGGTTTGTAAGAGGTTTGTAATAAAGCTTGGCCTAAATTGGCAATGTTTTTACCACGACATATATGTGCCATGACATGACACCTTGCCACCTTTGATGACTTTCTGGTGAGTTTAGGATTTATGGGGACTTAAAAACCGAGATTCGAAATGTTTGAGGAAGAGCCAGGACACCGGTACAGTTTTAATTCGTTCCCATTCCTGGCATGAGACCTAAACATGCACCCAAGGACACATGTATAATTTTTCTAGCCATTTTGGTGAACTGGAGCATGTATTTGTAGTTCAGATTTGAATTATGGACATTAAATGCCTAGAAAACTCAATTAGTGTATAAAAAGGCCAAACGAACCCTGAATAAGTTTAAATTTCAGCACGGATATCCCGTGGTTCCATGTTGCCCGTGGAAGAAAATACAAGGCGAAAAGAGGCAGTGATTACGTTTCGCCCACAAGGGGAACACATTTCCCTATCAGAACCACGAGGCTTCTTTGAGAGAAGCTCCAGTTTTTGTAAGAGGTTTGTAATAAAGCTTGGCCCAAATTGGACAATGCTTTTACCACGACATATATGTGCCATGACGTGACACCATGCCACCTTTGATGACTTTCTGGTGAGTTTAGGATTTATAGGGACTTAAAAACCAAGATTCGAAATGTTTGAGTACGAGCCATGACACCAGTATGGTTGTAATTCGTTCCCATTCCTGGCATGGGACCTAAACATGCACCCAAGGACACATGTATAATTTTTCTAGCCATTTTGGTGAACTGGAGCATGTATTTGTAGTTCAGATTTGAATTATGGACATTAAATGCCTAGGGACATCAATTAGTGTATAAAAAGGCCAAACGAACCATGAATAAGTTTAAATTCCAGCACGGATATCCTGTCGTTCCATGTTGCCCGTAGAAGAAAATACAAGGTGAAAAGAGGCAGTGATTACGTTTCGCCCACAAGGGGGACACGTTTCCCTATCGAAACCACGAGGCTTCTTTGAGAGAAGCTCCGGTTTGTAAGAGGCTTGTAATAAAACTTGCGCCACAATGGACGAAAAAAATTCCTTGACATATAAGTGCGATGTCGTGACACCATGGCAGGTTTCACGATTTTCAGCTTAGTTTTGGATTTATGGAGATTTAAAAACCGAGATTCTTCTCACGAAATGTTTTCAAATAGCACACGGTTCACTCACGAAAGACGATATTCAATGAAAACTTCGTGGAAACCATATTTTAAAGTTTCATAAAAATCTAAAAAAATTGTGGGATGTTAAGAAGGTGATGTTTTATTGCGACACAAAATTTCAAGTTGAAAAACATTACGAGATGTGAGCTATGAAAAAGACAAATTCCGGTCTGAATAGTGACATTACTATTCGGCACTATTCAACACTGATTTTGTCTTTTTCATAGCTCACATCTCTTAATGTGTTTCAACTTGAAATTTTGTGTGCCAATAAAACATCATCCTCTTAACATCCCGCATTTTTTTGAAACTTCAAAACATCTTTTTCTCGTGGTTTTCACCGGTTTCCACGAATATTGGTTTCCGTATGATATCCCCCCCCCCGCTGCGCGCGCGATCTGAGTCCTGCGTTCTGACTGGCCAGAACCCAAACCCCACGGATCGTACGTGTGCACCGTTGGATGCTCCCAGATCGAACGGCAACCCTGAGCCCTTTCGACAGCACATGCAGTACATGGGTAAGCACTGTGCGCATGCATCATGTAGCTCACGCTTCCTTCTCTACTAGTAGGTTTTCATTCAAAACAGGCTACCGTTTCTCGCCACTCCTCTCATTGGTTTCCCGCCTCTTCTCCCAGATATGCATGATGTAGATGTTCGTTTAATTCTTATAGTTCATCTCATCCAAAATCAATTAGTTTTGTAAAAAAACTATTTTATGATTCATGGAATTGTGCATTGTAAAGGTAAAAACAAAAAGTGACAATTCATTTAGAAAAAAAAGGTTTGGGCAATTAAGATATGGAAGATTCTAGAGAACAAAGGAGAAGTGCTTGTGTTTTGAGGTTTGTGCATTATGCTTAAGTTCAATCATGGAGTCTTCTAGATTGTACATGTGGTAGAATCTGGTGGAATGTAGATGATATCCAACGGCCAGTAGTGCTCGGATTTGCCATCTCTGTACCGTCATATTGGCTTCATCCAACGAGCAACTTTCATAGTTATTCGCACACTATATATGTGTATAGATGTATAGATATATATAGATGTGTCCCATGCTAGACAAAATAAAGTTTGAGCGCATGCGTGGGACCCCCCCCCCCCGCTGCCGCCTCGAAGTTGGGAAACTGACATCATAGGTATTGAACCAGGCTTGGAGTCGGGTACGGTGTTCGGTTTGTAATGTACTTGGCGTGGCCCATCGAAGTTGTGCATTTGGGATTTAAACACATCATACACCATCATACCCATACATATTTTCGGGCCGCATGCAGTGTATACGGGGTCTTCTGATCGACCACGTCTCCCTTGTGCGGTTTTTTGTGACGACACGGATAACTGTGGGCTCCCCGAGTGTATATATATCATCCCTTTGACCGATAATGAGGGGTATGTGTTGGCCATGAATGGATTCCTCCTAGTTCATGTTAGGGCCGGTTACCGTCAAATGTCGGTTAACCAAAGCTCGAGCTCATGCGTTGTCAGGATTCCCTCCCAGATGCTCGGATTGCTGGGTTCGACCTACATCGAACCCTGCGTACGTATCTCATCCTTAACTACCTTGCCTTCATGGTTGTTGTCTGTATCAAGAGGTAGGCACCACATCTAAATTGTACATTATTCTATATTGAAAACACACATCACCCCTTCCCAACGTACATCATTTTGGGCTGCATGCAAGAGGTGCTGGTCTTGTGGTCCCTCTCGTGCAATGTTTATGATGGTTCAATCTATTGGCCCAAGCGGTTTATCGACAACAACAACTGTCATTTGACCAAACGAAAGGTTCATTGGTCCGTCTTATGGTAGGTCATGGCGACATGCATGTATGACCAAAGTATCGATCATTACGTGCATCCGCCCCGCTGACACGAAGTGGGAGGTGGTGGGCCAAGCATCCTAGCTAGGTACGACATTATGTCATTATATATATCCTAGCTAGGTGGTTGTTAGGGTGCTTTCGGGTTTGCGAGGCAGGTGCCACCAAAGTTATGCATTGTGTATTTAAAGTTTTAAACATCCCCAATATTCGTACATATATTTGGCCACTTCCAGGTGGTTCTTGACTTCTAGCCCCTCTCATGGATCTTCAATGACGCGCCCAACCATGGGCCCGCGGGGTCAAAGTTGTGCATTGGAATTTTGAACATCACATACCACCCTTTTCACTCATATATATTTGGGCCACATGCTGGTGTGGCTATCTTTTGACCCTCCCTAACGTTATTTTTTGCTGCAAAGACTCTGATGATCCTCGACGGACACGGGGTATAATATCTTAACCATGTGCGATACAAGTGCGATGTGAATCACCACGACCACGCAAGCGCGAGCAAATTAAGGTGGAGGTACTGGCTCAACCGTGTGCGATGCAAGTGCACTGAAATCACCACGACCGCGCAAGCACGAGCAAAGGGTGGAGGTACTGGCTCAACCGTGTGCGATGCAAGTGCGCTGAAATCACCACGATCGCGCAAGCGCGAGCAAAGGGTGGAGGTACTGGCTCAACCGTGTGTGATGCACGTGCGCTGAAATCACCACGACCGCGCAAGCGCGAGCAAAGGGTGGAGGTACTGGCTTAACCGTGTGCGATGCAAGTGCGCTGTAAAACCACCACCTGTGGAAGCTAAAGGCGGGTAAGTTTATTTGGAAATTAGGATGAACCGTGTGCGATAGACCAGCTAGCTTGAAATATAAAAAACAAACTACCCACCTTGAGCGTTGCAAAAATCAGAGGATCCGCGCCACTTTTCCTTATTATCATACACGCATATTGTGATTGGACCTTGCGCAATCTTGGGCACTGCCGCCCCGCATCAATTCCTTTACCCAAATTTTAGTAGCCGTCGTACTTCAACCGTCGCCCACACTCCTCCAGCACCGACCTTATAGTAAAATTGTAGTAGCCGAGGCATTTGAACCGTCGCCCTCCCTCGTCCACCACCATCTCCACCCACCATTACTAAAATTTTCAGTAGCCGCGGCGTATCCCCAAACACCCTCCTCCATAGTCCTCCATCCGCCCCCTCCTCCCCTTTGAACCCTAGCTCGCGGCCGCCGCCGGCGCCGCCGCCAACCCTGCCGGTCTGCCCGTTCCTCCTAGCTTAGATAATAAAGTTCAGGTTATCCAGCGATTCCCATACCGTCGCCCCACTCCCCTGAGTTTTTAGATGAGGCCTGCGGTGTCCCTCCCCGCCAGGTCCACATCCCCTGCTCCAGAATGTCGCAGCCTAAGCTTGACCACGTATCCCAGGGAGCCCGATGAGCGTTCGGCCAAGAAGAGGTTTATCATGGCCTCTCCGACGGATGTTGGCGATGTGGCCGCCGTTCGCCCCGACCTGTCGATCCTAGAGCAACACGTCACCGTGGAAGCCGGCGAAGACATTCACTATGTTGCCATGCCGAAGGCTTCATGTCAGCGGGCTAGCGTATTACTGTATCTCGGGAAAGCTGGCTACGACATCAAGCTCGTCCACACCGACGGCTTCACGCGGGCCATGTCACGGGTTAAGTGGTCCATCCCCAACCCCTCTGGTTTAACCGCCGTCGATCTCTTCGACGGCCCTGCCGCTGATCTCCTCCGCCAAGCGGTCAAGGATTTGCGAGCTTTATACGCCATCGAGCCCATTTTGTCACTTCTGAAGGACACGTTCTACGGCGACGGCTTGGGATCCTCAATTGCCAAGTCAGATCTCATCGACCACGACCACGAGGAGGGCACCCACAAAGGTTCTTCCAAGGTGAAACAGCCCATCTGTGACATCAGAGAGCGCACCATGGGTCTGTGCTCTTCCAACTGGAAGGATCCCGTCCATGAAATGTGAGGCAACATTCTATCAGCAAATATTACCTTTTCTAGCTTGCCAACCCGTACCCTTTGTTGTAGTAGCATTTGTCGTGCGGTGCTTTAACTGTGCCGTGTTTAATTATTTCAGTTATGCAAAAATGTATTGTTCAATAGGTCTATGTGATGTTTAAGTATGAATTGTCCACTTTAGTTTCACGAACGGCTATATTTGGTTGTTTATAGTGAGTAGATGCCTTGTTTATCTGTATTTGGTTGTTAGGTTGGTTGGAGTGAGCATTTTTTCAATTATCGAGCAGATGCCTTGTTTATCTGTATTTGGTTCTTAGTTTGGTTGCAGTGAGTATTTGTCCAGTTATCAAGCAGATGCCTAGTTTTTCTGTATTTGGTTGTTAGGTTGCTTTTTTTTTAGCATTTGTCCAGTTATCAAGTAGATGCCTTGTTTATCTGTATTTGGTTGTTAGGTTGCTTTTTTAGCATTTCTCCAGTTATCAAGCAGATGCCTTGTTTATCTTTATCTGCTTTAGGTTGGTTGCAGTGAGCATTTGTCCAGTTTTCAAGCATATGCCCTGTTTATCTGTATTTGCTTGTTAGGTTGGTTGCAGTGAGACTCTGTCCAGTTTTTAATGGCTATATTTGGTTGTTATACTGGTCATTTATGCCTTGTTTATTTCAGTCATTCACAATGTGTGGTTCATTATGTGCAAGTCGGGACTGTGCCGCTCGACTACATCAATACCAGTTTGAACGGCTATATTTGGTTCCAGTTATTCCTGGTGTAGTTAACACATGCCCTTTATTTCAGTTTTACACATTTATCCAGTGTGATGTTTAAGCATTACCTACGTTCTATTCATTTTCAACAATACCAGTTTGAATTGCAATATTTGATGGCTGTTAAGCCTGCTGTCGGTAACATTGCCTTCCATTTTATATCTGCTTTAATAGCATGCTGAAACCAATACATTCAAGCTATCATTTGGAGATGATGTTGCTTACCTTTGCTATATTTGTTTGATGTTAAGATTGCTGTACTTATCATGCCTTTTCACTACTTATGCAGGACAACAACGGGAGTGGCCACCATTTTCCGCCGAGGTTAGCTTCATCCCTCGGCTTGTACTCCCCCCGTCGTTCCATAATGTAGTGCATATAGATCTAGGCCTGGACACTAGTTAGCTTCTAATATTGACTTGTTGCTTGTAGGCACATATGCCCTTGGCAAGGATCCACGCATCGACCCTTTTTGCGTATGGGGCAATGAGATATTGATGAACAAGCATCAAGTGAGGAAACTGATAAGGATTATTAGTAAAAAGATATGAATGGTGGCAAGCAAATTATTTGTTTATGCTCTATCCAACACAACAGTGAGCTGTAGGATGGTAACTACAAACTCTGCAGCCTTCTCTTTTTACTGCCCATAATGAGTTGTTAGACAACTATGTCTGAATCTTTTTCGTTCCCAGTGGTTCCCGAAGCAGTTCACTCAAGATTACCTCGCAAAGTACATGATTGGTGGACACACAATGAAGGTTAAAGTATTTCATCCACACTACAATGAGCATCGAGAAGTCCTAATGAAGACAATGAAGGATGGACGGGCAGCCATCACAAGGGGTTGGCCTAGAGTCATGCGCGCCTTACGCATGGAGGAGGGCACAATATGGGCATTCCGCTTCACCTTCTCCAGCAACCAGAATGTCTTTCGCCTCTCTATTTACAGTCTTTAGTACAACTGTGGTTCATCATTCTTTACTTGGTGCTTCTGTAGTTCTTCAGTATATGTACCTGTGCATTGAATTATGGATTCGTGGTTGAACCTATATTTGTAATAAACATGGTTGGATATGAAATAAGTGATTGCCTACTTTCAAATTCATAACATGTGATTTTTAAATTAGGGATTAATTGGATTCATTATGGATTAAATAGGGATTACACTGCACACGGTTTGCGAAAGCGAAACGTCAGCGATATACGTGGAGATCAGAAACGTTTCTAGGATCCACTACGTGTGCGATCAATCTCCACTGCACACACGACTTTCTTTTGAAAACTGTTTGCGTTAGGCCACCTTGCGCAAACGTTTATCACATAAAAAGTGTGTGTGATGGACAGCCTTTGCCACACAGTTTCTTTCTACGCACCGTGTGTGATGCATTCAATAACGCAAACGATAAAATTATTAATATCGTGTGCAATGGCAACGCTATCACAAACGATTTAACGGGAAAAAATGTGTGTGATGTACCTGTGAACGGAAACGTTTTCCTTGGAGCGACTGTGTGGGATGTGCATACGAACGGAAACGTTTAGCGGGGACTGACTGTGTGGGATGTACTTGCGACCGGAAACAATTTCGCCGTATAATTGTATTTTTTTTATCTGTACTGTACGTATTTCTGTATTTGAGCGCTCGCCGGTCGCACACGACCTCATTTTGCCGAACGTGTGCGCCAGGAGGGCATATCCCCGATGGTTTCTGGGTCGTGTGGGAAGGACCCCCCTATCGCCCACACTCACTTGGAGACGGTTCCAGATGCCGTCGCGGAAAGGGGTTTTAAACCGTTTGTTTAGGACCGACGCGCACCAGTGCAAGCCAAGCAATTAGTTCATACTTTTGACGTTCTCAAACCTTTTCAACTTTCATGCAATACATTAGCGTGAGCCATGGACATAGCACTATAGGTGGAATAGACAGTGGTTGTGGAGAAGACATGTGACAGCCTGGTTTTTGCCCTCTCTTCTTTTTCTGAATTTTTATTTGGTTTTGATTTGAATTTGGAGTTTGAATCACTTCAGTTGGACTTAAACACTTGGGCACCACCTTGACTTTCACCCAAGTGACTCATTTCTCTCTCTAGCCATCATTTCTTCTCTGATCAACCTCAAAATAATATTATGAATATTTTTCTTAAATGAAAAATATTCATTTTCTCCTCTAAAACCCTAACCAGCCACTTGTGCTCCAAAGCAACCCCAATTTTTCTTGCCCACAAAAATCTGAGAAAAATTCGAAATATTCTTTGAACCCTAGGGCACCTTCCTGAGCAAAAATATTGCATCACTTTTTGGAATATTTTTGCCATAGAAAATATTTTCTGTTCTGGACAGAAATGGTAGTTTCTACAGCAACTACCATTTTACTTGCTCCAATGCTGCTAAATTTTCTTGTGCATCACTACCTTCCTAGATGATTGCTAACCTCCAAAGCTCAGCTCCCAAATTTGACCTCAGTTAACTCTCAAGTTACTGTCCAGAAACTTACCAGGAAGTGAAACTACAACTTACTGCACCTGAGCTCGACTCAAAGCATTGGCTCAACCCAAAACACTAAGGACTACACGCCAGACATGAAATTGGGGCCAGCCGTGGCTCTATGCCGAAGTGCACGCGGCGACCACGCGTGTGCATGGTGCCAACCCGCTTGTCGCCGCGCTCTAAGTGCCGCCGAGCGCTCTGTTCGGCGCGTGCTCGCTTCCTCGCCTGCCGCACCTCGCCAAACCTCGCCACCATCCCCGTCTCTACTCCCTTGACTCCCTCCTGGCGCTCGCTGACGTCGGAGCTCGCCGCAGCGAGCACGGGCACGGTCCGGCCAACCCAACAGTGCGCCACGCACTGTGTTCATCGCCACCCCCCTTGTTCATGTGCTCGTCTCCGCCCGCTCACAGTGCCCGTGTGAGCTGCGTCGCCTTCCCCCTCGCTCACTGACGCCGTTCGTCGCCGGGTGCCGTGTCCAGGTGTCCTCCGGCGGAGCCCGAACCCCTCACCTCGGTCGGCTATAAATACAGCCCTTCCCAGCCCTCTCGAGCATCACCAGCTCATCTCACACACTCCACAAGCCAGTAGGAAGCCGTAGCCCGGCCGGGTAGACCTCGGGCCGCCGTCCCCGAGCTTGAGCTCGCCGGCTATCCCCTCGAGTCGTCTCCACAGCTCCAGCCCCTCCCAGGCTCGGGCCACTCTTCCAGAGTCTCCGCCGTGCTTCAGTGGTCCCGTCCGACCCGGTTGGAGCCACTGGTGCAGCCTCTGGTCGCCGTCGTCCCCAACTCCGGCGACCTCCACTCTCTGTCGCCGCTGGAGAAGTCCGTTCCGACGCCGTCCGACCACCCCTAGCTAACCTACGGGTACGGGCAGGTGCGCCTCCATCTTCTCCTTCGATCTATCCCTCTAGCTCGGGCCAAGATGCCCTCCTCGCCGGCGTGTGCTGTGGCGAAGCTCCGCCGTGCTCTGTTTCCCTCTCCCCCTCTCTCTCACCTGACTAGCAGGGCCCACTGTCAGCCACTCTGGCCGCGCCCGAAGTGGTACGAGTGGAGGCGCCCCGCGGGGTTTACGCCTTCGACGTCACCCCCCAGTTTTGTTTTTATTTAAATCAAATTCAAATTATTCCAGAGAGATTCAAACAGCTACAACTTTTTAACCATAAGTCCAAATGAATTGATTCTTTTTGCATTGTGTTCTTAATGAAAAGATCTAGCAGCTCACCAAAAATGAGATTTTTCTCAGCTGTCTAGATTTTTTGGTGAATTTTAGAGTGGTTCTTGATGTTTTCTTTTTGTGTTTATAATTGTTTTCAGAAGGTGAAGCTTGTCTTGAGGATCACCAGGAGGAGTGTGAACCTCATCTGTACTAAGGAAAGCCACAGCAACATTTTCATGGTGTCATTGCAATATTTGTGATTTTTCAACTTGAACAAATGATTTAATCCATGCATTTAAATCACTTAAATAAATATATATATATATATTCTGTTGGATGCTTGTTTAAGTTGATATGTTTAGTTTATAGAAGTTTAAAACTAACTAAGCTAGTTTAAGTCATTAGAAGTAATATTTGATTATGAAGAAGTAAATTGTTTATGAAAAAGAATTAGTTGGCTTAATATTTTCTTGAGTGAGAAAAGAATTATGCTAAGATATTGTCATGGTTAATTTGCTAAATAAACATAACCAGAGAGGTGTTATGAGTTATTGATATCCATGCTTAGTATTTGATGAAGTTGACCCAGTTATTTCCGATGATATGTGGTGCATATATATATTAGTGTTGCATTTTCATGGTATATCATGACACCGGTTACTTTCACTTTAAGTTGAACCTGATAATAATTCAACTTGAACATATCGTTCATCGGGTCATGGTGCCACTGAATCGAGATTTTCCCCAGTGCAACCACATTTGCCTTTGTGGGAAGGCCTTTATTCGGTTCATTGTCATGCCTCTGGTCGGTGCCTCCAACGAAGGAAGGGTATGGGCGTGCGTTACCCTGGCCCGGTAAGCAGACATAACCTTGTGTGCCCGTTGTTGTTATGGTACCTTGTCCCCGTTTGGGACCGTTTATGTTTTGCCACGACGGTGGCCATTGGTGTCTTTGGTAGGCACGGGGCCACCCAGGAGTTAGCCCAGTGGGGAGTGAGTCGGAGTGGCCGGGAGAGTGTCATGGCAATGGAGGGGTTCTGTCAGAATGCCGTTGGTCCACCCGAATGTGAGTGCGAGGCCATGGGTTCCGTGGTGTGGGTACAGTGCGCTACCTCTGCAGAGTGTATTAAATCTATCGATAGCCGAGTCCACGGTTAAGGACCCGCTCGAAAGTAGGTCACACCATGGGTCAACGTTTAAATAATTTTGCACACTAAGCTAATAACCTTGCACTGTTAGGGAGAGGATGGTTGAGAAATCATCTTGATGCTGGAGGCCAAGTTGTTGGTCAGTTTGTGATCCGAGTAAGATCACCATTTGGTTACGAGGTAACCCGATTAAAGACCAAGACGTTGGTCCGTTTGTGGTCCAAGAGGGATCACCGTTTGGTAAGCAAGTCCGAGGGACTTAAGTCACGAGATCATGATCACTGAATTCCTAATATGATTTTGCATTAATGATTCAATTGGTTAATTATCATGATATTGTTTGTCATTATGTTTATGCTTGTTGTGAGCTTGCAAGTACATTCAATGTACTAAACTGGCGTGTCATGCCAGCTTTCAGGAAAGTCTCATTGGAAAGGAGTGCTGTCCGAGTCTAGATCGTGTCCACATCGGTGTCCCTGTGCTATGGAGTCCCGCTTCTTCGTCGTTCCGCTACCACGTAGATGTCATGATCGAGGCCCCTTTATGTTCACTAAATAATGTACATATTGTTCAGCCGCACTGTGTGTGCCGCTTGGCCTCGCAACTCATTATAATATGAATCATGTTCTGCTAGCATCAATAAAGCGGTTGTATTCTGTACCAAGATGTTGTGTGTTGCCAGAAGACATGGTCTCTGGGCTGGCAATACAAGGTAAACCAGTTGCTCTGAGCCGGGGTGCCACAATGCTTGGTATCAGAGCCGCGCTGACTGTAGGACACGCTAGACTACCGACGTGTTAACTGGACGTTAGTCAGGGTATAAGTTGAGTGCCGGTAGTGATTGTAGCTGGTTGTTGCATTGCATACGCTCGTTTATTTTTATTCTAACCTACTAATGGCTGTGGGTGTAGATGGCTCCGGTGCCGTATCCGTGCCAGTTGCAGCTGATGCCGTACACGTCGCCGCATCTCCTTCGTAATGTGTGGCATCGGCTGTACCCTCTTGGTGACGACCCAGTCTATCGTGTGTACCGGGAGCGTCTAGCAGACTCAGTGTATGAGTATCACGCAGTGGTTACTCTGTGCACCAGTTCATCTTCCAGCACTTATATTCGTACCTCCAGGAGCGATTTCACTTCTACCGCTTCTCAGGCTGTCCGGTTCGCTGCATTTGAGGTCCTCGTCGAGCTGCGTTATAGCGAGGTCCGAATGCAGAACCATCCAGGTTTCCACTACTATCCCTCCCTTCACGACAATGGTCGTGTCCGTTTTCCTATCATTGATCCGGAGTCTGATAGTACTGCTAGCCACCTTTCTCGTTATATCACTGCTAGCTATCTTATGATTCATGAGCTGGCTCGAGAGCTGACTCGTAGTCGCACTGCTTTAGCCGCTACTAGAGCTTTCACTACTCCATCGTCTACGGGATTTACTCCTTATATTCCATCCAGTTCTAGTTCACCTGTTTCACCGGTTACTCCTCCGAGTAGCTTGGGCACCTCGACCGTGAATCCTCTCAGTGCTCCTGCTAAGTGGGTTTCCCTTCTCACTACCCCAGTAGCCCCGATGCTCCAGCCTCATCCTGCACCTGCTCCAGAGGGAGAGCCCTCGAGGCAGCGTCGTCGTGTTACCTTTAACCCAGAGGTCTCGGTTAACGTCGTCAGTTCAGGATCCGAGTACGCGTCAGGAGAGGACCCCACAGCACCAACAGAGCACTAGAGCGCTCGAGTATCCGCAGTTGTTAGGTGGATGTACGGATGTAGTCGTACAAGTCATGATGTTCCGTTTCATGTATGAGAGTAGTTGAACTTATCATGTCATTTATCTTTTATGTACGAGTCTATGTATAATTATGTTGGAACTTTATTTTATTCGACGTGTTTCCTTCGTGATTTCGTCTTCTTTCGAGTTTTGTCGCTGGCTTTTTCTCCACTTTGTTTTTGGATGTTGCTCATCTCGGTTGCGTTGTCTTGGGAAAACAAACAATAGGATGACGCGGGGAGGCAGCAGTAGCGACGCTTGTGAGGATGTTCCTGTTCGTCGTTCCGCACGACAGGCAGGACACTCCCCCGAGCCGTATGTTCCACCACCGCCTCCACCACCAAATCCGCCCTCCACAGAGCAAATTCTGTGTATGTTTGAGGAAAGGAGGAATAATGATCTGACTGAAATATTAAGGAGTGTGCAAGCTATGGTTGGGCAGAATGGAAATCAGAACGGTCATCACTCCAAACTGTCAGATTTTCAGAGAACCAAGCCTCCCAGTTTTAGTCAGGTTATTGATCCCTTGGACGCAGACGACTGGTTACGAACCATTGAGAAGAAGCTTGAGATTGCTCGTACTGAAGAGGATGACAAAGTCCCATTTGCAACTCATTATCTTGAAGGCGCTGCCGCCATATGGTGGGAAAAAGCAAAAGCCATGTGGCCTGTTGATGAAGAAATCACCTGGACAAAATTCAAGGATCAGTTTCATAAATACCATATTCCTACTGGAATTATGAAGGTCAAGCAACGTGAATTCCTCGCGCTCCTCCAAGGAAGTCAGTCTGTGAGTGAATATTTGCAGAAGTTCCATCATTTGGCCCGTTACTCCCTTTATGATGTGGCCACCAAAGAAAGAAAGATTGACAGGTTTCTTGGGGGATTAAACCAGCATCTCTGATGCACCCTCAGTATGTTTAACTTCCATGATTTCCAAACTCTGGTAAACAAGGCTCTCATTGCTGAAGGGGAGCACAAGCTTATACATGACAATAAGCCTGCAAATAACGATCACAAGCGCAAGTTTGAGCCAAGGAAGGAAGTGCAGCCAGTGCAAAAGGCTCGTACCTGGCAGCATACTCAGGTAGAGTACAAGCCCAATTTACAGCAGAATGTTAACAAAACCACTACACAAGTCAAGAATGTCGTGACCAACCCGGTGCGAGAAGAGTGCCAGCGCAACAATTCTTGTTTCAGTTGTGGGCAAACCGGACATTATGCCAGACAGTGTCCCAAGAACGGCAAGACTAATGCTCCATTCAGGCCTCAAGTCAAATTTATGGGGTCATACCCTATCCAGCAAAACATCACTGGGCAAGTCCATCACCTCTCCACAGACGAAGCCCAAGAGAACCCCGAGGTCGTCATTGGTATGTTTTCTGTTAATAGCATACCTGCCATAATTTTATTTGACTTTGGGGCTTCCCACTCTTTTATTTCGTGGAGTTTTGCTACCCAAAACAAATTTCCTTGTTCGATTTTGAGCAAGAACATGCTAGTACAATCCCCGGGATCTTTGCTCAGAAGCAATCTGGTCTGCCGTAATCTGGAAATTAATATCAACGGAGTCCGTTTTCCAACTTCCTTAATAGTCATTGAGTCTGTCAAGTTGGACATTATTTTGGGGATGAATTGGTTAACCCAATATCAAGTATGCATTAATTGCGCGACCCGAGAAGTCACTTTGACAAGTCAAGAGGGGCAGACTACAAAATTCTATGCCCGCAGGTGCATACCCAAGAAAGAAATGGTCTTCACCGCTATGGCTGGTGAATTGGAATTAATTCCTGTGGTCAGTGAGTTTCCCGATGTATTCCCAGAAGAACTGCCAGGCATGCCGCCAGATCGAGAGCTTGAGTTTGCAATAGATCTTGTGCCCGGAACCGCACCATTATACAAGAAGTATTATTGGATGTCTTCATCAGAATTACTGGAGCTAAAGAAACAGCTTGATGAGATGCTCCAGAAAGGATATATCCGTCCCAGCTCTTCACCATGGGGATCACCTGCTATATTCGTGGATAAGAAAGATGGTAGTCTTCGTATGTGTGTGGATTACCGTCAGCTGAATGATGTCACCATCAAAAACAAATATCCACTGCCCAGGATCGATGATTTGTTTGATCAACTTAGTGGGGCAAAGGTATTCTCCAAAATTGATTTAAGGACAGGATACCACCAACTCAAGATTAAAAAGGAAGATATTCCTAAGACCACGTTCACTACCCGGTACGGTCTTTATGAATATACCGTTATGTCCTTTGGCCTCACCAATGCCCCTGCTTTCTTCATGCATATGATGAACAAGGTGTTCATGGACTTCCTAGATAAATTTGTGGTGGTCTTCATCGATGACATACTCATATACTCAAAAGGTGAAGAAGAGCACAAAGGACACCTCAGAGCCGTATTACAATGACTCTGTGACCATCAGCTGTACGCCAAATTCAGTAAATGCGAGTTTTGGCTCAAGTGAGTTGGATTTCTTGGGCATGTGCTGTCCGCAGAAGGTATAGCTGTGGACCCGAGAAAAGTAAAGGACGTGCTCGATTGGCTGGCACCCACAACAGTATCCCAAATCTGGAGTTTCCTTGGATTAGCTGGATACTACCGTCGATTCATTGAAGGTTTCTCCAAGATTGCCAAACCAATGACGGAGTTGCTCAAGAAAGATAAGAAGTTTGAATGGACTGAGGACTGTGAGAAAAGTTTCAATGAGCTAAAAATCCGGCTGACAACAGCACCTGTGTTGACTCTTCCAGACATCTACCGCAGCTTTGATGTGTACTGTGACGCTTCCAGACAAGGTCTTGGATGCGTACTTATGCAAGATGGCAAGGTGGTAGCATATGCATCGTGATAGCTATGACCCCACGAAGGAAACTATCCTACTCGTGATCTAGAATTAGCCGCGGTGGTTCATGCTCTAAAAATTTGGAGGCACTAACTCATTGGGAAGAGGTGCCAAATATTTACCGACCACAAAAGTCTCAAGTACATATTTACTCAGCCAGATTTAAGTCTCCACCAATGAAGATGGCTTGAGTTAGTCAAGGACTATGATCTGGGAATTAATTACCACCCAGGTAAGGCCAACGTGGTTGCCGATGCACTCAGCCGAAAGCCTGTCAGCCTGAATATCATAATGGAATCCTTGCCTCCTGAACTTCAAGAAGAGATTGCTCAGCTCAACCTGGTCATAGTTGGTGCTGGTCTTGCTAATATTATGGAAGTTACTCCTACCCTCGAGGAAGATATCCGCAAGGCCCAGCCAAATGACACGGTCCTACAGAAACATGCCAGGCGTATGTTAGCAGGACAGACCTCAGATTTTTGTAAGGATCAACAAGGTACACTGCGATTCCGTGGAAGGATTTGTGTACCCAGGCAAGAAGATTTAAGGAAGAGAATACTGTCAGAAGCACATGAATCTTCGTATTCTATTCACCCCAGAGGTACTAAAATGTATGAAGACCTTCGACAAATATTCTGGTGGGATGGGATGAAGAAGGACATTGCCTATTTTGTGGCCTGTTGCGACGTATGCAACAAAGTGAAGGCAGAACACCAGAAACCAGCCGGACTCCTCCAACCATTGCCCGTTCCACAATGGAAGTGGGATGATGTTTGCATGGATTTTGTCACAGGGCTACCAAAGAATCAGCGAGGCAATGACGCAGTATGGGTCATAGTGGACACCTTAACCAAGGTGGCTCATTTTATCCCCATCAAAACCACATACCGAGCCGATCAACTCGCACAACTGTATGTGTCCAGAATAGTCAGTCTGCATGGAGTACCACGAACAATCACTTCCGACCGGGGGTCACTTTTTACCTCCGCTTTCTGGTCACATCTCCACCAAGCCTTGGGGACAGCGCTAAAATATAGTACCGCTTATCATCCTCAGACCGATGGACAGACTGAGTGTGTAAACCAAATACTCGAAGATATGCTTCGAGCCTGTGCCTTGGCCCAAGGACCTAAATGGGAAGACTGTCTGCCGTATGCCGAGTTCTCCTACAACAACAGCTTCCAGACCAGTCTAAAGATGTCACCTTATGAGGCTCTGTATGGCCGTAAGTGCCGCACTCCATTGAATTGGTCTCAAACTGGAGATAGCCGTATTTTCGGAACGGATCTCATGATGGAAGCTGAAAAGCAAGTCAAGGAAATCCGAGACAGATTGCAATTGGCTAAATCACGACAGAAGAGTTATTATGATGCAAAGCATCGACAGATCAGTTTTGAACCCGGAGAACATGTATACCTCTGAGTCACTCCTATGAAAGGAGTCAAGAGATTCCAGACTCATGGAAAATTGGCACCCAGGTTTATTGGTCCATTTCCAGTTATGTCCAGGGTGGGTAATGTTGCATATCAGTTGGAACTGCCCCCAGAATTGTCAGAAGTGCACAATGTGTTCCATGTCTCACAGTTGAGGCGATGTATATCGCCGCCCGAGAAAAAGACTGCTATGACAGAAATAGAGTTGGCTAAGGATTTAACATATGAAGAGAGACCGTTCAGAATTTTGGATGAGATGGAAAGGGTCACTCGTAGTAAAACAAGAAAGTTGTACAAAGTTCAGTGGGAGCATCACACAGAGGCAGAAGCAACTTGTGAACGAGAAGAATTTCTAACGGCACATTATCTAGAATTGTTTTCCTGAGCAACCAAATCTCGAGGGCGAGATTCATCCTAAGTGGGGGAGGTTTGTGACAGCCTGGTTTTTGCCCTCTCTTCTTTTTCTGAATTTTTATTTGGTTTTGATTTGAATTTGGAGTTTGAATCACTTCAGTTGGACTTAAACACTTGGGCACCACCTTGACTTTCACCCAAGTGACTCATTTCTCTCTCTAGCCATCATTTCTTCTCTGATCAACCTCAAAATAATATTATGAATATTTTTCTTAAATGAAAAATATTCATTTTCTCCTCTAAAACCCTAACCAGCCACTTGTGCTCCAAAGCAACCCCAATTTTTCTTGCCCACAAAAATCTGAGAAAATTTCCAAATATTCTTTGAACCCTAGGGCACCTTCCTGAGCAAAAATATTGCATCACTTTTTGGAATATTTTTGCCACAGAAAATATTTTCTGTTCTGGACAGAAATGGTAGTTTCTACAGCAACTACCATTTTACTTGCTCCAATGCTGCTGAATTTTCTTGTGCTTCACTACCTTCCTAGATGATTGCTAACCTCCAAATCTCAGCTCCCAACTCTTAGTAATTTGACCACAGTTAACTCTCAAAATTACTGTCCAGAAACTTACCAGGAAGTGAAACTCCAACTTACTGCACCTGAGCTCGACTCAAAGCATTGGCTCAACCCAAAACACTAAGGACTACACGCCAGACATGAAATTGGGGCCAGTCGTGGCTCTATGCCGAAGTGCACGCGGCGACCACGCGTGTGCATGGTGCCAACCCGCTTGTCGCCACACTCTAAGTGCCGCTGAGCGCTCTGTTCGGCGCGTGCTCGCTTCCCCGCCTGCCGCACCTCGCCAAACCTCACCATCATCCCCGTCTCTACTCCCTTAACTCCCTCCTGGCACTCGCCGACGCCGAAGCTCACCGCAGCGAGCACGGGCGCGGTCCGGCCAACCCAACAGTGCGCCGCGCACTGTGTTCGTCGCCACTCCCCTCGTTCCTGTGCTTGTCTCCGCCCGCTCACAGTGCCCGCGTGAGCTGCGTCGCCTTCCCCCTCGCTCACTGACGCCATTCATCGCCGGGCGCCGTGTCCAGGTGTCCTCCGGCGGAGCCCGAATCCCTCACCTCGCTCGGCTATAAATACAGCCCTCCCCAGCCCTCTCGAGCATCACCAACTCATCTCACACACTCCACAAGCCAGTAGGAAGCCGTAGCCCGGCCGGGCAGGCCTCGGGACGTCGTCCCCGAGCTTGAGCTCGTCGGCGATCCCCTCGGGTCGTCTCCACAGCTCCAGCCCCTCCCAGGCTCAGGCCACTCTTCCAGAGTCTCCGTCATGCTTCAGTGGTGCCGTCCGACCCGGTTGGAGCCACTGGTGCAGCCTCTGGTCGCCGTCGTCCCCAACTCCGGTGACCTCCGCTCTCTGTTGCCACTGGAGAAGTCTGTTCCGACGCCGTCCGACCACCCCTATCTAACCTACGGGTACGGGCAGGTGCGCCTCCATCTTCTCCTTCGATCTATCCCTCTAGCTCGGGCCAAGATGCCCTCCTCGCCGGCGTGTGCTCCGGCGAAGCTTCGCCATGCTCCTTTTCCCTCTCCCCCTCTCTCTCACCTGACTAGCAGGGCCCGCTGTCAGCCACTCTGGCCGTGCCCGAAGCGGTACGAGTGGAGGTGCCCCGCGGGGTTTACGCCTTTGACGTCACCCCCCAGTTCTGTTTTTATTTTAAATCAAATTCAAATTATTCCAGAGAGTTTCAAACAGTTACAACTTTTTAACCATAAGTCCAAATGAATTGATTCTTTTTGCATTGTGTTCTTAATGAAAAGATCTAGCAGCTCACCAAAAATGAGATTTTTCTCTGCTATCTAGATTTTTTGGTGAATTTCAGAGTGTTTCTTGATGTTTTCTTTTTGTGTTTATAATTGTTTTCAGAAGGTGAAGTTTGTCTTGAGGATCACCAGGAGTAGTGTGAACCTCATCTGTACTAAGGCAAGCCACAGCAACATTTTCATGGTGTCATTTCGATATTTGTGATTTTTCAACTTGAAAAAATGATTTAATCCATGCATTTAAATCACTTAAATAAATAAATATATATATATTCTGTTGGATGCTTGTTTAAGTTCATATGTTTAGTTTACAGAAGTTTAAAACTAACTAAGCTAGTTTAAGTCATTAGAAGTAATATTTGATTATGAAGAAGTAAATTGTTTATGAAAAAGAATTAGTTGGCTTAATATTTTCTTAAGTGAGAAAAGAATTATGCTAAGATATTGCCATGTTAATTTGCTAAATAAACATAACCAGAGAGGTGTTATGAGTTATTGATATCCATGCTTAGTATTTGATGAAGTTGACCCAGTTATTTTCGATGATATGTGGTGCATATATATATTAGTGTTGCATTTTCATGGTATATCATGACACCGGTTACTTTCACTTTAAGTTGAACCTGATAATAATTCAACTTGAACATATCGTTGATCGGGTCATGGTGCCACTGAATCGAGATATTCCCCAGTGCAACCACATTTGCCTTTGTGGGAAGGCCTTTATTCGGTCCATTGTCATTCCTCTGGTCGGTGCCTCCAATGAGGGAAGGGTATGGGCGTGCGTTACCCTGGCCCGGTAAGCAGACATAACCTTGTGTGCCCGTTGTTGTTATGGTACCTTGTCCCTGTTTGGGACCGTTTACGTTTTGCCACGACGGTGGCTGTGGCGCCCCGCCTGAGTACCACTATAGCCAGACGGTCGCCACGCATACCAGCCCAGGAAATCACTCTGGCATGCGCGCTTACAACAAGTATCATGAACACAGGCATTTCTATTAATGGATATATCAGCCTTACAAGAGATATATTACAGAGGTGATGGCAGCGAAAAGGCTCTATCTAAGACGGCTTGGTCTTGGTGCCGCTCCAATCCACAGGGATCTGACTGGGTTACGCTCCTAGCCCGCGAACGCTCCGGCTCCTCGACGACGGATCCTTACGTGACCCTGGCCACATTGAAGGCCGCTGAGTACTTTTGAATGTACTCGCAAGTAAACCAAACCAACATATACACCAAGCAATGCAATCCATGGCATTCAAGCATGTATTTGTTATTAGAACAACATTAATTATCATGACATAGCATAACTATCTAGCAATATTAATTATTATGTCCAACAGGTTTATCCAGCAAGGTAACTACTAAGGTAAAATACAGTAAAGTAAATCATATCAAGTAAATAATCCATACTCCGAACATTCTCATGATCCAACCTGAATCTGATCCAACTCATGTGGTCATCCGACCACTTATCATATAGCCATCCCATGGCTAACATGTCAAATTCTTGACACAATCTGATGTCTACACAAGACGAGTTCTTCCATCATTATTATCCTTATTACGGTTGACCACCTAGTGAGGTCTGGACGGGCTGTCCAATACCGTGGACGCGGCTATTCGAATAGATTTCACACTCTGCAGAGGTTGCGCACTTTACCCACACTATGGAGCACTGACCTCGTGATCCCATTCGGGTGGACCAGCGTTGCTCCAACGAAACCTTCCTGACCCGTGACCCTCCCATTGTACCACCGGCAATCATTCTCCCCTGGAGTCAAGCCCTGGGTGGCCCCTGTGTCATCCCGTGACACCTGCCACCGTCGTGGCCCAACTAAACTGTCCCAAACGGGGACCGCGCGCCAACAAACAACTGGGCTCACAAGGTTATCGCCGCCTACTGGGCCAGGGTAGCGCGCACGCATAACCTTCCCTGTCTGGCGGTACCGGTGAAAGAGCACAGAGCCAGACCAAGTCAAGGCCGTCCCATACCGGCAAATGTGGTTGCACGAATAAGCCCGAACAGATGACTCAAGATCAACCAACTATGTTCAGTTAGCAAGCTTAGTGGTTCATCACAATAACTTAACATGGTGGTAACTACGTGTGAGATAACAACTGTGGAAATATAACAACCTATCTCCATACAACATCACAATGAGTCATTAGTGAAATAATATTTAAAAGGCAAGTTATCAGTTTACAAGTTCTAGTTGTAAGTGACGACCATTGGAACCGTTGCACAAAACCGGCAAAGAAACCGGTAGCCACCAGAATGGTCTTTACAACTCAGATCTGGGACATTACCGGAATAACTCAACTCCGGCTCAAGACGGCTGGAAAGCAGCTCAGAGCATGAGACGGTGTTGATAAGAAGAATGTAGCATCTCCCTAAGACGGCCGAGAAACAGCTCAGAGCATAGGGTCACTGCTACAGAAAGAAATTCAACAGCTACCCGAGACGGCCAAAAAGCAGCTCAGAACACGAACAGTTGCTGACAAGAGAAATAAAAGTCGGCATCCACCCCGGACGGCCGAAAACAGTTCAGAACACAGGCGTGGTGCCGTCACCGAAGAAAGTGCAAGCAAGGGTTTGTCAGAGTCATATACAGCTCACTACTACACAGACAAGCACAAGGCATATTAATTTAAACATGCAAGAATAACACAGTGCAATGCTTTAGGGCATATATTAGATGGTCGGCTTGCCTGGGCCGAAGCGCACTCCGGGAAGAAGTCCGGAGAGTCCGCAGAAGAATTCGCCGAAAAAGATTCCCTCTCGGAAAGGCTGAACGGAGGGGAAGGGCAAAATGGCCATTTTCAGAATGTGTCAACATTATGAAAATGATACCATCGGGACGGGCTCGACGATTTGGAGACGTGGGCGTTGGTTTCACCTGGTTAGGAGTCACGAGTGAAAAGATGTGAGGGTTTGACTGCCAGGGACCCATTTGCAAATAAAATATTTACTTTAGGGCCCCTAACAGTTTTTCCTGATAAAAAGATTAAATGGCACTGTTGCCCACGGGCCAGCTTGGGCTGGAACAGCCGCTGTTGCTACTGCTCCACTGGGCCGGCCCACTCTGTAGCCGCTCCTTTATTTTTTAAAGAAATTATTTGGGCTACAGTGGGCCTGGCCCACCTTATCTCTTCTTCCCCCCGGGTCGTTCCCTCCCACGCAAAAGCAGAGGCAGGGCCGAAGCGCTCGGCCGCCAGCGTAGCCATTGCCTGGATGCTCCTCAGTGCCCGCCGGCGAGCTCGGGGGCACGGCCGCTCCTCGCCGTGCTCGTGGGTGGCCGCGCGGTCGCCGGGCGTGGACCACAGCGTCGGCGCCACGGCTCGGGTGTGGCGACCGAATGACGGCAAGAGGGGGCCAAGCCAGCAGGGCTTCCCGGCGCAGAGGGAGATGGCGGCGGCTTGCAGGGACCCAGAGAAGGCCCCGGGCACAGGCGGAGAGGAGGGGAAGAGCTAGGACGCGGGGACGGCCGAGGAGTGTCGGCGGCAGAGCCGCGGCCATGAGGGAAGAGGAGAGCTCGGGGAGCTAGGCTGAGGGGCGGAGGGCGCGCTGGTGGAGAGGAGGGACTCGGGGGCGCCTTAAATAGGCCCGGGGAGGCGCTAGCCGACGCCGGACGGAGCTCCCAGAAGCTCGTCGCCGTGGCGACGTCCTAGCGGCGAACCTAGGTCGGCAGAGGTGGCCACGAGCTATAGGACGAGGGGGAGAGGCTTCCAGAGGGGTACGGGGACGTCGGGGAGTCAGGTCGGCACTAGGGGACGCGCCGCAGCAGCTCGAGCTGGCCCGTCCGAGGCGACGGACGCCCAGAGCGCCACTGCTGCACACCACGCCTGTGGTCACCGCCGGAGCCATGCGTCCAGAGCACTGCTGTGACCTCAAGCCATGTCAAAGAGATGCAACAGAGGTCAGTGAGTTGACTTGTGAGGGTTTTGGATGGACGTGGAGACAAGAAATGACAGATGAGAGCTCATAAGTGATCTGATATGCAGGTGTTTGACACGTGGTGTGGCCACCACGGTGCACCTCTCGGCATGATACTTGGCAGAGGTTTATCACTTACTAGGGTGATCATGATTACAAAGTTTCAACATAAATGGATCAGTCAAGATGGCACTTCCTTTGCAACTTGGCAAACTGGCCAGAAATGCAAAAGAGAGTGCTGGGGAAAATTGGACAGATGAGAACAGCTGAAACTTGGCATGAAGCAATGATCTACCAAGGTGACTACCCTGGTAAATTTTCAGGCCATATGGATAAGAATCGAGGGTACTTGCTGTAGAAGGGACCTCACTGGTCAGAAGTGCAAACCTTGATGTGGCACTCACATACTAGCTTGCATTGAGCTGAAAACTGGAAGAGGTGAGTGATTTGATGACATGAAGATACTGGAAAAGTTTCAGCTCATTTTGAAATGCCTACATGGTACTTCCTTCACAGCCCTTCCAAATGGACAGAAACTTGAGAAAAATACTGTGGAAGAATGGATAGAGGGATTGAGCTTATTTTTGGTTTCCATGAGTGATTTAGCCATATTAACCACCACTTCCTTTGCAATTTGCCCCACTGGACAGAAATTGCAAGTTGATGCTGTGCTCAAACTTTGAACTATGGGACTTGGGTTTTGATGGAAATGGCGAAGATATGGATATAAGAAGCTCCACAATTTATTTGGGATTTTTTTCTGGCTACCAAAATGGTAGTTCCTTTAGAAACTGCCCAAAATGCAATATTGGCATTAAATAGGAAAATGCAATTCCCCTTATTTAATTATGGCCAATATTTTTATGGGAGATCAATATGATCACAAAGAATATCTCCACAAGTTTTAATGAACTTTGGAGATGGATATATATTTTCCCGGATTTAATTCCTTTAACTGGCAGAAAAAGGAATTACTTTTAAATGAAAAATATTGCAAATGACTTGGCAATATTTTTACATATCCAGGGTTTACAAAGATAGGATGATCACTGGGAAAGGTTTGGGAGGCAACAGATCAAAGGAAATTGGGGTTCCTTTGTAACTGCAAGAGTTAGGGTTTCCCTTCCGGCAACTCAGAAGATAGGGTTTCGACGGCAAAACTTTTTGAAAGATCTTGGGGGGCAAGGTTGATCTGGAGAGAATCTCTGGTTGGATAGGAAAGGCAAGGCTAGATGACCATCGTCACATACCCAAGAGCTAGAGAAATCCGATAACACCGAGAAAAAAAGACGGGAGTCAGATCCCGCGAAAGAAAAAAAAGGGAGCGAAAACCAGGGTGTTACAGTGGCCGTTGGTGTTTTTGGTAGGCACGGGGCCACCCAGGACTTAGCCCAGTGGGGAGTGAGTCGGAGTGGCCGGGAGAGTGTCATGGCAATGGAGGGGTTCTATCGGAATGCCGTTGGTCCACCCGAATGGGAGTGCGAGGCCATGGGTTCCGTGGTGTGGGTACAGTGCGCTACCTCTGCAGAGTTTATTAAATCTATCGATAGCCGAGTCCACGGGTACGGACACGCTCGAAAGTAGGTCACACCATGGGTCAACATTTAAATAATTTTGCACACTAAGCTAATAACCTTGCACTGTTAGGGAGAGGATGGTTGAGAAATCATCTTGATGCTGGAGGCCAAGTTGTTGGTCAGTTTGTGATCCGAGTAAGATCACCGTTTGGTTACGAGGTAGCCCGATTAAAGACCAAGACGTTGGTCCGTTTGTGGTCCAAGAGGGATCACCGTTTGGTAAGCAAGTCCAAGGGACTTAAGTCACGAGATCATGATCACTGCATTCCTAATATGATTTTGCATTAATGATTCAATTGGTTAATTATCATGATATTGTTTGTCATTATGTTTATGCTTGTTGTGAGCTTGCAAGTACATTCAATGTACTGACCTGGCGTGTCATGCCAGCTTTCAGGAAAGTCTCGTTGGAAAGGAGTGCTGTCCGAGTCTAGATCGTGTCCACATCGGTGTCCCTGTGCTATGGAGTCCCGCTTCATCGTCGTTCCGCTGCCACGTAGATGTCATGATCGAGGCCCCTTTATGTTCACTAAATAATGTACATATTGTTCAGCCGCACCGTGTGTGCCGCTTGGCCTCGCAACTCATTGTAATATGAATCATGTTCCGCTAGCATCAATAAAGCGGTTGTATTCTGTACCAAGATGTTGTGTGTTGCCAGAAGACATGGTCTCTGGGCTGGCAATACAAGGTAAACCGGTTGCTCTGAGCCAGGGTGCCACAAGACAAAAAGAGGGAGATAGTCTCCCATCAACTAGGCGTATCAACGGGCTATGGAGATGCCCATTAATAGACATCAATGTGAGTGAGTACGGATGCACTAGAGCTATAAGTTTATGAAAGCTCAAAAAGGAAAACTAAGTTGGTGTGCATCCAACTTGCTTGCTCATGAAGACCTAGGGCGTTTGAGGAAGCCCATCGTTGGAATATACAAGCCAAGTTCTATAATGAAAAATTCCCACTAGTATATGAAAGTGATATCATAGGAGACTCTCTATCATGAAGATCATGGTGCTACTTTGAAGCACCAGTGTGGCAAAAAGGATAGTAACATTGTCCCTTCTCTCTTTTTCTCTCATTTTTTTCTCTTTTTTCTCTTTTTTTCTTTTTTTTGGGCCTTCTCTTTTTTTGGCCTTTCTCCTTTTTTTATTTCCTCACATGGGACAATGCTCTAATAATGAAAATCATCACACTTCTATTTACTTACAACTCAAGAATTACAACTCAATACTAGAACAAAAATATGACTCTGTGTGAATGCCTCCGGCGGTGTACCGGGATGTGCAATGAATCAAGAGCGACATGTATAAAAAATGATGAACGGTGGCTTTGCCACAAATATGATGTCAACTACATGATCATGCAAAGCAATATGACAATGATGATGTATGTAATAATAAACGAAACGGTGGAAAGTTGCATGGCAATATATCTCCGAATGGCTGTGGAAATGCTATGATAGGTAGGTATGGTGGCTGTTTTGAGGAAGGATATGTGGTGGGTTTATTGTACCGCCAAAAGTTGCGCGGTACTAGAGAGGCTAGCAATGGTGGAAAGGTGAGAGTACGTATAATCCATGGACTCAATATTAGTCATAAAGAACTCACATACTTATTGCAAAAATCTATTATTCATCGAAACAAAGTACTACGCGCATGCTCCTAGGGGGATAGATTGGTAGGAAAAGATCATCGCTCATCCCCGACTGATACGTCTTCAATGTATCTATAATTTTTTATTGTTCCATGCTATTATATTATCAATCTTGGATGTTTTATATGCTATTTTATATGATTTTTCGGACTAACCTATTAACCTAGAGCCCAGTGCCAGTTTCTGTTTTTTCCTTGTTTTTGAGCTTCGCAGGAAAGGAATATCAAACAGAGTCCAGTTGACCTGAAACATTACGATGATGATTTTTGGACCAAAAGAAGCCCCCGAAGCAAAAGAGTTGGGCCAGAAGAGCCACGAGGCCTCCACAAGGGTGAAGGGCGCGCCCTACCCCCCCCCCCCCCCCCCCCCCCGAGAGCGCACTCCGGCCTTGTGGGCCCCTCGTGGACTCCCCTGACTTGTTCTCGACGCCAACACCTCTTATATATCCCAAAACCTCCAGAACAGAACCTGGATCGGGAGTTCCGCCGCCGCAAGCCTCTGTAGCCACCAAAAACCAATCAGGACCCTGTTCCGGCACCCTGTCGGAGGGGGAAATCATCACCGGTGCCCATCTTCATCATGCCGGCGCTCTCCATGACGAGGAGGGAGTAGTTCACCCTCGGGGCTGAGGGTATGTACTAGTAGCTATGTGTTTGATCTTTCTCTCTCTCTCTCTTGTGTTCTTGATTTGGCACGATCTTGATGTACCGCGAGCTTTGCTATTATAGTTGGATCTTATGATGTTTCTCCCCCTCTACCTTCTTGTAATGGATTGAGTTTTCCCTTTGAAGTTATCTTATTGGATTGAGTCTTTAAGGATTTGAGAACACTTGATGTATGTCTTGCATGTGCTTATCTATGGTGACAATGGGATATTCACGTGATCCACTTGATGTATGTTTTGGTGATCAACTTGCGGGTTCTGTGACCTTGTGAACTTATGCATAGGGGTTGGCATACGTTTTCGTCTTGACTCTCCGGTAGAAACTTTTGGGCACTCTTTGAAGTTCTTTGTGTTGGTTTGAATAGATGAATCTGAGATTGTGTGATGCATATCGTATAATCAAACCCGCGGATACTTGTGGTGACATTGGAGTATCTAGGTGACATTAGGGTTTTGGTTGATGTGTGTCTTAAGGTGTTATTTTAGTACGAACTCTAGGGCTGTTTGTGACACTTATAGGAATAGCCCAATAGATTGAACAGAAAGAATAACTTTGAGGTAGTTTCGTACCCTACAATAATCTCTTCGTTTGTTCTCCGTTATTACTGACTTTGGAGTGACTCTTTGTTGCACGTTGAGGGATTGTTATATGATCTAATTATGTTATCATTGTTGAGAGAACTTGCACTAGTGAAAGTATGAGCCCTAGGCCTTGTTTCGAAGCATTGCAATACCGTTTTCGCTCACCTTTACCACTTGTTACCTTGCTGTTTTTATATTTTCAGATTACAAAAACCTATATCTACCATCCATATTGCACTTGTATCACCAACTCTTCGCCGAACTAGTGCACCTATACAATTTACCATTGTATTGGGTGTGTTGGGGACACAAGAGACTCTTTGTTATTTGGTTGCAGGGTTGCTTGAGAGAGACCATCTTCATCCTACGCCTCCCACGGATTGATAAACCTTAGGTCATCCACTTGAGGGAAATTTGCTACTTGATACGTCTCCAACGTATCTACTTTTTCTCACGCTTTTCCTCTTGTTTTGGACTCTAATTTGCATGATTTGAATGAAACTAACCCCGGACTGACGCTGTTTTCAGCAGAACTACCATGGTGTGGTTTTTTTGCAGAAATAAAAGTTCTCGGAATGGAACGAAACTTTGCGAGGATTTTTTATATAATAAAAGAGCATTTCTAGAGCCAAGATCCACCGGAGAGGGGCCCCTGGGTAGGAACAACCCACCAGGGCGCGCCCCCCTCTCCTGGGGTGCCCAGGTGGGTTGTACCCACCTGGTGGCCCCGCATATCTCAACCCTGACACTATAAATTCCTATTTACGGAGCAAAAAAATCAGGGAGAAAGAATTATCGCGATCCACGAGACGGAGCCGCCGCCAAGCCCTGTTCTTCCTCGGGAGGGCAGATCTGGAGTCCGTTTGGGGCTCCAGAGAGGGGGATCTTCATTCTTCGTCATCACCAACCCTTCTCCATCACCAATTCCATGATGCTCCCCACCAGGAGTGAGTAATTCCTTCATAGGCTCGCTGGTCGGTGAGGAGTTGGATGAGATTCATCATGTAATCGAGTTAGTTTTGTTAGGGCTTGATCCCTAGTATCCACTATGTTCTTAGATTGATGTTGCTATGACTTTGCCATGCTTAATGCTTATCACTTTGGGCTCGGGTGCCATAAACTCAGATCTGAACCGTTTATGAATTCATCATTATATCCACATGTTAGATCCGATCTTGCAAGTTATAGTCACCTACTACGTGTTATGATCCGGTAACCCTGGAGTGACAATAACCGGAACTTCTTTCGGTGATTACCGTAGTTTGAGGAGTTCATGTATTCACTATGTGTTAATGCTTTGTTCCGGTTCTCTATTAAAAGGAGGCCTTAATATCCCTTAGTTTCCAATATGGACCCCGCTGCCACGGGAAGGTAGGACAAAAGATGTCATGCAAGTTCTTTTAATAAAGCATGTATGACTATTTACGGAATACATGCCTACATTATATCGATGAACTGGAGCTAGTGCCGAATCGCCCTAGGTTATAACTGTCACATGATGAATATCATGCAACAAGTCACCGATCCAATGCCTACGAACTTTTCCATATTGTTTCTGCTAAGTTACTACTGCTAGCATCACTGTTATACTTGCTACAAAATTACTGCTATCATTGTTGCTGTTACCGTTCCTACTGTCACTACTATCAAAACTATCAAACTACTTTGCTACTGATCACTTTGCTGCAGATAATTAATCTCCAGGTGTGGTTAAATTGACAACTCAGCTGCTAATACCTTCAAATATTCTTTGTCTCCCCTTGTGTCGAATCTATAAATTTGGGTTGAATACTCTACCCTCGAAAACTATTGCGATCCCCTATACTTGTGGGTTATCAACACCTTTTTCTGGCACCGTTGCCGGGGAGCATAGCTATATTTTTTGATCCACTTGGGATTATTATCAATTTATCACTATGAAGAAGCTGAAGGATCCTAAGACTAAGATATTTCCCTCAAGTACGAGGGGAGGTAAGAAACTGCCATCCAGTTCTGCTTTAGATTCACCTTCTGTTATGAGTAAACTTGCAACTCCACCACATGCTATCAGTTCTGATATGTCGCAAGTTATTGATGATGCTACTTCTACTATGAATGATGCTTATGATGATGCTAGTACCTTGCTTGATAATGATGATGTGCCACTTGGTGAATTTCTTGATGAACAAATTGCTAGAGTAATACAACATGATGTTGTTGAATCTGATGATGAGCTTGAAACTGAATCTCCTGAAACACCTGCTAGAACTAGCCCTCCTAGATATGAATTGCCTAAGGTGCCGAAAGGTTATGTTATGAGTGAAGAAACAACTAGAGATATTCTTGCTTGTAATGATAGAGATGATTTAGAGAAATTATTACACTTGTATAAAGAAAAATCTCTCAATGCTAGAATGAAATGTGATCCTAAGTTTGCTACTTCACCTATTTTCATTGATGATAAGGATTATGAATTCTCTGTCAACCCAGAGTTAATTACTTTGGTTGAATCTAATCCTTTCCATGGTTATGAAACTGAAACTGTTGTGGCACATCTTACTAAGTTGAATGATATAGCCACCCTTTTTACTCATGATGAGAAAACTCGCTATTACTTTATTCTCAAATTATTTCCTTTCTCATTAAAGGGTGATGCTAAAGCTTGGTACAATACTCTTGCTCCTGGTTGTGTGCGTAGTCCCTAGGATATGATTTATTACTTCTCTGAAAAATATTTTCCTGCTCATAAGAAACAAGCTGCCTTACAGGAAATATTTAACTTTGTTCAAACTAAAGAAGAGAGTCTCCCACAAGCTTGGGGGAGGCTTTGCCAGTTACTTAGTGCTTTGCCTGATCATCCTCTTAAGAAAAATGAAATAGTTGATATCTTCTATAATGGACTAACCGATGCTTCTAGGGACTTCCTAGCTACATAGTTGTGCTGGTTGTGTTTTCAGGGAAAGAACTGTTGGACAAGTTGAAGAATTATTGAATAACATATTGAAAAATTATGATGATTGGACTCTTCCCGAACCACCGCCTAAACCCACTCCAAAGAAGAGGGGTATATTATATCTCAGTCCTGAAGATATGCAAGCTGCAAAGAAATCTATGAAGGAAAAAGGTATTAAAGCTGAGGATGTTAAAAATTTACCTCCTATTGAAGAAATACATGGGCTTAATACACCACCGCTGCCTAAGGTGGTAGAGGTAAATTCTCTTATGAAGTTCAATGATAATGATAATCCTCACAATATGCATCCTAGCTAATGCCTTTATGAGTTTGAAAACTACATTAGAAAACAAGATCACTTCAATGCAAATGTTATGAAACAATTGAAATATAATTCTGATATGATTGCTCGCTTGAGTGACTTGTTATTTAGAATTTCAAATGATGTTAGAGGTGTGGGAAAACATGCTTCTATGGTTCAAACTCAGCTAGAACAAGTTGCTAAATCACAAAGAGAATTGCTTGATGAAATGAATCATAATATGCATGACTTTGCTATTAGAGTAGCAACTAGAGGAGGTAAAATAACTTAGGAACCACTTTATCCTGAGGGACACCCAAAAAGAATTGAACAAGATTCACAAAGAGTTAACACTGATGCACCTAGTCCTTCTAAAAAGAAAAAGAAAAAGAAAAATGATAGGACTTTGCATACTTCTAGTGAACCTGAAATAGAAAAACCTCCTGATAAAGATAATGAAATTTCTATCTCTGATGCTGAAACTCAATCTGGTAATGAACACTCACCTAGTGATAATGAAAAAGATAATGCTGAGGTTCATGAAGACTCTCAACCAACCAATGATAAAGAACCAGACAATGATGTTGAGATAGAACCACCTGTTGATCTTGATAACCCACAACCTAAAAATAAAAGATATGACAAAAGAGACTTTGTTGCTAGAAAACACGGTAAAGAAAGAGAACCGTGGGTTCAAAAACCTATGCCTTTTCCACCCAAGTCAACTAAAAAGAAAGATGATGAAGAATTTGAACGCTTGCTGAAATGCTGAGGCCAGTCTTTTTGCATACTCGCTTGACTGATATCTTGAAGATGCCTCCTTATGCAAAGTATATGAAAGACATCATCACAAATAAGAGAAAAATACCGGAAGATGAAATCTCCACTATGCTTGCTAATTACACTTTTAAAGATGGGGTGCCTAAAAAACTTGGAGATCCGGGAATACCAACTATACCTTGCTCTATCAAAAAGAGTTATGTGAAAACTGCTTTGTGTGATTTAGGAGCTGGTGTTAGTGTTATTCCTTTGTCTTTATATAAAAGACATGACTTGAATAAACTCACACCTACTGAGATACCTTTGCAAATGACTGACAAATCAACTGCCATACCTATCGGTATCTGTGAGGATGTGCCCGTTGTTGTTGCTAATGTTACTATTTTGACTGACTTTGTTATACTTGAGATGCCCGAGGACGACAACATGTCGATTATCCTTGGTAGACCCTTCTTGAATACTGCAGGGGCTGTTATTGATTGCAATAAAAGCAAGGTCACTTTTCATATCAATGGTAATGAGCATACGGTGCACTTTCTGAAGAAACAATTCCAAGTGAATGGTATTAATGTTATTGAAAAATTTCCGACAATCACTATTGGAAGTTTTCAAATACCTCTACCTACTGTCAAAAAGAAATATGAAATACTTATTGTTAGGGAAATGCATATCCCCATTGAGGTAACTTAGTGATTTATGAAAGTTCTTCGGTTTCATGCTAATCGAAAGTGGTTGTTAATAAGACCTGATCAACCTTATTAATGGATCATTTTTGAACGCTATGAAGTTGATGAATTTAGTAAGCACTACCTTCTGTCCCTACCTTTTGTTTTCTGTTTATTAGTTAAATAAAATAAAATGCCTTGTTTTGTCTGTTTTCTGAATTTCTCGTGCAATAAAAAATGACCCAAAAATAAAAGTTCTCAGAATGCCCTGAAAATTTTACACGATTTTTTCTGAATATTTCTGAATTTCTGGTGCAAATAATACCAGAGGGAGGTGCACCAGGTGGGCACAACCCGCCTGGGGGCACCAGGACCCCCAGGCGCGCCTTGGTGGGTTGTGGTTGTAGGGTAACGCAGCAGAAAACAAAAAATTTCCGTCCTACGCACCAGCCCAGGACCACTATGGAGACTGCATACAAGGTTTGATCATTTTCGTTACCGACTCGTAGCGCAGCGAAAGTAGAGTCGATGACGATCGGCGGTGCAGATCCCCGCAGCTAGGATTTACAACCTCCCAACCGCGAGGATGTATACCCTCGTCCGCCACTCAGACAGCCCTCCGGGAGGCGGTCGAACAGTCCCCCGGATGGTGTCGCGGACAGCCCTTCGGGAGGACCTTCGAAACTCGAACGGTCACTCGGACAGCCCTTCGGGAGGACACACAGAACTCGGACCGTCACTTGGACAGCCCTTCGGGAGGCACTCTCGAACAGCCCCTCGGGTACTAAGATCGAAACTACGACCTCTCTACAGAGTTGCACACATACGGTGTCATCTATCCGGCAGGGCTTCGCCGTCCAGAACTAGTTCCCACCGGAACCCAGACAGCCTTTCGGCTCTACGAAACTATTTCACGGGGAGGGAGAGAGAAGCCAGATCATTGCATGGCACTTGTATGTGAGAAGGGATGGAGTGTGTGGGCAGCCCACACACCTCTATTTATAGGAAAACCAAGGGGTAGTGTGCCTCCACAATTTTACAAAAAACTCCCATGCAATATTTCATACATGAGGGTGTTAAGTGCAAAATGGGGTGCCATGTGGAGCTCCAAGGAGCTCCACCATGCTTGGCCGGCCACCCCCTTGGGCCCCCCCCCCCCATGAGGTGCTCTCATGGCCCCCCCAAGCCCTTCTAGAAGCCTTTAGCAAAAGCCCTAAAAGGTGGCTTTCCAAAAAATCCCAAAAAGCACTTTCACTATTCACGACGACATTTTTCAGCGTCCGTTCGAACTGAAAATATTTATGTGGGCTTAGAACATTTCCAGTACCCACTAAAATAATTTTCAACGTGTTCTGGAACAATTCCAGTTTAGTGATTTCATCTGCGAAAAGCATCTGAAGCGGTTTCGGCAGCTCTGGAACATTTCCAGTTTTCATCTCAGAAAATTCCCAGAAGTTTCCAGAATGATTCTGGCACCCTCCAAGAATTATCAGGCATGTGCCAAAACCAATTTGACTTTATGGTATCCTTCGAAACAACTTTTCAGTATCACCGGAACTCATCCGGTGACCTCTCTCGTCGGAACTTTTCCGCTGTCTCCGAAAAACTTTTTCCGAAAACTTTCTCTCAGACTCCTTGTCTAGTATTCAGCAGATAGATGACCCTTAAGCGTGTGACCCTATAGGTTCGGTGAAGTATAGACATGACACGGAACCCCTTCCGATCAATGATCAACATCGGAGCCGTGGACACCCATATTGACCCCTATACCCACATGAATGAATATTCGAGTGAACCTCCAGTTGCGGTAGCTATTCCTGTTGCTTCGCGATATGTTACAAATACCCGAGGTGAGACATGTTGGCATTCCCGTGGATCAACAACTTGTCCACTATGCTAGTTACCTCGTTACCGGTATCGTTCTCTTTTCTCGTTACCGTGTTCTAGCATCCCTGTGATCAAATCACATTGTGTCTGGCCAGACGATGATGGATACCGTAACACCGAGAGGGCCCAGAGATATCTCTCCATCATCGGAGGAGCAAATCCCAATCTCGAGCTATCAAGTTACTTGACATACTTTCCCATGAACCCGTAAGCCGCCGTAATAGCCATCCAGTTACGGATGACGTTTAACAAACCCCAAAGTTCATGAATCAAGCATGAAGAAACTCGATACTCTCATGGTCTGAGGAATCATGCAAACGTTAACCATCTCTGTGTTATTAACCATTAACTTGTGACGAATGTATCTCATAGCATAACATCAATCGGGTCGATTCAACACAAGTGTTTTTCCTAACATCGTGCCCTCAAAGTTGCTGGCATAGACATGCCCATGATCAGGAAAACAGAACCATCATGCAACACTTGAGCTAGTCTTAGAGGCCAGACTAGGAATACATTTTACCATTTATTATTCCACACATGCATATGAGTCTTCCTTCAAGCCTCGTTTTATTGTAGACTCGAGAACCATAGCAGTTATAGCATGGAACATAAACCTAATTATGAACAGGGAGATAATCAATAACATTTATTATTGCCTCTAGGGCATATCTCCTACAGTGGTCCCCATGTGGGCCCCCTCACTTACCTCTTCATCCCACATCATCACTTACCTCCAGAAAAAAATCCCCATTGCTCTCTCTCCCATGTTCTTGAGCTCAAACCCGCGGATTTTGATCTCTTTGCTCGAAGCTCCGTTTCCGAAACTGTTTCGGGGGATTGTTGCTTGGTATGTGACTCCACCATTTGTCTAATTAGTTTTTGTTTTAGTGGTTTATATTTTGAATAATTAGTTACTCTTGGTGCTGCTATAGATGTGCTTGCATGTTGAATTCTTAGTGTTCTAAGTAGTTTGAATGCTTGCTATGGCTTCTATGCATCCCTATGAGTAGTTGCTATCAATTTTATAAAGTTTTGTTGACAAACTTTTGTCACCCCAAAATTTGTAGTTTCATAAAATTGTACGCGGACATGAATATCTTCAGGAAGTTTGGCTCTAAGAAGAACTCCAAGGGTGTCATTGGGGAGTCTTCTGACAGTGATCTCCACCCTCGGAGGTTGGCGGAGGTACTGCCGTGTGAATGGCCGCACACCCCGTTCCTGCAAGAGGCTGGAATTTTTGAGGAGTTCACGCAATATATTGCCAATGCCGGCCTCACCGACTTCATCGCAGATGAGTGTGACCAGCACCAAATCCTCACAAACATCTTTGTTCAGAGCTTTACTTTCTTGCCTAGAAATAATCCTCCTGAAGTGAGCTTTGATTTATATGCTGAAAACCATCAGATACCACTTACTGAATTTTGTGACATATGCATGATCCCTTCTGATGGGAGTTTAGCTGAGCCAAGACCGGCTGGGTTTGAGGCTTTTTATCGCACTTTGACAGTGGGAGATGAGAGAGGAGTGTCAGCCACCACGGCTGTTAGCTTACACTTTCCTGCTGTACATTATTTTGCTTTATTTGTCGCTAAGTGCTTGCTTGCTAGAAAGAAAGTGGGTGTGCTCAGTGCACCAGACTTTGCTGTTCTACGCCAGGCATTGGAGGGTGACAACACTTATAGCTTGGGAGCTATTGTGGCTCGTCGCCTCCATCTTAATAAATCACAGGGTGAAATACATGGTGGGATTTTTGCTACTCGTTTGGCGGCTCACTTTAATGTTGAGATACGCCATCATGATTACCCTCTTACCAAAGTTTACCTAGATCGTGCAGCCATGGATCACCACCATTTCACTGATATCGAGTCTCCTAACATCCCTATTCCATATAACTTGGTTTTTAGTGTGAGAACTCATGATGTTATTCCGTTGCCTGCTACTGCTTTGTTTGATTCTGTTGCCAGGGGCGAATATAGGATTATGCCTGCGGACATCATCGCCTACTGGAATGCTCAGGCTGCTGCGGAGGCAGCATAGGAGGAGCCTCAGCAGTGGGATGAGTGGATGCCCGCTCCTCAGTACCCCTACTACCATCCAGGCTACTGATCAACTACCAAGTTAGGCCAAAAGCCTAAGCTTGGGGGAGTACGTATTTCCACCGACTTTACATTCATGTTCACTTATTCCATTAGTCGGTGTCCACACTTTTTCATTGTATCATCCATGCTTAGATTTATTTTCTTGCTTTCTTCTTGTGTGTTTGAAAAACTTTAGAAAAAATCAAAAAAAATTCGTTGTAGTTAATTTACTTTCTGTGCATGCTTAGTAGTAATATTAAAAAGAAAACCCAAAACTAATTCCTTGTTTTTCTTTTGCTTGTTGGGAGCTTTCCCGTGTAAATAGTTTTTCTCGCTCTTGCTTTTCCCTTTTAATTGCTTGTTCAAGAAAACCAAAAACTCCAAAAATATTTCGATGTGTTTCTCTGAATTTCTTTTCTTTTTATTCGAGTTATGCCGAGGAGATGACCACGATGAAAATATTGAGTGGCTCTCATATGAATAACTGTTGAACTAATAAAGAGCCCATTTTACCTTGTCTTCTCCTGTTGAATAAAATGTCTTGTAGATTCCAGCTTAGTCCACGGCACTCTTGCACTATTATTATTTTCATATCATTCGGTCGTGCAAGTGAAAGACAATAATGACGACATTCAATGAACTGGCCGTGGCAGAGAGAAACTGGTATGAACTTGACTTGTTCTGTCTGTGTAAATATGTTTAACCTAGTATCCATGCTTCAGCCCATTATGATTAAACATGTTTGCAATGACAATTAGAGATTATAGTTTCTCATGCCATGCATAAGTAGCTGGGAGTTAATAATGATTTATCTTGAATATCAACATTGAGTTAAGATGATTGTGATGTAGTATGATGATATGGTATCCTCCTCTGAATGTTCGAGTGGCTTGACTTGGCACATGTTCATACATGTAGTTGAATCAAAACCAACATAGCCTCTATGATATTTATGTTCGTGGTGTTCATATCCTACTCATGCTAGTGTCCAATGTTACTTATGCATAATGCATGGTTATGATCGTTGTTGCTCTCTAGCTGGCCGCTTCTCAATCTAAATTGCTAGCCTTCGCCTGTACTAAGTGGGAATTCTGCTTGTACATCAAAAACCTTTGACCAAAGTTATTCCAGATGAGTCCACCATACCTACCTATATACGGTATTACCCTGCCGTCCTAAGTAAATTTGCATGTGCCACCTCTAAAAACTTCTAAAAAATTATCCGTTTTGTGTGCCTGGATCGTTCATGGAACGATAGGAGGTAGTCGGTATCTTCCATGCTAAGCGGGTTATTCTCAGGTCGAGTGCTTATTCACTCGCCATCACACGAGAAAAGGGCGGTAATAGGGATGCCCAGTCCCAAACTGCAAACATGAAAAAGAGTTCATCTCTGAAATAATCAAACAAAAACTCCCAATGGAGTCCAAACCTTTAATTTTTATCACTATTGGAGTGACTCTTTGTTGCACGTTGAGGGATTGTTATATGATCTAATTATGTTATCATTGTTGAGAGAACTTGCACTAGTGAAAGTATGAGCCCTAGGCCTTGTTTCGAAGCATTGCAATACCATTTTTGCTCACTTTTACCACTTGTTACCTTGCTGTTTTTATATTTTCAGATTACAAAAACCTATATCTACCATCCATATTGCACTTGTATCACCATCTCTTCCCGGAACTAGTGCACCTATACAATTTACCATTGTATTGGGTGTGTTGGGGACATAAGAGACTCTTTGTTATTTGGTTGCAGGGTTGCTTGAGAGAGACCATCTTCATCCTACGCCTCCCACGAATTGATAAACCTTAGGTCATCCACTTGAGGGAAATTTGCTACTGTCCTACAAACCTCTGCACTTGGAGGCCCAACAACGTCTACAAGAAGAAGGTTGCATAGTAGACATCACCGACCGCCACTCATAAGGAAGACAATCAAAAAACATCTCATGCTCCAACTTCGTTACATAACGGTTCACCATACGTGCATGCTACGGGACTCACAAACCTTAACACAAGTATTTCTCAAATTCAAAATTACTTACTAGCATGACTCTAGTATCACCATCTTCATATCTCAAAACAATCATAAGGAATCAAACTTCTCATAGTATTCAATGCACTTTATATGAAAGTTTTTATTATATCCCTCTTGGATGCCTATCATATTATAACTAATTTTATAACCAAAGCAAATTACCATGCTGTTCTAAAGACTCTCAAAATAATATAAGTGAAGTACGAGAGTTCATCAATTTCTATAAAATAAAACCACCTCTGTGCTCTAAAAAGATATAAGTGAAGCACTAGAGCTAAATTGCCTAGCTCAAAAGATATAAGTGAAGCACATAGAGTATTCTAATAAATCACGATTCATGCATGTCTCTCCCAAAAGGAGTGTACAACAAGGATGATTATGGCAAACTAAAATCAAAGACTCAAATCATACAAGACGCTCCAAGCAAAACAAATATCAAGTGGTGAATAAAAATATAGCCTTAAGTAAAGTTACCGATAGACGAAGACGAAAGAGGGGATGCCTTCCCAAGGCATCCCCAAGCTTAGGCTTTTTGACATCCTTGAATATTACCTTGGGGTGCCTTGGGCATCCCCAAGCTTAGGCTCTTGCCACTCCTTATTCCATATTCCATCAAATCCTTACCCAAAACTTGAAAACTTCACAACACAAAACTCCAACAGAAAATCTCGTAAGCTCCATTAGTATAAGAAAATAAATCACCACTTTTGGTACTGTTGTGAACTCATTCTTTATTTATATTGGTGTAATATCTACTGTATTCCAACTTTTCCATGGTTCATACCCGCCCCGATACTAGCCATAGATGCATCAAAATAAGCAAACAACACGCGAAAAACAGAATCTGTCAAAAACAGAACAGTCTGTAGCAATCTGGAAGTTTGGAATACTTCAGTAACTCTAAAAATCCTGAGAAAATAGGAATTCCTAGATAATTTGTCTATTAATATTCTGCAAAAAGAATCAACTAAATTTTTGCAATAAGTATGTGAGTTCTTTATGACTAATGTTGAGTCCATGGATTATACGCACTCTCACCCTTCCACCATTGCTAGCCTCTCTAGTACCGCGCAACTTTCTCCAGTGCATTAAACCCACCATACACCCTTCCTAAAAACAGCCACATACCTACCTATTATGGCATTTCCATAGCCATTCCGAGATATATTGGCATGCAACTTCCACCGTTTCGTTTTATTATGACACGCACCGTCATTGTCATATTGCTTTGCATGATCATGTAGTTGGCATAGTATTTGTGGCAAGGCCGCCGTTCATATTTTTATACATGTCACTCTTGATCATTGCACATCCCGGTACACCACCGGAGGCATTCATATAGAGTCATATCTTGTTCTAGTATCGACTTGTAATTCTTCAAAGTAGCACCATGATCTTCATGATAGAGAGTCTCCTATTTTGTCACCTTCATATACTAGTGGGAATTTTTCATTATAGAACATCGCTTGTATATTCCAATGATGGGCTTCCTCAAATTGCCCTAGGTCTTCGTGAGCGAGCAAGTTGGGTGCACACCCACTTAGTTTCTTTTTGAGCTTCATACACTTGTAGCTCTAGTGCATCCGTTGCATGACAATCCCTACTCACTTGTATCGATATCAATTGATGCACTACAAAAAAGGACACATCCATGACATTTTGGGCCAAACGAATTTTTTTTTATCATACTTATGACACTTCTATGATGATAATTGTGACAAAACCCGGTATCATCATAGATGTGGTGGGGTCCTACTTCTATGACAAAAAATCATGACAGAAAATGGGCTTTTCGTCCTGGGCGGGCCGGAGACGCAGCTGCATGACATTCTTTGGGCCGTCCATGACGGAAAAAACCATGGTAGAAGCGAGGGCGAGGAAAATATCGGGGAGTTCCCAGTTACGGTGGCTGGTCGGGGGCCGAGCGATGCGCGTTTCTCTCGTACGTACGCGCGTGTGTGCGAGGCGTTGGGCTCTAACTGAACCCGAGCGAGGCGTTGGGCTCTAACTGAACCCGAGCGATTGCACTGCAGGCTACGCGTTACACTGAACCCGAGCAATCGATTGATCCCTTGCTGTTAACTGAACCCGAGTGATTCCTTTGCTACTGCTGCTAACTGAAGCCGATCGAACACTGCTGCCTCCTTCCCTTGATGAACAGTGAGCATTGTTGGGGGGTTTGGATGAACAGTTCCCGGTGGGGGTTGGATGAACAGGAACCCGTGGTAGTAGAGGCCGTTGCCGCTGGATGAATAGTACCCCGATCGATCGAGCCGGTGGATGAACAGGACCCCGTGGAGGGCTGGATGAACAGGACCCCGTGGAGGGCTGGTTGAACAGTAGCCGGTGGAGGGCTGGTTGAACAGTAGCCGGTGGAGGGCTGGATGAATAGTAGCCCGTGGAGGGGTGGTTGAACAGGACCCCGTGGAGGGGGCTAGTTGAACAGTAGCCGGTGGAGGAGCGCGCGGTGGAGGCTGGATGAACAGGAGCCCGTGGATGAACAGTCGCAGGTGGAGGCTGGCGGAGGTCGACGGTGGATGAACAGTAGCCCGTGGAGGCTGGAGGAGGTCGACAGTGGAGATGAACAATATCCTGTGGAGTCCCGTTTTGCGGTACGCCACACCCCTCCCGATGAACAGGACCCCCGTTTCGACCATAGTGCTCCAACACAAGTCCGTTTCCTCCGTTTTGCGATACGCCACACCCCTCCCGATCAACAGGACCCCGTTTCGACCGTAGGAGGTCTGTTTCCTCTGTTTTGCGGTACGCCAGACCCCTCCCGATGAACAGGATCCCGTTTCCACCGTGGCCGGTCGAACACAAGGCTGTTTCCTCTGTTCTGCGGTACGCCAGGCCTCGTTTCCATTGGCTGTTTCGTCCAAGCCGGTTGGCTCCCGATGAACACGACGACGCATTTCGTTCCGACCCAGCCGGTTGGCTCCCCATGAACATGACGACGACGCAGTTTCTCCATTCTGACCCAGCCACAGCCATGTACACGAGCCCTGGCCATACGTATGCGCGAGTTGGCGTTTGAGACCCCGCCCGTATGTACGTACATGGCCGTATTTTCTTTCTTGCACCCTGGCCGCTGTACGTACGTGTACATGCTACGTGCGCGCCTCTACTACCACACGTGCCCTTCCTTGCACGGCCACGGTTCATCGCTGCAGCCTGCAGATAGACCGATCATATGTACGTACACGTTCACGACCAGAATGACAACGCTACGTACGCTTCGACCAGGTGGGTCCCGACTGTCAGGCACTTCCTTGCGTGCGAAGATGTAGCTGGTGGGTCCCAGCAGTCAGGGGGGAAACGTTTTTTTCGTGAAATACGGTGGCCCGTCCGGTGGGTCCCCGATGTTAGGTGGAGGAATCATTATTTTCTGCGTAATAAGGAGGCACTTCCTTGCTGCGGCCGTGGACCCAGCTGTCAGCCTCTCCACGTACATTACTCTTTCGATTGAAGTCGTTCCTTGACCACGTTGACCACGCCGTGCCGAGAGCACCAAGGCGGTGGATGACGGCGAGGCCTAGGAAGGGGATGACGCGGAGCTGGGGAAGACGCGGCAGTGGATGCCCACGCGGAGAGGAGTACGAGGGTTCACTGGTTCAGCTGCGGTGTGAGGATGCCGTCGCCGCAGGGCCTGGCCAGCGGTGGGAGTGGTAGGGGGAGGTGAGGCCTTCGTGGCAGCACAGCCGGCCACGGGAGGCAGGAGCAGGTGGCACGACCGGCGCTACTTTGGGAGGCTGGAGCAAGAAGACCAGAGGTTGAAGAATCACAACGGCCGTTGGATGGACATCGTACGGTCACTGCAGCTAGAATCGTTTATATTGACTAAGTTGACAAAGCCCTTGGTACGTGTCAGCTTAGTAGGCCCACAGGTCAGCCTCCAAAACGGTGCGCCCCAGATGTCAGGGGGAGGAATCATTTTTTTGGGCGGCTAAAGCTAGAATATCCGAGATTGAAGAAGAAGCACGACATCCGTTGGATGGACATCCAACGGACACTGCTGCTAGAACCGTGTGTTGACTATAAGTTGACAAAGCCTTGCATACGCGTCAACTTAGTAGGCCCACAAGTGTGTGGCAGAGAACTTATAGCCCATTTGCGATTTGTAAGAATGCACAGCCCATTTTTGAATTCTAATGGAATTTACTATAGCCCATTTACAGTTTGTTAAAAGTACAGCTCATTTTCTAGCTAGGACAACGATTAATAATTTCAACCAATCGTTCAAAACAGAATTCAATAAAATTTCCCACATTTTGATAGGATCCGAAATATTTTTGTCCTGAAATTTCTAGTCAGATTAAATACAATTTCAATATAAATCTGTATTACGTAAAAATCCAACGAAACATTGCGCGCGCAACAATTAATAAAATTAAAAATTTCAAAATCTAAAAGTAATATTTTATAAACTAATTACGTGTTTGGTGCATTTTTTTAGTTACTGCCCATTTTTTATAATTACATCCCATTTATTATTTCTTAAAGCCCATTTTCTTGTTAAGCCTAATGCATCCCTCCTAGGAAAGATTTGCAGCCCAGCGGGGCGGAGAATAACAAGTTGACCCGGATTGTGTACAACTGTCGGCCCAGTTGGATTGCTGATGTTGAAAAAAAAGTCTTGTGTAGTACAGTACAACCTTACATGGCTACTCAGCCCACATTCAGCGACGTCGGAAAGGCCCAAACAAGGCTTTTGTACAACTTTTTGAAGTCACTGAGCTCAATTAATAACTTAAGAAAAAAGTTAGAGTACAGTGGAACCTAATTAAAAGCTGTCACGAGCGAAGAAATAATTCAACGGGTCCCACTTATGTGTGTGTGCGTGTGCGTGCGTGTGTGTGTGTGAGAGAGAGAGAGAGAGAGAGACCCATCGGTCGATGCTCGTAAATACATCTTTCAGCCATATGCATTGATGATGCTCGGTAAAAACTTATATAGTTGACACAATCATATAGAACATCATAGCACACTGAACTTGCATACAAAAATTTCACGCACGCAGCATAATCAGGGTGGAAGCAGTGGATCGCTACGGGTAGGGCTATGTTGAAACCAACGAACTCGTACACAACGGTTCATCGTCTTTATCAATGACGGGGAAATATCTTGAATATTGTGCAAAGAAAACAGACAGACAACACAATATATAAGTTCTGCTAGAACATTAAGTTGACGTACAGCCCTTTCTAAAAAAAGTTCAGGTAAAAAAATAGAACAGGTCATCTGACAAGATTCAGTTGTTACCTCAAATTAGAGCACATCCAGGCAGCCAGCCCTGCCTCTTCTCCCAAAGAAGCAGTGGCCTCCGCCGCGCGATGGAGTAGGCCCTGTGCCATCCATCATTCCGAGCAACACGGGGAAAGTCTGACGTTGACTCCTGTAATGGACGTCGTCGACGGACCCGGGCACCAGCGGCGGCGGCAGGACTTCGATTGATGGATTGACCACTTCTTCAACATGCACGAATACTCGATACAGGTACATCCCTAACGAGGTCCGCGGCGGCCTTGGTGGCGATGAATAGTACAACCCCGGTTCCTGCACCGGTATCTCAACACCAATCACCTTCGGTATGGTGGACGGCTTCTTCATCCATGCCATAACCGTCAGAGCCCAGCTGTCTGGAGGAACAAACATACTTACGAGCTCACCTCCAAGGTCGTTGATAAGCTCATTCATGGACTCGTTGTTCCAAGCACGTCGAGGCATGCCGTGGAAGGTAAGCTTTGTTAAAAACTCAAGCTCAGAGGGCACCGAGCCCCATCCTGGGTGCCACCGATCAAAGCTCACCAGCGCGCCATCACAGAACAAACGCCGAGAAGATTCAAACACACCACTGCAGTCGAAAGTTGTCCGGAACCTGACGAAGAAATCAGCCGGTGGCAGACAGACTTCGACGAGCAAGTCACTTATTTGGATGCCGTGCGCAATGCCAAGAGCTTTGACAAGGTCGTCCGGCGAGACGGGAGGCCGGTCACCATTGATGGTTACCATCAGCACTTTGCCGGCAAACTGGTCGTCAAGCGCCGCCAGGTGACTGTTGAGCGACAACACGCAGCGCCCGAAGGCAGGACGGACCTCAGGATCTCCGGCTCGAAGATCCGTGTTGACCGGCGACATGATAGTGCGCTTGAGTATAGGGAGTACAGGAGGGGGATTTGGGGGAACTGGAGTAGGAATCGAGATTCCAGAGGTGGGGGAGGGGCGGTTGATTGGGGATGAAAAGGTAGCATGAATTTTGAACACACGCCAATATGCTCTCGGCGCGCAAGCGCACAAAAACACCGGTGGCGCCCACATGTGGGCCTAAGAGTCCCTATTCTTTATTTTTTTGAGAGCACGGCCTTTTTTTAGGATCTTTTGAGAGCCCGGCCTGAGAGTCATAATTGACCTATTTGGCATTGCGTTACTACTCGGCCCATATTCAACGACACCTCACTGGACCAAACAAGTGTACATCATCGAAAAGACACTGAGCTCAAATTATAACTTGAAAAAAGGAGATATACTCTAAACACTGGAGAATGGTGATGCCCTCATTTAGCCCACCAGCAGTTCGAGACAATAAACAGTTCAAAACAACGATATATACAACATTCAAACACTGACTAGTGACTACTACTAACATAAACAGCAAGACATGATAGTTCATAAGAAGTCTTGCTACACCACCAAAACGCACCCATCTGCAGCGCTCAGACTCTCGTGATCCAGACGAGAATGACATTCTAAATAGAGGCAACTATTACATAGTAAGAGTGACATAGACGAGGATGACCAAATGACAAGGAATATGCATAACAAAAGAGAGAACTACCCATCCAGAACAAGCAGCAAAGACAACAAGTCATTCGAAGAGGGATGATCCAACACCATAATAATTTGCAGCCCCGGTTCAGCCACCAGTGATCCGGAGACAACAGTACTCCACCCTTTCGATGCAACAGCCCAATTACCTATCAACCTGAAGGCTTGAACCACATCACTGCCTGTCGGACTCGACACATCCAAGGATCAAAGTTAATCCAGATGCCTTTGTCATTCTCACCTTCTTTTGGCTGCAGGCTGTATCATTGACAATCAGGGGAGTTTTCTCCCGAACTCCTAGGGCTCGCCGAGTAGACACAGTTTTCCATAGCAAACAGAGCCTCTCTGCCATCAAGGTCCTTGCCAACGGTGATCTCCTGGTTAATCGGATAATTGAGTCCGAGAAACAGAGAGTATGAACCAAGGCTGTTTACCCGCCTCCAACTCAAAAATCCTGCAGGCCCCAACAAGCTGGTATCCTGCTCATAGACGTAACAGCCACTGTCCGGATACTCACATATTTCACGGTGCTTGCATACAGTGGGGTTTTTGCAATATAACTTTTCTGGCTCATGTGTCCGAATGATCATCAGTCTTTTGCCGTCCTCCGATCGAGCGAGGAACCAGTTGTGCTTCCCTGTTTTTGGCAAAGGTGGTGTGATTACAAAGGGCAGTAACTGTAGGGACACTGCATCATATCAAAAAGGACATGCATTGTTAATGTAAGATCAGCATTGTTCAGAGTATGAGTAGGATAATGCAAGAAACAGCATTGATATGTCCCTATTGGAACTGGGAGGAAAATACAGGGAAATGTATACTGGGTTCAAAAATATAGAAGTGCCATGCATGGTTATACTCATGTTATCTCACAATCGATTCTTCACAGGAAACTACCATGTCATGCATGTTATGTAATCATGTTCTATCCTCACAAACAAATTCTTCAAGGAAACTAATAGACCATGCATTGTTATATACTCATGTTCTGTGGGCAAAATTTTTGTGAGCATATTATTCTAGCTATTGATTGCTGAAGGGCGAACATAGGTATGTACACATGGTAAGCATTATAGGATTTCACTACTTCAAAATATAGAGTTCTCCATATGCACATTTGCTTCCCTAATGTATGGTTAGATGAAATCAACAGTGTGATGCATGTTTCTACATCATGAAAATGAGGAAACTAACATGGCCATTGATACACACTCATATTTAGTAGTATATAGATTACTATAAAATAAGGAGAATATCAATATCTTCCTAACAGTTTGATTATTCAGGGGTACAAATTGGCTATAATGACATGGTCACAATCATATGAATTAACTCATTCCAAATATAGCTGATTTACGGCGTCTCTAATACATTGCCATAGTTCTACTCAAATTCTACTCAAACAGGGATATCTCAATCATCACAAAAAGTTCAAACAGTGTCATGGCGTCATCATTAACATCAGACGGAAACAACTTACACGCGCCGTCCCAGCAATACGTGGTGCCATCTGCTTTGTCGATCACGCAGATGATGCCATTGTGTTCAATAGCATCACAGAAGTGTGTATCAGCTTTGACGATGATCCACTGCGAGCTGAGCTGTCTCCAGCTAAAGAAGGCACCGGCGGAAAGATAGGCGAGTCCCTTGTCGAACAACGCAATTAGCTTGAAGTCTGCATAATCCGCATGTCGTGTGGGCACTTGGTAGATTACAATCTTCTGCAAAACAAGGTGCGTCCAACTGACGACGTAATCTAGATGACTTGGACCGCGAAGGTAAAACTCTATATCATCCAATGGAGGAAGGATAATCTCATGGGAGGTCTGGAAGTTCACGAGCACCAACTTTTCCCCGTCTTCTCTGACGGTAGCCATCCAGTGGGAGTTCATGCCGACCCAGTACATACCTGCAAGAAGTTTCTGGCGATGGTGATCGGATCGAAGTCGAGGGAAATGATGTACGGCGACCCACTACATACCTGCAAAGAAGTTTCGGCTAATGGAGGTCGGATTGAAGTCGAGGGGCATCATGTACGACTCCGTATCATGGTGAGCAAATCTCGCAAGACCAGATAGCAGCAAGCAGGGTGTCTTGAAAAGCTTAGGCCTCGCTTCGACGATGGCCGTGTGCATGCCCCTCGAGCATGCAGCCAGCCGCAGGGCACTCAACATATCCATACACGAACAACAGAGGTCGAGGACGTCACTGGGGAGATTGCTCCAATCGCGGCTCATATGGATGCTGCGCGGTTCGCGTTCGGCCATGGTGGAGTTTGGAAGGTGGGGTTTTGGGGGGCTTGATTTACGGGGGAGAAGGCTTTCAGTGCTGGAGCGGCTAGCAAGGGAATAGTGGTACTGGGGGAGGCGAGCGAGGCGAGGGTACGCGGGGGCACAGTGAGATGATGAAGAGTGACCTCAGGATCTCCGGCAAGACGGAGATGGAGATGGAGTGGTGCTAGGGGAGAGGGAGACGAGGCGAGGCATGCTATACAGCGGCGGTGACAGTGACTGCACAGTGCACAAGGTGAGGTTGACTTTGGTAACCCGGACACGCCGCCTAGACTGGTGTCACCTCGGGCGCAGGGTCTTGTCACTTCATTGTGAGGACCGGATGAATAATAGTATTTTGACCATCAAGTGTACCACAGTTGTACTACTACTAGTAGTAGTAGGAGTAGTACTCCCGTGCTAGCATGCCTCTGGGTTCACTTCATCCTCCTGGTATCATCCATATTGCGAGCAGAACCAAATTCTCGTGCATGCGGAAGCGCGAAGAAGGTTTTTTCTTTTTTGAGGATAACCGCATATTCCTTAACTAGAGAATGTTGTGTCTCCCACGCACGCGCCAATATCCATCTGAACCAGCTACGACACATTTTTTTATCCGTTTGCATAGGTCCCACCTGTCAGGAGGTGTGCAGAAATAAAAAGGAATCATAAAATGTCTCGCCACGGTGATTCGAAAGAGTGACCTCAACTAGCCAGTGGCACATGTAGCGCTGGAAGGATGGGCACGTATAGGGACATGCCCCACTCCTCAGTCTACCCACGTAGCCTTTTCGTTTAGTCTACCTAGCCGTCTAATCAACTGCCTGCAGGCCACTTCTCCCATTTACTTCTCCATCGGGAACCGATTTTCCTCGGCTTCTTCACTACTCCTTGATCTTCATTTGCATCCAAACCACACTGCATTCACATTGTTTTAACCTCTTCACATCCTCCTGGAGTAATTCCGAAGCCCCTATAAATAATCATCTTCTTCGGTTAGACTAGCCATCTAATCCTAATTCTCCAAACCATAGCCCTCTGGTCCAGCGGTTCCAAATGGCGAAAGAGATCGAGATGCAGGTTTTTAGCGTCCAACATGTCCTCGTCGAAGGCTCGTTGAGCATAGTTTCCACAGTCATCGACCACCCAAGGGTTGTTCGAAAGTGGATCAACAATGTATCCAACTCCCTCCAAAAGGTGGAGATGAATGTCATCGGTCTTGACGCAGAGTACACGGAGCGTGCCACTGGGCAGATCCAACGCGCCGCTGTCCTTCAGCTGTGCCTCGAAGATGATGTTTTGGTGTACCACATCATACACACGCCCTCCATACCAGGTGAGCTTCATGATTTCTTGTCTCGGTAGGACATATACTTCTGTGGGGCAGCCATCGCAGGGGACAAACAAAAGTTGGAGCCGTACAACCTTGATTTGAAAAGCATCGCTGACCTACAAACCAAAATAAAAATTCATGTAGAAGATTGTGATAAACCGACACCATCCCTATTCGACGTAGCAAATTTTGTGCTCGGAACAAATCTTCAGAAGGGTGACGAGACGCTGGCATTAAGGTCGTCTGGATGGGAGAATTATCCCTTGACGTACGAGCGGATAAAATATGCTGCCCTCGATGCCCGTGTGAGTTTCGAGATAGCTGCAAGGTCCAGAGAGCTTGTTGCAAAGCCGTCTCCCACAGAAAATGAGAACAAGAAGAAGAAGAAGAAGAAGAAGAAGAAGATGCTGCACCAGCAGCAGGGCATTATGGATGGATGAACTATTTCCTCTCTTGTAAAAAAAAATATTCCCTCTCTATGTATATTGATATAGATGGACTATTTCTATGGTGTACATGTCTTTGGAACAAGTAGTAGCGTGGGTCCGCTTGACTATAAGGAACTATTTATCCGCCTAGCTTTCTCTACTACTCCTTCCAGTGATCGATATGCAATGCATGTGTCCGTAGACATGACAGCTTGTCCATGGAAGTTCAACTACGGCGACCATCACGTTTCATCCACTACCACTCGCGATTCCCACGATGCCGCTCCAACCCACGGCACCACGTCCCCCGACGTGTGCCTCACCCCTCTCGGCCGCACCGCCCCTCTGCCTTTGTGTGCATGACACGTGGGCCAACTGAAATGCGGCGAGCATCAAGTTTCTACCACAGCCACACGCGATTCCCATGACGCCGCTCGAACCTATGACACCACACGTCCCCCGACCTGCGGCTCACCCCTCTTGGCCCCGCTGCCCCTCTGCCTTCGGGAGCATTACATGTGGACCAGCCACCTATCGGGTCCACATGTTTTTGATTCAAAGGCAGGTGTCGTAAGGCGCTGAAGCTCAGACCCAAGGGCCCCGAGAGGTAAATGTAACTCCTGCGCCCGGCCTTGTGGTGCTACCGCTGCATGAACTCGTGGCAAACTCAAGATTTGTTTCTTTACTATACATGCACGCAACGATTTAATGGACATTGTAATCTCAACATGTGATGGGGAGCTCTAAATTTGAATTTGAAACTTATAAAATGAAAAAATTCAAAACAAATAAACTGGGAGAGAGGGAGTATATCGTTGGATGTGTCCCATACGAAACAAGTCCCCTGGTTTGTCACCGCGAAGATGTGGTTAGAAAGGAGCACATCGTCTTCGTACTCGTACGGCAACAAATCGGCCGTAGATAGCATCGTCCACCTTTGACCGCCATGTGCAAGGTTCGTGCTATCTTCTTCAATCTCACCGTGGTTCCATCGTACCAATTCAGGCGGTGGCCCGTTGCATGGCTGATACCAATGTTGGACAAAGGTTCTACGGGAACGGTGTCACCGTTGTAAATGTTGTGCAAATTGGTGTTGGTACCCTCCCGTACATATGCAAGCCAATCTCCACTCGCACCGAGCCTAACCTGTGAAACAGTGGGCAGGGGGAGAATTAGGAAATGGACATGGAAGTAGTCTTTAGAATGCATTTACTACATGATCAAACTCATCTTACCTGCTCATCGGACAAAATCCGAGTGCCCCTCAACGTCGGCATCTCAAGGGGCGTCAACTTGCAACTATGGCCACGCCGCGCTGGAGAGACCCCCAAGGAAACATCCTCGTGCATTGCACAGAACATCAAGATGCATTTGTATGAGTAGTTTATCTTGTGAGAGAAAAGGATGAGCGAGGGAAGGCCTTATTTGCAAATGTGGAGAGGGGTGTGGGTATCTTTTTGCAAAATTGCCATAGTTTCCTTCCTATCCGTCAGATATAAATCGGACGGCCTATAAAAAAGCAGAGTTGGTGATGATGGTGTGCCTGCCATCCTGCAATATGGGCCGTCCGATCTATATCTAACGGATAGGAAGGAAACTATGACAATTTACACGCACTCCTCTCCACATTTGCAGATAAGGCCTTCCTTCGTTCATCCTTTTCTCCCACAAGATCTTGATGTTCCGTGCAACGCACGGGCATCTTGCTAGTATAAGAGGGGTGAGGGTATTTTTTTGCAAAATTGCCATAGTTTCCTTCCTATCCGTTAGATATAAATCGGACGGCCTATACTGCAGGATGGCAGGCACACCATCATCAACAACTCTGTTTTTTTATAAGAGTAGAGTAGAGATAGAGATAGAGACTACTACTACCAATGTGTTGGCCCGTGCGTTGCAATGGATCCAAAGTAGTAGAATAATACTTGTTCACGGGCATGAAATATAAACACTCTAGTTTTGATATACATATACCAGCAAAAGTAAATCATGCTTCACTGAAAATATATTCCTCGGGCTGTTTTGATGGTTTGAAGATAACAGGTTTAAAAATAATTGGAGCTATTTTTTTTTACATTTTGTAGCGTGGCACGGCATCCGGTGCACCTAATCGTCTGAAAAGAAAACTGAAGTTTGGGTCGGTGGCACACCCTGCGGCAAGATGCCCGTGTGGACTTCTTCTATAACTAGCAAGATGCCCGTGCATTGCAGGGAACATCAAGATGCATTTTTTTACAAAACACCTGTTGTGATTGACCCTTGCAGGAGTAATCCCATGTGTAAAAACTAATGATATCTCGATAATTTTATCGGAAAAATGGTATCTTTGGAACAAGTTTTCTCTACTACTGCTCCTTGCAGTGAGCGGTATGCAATGCATGTGTCAGCAGACATGACAGCTTGTCCATGGAAGTTGAACCATGGCGACCATCACGTTTCTTGTTTCTACCACTGCCACACCCACACGCGATTCCCACGACGCTGCTCCAACCCACGGCACGACATCCCCCGACGTGCGCCTCATCCCTCTCGGCCCCATCGCTCCTCTGCCTTTGTGTGCATGACATGCGGGCCAGCTGAACTGCGGCGACCATCAACTTTCTACCACAGCCACACCCGATTGGACGCGGTTTCCCTGCTCCGATCCGTACTCCCGCACCATCGAATTTTCATCCAGCGGCTGTGACACATTTCGTCCCGGGCATCAATCCTCAGCTGGAGTACTTCTGTACTACAGGTAGTACCCGCTGATGTGGCCATCTACGCCTCGTAACACCTTGATGCCTAGCTGTGGCACCCTCGCCACGGCCACGCCACCATCGGCCGGTTCATCTCGAACGAGTGAGTCGCGAACCACGCCACCACCATGAGAATGACATGTGGGCCAGCCGCATTTAAGGTCCGCATGTCATTGACTCATAGGCCGGTGCACTAAGCCACTGAAGCTCGGTCCCGTGGGCCCCGAGAGGGAAATGTGCCCGTGCGTTGCGACGGATAGGAAGGCCTTGTGGTGCTCCCGCAGTACGAGCTCATGCCAAACCCGGATGAGATTTGGTAACCAACTAGTAAGCTACACGTGCATGAGATTTGGTAACCAAATCTCTACTCTCTATATCTATATCTATATCTATATATATACTCTTATAAAAAACAGAGTTGGTGATGATGGTGTGCCTGCCATCCTGCAATATAGGCCGCCCGATTTATATCTGACGGATAGGAAGGAAACTATGGCAATTTTGCAAAAATATGCCCACACCCCTCTCCACATTTGCAAATAAGGCCTTATCTTGTTCATCCTTTTCTCCCACAACATAAACTACTCATACAAATGCATCTTGATTTTCCGTGCAACGCATGGGCATCTTGCTAGTTATGAATAAATAACACTCTATCAATGAGCCCCATCAGACACCAAATTTCTTGGCTTCCGTGCTACAGCTAGATCTTCGCCTCATTTCTGTTTTCCAACCCGGCGGCGGGCGGGGTGCGGTTTGCCAATGGTCGGTTTGCTCAACGGCGGTCCCACAAGAAAGTGAAAATGCTAGGCAACACGCCTTCCCTAGCTATGTGGCGTGCCGGACGGGCCGTGGAGTACTCCCGATTCCCGGGCATGTGGGGGTGCGACACGAACGCGGCAGGCCTTTTCCTTTTACTGGTAACATGCCCGTGCGTTGCGACGGATCCAAAGTAGTAGAATAGTAGTAGTACTTGTTCACAAACTTGAAAGAAATCACTCTTGTTTTGATATACTCCTAATATATTACTTTTTACTCAAAATATATTTCTCAGGCTGTTTTGATGAGGTGAGGGAGGGATGTGGTTGCTTTCAAGATAATAAGGGGTTTTCTGCAAATTGGAGCAGAGAAGTGGGCTATTGTTGCAAAAATGCCACAACTTACCTCACAGCCGTTAGATGCAGATCTAATGGTCAGAAACGACGGATGGCAGACACACCACCATCACCAACTGAGTCTTTTATAGGAGTAGGAGTAGAGAAAAATGTATAAATTGTAACATTTGGTTCTGCTCCTTGGCACGATCGATAGATAGAAATAACGATTGGAAACGCTAGGGCGGGGCTATTTCTGCCAGATAAGCAGGGTACATAGTAGCTAGGTTGGCGCATCGTCGGTTTGGTCACATGCGGTCCGACATGTTCTAGTGTTTCTAGCAAGATGCCCGTGCGTTGCACGAAGTTGATGGAAAAGGTAAGCACAACTTATAAATTGACGGATGGAGTACTAGTTACAGTGATGCATATAATTAAGCAAAGGGATCGCACATGTCGGTATTGACTGGAACGAGAATGCAATAGCACAATAAGAATTAAGGCCACGATGATGCGATCGCAGTGGTGGTTACAGGAGGCAAGAAGAAAGATGCATCCATCAACGTACGACCTCCTCCTCCTCAACTTAGTGCGCCGGGCCATCGACCGGCGACTAAGGAGCGGCGGCTTTTGTGGCGAGGTCAAGGTGCTTCTCAGCAAAGGCATCCAAGGCTTCCAGCCGGTTGAGGAAGGCCAACGTCGTAGCGTCCTCAATGGCCTTGTAGATACCTATGTACATGATTTGCTCGTACATGTGGATGTGTAGGTCGACGAATTCTTGCAGGGCGAGGCGCCTCGCGGCGAGCGCGACCTCCAGGTGGACATTCTTCGTGGCGTCAGCGGGCAGTCGCAGGGCCACCAGTGCTTGAAAGAGGTTTTGGCCATGGAGGCCGATTAGGGTGGCAGGCAATGAGGAGCCCGGGCGCGCGGGATGGAGGAGTACAGCGATCTCGTCCCCGAGCTTCTTGAGGACGGTGAACTTGTTGGTGGTGGCAACGATCATCTGGTCCAACTGAGAGTCGTAGTTGGCATCGACGGCGGCCATCCACCAGCCGGTCGCGAACACCGTCTGGAGACTATCCTCGGCGCCATGCCGCAGGCCGGCGTCGTGGACCATCTGGCACAACCGCTTGCCGCTCGCGCGCATCGCCGCCATGGGTCTGGAGTGAGCACTTTTGCGCTTAGTGTAGGTGCTTAGGCAAATGCTTAGGTGCGTATGATGTGGTAGATGCATTGGAATGGACGGGCGCCTTTATATGAGTGCAAACTGCGTTGCATTCACATCGTGCAGCCTCTTTTCCCGGTCCTCCTCCCATTACTTCCCTCATGCATGCACGATGCTAATTGAAGGAGGATGCATCATTGGCCATTCAACATTTCGGGAACCGCTACCGCTCCCTCGTCTACATTAAAGCCGTATCAGGAACTGCGCCGCCCGCTGTCAAATCGAATAGTACTGCGCCGCCCGCTGCATGCCCGGCTGAACATGCCTCCTCGCCTCCATCAAACCCCTCCGTTAAACCCGCATGCAAACCGAGAAACCTACTCCGGCCACACGTCCGTTCATGAGCGGGCCGGAATTAAACGCAACACCGGCCGAGCTCCTCCCGTCCGCCCTCAGTTTAAACTAGGCCAGACACCGGCCAAGCTCCTACCGTCCGCCCTCTATTTAAATGAGGCCAGACAGACAAAGGGCAAGAATCGCACCCCTCCGCCGCTCCCCCATCTCCTCCTCCACCATTTTCTCCACTCTTTCGATGGCTTCCCAGGAGTCATTCTCCGGCATACTACCCAGCTGGGTGGCCCGCCGAGCCCTCCGGATACGGGCGAGGCCGCTCGGTGCTTCATCAACCTCGCTTGGCCCGACGGAGCCAGTTGCCGCCCCAATCCGGCGCGTGGTTCAGCAACTCGCCGCTCCAGTTCAGCTCGATGAGGAGTGGCGAGTTGCTCCACGCCGGCACGGCGGCGAGCACGCCGGTACGGGCGTCGTCGCTGCCGCGTCGTACCGTGCCACCAGTGTCTGCGGTGGCCGCGCCTCCCGTGTCTATGGGCGCGCCTCCCGTGCCTGCGGCCGCACCTCCCGTGCCTGCGGCAACGCCATGCAGGCAGAGACAAAAGCCGGGTGTGTGGAGAGCGACGAGTCGGTGGCCAGCTTCTCCGTGTCCGTCGCCATCATCGAGGAGAAGTAGAACACGGGACGCCGCCGCCACTTGGGTCCCATGAAGGCCACCGCCGAGGCGACGACTGCGCATTCAGGTGGTTTCTTTGCTGCTTCATCTCTTCCGAGGACCTTCGTCGACCCCGCAAGTGTCTGCCGGACATGAGGAAGACAATGGGATCCGCGGGCGGCCATTTAGATTAGGTACTCCCTCTCCTGCTGGCGGGAAATATTTGTTCTAAGAATGGATAAATTGGATGTGTCTATAACTAAAGTAAGTCTAGATACATCCATTTCTAGGACAAGTATTTCCGGACGGAGGGAGTATTAATTATACCAAGAGAGCCGGATTAGCACCGCTTAGTTCATGTAAATGTAATGAAATCCATCATGTTTATATGAAGATCCGGCTTTTTTATACGAAATCCAGCATGCTTATATGAAAACAGTCCGTGTTTGCACGAATTTCATCTGGTTGGTTAGAGTTGTGAAAATGTATGCCGCTGGCATTTGATGTCGTCCTCCGCGGAAGGAAGCGGGAGGAAATTTGCCGGCTGCCATTGGAGATGCTCTTATGCTGGAAATAATAGAGTCACATCCAATCCATTTGAGTTAATTGCGTGTATGATTCTCCCTCTATAAAAAGTTAATTGCATGTACAGTGTACACGTGACTTGCAGGGTGGCTACAGCTTCGTACAGAAAGTTAAAAAGAAACAAGTCCATCATTGATCTTGTATTCTAAGTACTCTGTGGGTTCCACTGTCAGTACAGTAGCGAAAGAAGTAGGCGTATATATTAAATAAGTAATATATAATATAAAAATCTAAAGTTAAAGACAGAATTCGAACTCAGGTCATCGCGTTGCGAGCATCCGGCGCTAACCAGTCCAGCACATTTTTGTTGTAGACCATGCTGGAGATATATCTCCATGTCTACTCTTATACCCCATCCGTTCCTAAATATTTGTCTTTTTCAGATTTCAAATGGAGTACCACATACGGATGTGTATGTAGACATATTTTAGAGTGTAGATTCACTCATTTTGCACCGTATGTAGTCACTTGTTGAAATCTCTAAAAAGATAAATATTTAGGAACGGAGGGAGTAGAAAAAAGAGTTGGTGATGATGGTGTGCGTGCCATCCTGCAATATAGGCCGTCGGATTTATATCTAACGGATAGGAAGGAAACTATCGCAATTTTGCAAAAAGATACCCACACCCTCTCCACGTTTGAAAATAAGGCCTTCCCTCGTTGATCCTTTTCTCTACTCTTACTAGCAATGTGCCCGTGCGTTGCAACGGATCCAAAATAGAATAATACATGTTCACAAACTTGAAAGAAAAACACTCTAGTTTGGTGTATATATCACTAAAAATATACTCGTATTAGGTTTCACTCAAAATATATTCCTTGTGGCTGTTTTGATGAGGTGGGGGAGGGATGTGGTTGGTTTCAAGATACTAAGGGGCTTCTGCAAATTGGAGCAGAGAAGTGGGGTCTTGTTGCAGAAATGCCACGACTTACATCATAGTCGTTAGATGCAGATCTGATGGTCAGAAATGATGGATGGCAGACACACCATCATCACCAACTGAGTCTTTTATAGGAGTTAGAGATAAAAAACAGAGTTGGTGATGATGGTGTGCCTGCCATCCTGCAATATAGGCCGTCCGATTTATATCTGACGGATAGGAAGGAAACTATGGCAATTTTGCAAAAAGATACCCACACCCCTCTCCACATTTGAAATAAGGCCTTCCCTCGTTCATCCTTTTCTCTCACAAGATATACTACTCATATAAATGCATCTTGATGTTCCGTGCAATGCATGGGCATCTTGCTAGTCTCTCACAAGATAAACTACTCATACAAATGCATCTTGATGTTCCGTGCAACGCATAGGCATCTAGCTAGTTTTTTTTTAAATAGTTACTGCGATAATTGGGTTGAAGTGATATATTATATGTCTGCCCCGAATGATTTCAGATTCACTAGTAGTAACAAAGAAAAGGTTGTCTTGTTAATTAACAGAAAACAGGGTGAAAACTATCACATGAGGCCGGTGAAAACAAGGCACATTGGGTTCAGCGTCATCGTCACTACAGCTGTGCGTGTGCGAGAAGTCTACATATCGAGGGGGCTATGGAGAAAAAGACGTATCTCGTGTGTTTGAGCGAGGCACAGAGACATAATGTTTGAGAGAGAAACCGATTGACAGATTAAGATCAGATCGAGTTGTGACCCTTCTGCTGTCATTGTTGGGGTTGGGGGGGTGGGGAAGGGGAGGGAGAGAAAGACGTATCGAGAGTGTGCGCGGTAGGCACAGAGGCACAACTAGCGAGTGTGTATGTGTGTGTATCTGTGTGTGTTTGAAAGAGGAGTTGATAGATTACTATCAAGATCGAGGTGCCACCCTACTCCTTCGGTGTCGGGTAGTGTGTGTGTGTGTGTGTGTGTGTTTGAGAGAGAAGCCAGTTGATAGATTAGTATCAAGATTGAGGTGTCACCCTACTCCTTTGGTGTCGGGAAGTGTGTGTGTGTGGGTGGGTGGGTGGGGGGGCAGTGACACTTACATATCTCTACTCTTATAAAAAACAGAGTTGGTGATGATGGTGTTCCTGCCATCCTGCAATATAGGCCATCCAATTTATATCTGACGGATAGGAAGGAAACTATGGCAATTTTGTAAAAGGATACCCACACCCCTCTCCACATTTGCAAATAAGGCATTCCCTCGTTCATCTTTTTCTCCCACAAGATAAACTAATCATACAAATGCATCTTGATGTTCCGTGCAACACATGGGCATCTTGCTAGTAGGGAGAAGGAGTTTGTGTGACCCATATCTATATTAAGGGATAGGTAGATAGGATGTGTGCGAGGCATACTTAAAGCATCACGGAGATAAACAAACAGTGTGCATGCAAGTGCCGGAAAAAATGAAGCGATAAACAATGTCTACGCGCGCGTGCGTGTGTGTGTGAGAGAGAGAGAGAGATAGAGAGAGAGAGATAGAGAGAGAGAGAGAGAGAGCGAGATCTCAAAACAAAAGGTGCTCTGCTGGAATCCCATTGTGTGTATTCATATGGTTCCGGAACTCGAGTTAACCTTAGGCATATGTGTGAGAGACATAATTATCCTTTGAGACATTAGTGGCTGTGGGTGGGCGGAATTAAAGGGGTGGGCATGTTCGACAGAGAGAGCGTGTGTGTTTCTCTGTGAGAGACTTGTAGGACGGGGTAGAAAGACGAATTCTAACCTTGATGGAGGGAGAGAAATACACGAAGTGCGCATGTGTGATTCCGATGCCCACGGGGAAATGAGATATGTATGCGTGTGAGAGAGATTGCACAATTCATTCACGTATCACTATCTAGCGATCGTGGACGTGCATCGCTTGAACATAAATCAATATCTACTTCATATCGTGGCCAAAGGTACAATATCAATTCAATGCTATAAAGATTGGACACTCACATATCACATTTTTTTCTATCTAAATAAACCTTTTCAATTGTGCATGCCAAAGTTACAGTGATGTTTCTTCAAACAACCAATGTAGCTATCATGTACATGCACCATTGTTACTCTTGCATTCAAATTCATTAGTCTTGGATGATTTAAGGTTCTATTATGAAGTAATATATGTAATATTCATATATGAATTCAACGGGTACGCAATTTATGAAATGGAGGCTATGTAATCATATGAGGTAACACTTTTAAGTAGTGGACTACAATATCCATTTCTTTTGTGGGACTACAATATCCATTTCTTTTTGTGCGCCTCTACACTAACACGTCAATGCATTATGTTTAAAGTAAATAACCAATGGCACTAAATTATCTATTTACACGAGAAATACATAGACTGAGCGTTTGATCCCTTTTTTTGTGAACGCGCCTCTACACCCGTACGATTGGCCGCGCCCGTGTGAACGTCCAAGTTATCGGCGCATCATCCCGAGTTATTGTCTTTTTTCTGGGGTGGACTTCACACCAGTTATTAACTGCTGACGCGTGCCCCGTGTACACAGTCTCGCATGACCTTCCCGCTAGCACGGTCCAAAATTAGTTGAAACTGGAAACGAACGATCCCGCGGGCGGCAAAATCTCCCGCCTCCTTCTAAAATTTCCGCCACCTAGTCTTTAGCATGCGAAATTCCCCTTTTATCCTTGGTGCACGGAGAACAACAGTAACAATACCGCCCTCATCTACATAATAGGTCGGGGCTGCTTTGGTAACTTCCGGTTCCCCCCACCACACGGCACCCCCATTTCCTCTCCCCCTCCCGCAAAAACGACTAACTCCACAGCACCAGAGCATCTTATATCACGCCGTCCGTACTTCATCGGCCTTTCTACCCCTTCCCTCTCGAAACCCTAGACTGCTCATCCACCGGCGTACCAGAGCCCATTCACTGCCAGCGGCTTCCACCTCACCGGATCTGCTTCTGCGGCTGCATCTACCCCTCCCACCTCCACTAGAAACAAGTAGACTGCTCATCCACCACTGTACCACAGCCCATTTAGTGCCGGCCTTGTCCACGGCGCCGGATCTGCTTTGCCGGTGCTCTCGTCAACCGCAGCGCATCTGCAGCGGCTCATTCGTACTCCCCACCGGAGACGCTTCGTCCACACCCCCCCGGAGCCGCCCCACCGACGGCCTCTGATCCTCTTCGCCGACACCTTCCTCAACCCTACCGGAGCCGCTTCGCCAACACCATCGTCAACCCTACCGGAGTAGCTTCGCCTATACCATTCTCAACCCTACCGGGGCCGCTTTGCCAACTCACAAGTCCACGGCCACAGATCCGCTTCGTCGCACCCTCATCCAACCTACCGGAGCAGCTTCTGACGCCCCGTCAACGGCCGCAGATCCGCATCATCGACACCATCCTTAACCCAACCACCGGAGCAGCTTCACCGACGCCCTCGTCCACGACCATAGATCCGCTTCGCCCACACCGTAGTCCACCCTACCGGAGCCGCTCCACAAGCACCTACTCAACGGTTCTAGATCTCCTTACCGGACCCCGACAGCCAGCGCAGCGTCATCACCCTTGACGTTTCTAACCTGATTCCCACCGTCTGGCAAGATGCCAACCACGCGCCACGGCCTAGGTACTTGTCACCTTTAAACCCGTCCAGCATCACCTGCCTGATGTACTTCAAATATACTAACAGGTCGCTGTTACCTTTATGCAGCTGGCAAAAACTACAAGGACGATGTTTCTTCTGGATCTAACAGCTTGGCCAACCAAGATCCTGGACTGAGGCATTGCTATGATATTGTAAGTGCGTCTCTCTCTCTCTTGTATTGTTGTGTGCCTGCCAGCGTGCTTTGCTAGGATTTTCGACCAGTAATCCCTTTGTGCAGACAATGATTTCTACTACTGGCTGCTAAATTAGATATGTAGATGTCATACATGATACTACCTCGTACCTCCGTTCCTAAATATAAGTCTTTCTAGAGATTCCACTATAGGCTACATACGGAGCAAAATGAGTGAATCTACACTCGAAAATGCATCTATATACATCAGTATGTGGTCCATACTGGAATCTCTATAAAGACATATATTTAGGAACAGAGGCAGTACATTACACAAAATCGTAGGTGGCATGTAGGAATTCCAGTGCACTACATTAGGCTCCCTTAGAGTGCCTGCTAGTCCAGCACACAGAGTCATGGCTAGTTTATGCTACACACACAATCATTAATAGGTGGTTTAAATATGCGCAAGGGATATGCAATGTATTATCATGTAGAGATGTCTGAAATTAGCCGTGTCAACTTGCAGATAGGGTTACACAATGAAAAAGTACAAGATGTATGTGGCAATTTCATGGAACATCGCAAAAAAGGAGAGGCAGCGGTGAGCCTATACAGTGTGCTATGGTAGGTCACTCCGCCATTGCAATCATCGTGACATGTTATTTGTATGTCAGTTCTATTGGCCAAGTTTCTTAGGGACAGTTATTATGAGTTATCCTAAGAAAATAAGCACCTGTGAATATAAGCTCCAGGTAATAAGCCAACCAGTTCTTTTCATTGCCTTTCTTTTCAGCTTATCTTTGGTATGATCAGTGAAAAGTCTAGATTGCATTATATTTTTTCATTTTGCTGCCCATATGAAAAATAATTTGACTTGCAAACATCACAAATTGAACCCAGTGCAGTAATTAATATGATAGGAAAACAGACCATCACTATTTGTTCAAAATGCAAATACAAAGATACCATCTACTTGGCACAATCTACTTTGGTCAATGTCTTCCATAGAGATCCCATTGCCTAATTTAAACAAAGAATGCATGACCCACATTTAAATGAAGAACAATTATTTATTGAAACTCGATGGTCCAAGTGGCTGGTTATTATCATATAGCAGCACCACCTGAAAGCATCATATAGCAGCAGCAGCAGCTCATAGCAACTCATCATACAGCAGCAGCAGCAGTGTGCAATTCATCATATACCAGCAGCAACTCATAGCAATTCATCATATAGCAGCAGCAGGAGAAGCTCATAGCAATTCATCATATAGCAGGAGCAGGAGCAGCTCATAGCAATTCATCATACAGCAGCAGCAGGAGCAGCTTATAGCAACTCATCATATAGCAGCAGCAGCAGCTCATAGCAATTTATCATATAGCAGCAGCAGCTCATAGCAATTCATCATATAGCAGTAGCAGGAGTAGCTCATAGCAATGCATCATATAGCAGCAGCAGGAGCAGCTCATAGCAATTCATCGTATAGTGCATCAGAATGAAAATTTGGCAAAAAATCAGAGGAGATCCTCACCTTGTTGGATGAGCTCATCCTTCAACAGCACCTCAAGGCCACGGCCTGGGAGGAGGGGAGGGGGAATAAGGTGCCTTCTGCTGCAGTGTGGCATCAGCCGTAGTTGTGCGGCGCCCGCCGGAGTAGTGCGTTGGACGAACCACAGTGGAGCAGCTGCTGGAGACTATGAGAATGAGGGGCGGCGCCAGAGGGACGAGCAGCCAGGGAGATTTACCCCTACCTGCCGGCCATGTAGCCTAGCTGGACAGAGCATCGTCGAGGACCAGGCCAGATGGGACCAGAGGCGACGGCTCACTGGAGGAACCCTAGGGCTGCAGGCAGGGGATCGAGGTAGAGGGAAAGGGGAGAGGAGATGCAAGCGGGCAGGGCAATGAACGCTTGCGTGTTTGTTTTTACTTGAGGGTCAGGTGTGACGCGGGCGTGAGCAGTTGCATTTTGAGTGTAATATAGGCAGACAACAGAGTCATTTCACTATTCCCCTTCCCTTCAATTTTTAGTGAGCTTCTACCCGAAACACCCCCCTCCAAAGCAAAATAAGTTAAGCCCAAGCCCATAACTCAAAAATGACTTCTTTACATCTTTTATGGCTTATTTTGACAATAAGCCCTGAAAAGGCGGAATCGAACTAGCCCTTAACCTGCAATTCAATTGTGCGTACAATGATGAATCACTCCTGCCTGCTATAGTGTACATTTACGCATCATCATACATGGCATAACCTAATACATGTGCATTCCATTGTAGAATCTGGAATATGCAATGTTTATGTTAGTTTATACGTTGCACATGATGTTTAAATGCCCCTTAAATCTGGTCAGTCAAGTGATGGTCTTTAAGCCTCCTTCTTTGCTTCTTTTCTTGATATGTAAGATATGCTCACACATCTGTTCAATTGTTGTTTGCATCAGCCAGCCATACTAGGACTGTTTGCTTTGATTACTTGCTGTTCTTGACCTAACACTCTAACAGAGCTTGTCAACGATTTAAACACTAAGGGCTGCTGTAGTGGGGCCTTGTCTAACTCATAGGTGACATAAAGGTTTGGCTGTACACTAAAGTAGGCTCTCCAAGAGTACCTGGAGATCCAGTTCGAAGGTATGCCTAGTTTTTACATAGTGCAGACATAGTAAATGCTCATTTCATTGTGTGCAAGTGCAAGAGATGTGGCATGTTTCATTATGTGGTATTGTTTTATTATAATCTCATCCTTTTGTGTTGTTCACAGACTGGAAAGTATGCATATTTATCTTCCAAGGAGACGAGTAACTAGTTTGTGTGACCTTGCAGAGGGGGTGCAGTGAAGATAAGATTGAGGATTTCCAAGTACAAGATGTTAGGAAGGAGCCTTGCAAGAGAAGTAGGAGCTGCGTTGAGCCTATTCAACCAGTTAAGGTAAGTCACTGTATCCAACTCAATAGTTCAATTCCTTGTTTGTTTCAGGCATAGTTAATTTGCTCTTTTCAATTGCTTTATTTGTCCTCAGTTAATGAGATGCCCAAACAATGATGCCTGATGTTGGGTACTTGTATAACTATTAGTTGACATAATTAAAGGTCTTACCATTTAATTACTCTGGCGAAGTGTGCCTGAAGCTTTGAAGTCTATTAACCAACTATTATTGCATGAGGCTCACAATCTAGTTTATACTAGGCTAATGATTGCATAGTTTTGCTTGTTGTAGTAGGTTTGTATGAATCCCTCTGCTGTTCATTATGCTCCCTAAGACTTTAATTGAGCTACAGAATGGCCAACTGCTTGCTTACTTATACGCAACGTGCTGTCCAAATTTGTAACTTGTCTGTGTTTTGGATTGGGCCCCAACATCATGCTCCTCTGGTGAGCTAAGAGAGATTTCTGTATGCAGGCTGCACAGACTACCTTTTTTATAATTTTTAAAATATCACCTGCTTATGCTTCATGACGTGTAACATTATTGTTAGTCCTGTTTTGCCATGTACAAAATAGTCTGTCTTGCTCGCTTCACTATTGTAACTATATTTTTGCCCTAGTCATGTGTACTTACAGAAACATTTCAGGATGAAGTGACATCAACACAAAGATCTGCGAGCAGTGCGGCATGGCCGTTACCAAATGATTATGGATTGGAATTGGAATGTGCTGATGTTCTCGAGCATCAACTAGAGGTGGCAAGACAACATGTACATGATTCTCAATGTACAATCAACAAGTTGAGACTGGACATGCAGGTATTAGATGCAGGAGTAAAAAAAATGAAACAAGACACTGAGGTAACCATGAAGGAATTGGAGATTTTGCAGACTGAAATTTGTGCTATCTGAATCCGGCCAATCCTTTTTTCTGAAGAGATTATAGTTCAAATGGTAAGTTCTGTTGATGCGTGTCCATGATGTATGAGCTTTATTTGTCCAGTGTATGTAATTTGTTGTTTGTGTATGCTTTATAATCACTGGTGCCGAACTATAATGCCCAATGGGTATATTCGGCTATAATTTCTTTATTGTATAGTGTAGGATTATTCTACGTTTCTATGCTTTTTATTGTATAGTGTATGTTTTTTAGAGGCGATAGTATAGAGTAGGATATTTGTTGAATATGCTATATCATTGAAACGGGGGCCAACACGCCCAAACATTTCCTGGACGCCATACAAACGAACAAACATGTGCAGTCAAAGCGGGCCTTAATTGGGCTAGTCAAAATAATATTAAGTGGATCCCAAATGGGCCCACCGTAACAACGGCTCTTAGCAGGCCGTCAACAGGCCTAAAGCTCGATAGGGCCGTACAAATGGAAATGGCCTGCGGGCCTTTAGCGGGCCGAAATAAATGTCAATTTTGTCTCGGCCCTTTTACTTGACGGGCCAGTAAGAGGCCGAAAGTGTTATGGGCCAGAGGAGGCCCAATTTGCGAACTAGGCTTTTAACAGGCCGAAAGTCGCGTTGGGCTGAAATGATGCCCTGCGGAACATGGGCCCCTAATGGACCTAAAGTCAAAGGCCCAACTATTGTGCGGGCCCTTAACAGGCCGAGAGACAAAATGGGCTAAGAGTTGGCACATTTACCGAATGGGCCGAGGACAGGCCTAAAGTCACAGCGGGCTAGAATTGGCCCAACTGCAGAATGGGCCGAGAAAAGGCCGAAAGACATTCCGGGCCGTTAACGGGCTGGAACTGACGATGGGCTGCTAACAGGCCGAAATAAGCTGGGGCCGCAATTGGGCCCAAAAACGTAGCGGGCCGTTAACGGGCTTAAACTGACGATGGGCTGGAAATTGTCGAATCTAGAATGGGCCTTTGATGGGCCGATTCTGTGTAACTTGTATGGGCCGTACTTGTAAATGGGCCTGACTTAAGTAGGTCGCTAATGGGCCGGCCCGCTTATTTTGACAGGCCCGGCCTTTCCACCGGAATGGGCCTCTGTTGGGCCGTGCCACATGTCGACGTATCATAGGCGCCTCCTGTCCAATGAGTGGATGACATCTGTCCTAACGTTGACCCGACACGTGTTTCCTCCGGCCAATGAGAATTTTACACGTGGAAAATTCCCATTGGTCCGGGCTGTTAACAGGTTATCGGATCCAAAACCGGACCCGATAGCTTAACGGCGTCCCGTTACGATGGATGCCACGTGTCGGTCACCCTTGACCAAAGCACTTCTATGACGCGCGATTTATCGTCATGGAAGTGGACACTTCCGTGATGATAATTTTCGTAATGTCATGGAACACTTCTACGATAGCACAGGTATGACTATCTTGATTCTGTCATAAATTTGTCATGGATGTACATGCATGACAGAAAACGTGACCTACTGTGACAAACACGTATCATCACGGAAGTGTCTTTTTTTTTGTAGTGATGGGCATCTCTGTAGCCCATTAATTTGCCTAGTTGGTGTGAGACTTTCTCCTTCTTTTTGTCTTCTCCACAACCACCATATTCTATCCACCTATAGTGCTATATCCATGGCTCACGCTCATGTATTGCGTGAAAGTTGAAAAAGTTTGAGAACACCAAAAGTATGAAACGATTGCTTGGCTTGTCATCGGGGTTGTGCATGATGAAATACTTTGTGTGATGAAGATGGAGCATAGCCAAACTATATAATTTTGCAGGGATAACTTTATTTGGCCATGTTATTTTGAGAAGACATGATTGCTTTATTAGTATGCTTGAAGTATTATTGTTTTTATGTCAATATTAAACTTTTGTTTTGAATCTTATGGATCTGAATATTCATGCCACAATAAAGAAGATTACATTGATATATATGTTAGGTAGCATTCCACATCAAAAATTCTATTTTTTATCATTTACCTACTCGAGGACCAGCAGGAATTAAGCTTGGGGATGCTTGATACGTCTCCAATGTATCTATAATTTTTTATTGTTTCATGCTATTATACTATCTGTTTTGCATCTTTTATATGCATTAATATGCTATTTTATATTATATTTGGGACTAACCTATTAACCTAGAGCCCAGTGCCAGTTTCTGTTTTTTCCTTGTTTTTGAGTTTTACAGAAAAGGAATATCAAATGGAGTCCAAACAGAATAAAACTTTCGCGATGATTTTTCTTGGACCAGAAGACACCCAGAAGACTTGGGGAGGGGGCCAGAAGACTCACGAGGAGCCCACAAGCCCTCAGGGCATGCCCTAGGGGGGCGCCCCCCTAGCTTGTGGACCCATCAGGAGTCCCCCAACCCTAATCTTTGCACTATAAATTCCAAAATATTCCCCAAACATCAGAAGCGTCCACCAAAATACTTTTTCCGAGGCTGCAAGCCTCTGTTCCTGTGAGATCCCATCTTGGGGCCTTTTCTAATGATCTGGCAGAGGGGGATTCGATCACGGAGGGCCTCTACATCAACCTTGCTGCCCTTCCTGAAGGAAATATGCCCTAGAGGCAATAATAAAGTTGTTATTTGTATTTCCTTATATCATGATAAATGTTTATTATTCATGCTAGAATTGTATTAACCGGAAACTTAGTACATGTGTGGATACATAGACAAAGAGAGTGTCCCTAGTATGCCTCTACTTGACTAGCTCGTTAATCAAAGATGGTTAAGTTTCCTAGCCATAGACATGTGTTGTCATTTGATGAACGGGATCACATCATTAGAGAATGATGTGATGGACAAGACCCATCCGTTAGCTTAGCATAATGATCGTTCAGTTTTTCTGCTATTGCTTTCTTCATGACTTATACATGTTCCTAAGACTATGAGATTATGCAACTCCCGAATACCGGAGGAACACCTTGTGTGCTATCAAACGTCGCAACGTAACTGGGTGATTATAAAGATGCTCTACAGGTGTCTCCGATGGTGTTTGTTGAGTTGGCATAGATCGAGATTAGGATTTGTCACTCTATGTATTGGAGAGGTATCTCTGGGCCCTCTCGGTAATGCACATCACTATGAGCCTTGCAAGAAATGTGACTAATGAGTTAGTCACGGGAGGATGCATTACGGAACGAGTAAAGAGACTTGCCGGTAACGAGATTGAACTAGGTATGATGATACCGACGATCGAATCTCGGGCAAGTAACATACCGATGACAAAGGGAACAACGTATGTTGTTATGCGGTTTGACCAATAAGATCTTTGTAGAATATGTAGGAACCAATATGAGCATCCAGGCTCCGCTATTGGTTATGGATCAGAGATGTGTCTCGGTCATGTCTACATAGTTCTCGAACCCGTAGGGTCTGCACGCTTAACGTTCTATGACGATTTGTATTATGAGTTATGTGATTTGATGAACCGAAGTTTGTTTGGAGTCCCGGATGAGATCACGGACATGACGAGGAGTCTCGAAATGGTCGAGACATAAAGATTGATATATTGGAAGGTTATGTTTGGACACTGGAATGGTTTCGGAAAGGTTCGGGCATTTTCTGGAGTACCGGGGGTTATCGGAACCCCCCCGGGAGTTAATGGGCCTTCATGGGCCCTAGTGGAGAGAAGAGGCAGCGGCCAGGTGGTGGCGCCCCCCCCCCCAAGCCCAAACCGAATTGGACTAGGGTTGGGGGCGGCCCCCCTTTCCTTCTGTTCTCCTCCTCCTTCCCTCCTTCTCCTAGTGGGAATAGGAAGGGGGGGGCCGAATCCTACTTGGACCGGGAGTCCAAGTAGGACTCCTCCCCCCTTTATATACGTGGGAGGGGGGCACCCCAAAGGCACACCAAGTCTTCTCTTAGTCGTGTGCGGTGCCCCCATCTAGAGTTACACACCTCGGTCATGTCGTCGTAGTGCTTAGGCGAAGCCCTGCGCCGGTAACTTCATCATCACCGTCGCCACGCCGGCGTGTTGACGGAACTCTCCCTAGGCCTCAACTGGATCAAGAGTTCGAGGGACGTCATCGAGCTAAACGTGTGCTAAACACGGAGGTGCCGTACGTTCGGTGCTTGGATCGGTTGGATCGCGAAGACATTCGACTACATCAACCGCGTTACTAAACGCTTCCGCTTTCGGTCTACGAGGGTACGTGGACACACTCTCCCCGCTCGTTGCTATGCATCTCCTAGATAGATCTTGTGTGATCGTAGGTAAATTTTTTGAAATACTGCGTTCCCCTACAGTGGCATCCGAGCCATGTCTATGCGTAGATGTTATATGCATGAGTAGAACACAATGAGTTGTGCGCGATAATAGTCATACTGCTTACCAGCAACGTCTTACTTTGATTCGGCGGTATTGTTGGATGAAGCGGCCCGGAGCGACATTACATGACCGCGTTCATGAGACTGGTTCTACCGACGTGCTTCGTACACAGATGGCTAGCGGGTGTCTGCTTCTGGAACTTTAGTTGAATCGAGTTTGACTACGCCCAGTCCTTGTTGAAGGTTAAAACAGCACACTTGACAAAAAATCGTTGTGGTTTTGATGCGTAGGTAAGAATGGTTCTTGCTAGCAGCTCGTAGCAGCCACGTAAAACTTGCAACAACAAAGTAGAGGACGTCTAACTTGTTTTTGCAGGGCATGTTGTGATGTGATATGGTCAAGACGTGATGATATATAAATTGTTGTATGAGATGATCATGTTTTGTAACAGTTATCGGCAACTGGCAGGAGCCATATGGTTGTCGCTTTATTGTATGAAATGCAATCACCATGTAATTGCTTTACTTTATCACTAAGCGGTAGCGATAGTCGTAGAAGCAATAGTTGGCGAGACGACAACGATGCTACGATGGAGATCAAGGTGTCAAGCCGGTGACAATGGTGATCATGACGGTGCTTTGGAGATGGAGATCAAAGGCACAAGATGACGATGGCCATATCATATCACTTATTTTGATTGCATGTGATGTTTATCCTTTATGCATCTTATTTTGCTTAGTACGGCGGTAGCATTATAAGATGATCCCTCACTAAATTTCAAGGTACAAGTGTTCTCCCTGAGTATGCACCGTTGCTACAGTTCGTCGTGCCGAGACGCACCGTGATGATCGGGTGTGATAAGCTCTACGTTCACATACAACGGGTGCAAGCTAGTTTTGCACACGCAGAATACTTGGGTTAAACTTGACGAGCCTAGCATATGCAGATATGGCCTCGGGACACTAAGACCGAAAGGTCGTACGTGAATCATATAGTAGATATGATCAACATAGTGATGTTCACCATTGAAAGCTACTCCATCTCACGTGATGATCGGACATGGTTTAGTTGATATGGATCACGTGATCATTTAGATGACTAGAGGGATGTCTATCTAAGTGGGAGTTCTTAAGTAATATGATTAATTGAACTTTAATTTATCATGAACTTAGTACCTGATAGTATTTTGCATGTCTATGTTGTTGTAGATAAATGGCCTGTGCTACTTTTCCTTTGAATTTTAATGCGTTCCTAGAGAAAGCTAAGTTCAAAGATGATGGTAGCAACTACACGGACTGGGTCTATAACTTGAGGATTATCCTCATTGCTGCACAGAAGAATTATGTCCTGGAAGCACCGCTAGGTGCAAGACCCGCTGCAGGAGCAACTCCAGACGTTATGAACGTCTGACAGAGCAAAGCTGATGACTACTCAATAGTTCAGTGTGCCATGCTTTACGGCTTAGAATCGGGACTTCAACGACGTTTTGAACGTCATGGAGCATATGAGATGTTCCAGGAGTTGAAGTTAATATTTCAAGCAAATGCCCGAATTGAGAGATATGAAGTCTCCAATAAGTTCTATAGCTGCAAGATGGAGGAGAATAGTTTTGTCAATGAACATATACTCAGAATGTCTGGGTACCACAACTACTTGACTCAACTGGGAGTTAATCTTCCTGATGATAGTGTCATTGACAGAGTTCTTCAATCACTGCCACCAAGCTACAAAAGCTTCGTGATGAACAATAATATGCAAGGGATGGATAAGACAATTCACGAGCTCTTCGCGATGCTAAAGGCTGCGGAGGTAGAAATCAAGAAGGAGCATCAAGTGTTGATGGTTAACAAGACCACTAGTTTCAAGAAGAAGGGCAAAGGGAAGAAGGGGAACTTCAAGAAGAATGGCAAGCAAGTTGCTGCTCAAGTGAAGAAGCCCAAGTCTGGACCTAAGCCTGAGACTGAGTGCTTCTACTGCAAAGGGACTGGTCACTGGAAGCGGAACTGCCCCAAGTATTTGGCGGATAAGAAGGATGGCAAAGTGAATGGTATATATGATATACATGTTATTGATGTGTACCTTACTAATGCTCGTAGTAGCGCCTGGGTATTTGATACTGGTTATGTTGCTCATATTTGCAACTCGAAACAGGGGCTACGGATTAAGCGAAGATTGGCTAAGGACGAGGTGACGATGCGCATGGGAAATGGTTCCAAAGTCGATGTGATCGCGGTCGGCACGCTACCTCTACATCTACCTTCGGGATTAGTTTTAGACCTGAATAATTGTTATTTGGTGCCAGCATTAAGCATGAACATTATATCTGGATCTTGTTTGATGCGAGACGGTTATTCATTTAAATCAGAGAATAATGGTTGTTCTATTTATATGAGTAATATCTTTTATGGTCATGCACCCTTGTCGAGTGGTCTATTTTTATTGAATCTCGATAGTAGTGATATACATATTCATAGCATTGAAGCCAAAAGATACAAGTTTAATAATGATAGTGCAACTTATTTGTGGCACTGCCATTTAGGTCATATTGGCGTAAAGCACATGAAGAAACTCCATGCTGATGGGCTTTGGGAATCACTTGATTATGAATCACTTGATGCTTGCGAACCATGCCTCATGGGCAAGATGACTAAGACTCCGTTCTCCGGAACAATGGAGTGAGCAACAGACTTATTGGAAATAATACATACTGATGTATGCGGTCTGATGAGTGTTGATGCTCGTGGCGGGTATCGTTATTTTCTGACCTTCACAGATGATTTGAGCAGATATGGGTATATCTACTTGATGAAACATAAGTCTGAAACATTTGAAAAGTTCAAAGAATTTCAGAGTGAAGTGGAAAATCATCATAACAAGAAAATAAAGTTTCTACGATCTGATCGTGGAGGTGAATATTTGAGTTATGAGTTTGGTCTTCATTTGAAACAATGCAGAATAGTTTCGCAACTCACGCCACCTGGAACACCACAGCGTAATGGTGTGTCCGAATGTCGTAACCGCACTTTATTAGATATGGTGCGATCTATGATGTCTCTTACTGATTTACCGCTATCGTTTTGGGGTTATGCTTTAGAGACGGCTGCATTCACGTTAAATAGGGCACCATCTAAATCTGCTGAGACGACACCATATGAACTGTGGTTTGGCAAGAAACCCAAGTTGTCGTTTCTTAAAGTTTGGGGCTGCGATGCTTATGTGAAAAAGCTTCAACCTGATAAGCTCGAACCCAAATTGGAGAAATGTGTCTTCATCGGATACCCAAAGGAAACAGTTGGGTACACCTTCTATCACAGATCCGAAGGCAAGATATTCGATGCTAAGAATGGATCCTTTCTAGAGAAGGAGTTTCTCTCAAAAGAAGTGAGTGGGAGGAAAGTAGAACTTGATGAGGTAACTGTACCTTCTCCCGAATTGGAAAGTAGTTCATCACATAAATTAGTTCCAGTGATTCCTACACCAATTAGTGAGGAAGCTAATGATGATGATCATGAAACTTTGGATCAACTTACTACTGAACCTCGTAGGTCAACCAGAGTAAGATCCACACCAGAGTGGTACGGTAATCCTGTTCTAGAAGTCATGTTACTTGACCATGACGAACCTACGAACTATGAGGAAGCGATGATGAGCCCAGATTCCACGAAATGGCTTGAGCCCATGAAATCTGAGATGGGATCCATGTATGAGAACAAAGTGTGGACTTTGGTTGACTTGCCCGATGATCGGCAAGCCATAGAGAATAAATGGATTTTCAAGAAGAAGAATGACGCTGACGGTAATGTTACTGTCTACAAAGCTTGACTTGTTGCGGAAGGTTTTCGACAAGTTCAAGGAGTTGACTACGATGAGATTTTCTCACCCGTAGCGATGCTTAAGTCTGTTCGAATCATGTTAGCAATTGCCGCATTTTATGATTATGAAATTTGGCAAATGGATGTCAAAACTGCATTCCTTAATGGATATCTTAAAGAAGAGTTGTATATGATGCAACCAGAATGTTTTGTCGATCCAAAAGGTGCTAACAAAGTGTGCAAGCTCCAGCAATCCATTTATGGACTGGTGCAAGCCTCTCGGAGTTGGAATATACGCTTTGATAGTGTGATCAAAGCATATGGTTTTATACAGACTTTTGGAGAAGCCTGTATTTACAAGAAAGTGAGTGGGAGCTCTGTAGCATTTCTGATATTATATGTGGATGACATATTATTGATCGAAAATGATACTGAATTTCTGAATAGCATAAAAGGATACTTGAATAAGAATTTTTCAATGAAATACCTCGGTGAAACTGCTTATATATTAGGCATCAAGATCTATAGAGATAGATCAAGACGCTTAATTGGACTTTCACAAAGCACATACCTTGATAAAGTTTTGAAGAAGTTCAAAATGGATCAGTCAAAGAAAGGGTTCTTGCATGTGTTACAAGGTGTGAAGTTGAGCCAGACTCAATGCCCGACCACTGCAGAAGATAGAGAGAAAATGAAAGTCATTCCCTATGCCTCGGCCATAGGTTCTATCATGTATGCAATGTTGTGTACCAGACCTGATGTGTGCCTTGCTATTAGTTTAGCAGAGAGGTACCAAAGTAATCCAGGAGTGGATCACTAGACAGCGGTCAAGAACATCCTGAAATACCTGAAAAGGACTAAGGATATGTTTCTCGTTTATGGAGGTGACAAAGAGCTCGTCGTAAACGGTTACGTCGATGCAAACTTTGACACTGATCCGGATGACTCTAAGTCACAAACCGAATACGTATTTATATTGAATGGTGGAGCTGTCAGTTGGTGCAGTTCCAAGCAAAGCGTCGTGGCGGGATCTGTTGGAAATATGCCCTAGAGGCAATTAATAAAAGTGTTTATTATCATATTTCTCCGTTCATGATAATAGTTTATTATTCATGCTATAATTGTATTAACCGGAAACTATATACATGTGTGAATATAAACAAACATAATGTCCCTAGTATGCCTCTACTAGACTAGCTCGTTGATCAAAGATGATTAAGGTTTCCTAACCATTGACATGAGTTGTCATTTGATAACGGGATCACCTCATTAGGAGAATGACGTGATGGACATGACCCAACCGTTAGCATAGCATGTGATCGTTCAGTTTTATGCTATTGCTTTCACTAAGTTAAATACACGTTCCTCTGACCATGAGATCATGCAACTCTCGGAAACCGTAGGAATACTTAGGGTGTATCAAACGTCACAACGTAACTGGGTGATTATAAAGGTGCACTACAGGTATCTCCGAAAGTGTTTGTGGAGTTGGCATGGATCGAGATTGGGATTTGTCATTCCGACTATCGGAAAGGTATCTCTGGGCCCTCTCGGTAATACAGCATCACAGAAGCCTTGCAAGCACCGTGACTAAGGAGTTAGTTGCAAGATGATGTATTACGGAACGAGTAAAGAGACTTGCCGGTAACGAGATTGAACTAGGTATCGGGATACCGACGATCGAATCTCGGGCAAGTAACATACCGACGGACAAAGGGAACAACGTATGTTGACATAGGAGGTTCACCGATAAAGATCTTCGTGGAATATGTAGGAACCAATATGGGCATCCAGGTCTCGCTGTTGGTTATTGACCGGAGAGTCGTCTCGGTCATGTCTACATCATTCCCGAACCCGTAGGGTCGGCACACTTAAGGTTCGATGATGTAATAGTATTATATGAGTTATGTGATTGGTGACCGCAGTTGTTCGGAGTCCCGGATGAGATCAAGGACATGACGATCAGTCTCGGAATGTCCGAGAGGTAAAGATCGATATATTGGAAGGCTATATTCGGACGTCGGAAGGGTTCCGAGTGACTCGGGTATTTTTCGGAGTACCGGGGAGTTACGGGAATACCGGGAGAAAGTTATGGGCCTTATTGGGCCCTGCGGGAAAGAGAGGGGGGCAGCCAAGGGCTGCCTGCGCCAGCCCCCCCCCCTTTGGGTCCGAATTGGACTAGGGGTGGGGGGCCGCACCCCCTCTCCTACTCCCTCTTTCTCCCCTCTTTCCCCCCTTGTTAGGAGGAGTCCTACTAGGGGTGGGAGTCCCACTCCTAGTAGGACTCCCCCCCTCCTTGGTGCGCCTCCTCTAGGGGCCGGCCCCCTCCCTCCTTTATATACGGAGGGGGGGCGCCCCCTCTAGCACACAATTGACTTGATCAATTAGCCGTGTGCGGCGCCCCCCTCCACCGTTTAGAGCCACCGTCATATTTTCGGAGTGCTTAGGCGAAGCCCTGCCGGAATCACTTCACCGTCACCGTCGCCACGCCGTCGTGCTGACGGAACTCATCTACTACCTCGACTACTAGCTGGATCTAGAAGGCGAGGGACGTCACCGAGCTGAACGTGTGTTAGAACTCGGAGGTGCCGTACGTTCGACACTTGATCGGTGGAGCTCGAAGGATTGTTCGACTACATCAACCGCGTTGTGAGACGCTTCCGCTAACGGTCTACAAGGGTATGTAGACACACTCTCCCCCTCGTAGCGATGCATCACCATGGATAGATCTTGCGTGAGCGTAGGAAATTTTTGAATTACACGCTCCGTTCCCCAACAGTGGCATCATGAGCCAGGTCTATGCGTAGATGTGTTTTGCACGAGTAGAACACAAAGGAGTTGTGGGTGTGGGTGTATACATATTGCTTGCCGTTACTAGTTGTTACTCGGTCAGCGGTATTGTGAGATGAAGCGGCCCGGACCGACATTACGCGTACGCTTACGCGAGACTGGTTTCACCATTGGCGCACATAGCTGCGTAAAGGTGACTGGCGGGTGTCAGTTTCTCTCACTTTAGTTGAACCGGTTTCAATGAAGAGGGTTCTTTTAGAAGATCAAAAAGCAATCACTACACCACGTTGTGGTTTTGCGTAGGTAAGAACGGTTCTTGCAAACCCGTAGCAGCCACGTAAAACTTGCAACAACAAAGTAGAGGACGTCTAACTTGTTTTTGCAGGGTATGCCGGTGATGTGATATGGTCAAGACATGATGTGATATAAGTTGTTGTATGAGATGATCATGTTTTGTAAGTTATCAGGCAACCGGCAGGAGCCATATGGTTGTCTCTTTATTGTATGCAATGCCAACACGATGTAATTGCTTTACTTTACCGCTATGAGTTAGCAGTAGTAGTAGTAGCAATAGTCGGCGAGACGACCACGACGCTACGATGGAGATCAAGGTGTCACGACGCTACGATGGAGATCATGGCGCCAACCCCGTGACGATGGAGGCCACGACGGTGCTTCAGTGATGGAGATCAAGAGCACAAGACGATGATGGCCATATCATGTCACATATATTGAATTGCATGTGATGTTAATCCTTTTATGCATCTTATTTTGCTTAGGACGACGGTAGCATTATAAGATGATCCCTTCACTAAATTTCAAGATAAGTGTTCACCCCACAGTATGCACCGTTGCTAAAGATCGATGCTGCTAAACATCACGTGATGATCGGGTGTGTTAGATGCAATCGTTCATATACAACGGGTGGAAGCCAGTTTTACACATGCGGAATACTTGGGTTAAAACTTGACGAGCCTAGCATATGCAGATATGGCCTCGGAACACGAGAGACCGAAAGGTCGAACATGAGTCATATAGTAGATATGATCAACATGAAAGATGTTCACCATTGATGAACTAATCCACCTCACGTGATGATCGGAGTTGGCTTAGTTTGATGTGGATCATGTTACACTTAGAAAACTTGAGGGATGTTAATCTAAGTGGGAGTTCTTAAGTAATTTGATTAATTGAACTTCAATTATCATGAACATAGTCATTAGTGTCTTAGCAAGCTTGTGTTGTAGATCGATAGACCACGCTGTAGTTCCACATAATTTGTTTTGATTCCTAGAGAAAACAAAGTTGAAAGTTGATGGAAGCAACTATGCGGAGTAGGTCCGTATTATGAGGATTGTCCTCACTGCTGCACAGAAGGCTTATGTCTTTGATGCAACGCTCAGTGAGCAACCCCTATGGCTTTGTCTGAAGACGTTATGAACGTCTGGCAGACAAGAGAAGATGACTACTCGATAGTTCAGTGCACCATGCTTTACGGCTTAGAACCGGGGCTCCAAAAATGTTTTGAGCACCATGGAGCATATGAGATGTTCCAAGAGCTGAAAGTTTGTTTTTCAAGCTCACACCCGGGTCGAGAGGTATGACACCTTCGACAAGTTCTGTAGCTGCAAGATGGAGGAGAACAGCTTCGTTAGTAAGCATGTACTCATAATGTCTGAGTACTTTAATCACTTGAAGTAAGTGGGAGTTAGACTTCCGAATAAAGTGGTGATTAATAGAGTTCTCTAGTCACTATCACTAAGCTACTAGATCTTTGTGATGAACTATAAACAAGCAAAGGATAGAGACGATCCTAAGCTATTCGCGATGCTACAAGCTGCGGATGTAGAAATCAAAGAAGGGAGCATCAAGTGTTGATGGTTAATAAGATCACTAGTTTCACGAAGGGCAAGGGAAATAAGGGGAACTTCAAGAAAAATGGCAAAACAGTTGCTGCTCACGCGAAGAAACCCAAGGTTGAGCCCAAACCCGAGACTTAGTGCTCCCATTGCATGGGGAAATATCACTGGGAGCGGAACTTCCTCAAAGTAAACTGGCAAATAAAAATACTGGCAATGTCAACAAAGATATATTTGATATACGTGTTATTGATGTGTACCTTGCTAGTACTCGTAGGAGCATCTGAGTATTTTGATACTGGTTTAGTTGCTTGCAACTAGAAACTTGGAGCTTCGGAATAAACGAGGGCTAGCTAAGAACGAGGTGACGATGTGCATTGGAAGTGTCTCCAAGGTTGATATGATCACCGTCGGCACGCTCTCTCTACCTTCGGGATTAGTTGAAACCTAAATAATTGTTATTTGGTGCCTGCGTTGAGCATGAGCATTATATCTGATAGTGTTTATTGCAAGACGGTTATTCAATTTCGGAGAATAAATGTTATTCTATTTATTTGGATAATATCATTGATGATCATGCACTTAATGGTTTATTGAATCTCGATAGTAGTAATACACATGTTCATAACATAGATGCCAAAGATCCAAATTGATAATGATAGTACCACATATTTGTGGCACTGCCGCTTAGGTCATATTGGTGTTAATCGCATGAAGAAACTCCATGCTGATGGATTTTTGGAATCACTTGATTATGAATCATTTGAGACGTGCGAACCATGCCTTATGGGCAAGATGACTAAAACTCCGTTCTCTGGAACAATGGAGCGAGCAACAGACTTGTTGGAAATAATACATACCGATGTATGCGGTCCGATGAGTGTTGAGGCGCGCGGTGGATATCGTTATGTTCTCACGTTCACAGTTGATTTGAGTAGATATGGTTATATCTACTTGATGAAACATAAGTCTGAAACATTTGAAAAGTTCAAAGAATTTTCAGAGTGAAGTAGAGAATCATTGTAACAAGAAAATAAAGTTCTTACGATTTGATCGAGGAAGAAAATATTTGAGTTACAAGTTTGGCACATACTTAAGACAATGTGAAATTGTTTCACAGCTCACGCCACCTAGAACACCATAGCGTAATGGTGTGTTCGGATGTCATAATCGTACTCTATTGGATATGGTGCATTATATGATATCTCTTACTGATTTGCCACTATCGTATTTGGGGTTATGCATTAGAGACAGCTGCATTCACTTTAAATAGGGCATCGTCAAAATCCGTTGAGACGACACCGTATGAACTATGGTTTAACAAGAAACCTAAGCTGTCATTTCTGAAAGTTTGGGGATGCGATGCTTATGTCAAAAGGCTTCAGCCCGATAAGCTCGAACCCAAAGCGGATAAGTGCGTCTTCATTGGATACCCAAAAGAAACTGTTGGGTACACCTTCTACCACAGATCTGAAGGCAAAGTTTTTGTTGCTGAGAATAGATCCTTTCTAGAGAAGGAGTTTCTCTCGAAAGAAGTGAGTGGGAGGAAAGTAGAACTTGATGAGATAATTGTATCTCCTCCGGATAGTAGCACACCACAGAAAGAAATTTCTGTGACACCAGCACAGACCGGAGAAGAAGTTAATGATGATGATCATGAAGCTTCGGAACAAGTTACTACTGAACCTCGAAGGGCAACCAGGACACGTTCCGCACCTGAGTGGTACGGAAATCTAGTCTTGGAGGTTATGTTGTTAGACAACGGTGAACCTTCGAATTATGAAGAAGCAATGACAAGCCCGGATTCCGACAAATGGCTTGAGGCCATGAAATCCGAGATAGGATCCATGTATGAGAACAAAGTATGGACTTTGGTAGACTTGCCCGATGAGCGGCGAGCTATTGAAAATAAATGGATCTTCAAGAAGAAGACGGACGCTGATGGTAATGTGACCGTCTATAAAGCTCGACTTGTTGCTAAAGGTTATCACCAAGTTCAAGGAGTTGACTACAATGAGATTTTCTCACCTGTAGCGATGCAAAAGTCTGTTAAGATTATGTTAGCAATTGCCGCGTTTTATGAAATCTGGCAAAAGGACGTCAAAACGGCATTCCTTAATGAAGGAATACTTGTATATGATGCAACCGGAAGGTTTTGTCGATCCTAAAAGCGCTAACAAAGTATGCAAGCTCCAGCGATCCATCAATGGACTGGTGCAAGCATCTCGGAGCTGGAATACTCGCTTTGATGAAGTGATCAAAGCGTTTGGGTTTATACAAACTTATGGAGAAGCTTGTATTTACAGGAAAGTGAGTGGGAGCTCTATAAAATTTCTAATAATATATGTGGATGACATATTGGTGATTGGAAATGATGTAGAATTTCTGGAAAAGCATAAAGAATTAATTGAAAGGAGTTTTTCAATAAAACCTGTTCTTGAGTTATCCACAAATTGGGCATCAAGATCTATAGAGATAGATCAAAACGCCTGATAAAGATTTTCACACATCTTGATTAATTTTTTTGAAAGAGTTCAAAATAGATCAGTCAAAGAAACAAGTTCTTGCCTGATGTGAAGTGGAGTAAAACTTAAAGACCTAGGTAAAGGTTGTTTACATGATTAGGCAGCAAGATCTATGGAGATAGATTGAGACGCCTCATAAGACTTTCACAAAGCACATAGCTTGACAAGTTTGAAGAAAGTTCAAAATGGATCAGTCAAAGAAAGAGTTCTTGACTGTAGAGCAAGGTGTGAAATTGAGTAAGACTCAAATCTCGACCACGGCAGAAGAAATAGAATGGATGAAGATCATCCCCTATGCCTCAGCCATAGATTCTATAAAGTATGCTATGCTGTGTGCCTTGCCATATGTTTGGTAAAAGAGATACCAAAGTGATCTAGGAGTAGATCACTGGAAAGCGGTCAAATTATCCTTATGATGACTAAGGAAGAATTTCTCGGGAATAGAAGTGATAAAGAGTTTGTCGTAAAGGGTTACGACAATGCAAGCTTTAAACACCGATCTGGAAGACTATGAGTATCAGACCGGATGTGTATAGTGGGACAATCGTTTTTGGAGTAGCTCCAAAACAGAGTGTGGTAGCAGCATCTACATAAGACATAAAGATTAGCCAAGAACACACGGATCTGAATATTGCAGAGCCGTTGACTAAAACCTCTCTCAAAAGCAAAACATGATCAGCTCTAGAACTGATTTGATGTTAATTACATGGAGATGTAAACTAGATTAATTGACTCTAGTGCAAGTGGGAGACTGTTGGAAATATGCCCTAGAGGCAATTAATAAAAGTGTTTATTATCATATTTCTCCGTTCATGATAATAGTTTATTATTCATGCTATAATTGTATTAACCGGAAACTATATACATGTGTGAATATAAACAAACATAATGTCCCTAGTATGCCTCTACTAGACTAGCTCGTTGATCAAAGATGGTTAAGGTTTCCTAACCATTGACATGAGTTGTCATTTGATAACGGGATCACCTCATTAGGAGAATGACGTGATGGACATGACCCAACCGTTAGCATAGCATGTGATCGTTCAGTTTTATGCTATTGCTTTCACTATGTTAAATACACGTTCCTCTGACCATGAGATCATGCAACTCTCGGAAACCGTAGGAATACTTAGGGTGTATCAAACGTCACAACGTAACTGGGTGATTATAAAGGTGCACTACAGGTATCTCCGAAAGTGTTTGTGGAGTTGGCATGGATCGAGATTGGGATTTGTCATTCCGACTATCGGAAAGGTATCTCTGGGCCCTCTCGGTAATACAGCATCACAGAAGCCTTGCAAGCACCGTGACTAAGGAGTTAGTTGCAAGATGATGTATTACGGAACGAGTAAAGAGACTTGCCGGTAACGAGATTGAACTAGGTATCGGGATACCGACGATCGAATCTCGGGCAAGTAACATACCGACGGACAAAGGGAACAACGTATGTTGACATAGGAGGTTCACCGATAAAGATCTTCGTGGAATATGTAGGAACCAATATGGGCATCCAGGTCTCGCTGTTGGTTATTGACCGGAGAGTCGTCTCGGTCATGTCTACATCATTCCCGAACCCGTAGGGTCGGCACACTTAAGGTTTGATGATGTAATAGTATTATATGAGTTATGTGATTGGTGACCGAAGTTGTTCGGAGTCCCGGATGAGATCAAGGACATGACGATCAGTCTCGGAATGTCCGAGAGGTAAAGATCGATATATTGGAAGGCTATATTCGGACGTCAGAAGGGTTCCGAGTGACTCGGGTATTTTTCGGAGTACCGGGGAGTTACGGGAATACCGGGAGAAAGTTATGGGCCTTATTGGGCCCTGCGGGAAAGAGAGGGGGGCAGCCAAGGGCTGCCTGCGCCAGCCCCCCCCCCCTTTGGGTCCGAATTGGACTAGGGGTGGGGGGCCGCACCCCCTCTCCTACTCCCTCTTTCTCCCCTCTTTCCCCCCTTGTTAGGAGGAGTCCTACTAGGGGTGGGAGTCCCACTCCTAGTAGGACTCCCCCCCTCCTTGGTGCGCCTCCTCTAGGGGCCGGCCCCCTCCCTCCTTTATATACGGAGGGGGGGCGCCCCCTCTAGCACACAATTGACTTGATCAATTAGCCGTGTGCGGCGCCCCCCTCCACTGTTTAGAGCCACCGTCATATTTTCGGAGTGCTTAGGCGAAGCCCTGCCGGAATCACTTCACCGTCACCGTCGCCACGCCGTCGTGCTGACGGAACTCATCTACTACCTCGACTACTAGCTGGATCTAGAAGGCGAGGGACGTCACCGAGCTGAACGTGTGTTAGAACTCGGAGGTGCCGTACGTTCGACACTTGATCGGTGGAGCTCGAAGGATTGTTCGACTACATCAACCGCGTTGTGAGACGCTTCCGCTAACGGTCTACAAGGGTATGTAGACACACTCTCCCCCTCGTAGCGATGCATCACCATGGATAGATCTTGCGTGAGTGTAGGAAATTTTTGAATTACACGCTCCGTTCCCCAACAGGATCTACGTGTGAAGCGGAGTACATAGCTGCTTCGGAAGCAGCAAATGAAGGAGTCTGGATGAAGGAGTTCATATCCGATCTAGGTGTCATACCTAGTGCATCGGGTCCAATGAAAATCTTTTGTGACAATACTGGTGCAATTGCCTTGGCAAAGAAATCCAGATTTCACAAGAGAACCAAGCACATTAAGAGACGCTTCAATTCCATCCGCGATCAAGTCAAGGAGGGAGACATAGAGATTTGCAAGATATATACGGATCTGAATGTTCCAGACCCGTTGACTAAGCCTCTCTCACGAGCAAAACATGATCAGCACCAAGACTCCATGGGTGTTAGAATCATTACTATGTAATCTAGATTATTGAATCTAGTGCAAGTGGGAGACTGAAGGAAATATGACCAAGAGGCAATAATAAAGTTGTTATTTGTATTTCCTTACATCATGATAAATGTTTATTATTCATGCTAGAATTGTATTAACCGGAAACTTAGTACATGTGTGGATACATAGACAAAGAGAGTGTCCCTAGTATGCCTCTACTTGACTAGCTCGTTAATCAAAGATGGTTAAGTTTCCTAGCCATAGACATGTGTTGTCATTTGATGAACGGGATCACATCATTAGAAAACGATGTGATGGACAAGACCCATCCGTTAGCTTAGCATAATGATCGTTTAGTTTTTCTGCTATTGCTTTCTTCATGACTTATACATGTTCCTCAGACTATGAGATTATGCAACTCTCGAATACCGGAGGAACACCTTGTGTGCTATCAAACATCACAACGTAACTGGGTGATTATAAAGATGCTCTACAGGTGTCTCCGATGGTATTTGTTGAGTTGGCATAGATCGAGATTAGGATTTGTCACTCTGTGTATCGGAGAGGTATCTCTGGGCCCTCTCGGTAATGCACATCACTATGAGCCTTGTAAGCAATGTGACCAATGAGTTAGTCATGGGATGATGCATTACGGAACGAGTAAAGAGACTTGCCGGTAACGAGATTGTACTAGGTATGATGATACCGACGATCGAATCTCGGGCAAGTAACATACCGATGACAAAGGGAACTACGTATGTTGTTATGCGGTTTGACCGATAAAGATCTTCGTAGAATATGTAGGAACCAATATGAGCATCCAGGTTCCGCTATTGGTTATTGATCGGAGATGTGTCTCGGCCATGTCTATATAGTTCTCGAACCCGTAGGTTCTGCACGCTTAATGTTCGATGCCGTTTTGTATTATGAATTATGTGATTTGATGAACCGAAGTTTGTTTGGAGTCCCGGATGAGATCACGGACATGACGAGGAGTCCCAAAATGGTCGAGACATAAAGATTGATATATTGGAAGGTTATGTTTGGACACCGGAATGGTTTCGGAAAGGTTCGGGCATTTTCTGGAGTACCGGGGGTTATCGGAACCCCCCCCCCCCCCCGGGAGTTAATGGGCCCTAGTGGAGAGAGGAGGCGGCGGCCAGGTGGTGGCACGCCCCCCCTCCCTCAAGCCCAAACCGAATTGGACTATGGTTGGGGGGGCAGCCCCCCTTTCCTTCTCTTCTCCTTCTCCTTCCCTCCTTCTCCTAGTGGGAATAGGAAAGGGGGGGCCGAATCATACTTGTACCGGGAGTCCAAGTAGGACTCCCCCCTCATGGCGCGCCCCCCTTGGGCCGGCCACCTCTCCTCCCCCCTTTATATACGTGGGAGGGGGCACCCCAAAGGCACACCAAGTCTTCTCTTACCCGTGTGCGGTGTCCCCCTCCACAGTTACACACCTCGGTCATATGGTCGTAGTGCTTAGGCGAAGCCCTGCGTCGGTAACTTCATCATCACCGTTGCCACACCGTCGTGCTTACGGAACTCTCCCTCGGCCTCAACTGGATCAAGAGTTCGAGGGACGTCATCGAGCTGAACGTGTGCTGAACGTGGAGGTGCCGTACGTTCGGTGCTTGGATCGGTTGGATCGCGAAGACGTTCGACTACATCAACCGCGTTACTAAACACTTCCGCTTTCGGTCTACGAGGGTATGTGGACACACTCTCCCCGCTGGTTGCGATGCATCTCCTAGATAGATCTTGCATGATCGTAGGTAAATTTTTTGAAATACTGCGTTCCCCAACACTTCCGATGATGTGTGAGTAGTTTACCACAGACCTACGGGATCCATAGCTAGTAGCTAGATGGCTTCTTCTCTCTCTTTGATCTTCAATACAATGTTCTCCTCGATGTTCTTGGAGATCTATTTGATGTAATACTTTTTTGCGGTGTGTTTGTTGAGATCCGATGAATTGTGGATTTATGATCAGATTATCTATGAATATTATTTGAGTCTTCTTTGAACCCTTTTATGCATGATTAAGATATCTTTGTATTTCTCTTCGAACTATCGATTTGGTTTGGTCAACTAGATTGGTTTTTCTTGCAATGGGAGAGGTGCTTAGTTTTGGGTTCAATCTTGCTGTGTCCTCACCCAGTGACAGAAGGGGTAGCGAGGCACGTATTGTATTGTTGCCTATTGCTTGAGTTTATCCCTCTACATCATGTCATCTTACTTAAGGCGTTACTCTGTTCTTATGAACTTAATACTCTAGATGCATGCTGGATAGCGGTCGATGTGTGGAGTAATAGTAGTAGATGCAGGCAGGAGTCGGTCTACTTGTCACAGACGTGATGCCTATATTCATGATCATTGCCTTAGATATCGTCATAACTTTGCGCTTTTCTATCAATTGCCCAACAGTAATTTGTTTACCCACCATATGCTATCTTCAAGAGAGAAGCCTCTAGTGAAACCTATGGCCCCCGGGGTCTATTTTCCATCATATATTATCAGATCTATAAAGAAAAAAAACTAAAAATACCTTGCTTCAATTTATTTATATTTACTTTAGTTTTCTCTTTTATTTATCTTTTATACCCATCTCTATTATATCTCACTCTTGTTCGTGACTGTGAAGGGATTGACAACCCCTTTTTCGTGTTGAGTGCAAGTGTTTGTTAGTTTGTGCAGGTGCATAGATTGGAGACTTGCGTGTGCCTCCTACTGGATTGATACCTTGGTTTTTAACTGAGGGAAATACGTATCTCTACTTTCCTGCATCACCCTTTCCTCTTCAAGGGAAAAATCAACGCAAGCTCAAGAAGTTGCATTAATAGGTTAGTCCCAAAAAATGATATAAAGTTGCTTTAAAATGAATATAAAACATCCAAGAATGATAATATAACAACATGGAACAATAAAAAATTAAAGATACGTTGGAGACGTATCAGCCGCCGCACCGCTCTTCTTCTTGGGAGCCATTAGTGACGTAGAAGACGATGAAGATCAAAGAAAAATCAAAGGAAGGATGTTTCAACTAACACAAAGATAGAATCTAGAAACGAGTTCAGGGATGCAAAGAAAAGTGCCTACCTGCCGGTGGAAAAGAAGTACTCATAAAATCTATTGCTCAATTGATTCCAACATACTTAATGGGTTGCTTGAAATTGCCCCGCGGCTTGTGTGAATATATTAATGGGCTGATACAGAGATTTCTGGTGGGGCAGTAAGGAAGGGCAAAGGAAACCTACGTGGGTGTCTTGGAAGACTATGTCGAAGCCAAAGTTTATGGGGGGATGGGATTCTGGGATATCGAGCTATTAAACTTGGCACTTTTAGCCCGACATGCATGGAGGTTAATGCAGGAACCAAAATCGCTCATTGCTCGAGTCATTAAGGCCCGAGACTACCTTGGTTGTCATTTGTTGGATGCCACACTGGGATCATATGAAAAAGGCACCACAAGAGACAAGAAAGAAACGTCGGTGATAAATATGGCGAGGAAGTCTCCACGTGGATTTTTGAACCTTAATTAAATACTGATGGGGATACATAGGCCAACTTAATAATACTTCCGTGGGTCCGGGACAATGAACTTGTGGCGGTCGTCGCGATAACAATCGCCACTATTTTGTGAGATATTAATGGCGTTGGGCCCCGCAGGCGCCACCACTACTTTTGTCTGCTAGGGTCCATGAGCTACTGACGTTTCTCGTATAGGGAGGCATGTAATGATGTGATGTCAGCAATGCTAGTTTTTTTTTCAACGTCACTACTATTTTGCCAGAATAGCGTCGGCGTCCCATTATCGTGCTGCGCCACTAGTTTACTATCTCTATAAGGGTTTCCCTACTAGTGTAACAAACTTATTTCAGGTACTTTTGAGCTTATCAGGGCTAGTCGGCCAATCGACGACAAGGCATGCTCAGTTTGATAACAACCTCGAACCTTGGTTCGGACGAAGGGGATTCAAAGGATCAACATTCGAGGATTTGAAGAGCTCGGCGGTTAGTGGCGACAAGACCCATCCTTTCATCGTGGTGTATCCACGGAGGACATAAGAGGCACAATGACCGTGGGGACGACCTAGCCTGCTAGCCGAACTGCATTGACAATATAGGGTGCATCGCCACCTTGAGACACAAGACACTACGTATCTAACTATGTCTTCTGTATTTCAGGTATCTACCAACCGACTCCAGACTCCGAGAACTTAGCCACGACCGACTACATAAGGCCTCCCAATAGGGAGGGGACAACCGCAGGCATAATCAAATGGGGCAAACATCCAATATGATATTTCGATCAAACCCTCTCTCCACACAAACCCTAGTTCTCATACGAGGCGACCACACGTGAGGTGGACACGTTTTTTGGCTCTCTAGTACGCAACACCCCTATGTATTTACCAATTGTTATTGTCTCGAGATGGGGTTAGTAAATGTTTTAGAAGATTCCTTGATTTAATAATAGAATAATACTCCCTCTGTAAAGAAATATATGACTTTTTAATCAGCAAAAGAGAGAGAGAGAGAGAGAGAGTGTAGCGACCCGACCCAAATGGATCAAGTCTCTATGCTTAAGTGTCATCCCTGGATCGGTATGCTGACACACACAGTACTCGAGGATTTATAACAGAGGTAAATCACATGTATAAAATAACGTAAATACTATTACCTCAGATCCATATTGCGGAAGCAACAACAAGGTTGTGGATTCCCATCAACACCAACGGCAAAGTTGAGTGTAGAAATCGTAACCCTAACGTATCACTTACTCGTCGTAAGATTCCTGCAACATGAGACGTTGCAGCCACAGAGGGTCAGTACATTGAATGTACTGGCAATTTCACACTGTAGAGCAATGCTGAATAATGGCTATCACTACATGCATATTTGGCTGGTGGAGGCTCTAAGTTTAATTTTTGCATAAAGCTAATTTTTTTCCCTACAACAAGGAATATATTTATTTAACTAAAAAGTTTGTTGAAAATATTGAGAAGGTTCCTCCAACTCAATCCTAATTAAATATGAATAACCCCACAATCTTATTAATTAAAGTGATGAGATCAACATGATAATCCAAATACCAGAGACTCAAGATGTCCATAACCGGGGACACGACTAATCATGATTAGTTTGTACACTCTGCAGAGGTTTGCGCACTTTTCCCCACAAGACTCGATCTTCTTCGTTTGATTTCTCGCACTACATGGTGTTTGAGAAACGGATGACCGAGACACAGTCTTTCAGAAGCATTAACTCTTTATTCCGGGTAGACAGTACCACCTACATCCCCTACATCTGCTAGTCTACCTCTTCAAGAGCTCACGCAACATACTCAACTATGCCAGAGCCCATAATGGCATGTGGCTGCACACGGAAGTTTCTAGCATGAATAATCTTATGATCCCTTTGAGCCTGGGTGGCGAACCATAGGATGATCACACGGGTACTCCGGGATATCCCAGGACAGCGCTGGATTGCTCCAGGTGCCCAGACAACCACTGGGTGCTCCAGGGTGCCTCAACCAATCCACCCAGATGTGTATTAAAGTAGCCACCTTAAGTTAACCATTATTAATAACTCTCACATCTGTCATGGATACACTCAAACCAAACCACGTCTACGAGCATAGCATAGCAATATTAGCATAACGTAGTAACTTCCCAAGGTTTGATATAGGACAATAGGTTCTATCTCATCAACTACTTCCCAATGCCCACATGTTATCACATCCTACTCATGCAATGTTTGAGGGTTGAAACTAATGCATAAAAAAAACTGGGTATGAAAAGTATGATCAAAGTGTGAACTTGCCTTGTACTGATGATGAAAATGATTCGCACTCATAACTCCTGATAGTTCTACTCGTCACACTCCGGTCAATCTATCGAGAGCAAGCAATAGTAACCACACATAAGCAATCATGCGAAAGTATCGAAGAAAAGATCTCGGAAAACTTCGAAAACACGCAATTAACTCTTGCAACAGAAAACAATTTCTAACAGTATCAAAATTGAGTGAATTTGGCCTTATCAGAAAGTTTAGGTCAAGAGGTTCGATTTGCAAAAAGAATCAACTCAAACGGAGTTATAAAACTCGAGTTATGGACAAAAGAAGTTTGAATTCAAATCTATTTGAAACCAAATTTTAAATTTTCAAAAACATGTTTAAGTTGATTAACTGGATAGAGGGGATCATAACGAAGAAGTGGGCGTTGGTTTCGTTGGATTTGGACAAACGAATAAAAAGTTGTGATCGTTTGAAAACTAGGGGCTAATCTGTAAAAATAACACTACGGATAGGTCCCTGGCCGAAAACTAAAGGAAAAAGAAAAATCCTATCGAACGAACGTTCGCTACAGAACCCTACAGAACGAAAACATTCGCTACTGAACCCTAACTAAAGATCGCCCACTAAATAACCTAACTAAAATATAAAACCGGCTTTAAAAGAAAACCGAAGAAAAACCCGCGGCGGCGGATCGGATCGGCTCCGGTGACGGCGAGACGGCGCGGGCTAGCGGCGTCAGCGCGGGGCAGCGGTGCGGCAGGCGGCGGCGAGGCGCGGCTGCGGCGGAGGAGGGCGGTGGCGTGCAGAGTGCAGCGCGGGGCGGTGCGAGGTGGCGGCGGCGCAAGTGGCAGCGAGGCGAGATGTAGCGGCGCGGCGGCGGCGACAGAAGGCGGCGGGGCTGCGCGAGACGGAGAGAGAGGCGGGGTCGGGGAGGGCGTATATATAGGGGGGAGGGGCGGCGCGAAGCTTGGAGGAGGGGCAACGGAGAGGCGGCGTCCGGGATCGGAGTCCCGAACGGGAACGGCAGCGGCGGCGTCGTGCGAGATCCGGCCTCTGGCTCGAGGTCGGGGACGGCGCGGCTGGGCTGGGCCGTGGTCTGGCCCGGTCGGTCCGAAGTTTTTTTTAAACAATTTTTACAGAAAATAAAAACAAACCAAATAAAATAAAAAATATATTATAGGCATATAATATATCAAAATTTTCAAAAAAAGATTTTCTACAACATGAACATTTCTCTAGCATCAAATAAAATCCACACAAATTTAAATAAAGCAAAGAGTGCTACTTTTGCAATAAAACCTCAAAAATAATTTTTTAAAAATACCAAATAATTTCTAATTTATTTCTCTCCAATTTTTTGATGTAGGGAATCATTTTACCATATTTTCGATATATTTTATTTTTAGAGAAAAATAATTTGAATAAAAACCAAATAACCCCAAATTGAAAAATAATTTCAAAGGGGCTTTAAATTTGATTCTTTGAAACTTCCAACTCATATTTCATATAATTGGAAGAAGTCATTTTATCTTCTCTCATGAAAATCATTGAGTTGCTTAAAGTTTCCGAATTTGAAATAGTTCCAAATGGAATTCAAATCTTTTCAAAACCCTTTTCATTTATTTAAATGGAAGAAGTCATATTATCTTCACTCCAGGGTTTTGTGATGAAATGAATTTGAATTCATGGAGATCAGAAATGCAAGATGAAAGTTTGGGAAAGTCATTTTATTCCCTCTCATTTAACTTTCAAAAGTTTCAAATTTCACTCAATTTCACACAAGCAATCAAGCAAACAATCAAAACTATCTATTTAATATAACATTCCAAAATTTAGAATTTTGGGATGTTACAGAGAGAGAGAGAGAGAGAGAGAGATTTTAGATAACTACTTTGTCTTTATTGTACTGAGCTTTTTAGCTATTTCAAAACATTGACTGCATATATACTAAAATGAGTGAACATACATACTAATGTGTCTAGATACATACGAATCAAGAAAAGGCTAAAAGGTCATATTAGGGAACGGTAGGAGTATTTGTTTACAGAGTAAGTACCATCGAAGGGACAACAAGAGTCATTTGCTTATGTCGTATAGGGACATCAAGAGTCGCTTAATTGATGTGTGTTGGCAGAGGAAGGACATCAACTACTCCCTCCGTCCCATAATGTAAGACGTTTTTTCGAGTCTCAAAAACCGTTTTAAGTTATGGGACGGAGGGAGTGCTACCTAATCAATGTGTTGGAGCTCTTTTGAGTCCCGTCTTACTAAATTTATGGACATTCTCATCAGCATTTTGGAATGGGGGATTTTCCATTAGGGATCAGCGGTATGTTGCCCGCCATCATGTGCGTCGTGGTAGGGTGGCGACGAGCTGTGATTTGTAACCGAGGAGCGATGAAAACAGGGAGAAAGATGATTGGCATAACATGTAGAGGATGTGCCCTAGAGAGCAATGGAGAAGAATTCTCTCCCTCAAGATAACTAGCCCTGCTTTATATTTGTTCTCAAAATATTATATGTGTGTATATATATATATATATATATATATATATATATATATATATATATATATATATATATATGCCAAAGGGAAAAAAACAAAGAAAGAACCGGGCCTCTTTTGTGAAAAGAAAAATTAGAACAAGCGCATAGGTGGGCCGGGCCTGCTCGCAAGAGTATAAGCTGGCGCACCGCATCTTCCGGAAAGAGCGCTAGGAAAACCACCCCACCCACTTCCCCCTTCGTTCTTCCCGGCGGAGGCGAGCGAGGAACCCTAGCCGCGCGAGGAAGAAGGAACGACCAGATCCGCAAGGTACGCTCACTAAAACCTACCGAAATCTCCTCGGCTGCAACCCGATCGATGGTTTGTGGGGGTGGGGAGCTGGGGAGCCGCCGCCGTCCGGCCGGCCGGCGGTGGCGATCCGTGACGGACTTTTTATCCTAATCCCTAACCAATTGTTGGCAGGCCGGAGACGATGGCGGCGGTTCGATGCGCGGCGAGGAGGCTCGGTGGCTCCCTGCTCCAGCGAGCGCAGGCGGAGGAGCGCCGCCGGCTCGTGCCAAGCAGGCTCATGCGCTCCCGCCACCTCTCCAGCGAGGTAGCTTAACCAAAATCGACATTTCTTTCTTCTTTTTCTTCTCACAAATCATCTCGCGACTGTAGCCAGGGATGGTCGAATTCTTCTGTGCAACAATACAAACAGCAGCATGCACGTGTCTCTATCTTCTAGTATTAGCTACTAACTAGAAGAAACAAGAGCAAAATTACTTGCTTATCATCCTCATACTTGTTTATCCTGACCTCAACCTACTGCCGCTTGCAAATCATATCATCTGCCAACCTTATCAATGCAACTAGAGCAAAATCACTTGCTTATCATCCCCATACTTGTTTATCCTGACCTCAACCTACTGCCGCTTGCAAATCATATCATCTGCCAACCTTATTGTCCTGGCTGATCTGAGCATCATGACCTTTTTTTTTTTTGCTCATCCCTTTATCAATGCAACATGTGTACCTCTGCTTCCTGCACTTGCTGGTATTATTTACCCCCTCCGCCGCCCCGCAATGTTTGCGTCAAAAACGCGGAGGTTCTGTTACTGGTTTGCTACACATGCATGCTGCTTTGCTCTCTGCACACATCCAACCTCGCTTAACTGGCAGGCACGACAGTATCCATCCTTCTTAATTACTCCCTCCGTCCGAAAAAGCTTGTCTCAACCTGGTCTCTCAAATGGATGTATCTAGCACGAACTTGGTGCTAGACACATTCATTTGAGGGACAAACTTTTCCGGACGGAGGGAGTACAATCACAATCGCGCTTACTCTTTATGATTGATGATACTACAAAGTAACAACATTGATTGATTATTATCTCTGCTCATGAATCCAGCAAGCGAAAGAGATCCAGCAGAAGAAGGAGGCGCTGTATGAGGCGGTGTCTAATGCCGAGCTAAAGAAGAAGGAGCTCAATGATGCCTTAGCTAAGGCGGGGGACCCTACTGGCCAGAAGCACCTTTCTGCACCACCGACCGGCTATGAGTAGGATATATATATACCTGGATCCATTTCTTCCTCAATTTCCTCTTTTGTCTGACACGAGTTTACATATCATCTCACTTGACCTCCATAATACCTCCCTCTACCCGCAGGCGCGTTAAGATGTATGGAAGAAGAGCTCAGGGTGTGATAGAGTTAACTGCCAAGACGGCCGTCTTCATGGTGCTCGCCGTTTCCTTCGTTCGTCTCAGCGTCAATAAGAGCGGAGAGTTGACGCCAGGGGAAACCACCACTGAAGTAAAGGCCGCAAATTGACAGCCCAACATGGATCGCGCCCCAGCTTGTTCTTCACTCTCTAATTATCACCTGCACTCTGGCTACCTAGCACTATGCTATCTTTGTGATGAAGCTTGACGTCACATTTTGCTATCATATCTCTATATATCTGTTCGTTGCATGCTACTGTATCTCTATATATCTGTTCGTTCGGACCGGACCGGTGATGTGAACATATATGCATGCATTGTTGCTGGTGTTACTGCCTTATTTTGGTAGAGGATCACATTCCAGTCATCTTAGAAGGTTGAGTATCTCTAAGCAAATTGTACGACGCCCTAAGCAAATCCCCAGGCCTTGGAAGGGACGATCTGGGGTTTGGTTTTCAACCTGTTTTTTGTGATTTATAGAAGATTGTAAGACTTGGGAGATTGGGGATTTGGTTTTGAATCAGGATTTTGTGATTTATGGAAGGACTTGGAGATTTGGTTCGCAATCAGGATTTTGTGATTTATGGAAGGTTGTAAGACTTGGGAGGTCGGGGATTTGGTTTTCAACCAGGTTTTTGTGATTTATATGGAAGATTGTAAGACTGGGAGATTGGGGATTTGGTTTGCAACCAGGTTTTTTGTGATTTATATGGAAGATTGTAAGACTGGGAGATTGGGGATTTGGTTTGCAACCAGGTTTTTGTGATCTCTGGAAGATGGGAGACTCTGGAGATTGGGTTTTTTTTTTCAGCCAGGTTTTTTGTGATCTCTGAAAGATGGGAGACTCTGGGCCGTTTGAAGCTGCGTGAGGAGAAAGCGTGGGGTTTCACTGAATCTTGCCAAAGATGTGACTTGGAGATAGATTGCTGATAATTTTGTTGACAGTCCAGTTTGGGTGCTTTGGAAGGGCAATGAATCTGCGTCCATTATGTCTTTATCTATTACTGGTATAATTTTGTAACTGTTTCATTATTATACTTGGATTTCCAAACTGAGGAGATGAGTAGGCTATAACGTGAAAACTTCCTCCGTTTCAAAATAGTTGCAGTTATAGGATTTTTTAAAGTCAAACCTTTTAAAGTTTGACTCAGTTATTATAAGTCAACTAACCTTACAAATAATTATCTTAGACAACTAACAAATAGCAAATCCATAATATGGAAAAGGTTGGACAGGAACTTGGTGCTCTCGGGTACCCGCGCACCCTATATGCGCAAAAAAAATTAGTAATTCAAGAAAAGTTAAAAAAAATCTAAATATTTTTTGGAATCAAACATGATCATGTATTTTACTCATATAAAAAGTTTGGCAAGAAATGAATCCTATTGACTTTAGGGCAAAAAAGACAAATTTATGACAACAATATAGCGTATATAGTACTTGTATATAGCGTTTTTTGCCAATTCTTCGACCCAGGATGCAACAAAAGTCAATCTCTGACAAATCTTTTTATATGACTACAATACTTGATCATGTTTGATACCAAAAGAAAGAATTTTTTTTAAATTACTAATTTTTTTGCATATAGGTTGCGCTGGTACCCAAGTTCTTCTTCGTATTTTCCAAAGGTTAGATGCTACTATCCTATGATTACTCCTATCATCCAACATGTAAATCACTCTGTGTAAAAGAATCTAACGGCAATGCTGAAACGCACATGACAAAGGAAAAACAAAACTACACTGCTTTGCTTTGGGGGTCAGAGGATGCTGTAACCATAGACGACACAGGTCTTCAAGGTCCATCTCACTATATACACCGAGCTCCTTGTGGCTCAGATCAGCTGCGAGGGTTTGTGGGCGGAGCTTCTGCTCGTTAGTGCGCTCCATTTCTCCAGGCTTTTCGAATCCTTGATGTCTTGAATTTTCCTCACAGTCCTGCAGATTTGAAGGTGAAGCCTCTGCCTCGTGTGCTCTTTCTTGGGAAGCGTTGCTGTTGTGTGGTGCTCCTCCCCCCTCCCCAGGGCCTTGGCTCCAGAGAGAAACCTCAGATCTTCAGAATCAGGCGATGAAGGCGCCTTCACGTCTTCTTCCTCCTTGGGGGCATCGTCTCAGAGCCGGCCACAACCTGGAGACCAGTGGATGGCGGCATCTTCGCCGCGTGGTTTGCTGAGGCGGCCATTTCGGGGGCGCTGATTTCTATTTGGCAATGATGATGGCGTCGAGAGGAGCTTTGGTCGCGGCTCGAGCTTCAGTAGTCGGATCTTCCCGACGTGTCTGAGGTGCTCTTCCGTTGGTTGCTTGGTTGCTTTGAAGTCGGAGCTGCGGTGGAGTGTTTCCATGCGGTGACGATGACAGGCGCTCGGTGGTCGGTTACGGAGGGCACGGTCGGCGCAAGTCCTGCATATTTCCCTTGTGATGATCGTCGTTAGAGTCGGAGCTGTCGGTTGTTCGCGCGTGTGGCCTTCTGTTGGCATGTGCCGTCATGGTTTCTGTGCAGCTGTTTGTAGCTCTGTGATCCCATGTTGGTGGCCAGGTTGGCCGGTGGTACCCATGTTATGTGGGTTGGATTGTATTGGTTTTAGCCCGGTTTTCCGTCAATTAACCGGGCAATTCTCTCCTTAATCAATGAAAATGGCAAGTCTTTTGCCTCGTTTCAAAAAAAAAAGCCTCTGCCTCGTTGGTGCTAGCAACAGAGCGCAGATCAGGCTGAAGCACAACGATGCACCTGCATGAGAACACAAAGGGGTGGACAGGGTCGTATAAGAACCTGGGTCCAGGGTATACCTGGCAATGGGATACCCGGCCCGGTCTTGCCCGTGGGCCGGGCCTGGGCCTGAGTTTTGAGCCTGAAGCACACGTCGGGCTGGGCCTGGGCTTAGCATTTTCACGTTTTAGGGAAGGGGCCCAGCCCGAGGCCCGACGGGCTTTATCACTGTCGGGCCAGGATTGGGCCTAAAAAACAGGCCCGATGGCCGAGCCGGGGTCGGGCCTAGGTTTTCTGCCTCGGGCTTTGTTAGCCCGGCCCGACAGATGGCCAGGTATAGTCCAGGGGAGATAAGCTGGGAAGGGGAGGAGAGGTACTGGTATGGGGGATTTGAAGAGATGGGAGAAGGTGAAGAGAGAAAGGCGGGGAGAAGAACGGAGGCACCACGATGGGGATGTTACGAAACGAATCGGCATCCTAATGGAACCTGCCATTAGCGAAACTAGATGATACCTCGTGCGTTATTGCGGGAATTTGTAGTATTGCATAGGAGAAGGATTTGTGGAGTATGTAATTAGTGAAATCATGGAAGGAAATATAAAAATATATGTTTACTGGAACCTTGGATAGAATGATGTGAACAGTTTAAAAAAAATACTCACTTTGTCACATAATGTATGAAGTTTTATGGCACTGGACTAGTGCCAAAAAACGTCTATTGTGGTCGATGCTGCATTGCTAATTTGTTGGCCTGTTGATATATTGCAAAACAATGTTGTTCAAATTAAGCTTAACAATGAGAAATGTTCATATTGTTCATTCCTTAGTAGTTATTTATTGTGCAACAACCTGCACCAAGAAATTCAAGATGTCACCCTTAAATCATTTTTTGGATAAGTGAACATCACTAGATGCACTTTGTGGCAAAAATTCAAAAAAGTTGAGCGACACTCCCACTCTGCCAGCACACACATGTAGAGTACAACATAATGTTGATATCAACCATTATCTAATTCATAATTATAGAGTCACTACTAGGAAAAGGGCTATAGATGAAATTGACACTAATGGCGCATCAGAGAAGTGGTGCGCCACTACTATATACTAATGGCGCACGGCCAGCAGGTGCGCCATTAGTGTGGATGACACTAATGGCGCACCAGACACACGGTGCGCCACTAGTAACAATTTTTTTTTTCATTTTTCCAAACATACTAACGGCGCATCCAGGCAAAGTGCGCCATTACTAGTTCTAACTAGTAATGGCGCACCAGCCACAGAGTGCGCCAGTACTGTATTTTTTTTTATTCTTTTTTTTGCAAAACTACTAATGGCGCACCGTGACAAAGTGCGCCATTACTAGTTTAAACTAGTAATGGCGCACTATGCCACGGTGCGCCATTAGTATATATATACTTTTTTTTTTACTTTTTTGCAAAACTACTAATGGCGCACGGCCAACAGGTGCGCCATTAGTATGTTGTGTTACTAATGGCGCATGGCTGTGTGGTGCGTCATTAGTAACCTGGGACCAGCTAGATATTTTGGACAGCCACACCTACACACTCACTTTCCCCACTTCATTCCCTCCACCTCCTTCTCCAAGCTTGTCGGCTGCCTCCTCCTCCTCACCTCATTTGCACCATAGATTCATCAAAATTAAGTGGTGAAATTACCTTTTTTTGATAGGTAAGTAAGGGGAAAGCTATCTTCATGTTGTAGATCTACTTTTTTTCTCCCTAGCTCGCTCCAACAACGTGCACATGCACTTTTGGTGGCCTAGCTAGATCTATGTATGTTCGTGGTGTTGCATATGTTTGTGGTGTTGCATATATGTTTGTGTTTGCAGGTACCGGTATTTGAAATGCGATAGTTGCCAATATTTTGCCGGAATGTTGATTCATTTCCGTTTCGGCGAGAATTTTGGCACTATGCATTCTTTTTGGTCCTATTTTTAGGCAAAGTCATGCCAAATTTTTTCTTGGTTCTAAAATATCGTTTTGCTCTACCCCGCAGGCGACCATGGTCCGCACGATGACCGAAGGCATCGTGAATAGGTTTTTGAGCTTCGCGAAGGCCGAGATGCTTCAAAAGAACGAGACGGAGATAAGATGTCCGTGTCGAAGATGCAAGCTGAAGAGCCTTATTGCGGACCCGGATTCTGGGCAGGTGCGGGACCACCTGCTCTTGCGTGGTTTCATGAATGGCTATCGGTGGCAAGGTGATGAAGATGACTATGAAGTCGTCCATGGGGGCCGGGCAAGAAATGAGGAAGGGCAGCAAGACAACCACCGCGGCGAGGGCGGGCGAGAAGACGAAGAATCTCCAGGACATGATCACGACGGTGATGCTGTACACAGTCATCATGTAGAAGATGCCGGACATGATGATGAGGAAGATCAAGACGAAGGGCATGATCATGAAGATGAAGATGCCGGAGCAGACGACGATGGACCATCGATGGGCTGGGTGCAGGACCCTCATATTCAAGAGCTGCTTCTCAAGCAGACGGATAACGCAAGAGCTGCCGCCCAAGAAAAAGCCAAGCTGGATCAACTGGAGATAGACGCGGTTACTCCATTGTATGAAGGATGCAGGCCCGAGGATACCCGCCTGAAAGTAACGCTCATGGCTCTGGAGATGAAGGTAAAACACAAAATGACCGACGCATGCTTCGACGAGAACATGTCATTCTGGCACGAACGTCTTCCCAAGGGGAACAAGTGCCCGACCAGTTTCGAGGAGGCGAAGAAAATCGTGTGTCCTCTGGATTTACCGCACGTGAAATACCATGTGTGCATGAACAATTGCATCATTTATCGGGACGAGCACGCGGAGTCTACCATATGTCCGGTGTGCGGCGTCACTCGATACAAGAAGAGGAAGAAAGCTCCTCGAAAAGTGGTGTGGTACTTTCCGATCACTCCTCGTCTGCAGCGGTATTTCGCGGACCCTAAGGCAGCAAAGCTCCTGCGTTGGCACGCGGATAGGGAGGAGAAGAAGCGAGAAAATGACAGAAATGATCCGGAGATAAATAAAAAAGACAAGATGCTGAGTCACCCTAAGGATGCGAGCCAGTGGCAAGCGTTGAACTTCGAACACCCAGAATTTGGGGACGATCCAAGGAACATCGTGCTGGGCGCGAGCACCGATGGAGTCAATCCGTTTGGCAGCCAGAGAAGCACACATAGCACCTGGCCTGTGTTTGTGTGGATGTACGACCTTCCCCCCTGGAAGTGCATGAAGAGGAAGTACATTCACATGAGTATGCTAATTGAAGGGCCGAAACAACCAGGGAACGACATCAATCTGTATCTGGGGCTGCTGAAAGAGGAGCTAGACACGCTGTGGAAAACGCCGGCCAATACGTGGGATGCCGCAGAGAAAGATTATTTCCCTATGAGAGCCGCACTGCTCACGACGGTGCACGACTATCTCGGTTACGGATATCTCGCGGGGTAGGTGGTCCACGGATTTTCTGGATGCGTCAGGTGCATGGATGACACAACGTATCGCCAGCTAGATAGAGATCCCGGGTCTTCGAAAACCGTGTTCATGGGACATCGAAGGTGGCTTCGCGACGATGACCCATGGAGAAAACGCAAGGATCTGTTCGATGGTGAAACCGAACCCCGAAGACGCCCGCGTACGAGGAGCGGCGAGGAAATAGACGAGCTGTTGAAAAATTGGAAAGATTGCCCACTGCCGGGAAAGAAGCAAAAGGCGCCAGAGCCGGGAAAGAAGCGAAAGGCGCCAGAGCCGCTGCTGAAGGTATGGAAAACGAGGTCTGTTTTCTGGGACTTGCCGTACTGGAAGATCCACCGTGTGCCTCACAGCCTTGATGCCATGCATATCACGAAGAACGTGTGCGAGAGTCTGCTTGGTACCCTGCTCAACATGCCAGAGAGGACCAAAGATGGGCCAAAAGCAAGGGCAGACTTGAAATCAATGGGCATCAGGCAGGAGCTTCACGCTAATGATGATGATGATGATGAGGCGAAGCAGGACACAGAAAGTCGTCGCAAAGGCAAAAAGGCCAAGAAGACCGGAAATGACTACCCTCCCGCGTGCTTCACTCTAAGTCAGAAGGAGATCAAGCCGTTTTTCACCTGCCTCGTAGGAGTAAAACTTCCTTACGGTTACGCGGGGAAGATAAGTAGATACCTAGACCCAGCGAAGCAGAAGTTCAGCGGGATGAAGTCTCACGACTGTCACGTGCTGATGACGCAGATACTTCCAGTTGCAATCCGTGGGATCATGGACGCGCACGTCCGTGAAACGCTATTTGGCCTATGCAACTTTTTCGACGTCATCTCTCGGAAGTCGGTTGGCGTGAGGCAACTCAGAAGGCTACAGGAAGAGATCGTGGTGATACTATGCGAGCTTGAGATGTACTTCCCGCCCGCATTCTTCGACGTTATGGTGCATCTGCTGGTCCATATCGTGGAGGATATCATCCAACTCGGGCCGACGTTCCTGCACAGCATGATGCCATTCGAAAGGATGAATGGTGTCATCAAAGGATACGTTCGCAACATGTCACGTCCAGAGGGAAGCATAGCCAGGGGCTTTCTGACCGAAGAGTGCATCTCCTACTGCACGAATTATCTAGGCATCGAGAACCCCGTTGGTCTGCCCGTCAACAGGCACCTCGGCAGGCTCGCTGGATGGGGTCACCGCGAGGGTCGCCGCGAAATGCATGTCGACTTCGAGGGTCGACTCGCCGACTTTGAAAGAGCAAACCTAGTCGCGCTACAACACATAGACGTGGTCGATCCTTGGGTGGTAGAGCACAAAACCTTTATTGAGAAGACGTACAATGACCGAGGCCAACAGAGGACGGACGGAGATATAATCAAAGAGCACAACTCATGTTTCACGCGTTGGTTCAAGCAGAAGCTTCTGTCGTACCCTTTACATGAGGATTCTTCCGCGGAAGAACAACTCATATTCGCCTTGTCACAGGGCGCCGAGCGCAACCTGATGACCTATGAGGCGTACGATATCAACGGCTACACATTCTACACCAAGGACAAGGACATGAAGAGCGATGGTTATCAGAACTCCGGGGTAACGATGGAATCCTACACCGGTAACGACAAGGACAGATACTACGGAAGGATCGAGGAGATCTGGGGGCTGAGCTACGCTGGAGAGAAGGTCCCGATGTTCCGTGTCAGATGGGCCAAGAGCGTCCTAAAAGAAGACCGGTATTTCACCACCATGGTTATACCCGAAGCCAAATCCAAGACCGCGGGCGCAAACGTCACCGCGAAAAATGAGCCATGGGTACTGGCTTCCCAAGTGGACCAATGCTTCTTCATTGCCGACCCGTCAAAGCCCAGTCGTGTTGTCGTGAGGAGAGGCAAAAGGAAGATCATCGGAATGGATGGAGTCGCCAATGAGCAAGACTTCGACAAGTACGGCGACCCAAAGATGGAACATGACGACGACGATGAAGTAGCAGCATACACCACAAGAAGAAGCAGGACCACCCTACCTAAAGGACGTCCGTTCCACAGAAGAACTCCATTTGCGAAAAAGAAGGGCAAGAAGATTGTGAACAGATAGCTAGCTAAGATCGATTGTATTTAAATCGTAGTCTTCATTTCTCGATTGTATTTCATGGGCACTTTTTGAACTCATGAATATTTTTAAATTTCATGGGCACTTTTTGAATTCATGAATATTTTTTCAAATTTGATGATATTTTTTCATATTCAATATGAAAAAATATTGAATATTCATGAGGACACTCGATCTCGATCCCCCTCCATCTCGATCGCTATCCCCCTCCATCTCGATCTCGATCCCCCCCGCCCCCTCCCCCGCTAGCTCCACCACCGCCGCCGACAGACCCACCACCGCACCCTCCCCCCCCCGCCCACCGCCCGCCGCCGAGCACCCCCATTTGATGATATTTTCAAATAACAAATTTGATGATATTTTTTCATATTCATAAAAAAATATTACTATTTTTATAAAAAATTATTACTGTTTTTATAAAAAATATTAAAAAATAGCAACAAAAAATATAAAAAAAACATACTAATGCGCACCGCTCGGTAGTGCGCCATTGCTATCTAAAAAAAAGATTTCTAATGGCGCACCGCTAGGGGGTGCGCCATTGCTATCAAAAAAAAAATTTTCTAATGGCGCACCGCTCGGGGGTGCGCCATTAGTAAGCTTCCCCCCTGGCTCTAACTCGCCCGACCCCCTTCGTCCCTCCCTCTCGCCAGATCCATCCACTTCCCCCCCCCCCCCCCCCCCCCCCCCCCCCCCGCCGCGCTGACGCCGCCGCCCCTACGTGCGCCGCCGCCCCCCTACGCCCCCGCGCCCCCCACCACTGCAGCTCCGCCATCGCCGAGGCGCCCAGGAGGACCGCCGCCGTCTTCTTCTTCGACTACGAGGACCCGGACGAGCTCGGACGCCCTCGAGCCATCCCTTCGACGCCGCTGCCGCCGACCCCGACCCCTCCGGCGACCGGCCACGCCCGCCCAGGTACCTCTCCTCCTTCCTCCTTCCTGTTTTTGCTCAGTTTTAGTTTTAGAACCAGAATTCTTGCTGGCTGGCTTGTTTCTTTTCCATGAATTCAAAGAGCAGCCAAGAAGATCTTAATCAACAGTAAGTAATGCTAGCTCTCAAGTCAGAGTCGTGTGATTAATTTGCCAACTCATGGACAGTAGCTAGCTGCAAGGCCTCCTTAATTCACCACGTAGCTTTCAAGTCAGAGTACAAGAAACAAACTGACAACTACCATACATATACAGTTCTGTTCCGGGCTTGGTCTATGTGATCCAACGAACAAATTGATATCAATCATTCTGGAGTCAAAATCGGTAGTACCGATGGTTCTTTCTTTCTTGATAGAATGTCAGTAGAAATGAAACCCATCATCAACACATGAGTAGTACATGCAGTTAATTTCGGCAACAGGTATCTAGCTAAGCTAACTTATATGCTGGCCAAATTAAATAACTACGTCTAGTACTAGAAACAAAAGAAAACAGGGAGCGATACAAAAACAGGGAGCAAGCTACATCTCTGTTCCAACTTGGTTTACCTACCTGCTCTCTATCCAGTAGTCTTGCTGCATGCCAAGTTGTGAACTGTAAGCCGTTCCGGGCCGTCCGTCGGGGCCTCCTTAATTTGCTCCTCCTCTTCTCCAAGAGTTATGGCGGGGTCATTTGGCCTTGGCTGTCTTCTACATCCTCCACATCTTCAGACTGTTCCAGACCATGACCACTCCTACGAAGCAAAACAAAACAGTGGCAAGAGCATATTCAGGAGCTAGCATATACAACACTGAACTACTAATGTGGAATACAATCAATATCAAGAGATTAAAGAAAACAAATTAACAATATATATTACCTTGGGGTTGAAGTTTGTCTCCATGTTTGTTACCTTCCACGCATTGCAATCATAGTTCAGAGAAATCAAGAGCAAGAGCTGCCTACATGCTGCTTTCATATGGAGTAATAAAAAAAATTCAACTTGGATGACCTATTAGATCTGGAATGGAAGCTCACATAAGTTGAGCTGATTTTTGTCCATATGAAAGCAGATGACCATATGGTCTGTGGCCTTTTCATCCATATGAAAGTAGAGGCACATTGTGGTGCTAGTTTGCTGGGTTTTGTCTCCGACCATCGTGTCGTGATGATTTTGCAGGTACCCCGAGAGGCCCTTGAGTTTGCCGGAATGTCGATTAACTTCCGTTCCGGCAAATTCGGGTACTCCATATGTCCTATTTTCAGCAAAGGTCATGCTGAAATTTTCCGTGAATTTTAGCATGACTTTGCTAAAAATAGGACATATGGGGTACTTGCGACTAATGCATGGGCCGGGGTATCTTAGTACTTAATTAAGTAGGATCAACTGCCCCGCCATTCTTGCTGCATTAAACCATAGGTGGCAATAGAGCCAAGTGATTAGGCCCAACTTAGAATTCTCCTTCCCTTTTCTTGATAGGGTATATTATTAGAAGATACCCATATATATCAGTCAACCTAGGGTGCCTCGGCATCGATAAACCCTAAATGATGAAAACTTAACTTAGCATTTAGGGTGCCTCAGCGTCGACAAACCCTAAATGATAAAACCTTGGCTTTTAGGGTGCCTCGGTGTCGATAAAAACCTAAATGATGAAAGCTTAGGCTTTTAGGGTGCCTCGGCGTCGACAAACCCTAAATGATAAAAGCTTAGCTTTTAGGATGCCTCGGTGTCGACAAACCCTAAATGATGAGACCATGATCTTGTTCCTTGACAATAACCAACTTTTTGACCAAACTTTTTTTCTATTTAGAGCGAAACATGGCCCACAACGATGAGGCCGGCGGTTCGGGCGGCAAGCAATTCTGGGAGCTGTCCCAGGAGATGGAGGAACAACCTCACCGCTATGAGGACGCCGCGGAAGACACCGATCCTGACTACACAACCACTAGTGGCGTCGGGGATGACACCACTGATGGCGCCGCCGAGGATGCCACCACTGATGATGGCGGCGCACGCACAGATGGCAGCCAACCGAAGAGGCAACGGAAGGACCGGCGCCCGAGCGTGCTCGGCACCGTCAGGGAGGAATTTACTGAAGTGAACACCGATGGGCATCCGACGGCGCCCAAACAAGTAGTCAAGGGGTACTCGGTTCAGCTCGGGTGCATTCTCCGGAGCACCGTCTCGATCAACACCGAGAACCTAAGGCATAAGGACCGAGGGAATTTGCGCAGCCTCCTCTTCACGAAGCTGCACGAACGATACAAGTTCCCCGCTGAGTTTGCAAACACACGCCTCTCAGGGAATAAAGTGAACAGTGTCGCCCTCACGAAGGTGAGCACGGCCCTGTCTACTTGGAGAAGCACGGTGAAGGCAATGATTGATAAAGGTGATAGTTATGACAAGATCAAGGCGAAATATCCTTTGATGAGCGAAGATGACTACAAGGAGTTCAAGATCAAGTGCGAGAGCCCCGCAACCTCCGAATCAAGTCAGTGGGGGAAAGAAATGCGGCAGTTGAACTTAGGGGTCCACCAACTCGGTCCCGGCGGTTACAGAGTGGCGGAGCCTATATGGGACAAGGAGGACGCGGAGCGTGCCGAGCAAGGCCTACCGCCCCGCTTCGAGAAATACAGTGACAAGCAGACCAGGAACTTTCTCAGGGCCCGGTACAAGGAGGACCCGGTAACAAAGGAGCTTACCATGGATCCGAAGACCAAGGAGCTTGAGCTTGTTCTGGTAAGGAATACACCCCCGCGTAATTAGCTCCATATGGTTGCATTCTAATTAATCCCCAATATTTCTAAATGGTTCACGTTCCTTCCGCAGGACAAAGAAAGCAGTAGCGCGGGGTCGTCTCAGAGCTCCCCTTTCGACACCCCTTTGAATAGGGCGTTGAACGTAATGAAAAACAAGGATAAGCTCAGTAAGCCGACGTCAGCTGGTCGTGTGGCCGGCAAAGGCTTGTCCACAAAATGGTCGTCATACTATACCACTGGTGGGCGAAAGGAGAGAAAGACCAGCTCGGAAAGCCAGCAGCGCGAGGTTCAACAACTCAAGGCACAAGTGGCGCGGATTCCGGAGATGGTCGAAGAGCAAGTGCGAGACCAACTGGGAGTGACGATCACCGCCATTATACCTACCTTGGTTTCTGGGCTGCGGGCGTGGGTGGCGGGCGGCCAACAGGGGCCGCCCCCGATTCCCAGCTTCACGGGCAGCAACTCGCGCAACTCGCCGGCGGCGCCATTGGTGTCTCCGGCGGAGGCGGCATTGGTGTCTCCCGCGGCGGCGCCATTGGTGTCTCCGGCGGAGGCAGCATTGGTGTCTCCCGCGGCGGCGCCGGCATTGCAGCTTAATGCACTCGGGTGTGGGAAGAATACGCCGGCCGGCACCTCGGCAGCAAGCGGCCCCTCCGTCAATTGCACGCCCGCCGTTGGCGGTGCCTCGACATTAGCCGAGCTCGACGCCATCACGGTAACTAATTAAGCCTCTCGGCCGATGACTTCATCTCCTTGCCTTTGACTGGGCATCCCTGACGCCCTACATGTTTTCACAGGGCGCCGCCGACGTTCCGTGCACTCTCCTGCACTTCGTGAACGACGAGTTGGTCGATGTCGCCAAGGGCAGAATCGTTCAACCGGGCAACCCCGTGTTCCACGGTAATCCGATGCCACCCACAGTGTATAGGGTTGAAGTGGTTCGGGTGCTGCCAGGCTGCGACGAGCTGTTACCTCCGATTCGACCCGCTGGGGCCGACGAAGAAGATGAGATGGCCCTCAGCGCCTGCGTAAGCTGGCCCCTGCTTTGGCCGAAGAGCCAGATTCGTTTGGGGGCGGGGGACACCACCCCACAGACAAGACCGCCAGTCGTGCCGGTGCCAAGCCATGGCAAGAACGCCGCAATGCTACCGGACATGCCAGACATCCCTATGGCACAGGATCCGGACATGCATATGGCACAGGATCCGGACGACGACGACAACGACGACGGTACATATACCAACGTCGATAAGTACTTTGCCGAACATGGGTACGGTGACGAGTTCTGCGGGCCTCCTTCTCAAGAACCCAACCAAGACGACCGCGATCTAGCTAGTACGACGGAGAAACCCAGTTGCTACAGGCGTCGTCTGGCGTTCAGTTCTCAGGAGACGCCTCCAGCTGCCGCCTTCACCGAGCCTCAGATAGCTGAGGTGCGAAATATTATCAGCCCCAACACGCTCAAGAAGGCGGTCTGTGAGCAGAACTCGGTCCCATTACAGCAGATCAAGAAGAAGAGCCAGAAACGAAAGACTAAAAAGGGCGCCGATGCGAGCCAGCCGGCACCGAGTACGATCTGTGCTCAGGACGGGCCACCTTCACCTAAGGATATCTCGAGGAGGGTGCATGTGGCGGGTAGGGCGATGCTACCGACAAATATGCTCAATGCTGCAACCGGTGCTATGCGGAGTCTGCACGACAGTGTTCTTTCTTTGGAGAAGCGGCGTCTCAGAGAGAATGATGTGGCATACCCGGTTTTCGTGGCCAAGGTGCCAGAGGGCAAGGGCTTTGTGGATGGCGACATCGGGGGTACGATCGTCCTGCGGTTTGATGACATCTTTGCTATGTTTAACCTTCATCCGCTGCACTACACCTTCGTTCGGCTGTTTTCGCTGAGTATGGAGATGCGGATCATTAGAGACAAGACCCCGGACATCGTGATAGTCGACCCCTTCTACATGCGTGCCAAGCTCTTGAGCAGCGCTGGGGACCGCCAAGTCGCGAGTTCACACCTCGAAGGCGTCATTCTGGCAAACCCAGATAAGGATAACTTCCTTGTGGCTTACTTTCCCGAGTAAGTCATCCCTTAACCGCCCCGTAACATATGATTTCTTAGATTTCGATCGTTCTTTTTTTTCTAACATTCCGTGTTCTGTGCAGTGACACACATTGCACACTCATCCTCTTAAGCCCGAAATATTCCATGGCCACGTATTTCGACCCAAACCGTGACTCCAAGATAGACTACACAAATATCAAGAAAGTTCTTGATGATGTTCTCCCCGGCTACGCCAAATCTGGAGGCACCTTCACCAGGGCAGTTCGTAAGTACGGCAAGCACGTGTTCGCCCACAATACGACGTTCTGCTGCGTCAAGCAGCCGCCTGGTGGTCAAAAGGATGCCTACTACGCCCTCCATCACATGCGGGCGATCGTAAGGGACCATCATCACCTTCTGCTACCAGATAATCTCAAAGATTGGGCCGCGAGCTTGTCGGCAATCCAGGACGCGGACATCAGACAAGAATTCTTTCGCATCCAGTCGGAGTTTGCCGACATCATCCATCAAGATGTCCTTCATACCTCGGGGCAGTTCTTCCTCAGATATCAACCGTCCAACAGTGACATAGACGGAACGCTACAAATGCAGGCTGACAACGCCCGCGATTTCATGACCATCACGACAGACGGCGGCTTCATCCACGCTCCTGTCCCATGAGTCGAGTCGAAAGTAGTGATGTGTAGTTCTGAAACATTGATTGGCTCATGTTGTAATTAAACTTTAATGAATTGTATGTCTCTTTGGTTTGGACAGTCGTTCAACTTAGATGTAATCGATGCTATTTATTAGTAGGACCATGAATCGTGCTATTAATGTCTTGCTTTTCTCTTCCGATCCTTTTGTTGCATACTTATATATTGCTTATGTATTGTCTGTTGTTTGGCTTGTGCATAGAGATGCCGTCGTATGTCGTGTACAAGGGTAAGGTTCCCGGAGTCTACGACGACTGGGAGGAGTGTCGGAGACAGGTTCACCGTTTCAGCGGTAACAGTTACAAAGGGTACACCACTAGGGCGGAGGCGGAATCTAGATACGCCCGCTATCTAGCGGGAGAGAGGAGGGAGCGTTGGAGGAATCGGATGAAGACCAGTTTCATCGCGATGATGCTCATCGTGATGACCGCAGCTCTCTTCTATGTGATGGTAGTTTAGATGATCGATATCGACTTGTAATGTGAAGACAAACTCGATACTCGCGGTCTCGAGACATGTAATGTTTTATCTTTGTTCGGTCTTTTGAATTCGGAGACTAATATGATGAATTGTATTCGGAGACTAATCTTCTATTGTATTCGATGAATCTGCTGTTGCTGTGTGCTGCTGTCTATATTCTGTCCAATAATATATTTTGTAACCTGTGCAAAAATCAGAAAAGTAAAAAAAAAAAAACCTAATATTCATACTAATGGCGCATCACCTCAAGGTGCGCCATTAGTATGCCAAAGGATACTAATGGCGCATCAATACAGAGTGCGCCATTAGTATGCCAAAGGATTCTAATGGCGCATCCCCACGCAGTGCGCCATTAGTATGCCAAAGCACATGGTTAAATATGGCCCCCTGGGAGGCATACTAATGGCGCATGGTGTTCTATACTAATGGCGCACTGCGTGGTGCGCCATTAGTATACCATATACTAATGGCGCACCAGTGATGCGCCATTAGTAAAAAATACTAGTGGCGTGATACTAATGGCGCACCAGTAGTGCGCCATTAGTAGGCAAAACTGGTGCGCCATTAGTAGGCCTTTTCCTAGTAGTGAGTAAAACATTAGATGGTATTTGAACTCCGATATGCATAAATAAAAGAGATAAAATATGAAAGTACAATTCAGGAATAGCCTACGGACATCTAGCAGAACATGCCTAGACCATGAATTATCGTTGATCTTTCATGCTAAGGAGCAAAGGGCACCTCCCATATATCAATATTAACACCGAGAACTGAAACAGTTCCTTTGTTAGACATGGGACAAAGTATACAAATAAGCATAAATGATTTTACCCGTTTTAGCGAATGAAAATTAAATTGAACACAAAAAGCATGGAGTCGGCCAACCAGATAGTACATAAAATTATAGGATTTGACAGCGGTATTTAAGTTCCCATATATGCTAATCATTGCCGATCATTCTCCTTGTAATACTTCACATGTATACCAGAAAAGGTTATCATGTAATATCGTATGGTAAGAGATAATAGAGTAGCAACTGAGACCTGAGGGGCGGCAAAATTTACCTATATCATCATGTCACTTCTCTACAAAAACCCATCATGTCACTGAAAATCTCATCAAATGCGCCGGAGGTATATTGGAGTAATGTGTCCATGTCTCAGTGATGAACCTCTCAGTATTGTTGTCTAGTGCAACATGTTCTTCATATAAATGATTAAAACAGACCATCCACATGACACATTTATGATGAGATTGATTCATAGAGGCTATATGATAGACGGCTTTCCATAGTGAATATAGTATCAAGAGTGGGATGAATATATTCCCATCTCTCTTGTATGAACTTCTTTGGAACATATTGTTTCTGAAAAAGCCACATAGATTTCAAGAATGAGTACGCCTTGATATCAAACCAAAGAAAATTAGCAAATAAATGTTCTCATACCACATTGAGTGAATGGCCGTAGGTACATGCCACTTGTTGGGCAAATCCAATGAAATATATAAAATTGACCGACTTGATTATATTGAAAGGAACCATCCTATACGGACGGAAAGAATTGTTGAATAATTAGCCATTTTCTAGTTGAATTTAATCCCGGAAAACAATTGGCTAAACATGATCAACATGATAGAGAGAATAATTGAGACATGCAACTGATTGTTGAAACTAGTTATGCAATCAAAATCATAAGAAAAGACATCATGCTTATATCGATTGCTACTAGTAGTACTCCAAACACTAACCCTAACAGAGAGGACATCATGACATACAGAGCGGCAGAAGTGGAAGCAAATGCGCCGTTCATTATGTCGTCGAAGAGGTCGTCGACGTCGGGGAAGAAGTCGTCATTGGGGAACTCATTGTCGACCGTAGCCACGATGATCAAGGATCCAGCAGCCATGCGAAAGCGCTCCCTAAAAACCTGATCGCCCCTCTCCCGTACCGGATCACAAGAGGCAGAGTTTCCGAGGCCTGCTGTCTCACTTCCCTATGCACACCGGGAAGCGAGATGGGAAAGAGATAAGCGGCACAATGTTCTGGAACGAGGCGATGTGTTGTGTGTCTCATTGGGACGAGGAGCAACCTCTTATAGGTGCGACGAGATGAAACTGAAAATGGACGCACTAATTAGAGGAGAAACAGACACACTAAAAACTCTATTGAGTGGTTAGTTTTGTATTCCATTAGTAGGCCAATCGTTTTAACTTCTTGCATGACAAAAATATGCTAGCACACACGTAATAAAGAAACCAATGTGCTAACGGAGAAATGAAATCGAAACCAAAACATTGATGCCATCAATGGGGTGATGAATGACAACATTCACAATCATTTGATATCATTTTCCACTAGCGCAAAAATCTCAGCTTCTTTCTTGTCATGCATGAAAATGCCACATGGGCCTATGGGATTTTCCTAAAAATTATTGCACATAACAGATGGTCTAAATTGCAATAACTCTAACAATCCCCCACCAGATCCCAGAGGCACATCAAGTTTGCCTATGGTTCCAAAAAACATTGTTTATATACCGATGTTTCGGTGGAGACTGTTAAGTTGAACTTCCACCTAGAACTCCACGCTACACTCATGCACAACTTGAATAGTGGACTATGCCTTGAACTGCAAGTTTTGTGCAAACAAGTTTCACGTTAGAGCCTTGACCGATACTAGACCGCTGAAAAACTTTCCCGCGGGTAGGAGCATATACGTCATACTCTGGGGCCTCTTCATGAGTTTATTACAAAGCACTCAACTCTCACAGACTGCGACGTTTAACGGTCTAACTTATATAGGTGTGTTCTTTCTAGATGTTCTGTAGGACAACTTCTTTGCTTAACCAAGCCACTCATAACATATTAAGATAAATATCAGCCTTCCATATAGATTAAGAGATAATTGCATCATAACAAAGTGGATCTTTAATAAATATTTTCCACTCAGTTATTCAATAGCTTGTCTTGCCAATTCTAATTCACGGGATCTCCTATCACATAGAATGGGTTACCACCATGAACAACTTATATAGTGGGTCTCAATCCCATCGTCTTTGATGCATTGTCTACCACATTTCATGATAAACCCTTGCACAAATTCTTTATCTATTACTGGTATAATTGTGTAACTGTGTTAATATAGTCCAATGCTATAAGTACGGAGTTTCTCATAAACCTGCCAGATTCTTCGATGTGTTTACATTATCCTTAGAACTGTTTACCTTGATGATCACTGTTTGATTATCACGGTTCATTAGAATAGCTGGTATTGGTTTTTCAACCACCGGCGAGTCCATTAAAATTCTTGAAGCCATTTTGCTTCAATTGTTGTCGTGTCTAATGCTTTGAGTTCTGCTTCCATTGTTGGCCTTGTTAGGATGGTCTGCTTGCAAGGCTTCTAGGAAACAGCAACACCACCAAGTGTAAACTCATAACCACTTGTGGCTTTAAGCTCATCAACATCAGATATCCAATTCACATCACTACAACCTTAAAGTACTCTTGGATACCCCGTATAGTGAAGTCCATAACTCGCAGTTCCTTTAAGATAGCGCATTATTCTCTCAACTGCATGCCAATGAACATCTCCTAGTTTTGAAACACACCGGCTTAGTTTACTCACAACAAACAAACCGGCTTAGTTTGCTCACAGCAAACGAGATGTCACGCCTTGTAGCGCTAGCTAAATACATGAGCGAGCCAATGGTTTGAGAAAAACTCAATTGATCATTTGTTTCTCCTTCGTTCTTCCGAATCAACACACTCGGATCATAAGGTGTCGGAGAAGGTTTGCAATCTGAATATCCAAAGTGATCTAGAACCTTCTCCACATAGTGAGACTGCAACAGATTGATCCCACGATCATCACCTCTTAAAAGCTTGATGTTCAAGATAACATCAACTACTCCACGGTATTTCATCTCAAAGTTTTGATTTAGAAGATCTTTCACTTCCTCAATGACCTTGGGATTTGTTCCAAATATAAGTATGTCGTCAACATACAAACATAATATAACTCCCTCGCCCCCACCATGGCGATAGTACACACACTTGTTAGCTCCGTTTGCAACAGAGGCCATAGATTTCAAAGTTCTTTCGAATTTCTCATGCCATTGCTTAGGTGCTTGTCTCAAACCATACAAAGATTTCAACAATTTGCACACTTTTCCTTCATGACCATCGACTACAAAAACATCAGGCTGTTCCATGTAAATTTCCTCCTCCAACACTCCATTTAGGAAATCTTCCTTAACGTCCATTTGATGAACGAGAAGATTGTGTGAGGTAGCCAATGAGAGTAGTACTCGAATGGTGGTCAATCTGTCCAGAGGCGCATAAGTATCAAAGAAATCTTCACCTTCTTTTTGGGTATATCCCTTGGCTACAAGCCGCGCCTTGTACTTTTTTTATTGTACCATCAGGCCTAAGCTTTTTCTTAAACACCCACTTACACCCTACAACTTTACACCCATAAGGACTATCAGTGATCTCCCATGTCCCGTTATCCATGATGCAATCCATCTCACTACGCACAACACTTCTTTGTAGTAGTCTGCATCAGGAGATGCATAAACTTCTGAAATAGAAGTGGGAGTATCATTCACGAGGTGCACAATGAAATCTTCACCAAATGACTTTGCGATCCTTTGTCTTTTTCGCCTTCCAGGAGCTTCATTGTCATCCTCCTAACGAATCTCAGTGTGTTTTAGCTCGGAATGTTCCAATGGAACAAAAGGTTCAGGAGTTGATTCTGACCACTAACTAGATGAGCTAGGCATATCTTTCATAGGAAAAATATCCTCAAAGAAAGTCGCATCATTCGACTCCATGATTGTACCACTAGAAATCTATAACCAATGCTATGGAAGCATATCCCATAAAAACACAATCAACTATTTTTGGTCCAAGCTTACACTTCTTGGTAATTGGCACATTGACTTTAGCCAAGCAACCCCAAGTTCGTAAGTAGGAGAGTTTAAGCATTTTCCTTTCCCATTCCTCAAATGGGATGCTTCGTTTATACTTCGTCGGAACTCTGTTTAGGACATGACTTGCAGTCATCAAAGCCTCCCCCACCATTCCTTGGAAATTTCCGGTGTGTCTAACATGGCGTTAACCAAATCAGTTAGAGTGCGGTTCTTTCGTTCGGCAACCCCATTTGACTAGGGAGAATAGGGAGACATGCTACTTGTGAGCTGTGTTGGGATTTCCTCAAAGAGGAGAGGATGATGCAGTACAGTAGAGATAAGTATTTCCCTCAGTTAAGAACCAAGGTTATCAATCCAGTAGGAGAACCACGCGAAACCTCATTAGCAGCACCCACACACAAAAGAGCAAATACTTGCAGCCAACACGATCAAGGGGGTTGTCAATCCCCTTAGCGGTTATTTGCAAGGATCAAATCTGATAGTGATAGATAAATAAAATAAAACACAAACTAAAATAATTGTAACTAAATTGCAGCAAGGTATTTTTGGATTTAATATATGATACAAGTAGACCCAGGGGCCATAGTTTTCACAAGAGTCTTCTCTCTCGAACAAAAAGCATACGGTGGGTAAACAAATTACTATGGGGCAATTGATAGAAAAACGCATAGTTATGACGATATTCAAGGCAATGATCATTGATAACCCACAAGTATAGGGGATCGCAATAGTTTTCGAGGGTAGAGTATTCAACCCAAATTTATTGATTCGACACAAGGGGAGCCAAAGAATATTTGCAAGTATTAGCAGTTGAGTTGTTAATTCAACCACACCTGGAGATTAAATATCTATAGCAAAGTGATCAGTAGCACAGTAGTATGATGGTAGTGGTAACAGTAGCAATAATAACGATAACAACAGTAGTAATAGTAGTAACTTAGCAAGGACAATATGTGAAAAGCTTGTAGGCATTCGATCGGTGATAATGTTGGATAATATTCATCATATAACAGTTATAACCTAGGATAATATTCATCATATAAAGCTTGTAGGCATTCGATCGGTGATAATGTTGGGTAATATTCATCATATAACTGTCATAACCTAGGGCAACCGTTTTCGAGGGTAGAGTATTCAACCCAAATTTATTGATTCGACACAAGGGGAGCCAAAGAATATTTTCAAGTATTAGCAGTTAAGTTGTTAATTCAACCACACCTGAAGATTAAATATCTACAGCAAAGTGATCAATAGCACAGTAGTATGATGGTAGTGGTAACGGTAGCAATAATAACGATAACAATAGTAGTAATAGTAGTAACTTAGCAAGGACAATATGTGAAAAGCTTGTACGCATTCGATCAGTGATAATGTTGGATAATATTCATCATATAACAGTCATAACCTAGGGCAACACAGAATTAGCTCCAGTTCGTCAATATAATGTAGGCATGTATTACGTAAATAGTCATACATGCTTATGGAAAAGAACTTGCATGACATCTTTTGACCTACCCTCTCATGGCAGCGGGGTCCATAAGGAAACTAAGGGATATTAAGGCATCCTTTTAATAGAGAACCGGAACAAAGAATTAACACATAGTGAATACATGAACTCCTCAAACTGCGGTAATCACCGGAAAGAATCCCAATTATTGTCACCTTGGGGTATGCGGATCCTAACACGTAGCAGGTGCATATAACTTGCAAGATCGGATCTGGAACATAGATATAATGGTGACAACATAAACGGTTTAGATCTGAATTCATGGCACTCGGGCCCTAGTGACAAGCATTAGGCATAGCGAAGTCATAGCAACATCAATCTCAGAACATAGAGGATACTAGGGATAAGCCCTAACAAAACTAACACGATTACATGATGAATCTCATCCAACCCCTCACCGATCAGCGAGCCTACGAAGGAATTACTCACTCCCGGTAGTGAGCATCATGAAATTGGTGATGGAGAATGGTTGATGATGACGAAGACGGAAGATCCCCCTCTTCGAAGCCCAGAACAGACTCCAGATCTGGCCTCCCGGTGAAGAACAGGAGGTGGCGGCAGCTCCATATCATAAAATGCGATGAAACTTTCTCTTCTATTTTTTCTCAAAAAATATGAATTTATAGTGCTGAGATTAGGGTCAGCGGAGCCTCGTGGGCCACACTACCTACCAGGGCGCGTAGTGGGCAGTTGGGGCCCCCCTCTAGTGGGTCTTGGTTCCAGTATTTTTTTATTTATTGCAAAATAATTCTCCAAAAAGTTTCGTCCAATTCCGAGAACTTTTATTTCTGTACAAAAAACAACACCATGGTAGTTCTGCTGAAAATAGCGTCAGTCTGGGTTAGTTTCATTCAAATCATGCAAATCCAAAACAAGAGCAAAAGCGTTAGGAAAAGTAGATACCACGGAGACGTCTCAATCATGTATATAGGCATCACGTCCGAGACAAGTAGACCTGCATCTACTACTATTAGTCCACCCATCGACCGCCATCCAGCATGCATCTAGAGTATTAAGTTCATGAAAAATGGGGTAACGCCTTAAGCAAGATGACATGATCTACATAAAGTAAATCCAACCAATATGAATAAACCCCGTCGTTTCCCCCTTAATGGCAACAATACAAATACGTGTCATGTCCCCTTCTTTCACTAGGATTGAGCACCGCAAGATTGAACCCATTACGAAGCACCTCTCCCAATGCAAGATAAATCAATCTAGTTGGCCAAACCAAACGGAAAGATCGAAGAGAAATACAAAGCTAAACAATCATGCATAAAAGAGTTTAGAGAAGACTCGGTTAATATTCATGAATAATCGGATCATAAACCCACAATTCATCGGATCCGAACAAACACACCGCAAAAGAAGATTACATCGAATAGATCTCCAAGAACATCAAGGAGAACATTGTATTGAAGATCAAAGAGATAGAAGAAGCCATCTAGCTACTAGCTATGGACCCGTAGGTCTATGATAAACTACTCACACATCATCGGAAAGGCAGCAAGGTTGATGTAGGAGCCCTACGTGATCGATTCCCCCTCCGGCAGGGTGCCGGAAAAGGCCTACACATGGGATCGCGGAAGAACAGAAACTTGTGGCAGCCGAAAAAGTATTTTGGGTAGCTCGTCATGTCTTCTTCTGAACCTTCTAGGGTCCCTTATGGTCCAGAAAAAATTAATCCAAAGTTTTTTCTCCGTTTGCACTCTGTTTGATATTGATGTTCTGAAAAGCCAAAAACAGCCAAAAAGTTATCAACTGGCACTGTGCACTAGGTTAATAGGTTAGTCCGAAAAATGATATATATAATTGCATATAATTCCGTATAAAACATCCAAGATTGATATTATAATAGCATGGAACAATAAAAAATTATAGATACGTTGGAGACGTATCGAGGCGTCCTCTTATGGATTATACCATGTTCCTCTCGGAATAAATTGAACTCTTTGGAAAAGTACTCTCCACCGCGATCCGACCTAAGCCTTTTGATCTTTCGATCAAGTTGATTATGTGCTTCAACTTTGTAGATTTTAAAATAGTGCAAAGCCTCATCTTTTGTTTTCAACAGATATATCATGCAATATCTAGTATACTCATCTATCAGAGTCAAGAAATATATTTTTACACCTTTTGTCAACACAACATTCATCTCGCAAAGATCTGATTGTATGAGTTCAAGTGCTGCCAAATTCTCGCCTCCGCAATCGTATGGGACTTGCGAGGTTGCTTTGCTCGCACACACACTTGGCACTTAGAACCTTTGACAATTATAAATTTGGGGATTAAACTCAAATTTGCTAGCTGCACCATGCAAGCAAAGTTGATATGACAAAGTCATGAATGCCAAACATTTGATTCAGTTTCACTATAAACATGATTAATAAGTTTATTGCAAAAAATTGACAAATATAAGCGAAACAAGCCTCTGCTCTCATAGCCCTTTCTAACAAACTGTCCAAATTTGGACACTACAACCTTATTGGACTCAAATATCAACTTATAGCCATCTTGACACAAACAAATACCAACTTTATGAATAATCTGATCATAAACCCATAATTCATCGAATCCCAACAAACACACCGCAAAAGAAGATTACATGGAATATATCTCCAAGAACATCGAGGAGAACATTGTATTGAAGATCAAAGAGAGAGAAGAAGTCATCTAGCTACTAGATATGGACCCGTAGGTCTGTGGTAAACTACTCACACATCATCAGAAGGGCAACAAGGTTGATGTAGAAGCCCTTCGTGATTGATTCCCCCTCCGACAGGGTGCTGGAAAAGCCCTCATGGGATCACAGAAGAACACAAACTTGCAGCGGCGGAATAAGTATTTTGGGTGTCTCATCAGGTCTTCTCCCGAACCTTGTAGGGTCCCTTCTGGTCTAGAAAAAGTTACTCCAAACTTTTTTCTCTATTTGGACTCTGTATGATATTGATTTTTTGAAAAGCCAAAAACAAGCAAACAATAGCAACTGGCACTAAGCACAAGGCTAATAGGTTAATCTAAAAAATGATATATAGTTGCATATAAAATATCCAACATTATTATTTATATCATGGAACAATCAAAAATTATAGATACGTTGGAGACGTATCAAGCATGCCCCGGCTTAATTCCTGCTCGTCCTCGGGTAGGTAAATTATAAAAACAGAATCTTTTATGTGGAATGCTACCTAACATGTTCGTCATGTAATCTTTCTTTCATGGTATGAATATTTAGGTCCGAATGATTCAAAGCAATAGTCTATAATTTGACATAAAGACATTAATACTCAGGCATACCAACAAACGATCATGCGTTTCAAAATATAAATGCTAAAGAGCGCTATCCCTATAAAATCATATAGCCTTGTCATGCTCCATCTTCTTAACACAAAGTATAAATCATGCACTAACCTGGTGCCACCCAAGCAATTGGTTCATACTTTTTAATGCACTTCAGCTTTTTCAACCCGCACGCAATACATGAGTCCAAGCCATGGATATAGCACTATGGGTGGAATAGAGTAACCCTGCATCCCAGTCCTTTAGGAAGTCGAGATACATCCATAGGGCATTGTTCCCAGAGCAGTCTGTCCTGGCGTACTGCTCCACCACCCGGGGTTCGGCACTTTCCGGGCACTTGCTCCGGTGCTTCAGGAGCCAGGGCAGAGGTACGCCGGAAGTCCGGTTACCCTTAGCGGGGGGGGGGGGGGGAGTCGCCGATGAGGGCGATAGTTGTATCACGCCAGTTCTTCCTCTCCATTCGTCCAGTGAGAGCACGACCCTCGATCGGTAGGGCCGTATAATCATCCCCCAATCCTGGAGGGTCACCGTCATCTCCCCACATGGAAGATGGAAACTGTGCGTCTCTGGCCGCCACCGGTCGATCAAAGCTATGAGAGCTAAGTGGACGAGCATCGGCGGCTTACGCTTGAACTATAGGACGAAACCCAACAGTCGGGCTCTCCTGTAGAACGTTGCGTACCGTTCGTCGTACTCCATCTTAACGGTCGTCTTGTGACCCCTCATCTGCAGTGATGGGAGCATCTATCAAAATGAAGAAGCAAATAATTAGCAACTTATTTTCATCAATTCGAAAGATTTGGTTCAAGAATGGTAATTACCACTCCATTCTCAGTGAAACGGGCACGATGACCCTTGTCGAACGCAGGGTCAAGCATGGTACACTTAGTGCTGATGTTGTCCGCAAGAGGTGGCCTCCTAAATAAAATTGCATAAACATAATCATAAGCATAATTAATATAGCATAAGCATAATTCAACACACATTTGTAACAATTTTTATTCATTCATTTGTAAACATGGTTCTCATAAGCATGATTCATTCAGTTATTTTGCATAAGATTGTTTTATAATTATTCATTCATTTCTTCAATTTGTAAAAAATAAGTAAATACATATAATCTTTCTCCAACATCCACTATATGCATATGGTTGATTCATATCACAAAGGTTCATCACATAAAAGCAAACCTATGAGTTCATTCCTTTAATAAGCATCATATCAAGATTTTTTTACATGAACTAGTGTGGGCTTGAATCAAATAATGCAGCGAATCGGAAGCTATTTGAGAAAAACTAATTGGATGGATCGAAGGAGCTTATTGTACTCGTTTTGGAGCCATCTCGATCCGCAAAAATGATGAAGAAACGAAAGAGGTCCGAGGGGGAGAGTGGAGGGGACGAGAGAGAGTAAGAACAGAGAGGGTGGCGGGGTGGGGAGAGATGGGGAGGGGGAGGGCGAACCGGCGCCCGGCCTTATATGCGCCCAGCCTTATATGTTCCCAGACCCTACCGTCTCACAACTTACCACCGGACCCTGTGACGGTAGGGTCAAGCAGAGCTCACGGCGGCCGTCAGTTGGCTGCTGACATGGATTAATCAGCTACCGCCGTGGTTCCTGGTGGTAGCCTATGCATACCTACCGCCAAGTTGTGTGGTGGTGGAAAAAGGGTCAAAACACGAAAAAAAAACGAACTGGGGTCATATCCGGTTAAACTATCTGAAAAGGGTCAAAACATGAAATTTAGAGCAACTCCAATGGGGCGACCCATTTCGTCCGCCGCCATCCGTTTGGGTCGGCGCGGACAGAAAAGTCGGCCCAACGCGCCGACCCAAACGGACGCGCGTCCGCTTTCGTCCGCCTCCCACCCATTCCCGGCCCATTTTTGAGCCAGATTTGCGTCGGCACGGACACAAGACAGACGCGCACGCGCTCGCCCTCTCTCCTCCCCGGGCCCGCTGGTCGGTGGCACATTGGCCTCTCCCCTTCCAACAGCACACCCTCGCCCGCCTGCTTCGTCGCCGACGCCGCCGGCCATTTTTTTCCGATAGAAAAAGGATACATAGATAGTTCTAGCATAAACAGATAAAAGAAAAGATCAACTACTCGTCGTTTTCCGGCTCCGACTCGGTAATGTCCTCCTCCGACGTCTGAATGTAGGCGTCAGCATACCGCTCGTCCTCGGAGTCCTAGGACGACGCTTCTCCTAGCTTCATGTTCAATTGAGCGGCCTGCTTCCGCGCACACTTGTCCTCCCGATAGGCGGCTCGCTCCGTCCTCCTCGCCTCCCTCTCCGTCCTCCTTTGCTTGTAGAACAGGCGCTCGTCGACGATGTCCTACGGGAAGCGTTCGCACCACACCGCCATGGCTTCCACGTCCATCTCGGCGAGGGCGAGGCGACGCTGCCGCCTCTGGTGGTCACGACGATCCTCGTCGGTGAAAAGCCGCGGGCGAGGCGCGAGATCCTGCGCTCGCTGGCTCGTCGACACGTCGGGAAAATTCATCTCCCGACGAGGCCGCAGGAGGCGCCACGCCGCCGCGTCGTACGCGCGGGCCGCCTCCTCTGCGGTGTCGAAGGTGCCGAGAATGAGGCGTTTCTCGCCAAACCAGATCTCGGAGGAGAAGGCGCCGGAGCGGCGCTCGCGGACTCCGCGAAAATCCGAAGCGCCCAGGCGGCGCATCGACATGGTGGCGCAGAGGCGGCGAGGCTAGTGAGAGGGGGCGAGACGAGTGGGCGGCGGACAAAGTGTGGAGGGAGCACCTTCTTAATAAAGAGCGCCGGCCGCGGCGCGCCAAAACCAGTGCGCGAACCTTTCCCGCGCGCTGGAGCGCCAAAACCAGCGCGCGCTAGGCCGATTTTCCCCCGCGCGCGCGAACCTTTCCCACGGGCTGGAGCGCCAAAACCAGGGCGACGACATGGCCGCTGGCATGATCTATGCGCGCGCGGTCATGAAATGGGTCGGCGCGTTGGGCACACTGCCGACCCAAATGCAAAACTGGGCGGATGCCGGGAGGGCGGCCGACCCAGACGGACAAAAAGCGGACAAAAGCGCCGTCCGTTTGGGTCGGCCTGTTGGAGTTGCTCTTAGCCCCTAGATGCAGAGGCCGGGGGTACATCCTCCTTTTCCTACAGTAATAGCAAGGAGTAGTAGGATGACTCGTTGGATCTTCCGTATTTTTACTCGCAACGCCCCTTGATGTTGTTAGAGCAACTCTAGCAGACCCCGCATCCTCCCGGCCCACAAAACGTGTTTGTAGTTCGCGGAAAAACGCCTTTGCGGGCCGGCGCGGACGGCCGCAGTTGCAGACCCCGCATAATGGACCCGTAAAAAAGGATATTACCGGATATGCTTTTTTACGGGTCGGCTTTGCGGCGCCTGATCTGGCGCAGCTCCTCCCGGCCTGCAAAACTTAAATTTGCACCTTAATTTGATCTAGCATATTGCATTTCTTTGCTTTTTCAACAACATTGGATACAAAAGACATCACCAAATCTTTGCTAGAATAGCAAGACCAAAGAAAACAAGAACCACAAGTATGCATTTTAAAAGATTTCCAACTTCCATAACTGCTCCCACAAGTTGGACTAATATCTTTTCCATGCATTCGTTGTTGATCTGTGGATTCTTGATTTTGCATTCTTCTTTCTTCATCTTTGGTTCGAAAGAAGTAAGCGTTGCTTCCCCTCTAGTTGCACATGCAGCCGCATCATTACCTTCGATTCTACTAAGGAGTGCACCAACATCTATTAAGTTTATTTCTATCAATAAATCAATGTATTGGCCTTCCCAAAACAAAATGAGCATCCATCGTCCTACACAAAAGAATGACCATGTTCGAAATGAGGATCCGCAATTGAACTAAAGAACGAGCTATCAAATGAGCTACCGCAAGTGCACGTACCCCGTCGTTTTCGCATTTGAAGAACACCCATCCGGGGTGCTTTGGCGTGCCCGAAGTTAGCCGCAGCACTGTCCGCGTGCAGTCGTCGCACTGTATGAGCGGCATCGGCAAGCCACAGAGACGCTGCGCGAGCGCCGAGCCCGGTGGACGGTCGGACGAATCCATGCACGCAAACCGTCGGCAGCGGCGGGCGGACGAACCCGAACCTGCATGCGTCGATGCGCCCTTGCCGGGGCTGCGGGAAAGGCTCCCCGACCACTCCATCGCTTGGCGCAGCAACAGGCGGCCGGAAAAAGCCAAATCCGGCGGCCCGCGATGAAGTGCCGCAGATCCGCAAATCCGGCGGCCCGCCGACGCAAGGGGGGAGGGAGGGGAGGTCTCGTGCGTGTGGCAGCCTTTCGGCGTGCTCCTGCCGGCGGCTTTCGCCGGAATCTTGGGCGGCGGCCCGGCGGCGGCGCGAGGGGGGGAGGAGAGGTGGTTGGTGGGGAAAGCACGGGCTGAAATGTCCCTCCCACCAACCGCTTCCGCTTATATGCAGGGCACCGCAGCCGCGAGGGGAAAACCCGCGTATTCCCGGGTTGGGGTCGGGATTTTGCCACGCCCCCCAAATTTTTTTACGGACCGGGACGGGATGCGGAGTCTGATCGCGCAGGTTTTTCCGCCCCGACCCGCATTTTGACGGTTATTTTACGGGTTGGGGCAGGATGCGTGGTCTGCTAAAGTTGCTCTTATCGCTCTGAGCGTGAGCGGGGGGAGAAAGAGAAAGTAGGCTGGGCATCGCGCTACAACTTGGTTTGCTTTGCTTTGCTAGCAATGGTGAGGTGAAGGGAGGAAACGGTGCGTCTGCCACGTGCTTTTACCCCTCCCTCCTCCTCTAGGTCCATGTCCCATCACATCAAAGAGACCGTCGTCGTCGTCGCGTACCGTGCGTGGGAAGCGATGATGTCCCGCGCGCCTACTGAGCCGTCTAATCGCATTATTTTTTTATTTTATTTTTTGAACAAAGAAAGGCGCACGAAGCGCCAAAAGCATTCATTCAGCTCATAGTAAAAGTACAGCAGAGTTACAGAGGCTGAGAAAGAGGAAAGAGGTGAAAACACAGCCTAAGAAGTAGAGCTGAAGAAGGAGAGGCAGGTTGGCAAACAAAGCCACCTGATGAACTACAGATAGCTTGGAGACTAAGAGAGCGGTACAGAGAGCATGAGAGAATACTAAAACTGAGAAGAAGAAAAAGCAATGCTTCTGTGACCAACTCCAGAGAGGACGTAGAGCTTCAAAGCTGAAAAGCTCAGATACTCCAAAACATGAAAGCCCAGAAAACAAGCTGAGAAAGAGGAGTGAGCAGCAGCCACAGACTTTGAGCACATCCTTGGGTATGTCAGGTCCTCATTCATGTTTAGTACCCGCTCAGGCCAGCTCAGCAACAGTGGATAGCATGAATCCTAATGCCTTGAATCTGAAAAGTAGAAAGAAGAGCAAGAACAGGGCAGTGAGAATTCCTGTGAGCTGCAGCAAAACAACTGATAGAAGGATGCTCAGAACGGTGCAAATCCTGCTGGGCCACATTGTGTGCCACTCCATTTATTTCCCTGGAAATATGAAAGACTTGGGGTTGCAGAGAAGATGCATTTTTAAAGAAGGTCGCCAAGGAATTGCGTATGCTCCATGGAGTCGCCAAGTCCTGCAAATTTCCAGTAGCCGCTGAACCTGTCAAGGTAAGACAATCAGACAGAAAAGTAGGATGGATAATTTGAAGTTTATTAGCCAACTGTGCTGCAAACGACAGTGCCTCCGCTTCAGCCTGCAGGGGAGTGTCAGTGAGGCGCCGAAGCCTGAATCTGAACAGTGATTTCAGACTGCTCCTGAGGCCAAACAATGTAGTATACTCCAATTCCAGTTGCATAAGAGATTTGTCCCAAGCCAGGAACTCTTCGGGTTCTGAATCTACTATGGCAGTGGCAGTGCCTTACCCAGGGGTCACGCTGCTTGCTCTGTGTTTGCGTTTGACTGCCATGCTTCGCCAGTCGGTTCGGGTCAGGCTCCCTGTGTCGCCGGTCATGATGTTATTCGCCCCGTGTGTGTTGTCATACAGTACGTTTCGCGAAGACGATCCGAGCACTCGGCGTGCGTGGGTCGGCCAACGCTATATCTTTTTCTGCCAGCAGCATATATATATATATAAAGAAGAGTAACTCGGCTAAGGGCATGTACATCAGTCTAGACACCTGCTGTCTAGAACAACGATCCACGTCAGCTCTAGACAGTACTTAAAACACCCTTTACAATGGACAGTCTCTTTTGCTGTCTGTAGCATCCTGAAACCACGAAATTATGTTGATCAACTAAAAATTACTAATCTTATCCACCTCCGGTCGGCACCATCATCACTTCCATTGCTCCTCCACGACCTGAAGACTTTTTTTTTTTTTGAGAAAGTACTCGTATTTGTACTGCCTACGTTCGTACACGACCTGAAGACTTGACGGCCGGCGTCGCCATCCTGACAGTCCAACGGGATACTCTGGGAGGAAGGTGTGCGTGCAGCCGCATCGCGTCGTCGCCGTCGACGGCGCTGAGCACGAGACTCTCCGTTCATGGATTCTCTGCGTGAAGCTAGCTGTACAATTGGACTGATCAATTATTTTAGTGGCGGCGTCCATGAAAGGCTCCAAGCAGCGTAGCATCTCCAGCCATTCAGGTGTCAGGTCTCGCCGGGCCAGGTATATGACGGAGAAAAGGAAACGATCGATCGGGATTGGGCTTGTCGAGCACGAAATACGGCGGTTCGGCAGGGTCGTGGGGCTCGTTACCGACGCTGCCGCTGCCGTGTACAACGGGAAAAGGCTGTCGATAACAAGCGATTTTTTGGGGTACCGACTGTCTGCCAAATTATAGACACCCTTCTCTCTCCTCATTCTCTTTCCTCCATCTAGATAAATTTCCTACGTGGAAGACCTTATAGACAGCTGAGTAGACATCGTTGTACATGCCCTAACAAGGCTTCGACAATAGCATTCCAAGCTTTAACAATAACTAACTCTTTAAAATCTTCTCTAAGAAGCCACCATTCTTTAACAATAGGCTCTTCTGCTTTATCTATACCAGAATCCCAAATGACTCTGGTTCACTACCCAACTTGGGTAAAGCACTACATGAAGCTAGAGGAAAAATGTTATTCAACAAAGTATTGCAAACACAACCTATCTATTGCAGACATAATCAAATCAATTTGATTGTCTGCCCAAGTGAATTCCTACTAGCAACTTAATCTCTAGCAAGCTCCAAATCTCAACGCAGGCATTAAACTTGTCACTCCACTTATGGTTGATAACTCCATTACTCTTATCAGACTGAAATCTAACTAAGTTGAAGTCTCCACCAATGAGAGATGGTAGCTTATTATCTGTAAATAATTCATGCAACTCGAAGATAAAATCTTCCTTCAATGTCTCATATGGAGAACCTAAACAGTAGTTACTCTAAATTTTACTTTGGAATTCTTAAGCCTTAAAGCATACAACTAATAGACAAACTAAAAATGACCCAAGAAAGGATATCAAACACATCATTATCCATAACCACCAAGAGGCCACCAACAGAGCCTTTGGCAAGGGGAAAATTTGAACTAAAATTCCTGCTGCCTACTAAACATTTTAAGAAAGAGTCAGAGAACCTCTCTTTCTTGGTCTCCCGAAAACCAACCACAGATGGGTGAATCTTTCTAATCTATAAAGATACTAAGCTCCCTTGATTTGAAGCATCGTGCATCGGGGGCAGTGGCGATTCCACTAGTGAGGCTTCAATAGGCTTAAGCCTACCCTCCAAAATCCTATTTAACCTAAACATACCACTTGACTAATATATTCGATGCCTTAAATGCAATAATTACAATGCGTTTGCTAATTAGACTTAGGAACTTTATACTTTAAGCCTGCCCACCAATGTCATGCTAAATTCGCCACTGATCGAGGGTACTAGGTCATTGTAGGCCCCTATGTAAGCGTGTGTGTTATTTAGTTGTATTTTTCGCATTTTTAATTCATGAGCGCTTATTAAAATTTGTAGAAATTAAAGAAATTAAAAACGTAAACATTTTAAAATTCAAATTATTCAGATTCATTAATATTTATTAAATTTGCGGATATATTTAAAGTTTGTAAATTTATTTTAAATTCGTGAATCTATTTCAAATTCATGAACATTTTCTTAAATTCATGGTTTTTAAAATTTGCAATATTTATGAAATTCCTCTTGAACATCTTTTAGTTCAACTAACTTTTTCAAACGAAAAGGATAGCCGGTTTTTCTGAGTTAGCAGTGGGGCGAGCAGAAAAACTAAATGAGCGAGGGGAGCAGGGAGCCAAGCTGAGTGAACGAGAGTTTTGTAGGCCGCCCTATGTTAGCGTTACAACAACAATTTCACCATTTTAGCCAGGAATATGAGCTCTCAATAGGCTCAAACAATCGCCACCGACTGACACCAAGCTCGAAACATGTAAAGACACCTCAACCATGCCAAATAACTCCACTTTTATCTCGAACAAATATTGTCTCTAACAGCAACCAAACACGATATGCGAAAGGAAAAAAACATCCCCAGAACATAACTGAAACATAAGCCAACACGGATAAAATCTAAACAGCACAACCGATTTCAATAATCTACTAGATATAAAAGTGTTAATCCAACAGGTGAAGAACGTCGCGACGAAGCGCACGTTAGCCTCTAAGGCCTTGTGCAATGCTAGGTGCTTAGAGAGGTGCTTAGAAAAATAAATCGGATTTTTCTGAAGCACCAGTGCCTATTTTTACATGAGAGACGCCTAATTAAGCGTCTACCCTGTACAAATAAGCACCAGTGCTTAAGGAAAGCATGGTTTATTTCTTCAAGCACCTTTCCTAAGCACCTTACATTGTACAAGGCCTAATGGTATCTATAATAAGAGTTTTCCTACATGGGCCATTAATGCCTCTAACATGAGTTAGATGTACTGGAGGTCCTAAAAGTTTCGTCAGAGTGTCACTTTAGTCCTAATTCTTCCAAAATGCATATTTAGGTCCTAATTCTTTAGTACATGGTTCACCCAAGGTCCTTTTTTCACGAGCGCTCGCTGACCTGCCCGCGTGGCGCGCTGACCCATGCCACGTCGACTGAGGGCCCAACCGCCAGGCAAGAAAAATACACTGGAGGTCCTAAAAGTTTCTGGGAGTGTCACTATAGTCCTACTTCTTTCAAAATGCACGTTTTGGTCCTAATTCTTAGTAAGTAGTTCAGCCAGGTCCTTTTTTGCACGATCGTTTGCTGACCTGCTTGCATGACACGTTGACCCATGCCACATCAACTAGAGGCCGCTGCGGTTGCTCTTTTTTTACAGAAAGCCCCTCGTAAACCCCCCTCCTGACATTCCCCTTCCTTCCCTACAGAATCTCTCTCTCTCTCTCTCTCTCTCTCATGCCCACACCGTCGCCATGGCTGGGGCAGCAAACTCCTCGGCAGGGAAGCGGGTGACGGAGAGGAGCATTGCAACATCGTCGGTGGCACTGCTTCCTCCACAAGCTCCTACCGCCTAACCTCAAATCAGGGAGAGTGGTTTCAGAAACTTAATGAAACAGTGCAAATCGAACTAAATCAATGCCTACATGTAGTGATTGTGGTAGAGTAGAGGAAATCACATAGCTACGGGACGATAGCGGCGAAAAAATTAGGTTTTTTTTTAATGTTCCCCATCTGCTAGTGACCCGAAGTTGACATAGCGTGTGTCAACGCGCAACCAAGCATGTCAGCTAACGATCGTGCATAAAAGGACCTTGGGTGAACCACTTACTATAGAATTAGGACCTAAACATGCATTTTGAAAGAAGTAGGACTAAAGTGACATTGCCCAGAAACTTTTAGGACCTCCAATGTATTTTTCTCACAAGGCGGTTGGGCCCTCTGTCGACGTGGCATGGGTCAACGTGCCACGCGGGCAGGTCAACGAGTGCTCGTGACAAAAAGGACCTCAGGTGAACCACTTACTAAAGTATTAGGACCTAAAGGTGCATTTTGGAAGAATTAGGACTAAAGTGACACCCCGATGAAACTTTCAAGACCTCTAGTGCATTTAACTCCTCTAACATTCCAAAAAGGCAATTCATTTGACAAGCGTTGTCTTGAGGTGCTTGTCCCTTTTATGCTTACGAACTAGATAGTACCAAGCTTCCGCAGTAGTAACCTCAGAATTAACACCTAAATAAAAAACGGAAATTATTATGTTTAACTAAAGGAGGAGAGGAAAATGTTCCAGCAGGAAAAAAAAATAGTCCTACGAGCCATCTCATCCAAATTACTATTATCTACACTACTAGCATGGAAAGGATCAGTAGGTAAAGTAGCAATAAACTGATTAACATCTACACCAATCTTGCTGGCAACTTACAGAAATGAAGGGTTGTTCAGCACAGCAAAGGAGGATTTTGTGTACCTGTCAACTCTTTGGAATCTCCAAGTGCCGCACCTGCGTGAGCTCCTGTGCTTTCTGCATAATAGACTTCCGAGCAAATTGAGTTCTACTCCCTCCGTTCCAAAATAGATGACCCAACTTTATACTAACTTTAGAACTGTGCCTGGCAGCCTGAACATGACCCCATTTCCTCTCAATGGGCCTAGCAACAACAGCTGTCATTAGGGAGAGGTGGGAATGCCTCGTCATAACCTCCATCTCCAAGAGGTGATGCAGTTTTGGTGAGAATTTCCCCATCTTCAAATGCTAGCCCTTCTTCATAGATGAATTGTCCATCTTCCCCTGCCGGCTATTGTAACCCTGCTCCTCATTAGGATGACCAGAGGTAGTGAGGCTTAGCAGTTCTTTCCTTGCATTTTGCAGAGATTCAGGAACCTGAGGTTTGAGCATGGAGTAGGTGTGTCTTCTTCAGCACATTCATTCGGTCTGAATAAAGTCCATGAACTGTCTGTTAGAGTTGCATGTCTGTGAGGTGTGAGATCCCCCTCCTTTTTAGATCCATCTCTGAGCTCCTCCCTGATCTATTGTCCTCGGACCTAGTGGTGTTCTCATCACTGAGATCTCCAACATCCATGGATTCTTGCCTGATAGTGCCAGGAGGATCCTCCACCCTAAGCAATTCAGTATGTCGGCAGGGGGTTCCAATTCTATCAATATCTTGTATAATTCACCATCAATCTCAAAGACACTGTCATTAGGTACTTTAGTGCAATCAATGCAAGATATCTTTATTCTAATAGTTTCATATTAGCTTTGGGAATTGCCCTGCTGGAGCGCCCCAAAAATAGAGACCATTTGGTCAAGAATGTCCCAATCACTCCTGAGCTTAACCCAAACTTGTTGGAGAACTCCAACAACATCTACATTATCTTTGGAGACCTCAACATTTACATAACATTTTCCTTAGTCAGCCTAAAACAAGGATACCCTGCCACCTGAGGAAGTCCACTCATCCAACTTGTTGATCTGCCAGGGCTAGTTAGTTTTGTAGGGCCAGTGGTGCAAAGTTTGCCGGGGAAAATCTCCGTCGCCGCCGGGGCTAGAGGGATGGTCACTCGGGGGACAGAATGGCGGTGGGCCGCGGTTGGGGGAGGCCGGCCGCGGGCAGCGGAAGTAGGCGGCTAGGCCAGCGGCGGGTGGGGGTCGAGGTTGAAGAAGAAAGTGGCAGGAGGCTGAAGAAAGAGCTCGACCGTCAGACGACTGAAGAAAATCGACTGGCCCCAAAAAAATTCAAGCGACTGACATATAGGCACGCTCATATTACATAAGTACGTACATCATTGGCTTCAATCTACTCGCATTATCCTGTTTAACCGTCGTTTCTTTTTGATACCGTAGGAGGTTTGTGGGCCGAGGTGCCGGAGTACTGCGCGAGTGCTGTCCGAACTCCCGCAAATCGTGCGTCGCGGCAGACCTTACGTGCTGAGCCTCACTAAATTAAAACCTTGAGTACTATACCTGGTAGATTCCGCGGCCTTGACGCAGCCCAAACCAAGTAACCAACTCTCTCTCAAAAAAAAAAAAAAAAACAAGTAACCAACAAGCTGTGTACCTGATAGTTCCATTCCGGGCTAACTCTTCTGCTCATCTACAGCAGAGCAGTAGCAATCTACCAGGCGGTGAATGCGTTTTTGGGTTGAAACGGCGATGCGTGGTGGCAGGTAACCTCCTCTTAGGAACGGCCTCCACAGCATGCGTATAGAAATTTCAACACAATCATGATGTATAGAGCGAGTCCTAATCAAACAAACTACGCATAATAATGGAACCCAACAAAACACGCCATCAAAAGGAACACATGTTGACACACACGGCAGGGAAGAACATCAGAGTTCCAAATCTCACATGACCATAAGTTTTTTCTTCTTGCTGTTCTAAAGGTCTCATTCATGTTTGCTTACCCAGATCACACTTAGATAATGTAGCTAACAGTAGAGGCTGCAGTGAAGAGCTTCCTGCGAGCAGATTGATACTCCCAAAAAAGTAACCGGTCGGTAGTCGTCACCCCCGTCCCTGGACCTGGATCCTACGGATGGCACACTATCAGCAAAATTACAGTGGATTATATATAGGGCAAAGGCAAATTCATGATGGGAGCATGTTGATAAATAAACTGCCAAGTTATTAAAACTGCACAAGATGAAGAGCATGTGTATATATAATCCAAGATGTGCTCAAACAACCCTTGCAAAATGAAGGCAGCAATGACGATTGTACCACTCACAAGATCACGTAATTACCCATTGACAATGTGCTCAGCCAGCTGTGCGGTCTAGATATGTAAGTTAGTGACCCAGCCTTAGGCTAAAATGTGTGGCTAATAACCCGAGTTGCACAAATGAACAGCCTAAAGGCTTTGTTGAACAAATAAGCACCAAGGTGAAAACAATAACAACAACCATATGTTGATGGTATGTAAGTTAGTGACCCAGCCTTAGACAAAAATGTGTGGCTTATAACCCGAGTTACACAAATGAATAGCCTAAAGGCTTTGTTGAACAAATAAGCACCAAGGTAACAACCACCATATGTTGATGGCAAGTAATCTGTGACACTAGGTCTGCTGGTACGAAAATTTATGATGCTGGATAATATAAGCAAGTGGTTTTACGACGCTAGATGATATATGCAAGTGAGTTTCATGTGGAACAAGTTCAAGCCATCTGGTTATCAGAAAATGGAGCAGGCTAACACCACTGCTCAATCAAGTTTTAGAAAAGACCACCATTTCTAGTGAATCAAGTTATAGCAAGTAATATCTTGGAGCGGTGCAATATAAGAAGCTATTCAATAGAACTACAAAGGCAATTCACAAGTTTATGAAACGTAAATCCATTAGATTTGCCGCTATTGAAAATTTACAACCTGCCAATTTGCTCTTCTTGAAATAACTTCAAATGGTAATATGCTGAATATTACATTTACCCACATTTCTCACGGAAATTTTGTAGATTGGGACAAACTGCGCTGGTGAAAAGACCATTGCAGATAATCAAGTACACTCACAAAAAGAACTAGCTATTTTAAATATTACTCAATCACTATGGATAATTTCAGGCAAACTGCATATAACGTTACACAATTATGCTAAACTGCTGTGCTGTATGGAGAAGTGCACAAACATTTGATAAACAACAATTTTATGACCAGAAAGTTATGTGATTTAGCTATTTTATGACCAGAAAGTTAGGTGATTTAGCTTTTCAACACAAACATTTGACAAACAACAATTGCACAAGACATCATTCGCTTTTAAGAAGGCAGGTAGAGAGGTGTGTGGGATTACCAGAGTCATGCGGAGGGGCTGTCCGGAGCCGATGTGTAGGCGAACACCGGATGACCATACGTGGTGCCATCTTGAATCGCCAAAGACTCTAGCTTGCCTGTGTTGATGTCGAACGAGAAGTTGCCGAAGCCAAGGGTGTTGATGAAAACCTTTCCTGTTCGTCCCGCATCAAGATCACCCAACCACATCCTGCAGTGGCGCGCCAGGCGATCCTTAGGAAGGGACGGCACCGTGTCGAGCACCTCTGCCATGGGTATGCGTTTGTGCAGCACCCAGCCGTTGTCTCCGCTGGTTTCCTCACGGACACACAGCTGAAGGCCGTGCCTCATCTCGAGCGACGCGACGCACAGCCGTCCGTCCTCCGGCATCTCCCCGATGCGGTACTTGTGGTCGCCGTCGTCGCCTCCCCACATCATGGCTGGCGCATGGAGGAAGCGGAACTCCATGGTTGCGGCGTCCAGCGCGAGCGCGGCAGGGCTGTGGAGGACATGCCAGTAGATGCCACCCGCCGCGTGCACGCACACCCGCTCGAACTTGTTGGGGTCGAACTCGACGGTGGCCCCGCGCGAGGTCGCCAGCGCGGCCCAGCGGCACTGGCCGTCGCGGTAGGACGCGATCCACGCGCGCGGGCGGTCGTCCTCGAGCGTGACGCAGAGGATCTCGAAGCGGAGGCCGCCCGAGGGGTCGGTGGCGGCGCGGGAGAGGAGCGCGGCGCCGACGACGAGGGAGGAAACGGGCGGCGGGGGCAGCGGCGCGTAGCGGCGCGAGACGGGGTCGCACACGATGAAGCCCCGGGTGTCGAAGTGAGGCTTGCGGCGTAGGAGCAGGAGGCCGAGGTGCGAGTCGTAGAGCGCGTAGTCGAGGATGTCGGGGAGGAAGTCGAGGGAGAGGCGCGGGGAGGAGGCGTCGAGGGGCTGGAAGGCCGGGGCGGCGAGCGGCGGCAGTTGGAAAGCCTGAAGGTCCTGCGGGCACATGGGGTGGTGGAAGTGGCCGAGGAGGGCAGGAGAGGCCCGCGGGTGGCCGGAGGAGGCGGAGAGGTGGGAGAGGAGGCGGCGTGCGCTGCGGCAGGCGAGCGCGGCGCGGCGGACGGTGGCCATCGCTCGACGCCGGCGAGGTGAGGTCCTGCCGGATTGGGGTTTTGGGGGAGCGTGGCGGAGGAAGTTGGTTGCTTTTGGGTTTTCGCTCCCAAAAGGCAAATCAGAGAAAGAATGGGAGGGGAGGGGATCACGAGACCAGAGCAGGGCAGGGCACCTTTTCTTTTTCATTTTTTTTTTTTTTAGATTACAAGCTTCGGCGTGAATAGTACGCGGAGCCATCCCCCACAGGCAGGCAGGCAGGGTCCCATCTTTTACCTCCTCTGTTAATAAATTTTGAATTTGCCTACAGAAAAGCAAATTTTAAGTATGTTGTCAGCTGCTACTCATCAATCAAGAGATTAAAACAGGGAGCAGATTATGGAAACACATTCCATTCCAGTGTTACTACTCACAAGGTAAGGCCAAGAGAATGTCTAATACGCGGAGTAGTAGTACTACTTTCGTCTTTGTTGGGATAAGAAATGGACATTCCACGAGTATCTTTATTACTTCTTTACCAATCCACCAAAATTGATACTCCCTCCGTTCCATTTCCATAATGTAGTGTCTATAGATTTTTATATTTGAGTAAAATGCACCCGGGTCCTTAACTTGTGCGCTTTGGTCACCATACATCCGAATACGATTAATACGGTCACCCTTGTAGTGAAGGAAGGTCCCCTGCTCTCGCGACTCCGAGACCCTCCCCACCCCCATCTTGACCATCGCCTCAGGCCATTCTCCGGAGAGCCCCACGGCAGATAGTCTTCTGCCTGGTCTGTCCCCTTCCCTTCCCTTAGATCGGGTACGCTGCTTGGTTTGGTGATTGAACAAGAGATTCTGTCACCCTGAGGCCCAGTTTCCTCTGCAGCCTCAATCCTCAAATCCACTGACAGATTCGAACTGTGGCTGTGCGGCCTCGGATCTAGAGATCGCTGGTCTGATGGAGGAGGGAACGCGCCTGGAGAGGGAGGCAGAGCAAGTTGCGCACGCGGCGAGGGAAGCGAGGAGTAGCTTGGCTCTATGCGCAATGTCTCGGACAAACTCAGAGGAGCGGGAGAGGATTTTCTGAAGGAAATATGCCCTAGAGGCAATAATAAAATTGTTATTTATATTTTCTTATATCATGATTGATAAATGTTTATTATTCATGCTAGAATTGTATTAACCGAAAACATAGTACATGTGTGAATACATAGACAAAACAGAATGTCCCTAGTATGCCTCTACTTGACTAGCTCGTTAATCAAAGATGGTTAAGTTTCCTAGCCATAGACATGTGTTGCCATTTGATGAACGGGATCACATTATTAGAGAATGATGTGATGGACAAGACCCATCCGTTAGCTTAGCACTATGATCGTTTAGTTTATTGCTATTGCTTTCTTCATGACTTATACATGTTCCTATGACTATGAGATTATGCAACTCCCGAATACCGGAGGAACACTTAGTGTGCTATCAAACGTCACAACGTAACTGGGTGATTATAAAGATGCTCTACAGGTGTCTCCGATGGTGTTTGTTGAGTTGGCATAGATCGAGATTAGGATTTGTCACTCCGATTGTCAGAGAGATATCTCTGGGCCCTCTCAGTAATGCACATCACTATAAGCCTTGCAAGCAATGTGACTAATGAGTTAGTTACGGGATGATGCATTACGGAACGAGTAAAGAGACTTGCCGGTAACGAGATTGAATTAGGTATGGTGATACCGACGATCGAATCTCGGGCAAGTAACATACCGATGACAAAGGGAACAACGTATGTTGTTGTGCGGTTTGACCGATAAAGATCTTCGTAGAATATGTAGGAGCCAATATGAGCATCCAGGTTCCGCTATTATTTATTGACCGGAGATGTGTCTCGGTCATGTCTACATAGTTCTCGAACCCGTAGGGTCCGCACGCTTAACGTTCGGAGTCCCGGATGAGATCACGGACGTGACGAGGAGTCTCAAAATGGTCGGGACATAAAGATTGATATATTGGACCATGTTATTCGTACACCGGAAGTGTTCGGGTTGGTTTCGGATAAAACTGGAGTGCCAGAGGGGTTACCGGAACCCCCCGGGGAAGTAATGGGCCTTAGTGGGCCTTAGGGGAGAGAGAGGGCAGCAGCCAGGAGGTGGCGCCCCCCCCCCCCAAGGGGAGTCCGAATAGGACTAGGGGAAGGGGGCGCGGCCCCTCTTTCCCTCTCCCTCTCCTTCCTTCTTCTCCTACTTGGACTAGGAAAGGGGGAAACCTACTCCTACTAGGAGCAGGAATCTCCCCCTTGGGCGTGCCGGCCGGCCCTCCTCCTCCTCCCCTCCTTTATATACGGGGGAGGGGGGCACCCCATAGACACACAAGTTGATCTTTAGCCATGTGCGGTGCCCCCCTCCACAGTTTTCCACCTCGATCATATTGTCGTAGTGCTTAGGCGAAGCCCTGCGTCGGTAACTTCATCATCACCGTCACCACGCCATCGTGCTGACGAAACTCTCCCTCGGCCTCAGCTGGATCAAGAGTTCGAGGGACGTCACCGAGCTGAACGTGTGCAGATCGCGGAGGTGCCGTGCGTTCGGTACTTGGATCGGTTGGATCGCGCAGACGTTCGACTACATCAACCGCGTTACTAAACGCTTCTGCTTTCGGTCTACGAGGGTACGTGGACACACTCTCCCCGCTCGTTGTTATGCTTCTCCTAGATAGATCTTGCGTGATCGTAGGATTTTTTTTTTGAAATACTACGTTCCCCAACATTTTGGCTTGGGGACCCTCTCCGCAGATGTGATCCTAGCATGGGCAGCAGAGGAAGCAGTGTCGTGCTCTCGTGCACAGGACCGACGATGGAGGATTTTCAGGATCAATTGATTGGTAAGATTCTCAGTTCTGCTGGTGATTCATGTGTTGTTATGCGTGTTGGTAGCACTGATATGGAAATGCCGCCTGGGTCGCCATTCTCATCTCCGAGATTGTCCTTGACCAAAGGAGATGTCCGCCGCAGAAGAACTACCTCTCTGCCGCCGATAGAGGCGGGATCGCCAGTGAGAAGAGTCAACAGCATCAGGAAGCCCTCTGCCAAGAGGACCCTACCTGTCGCGGACCTGATTGTTGGGCGTTATGATAGACTGACACTTGGCATAGCTGGTGTCGTTGATTGCTTGTTGAGCACTCCTCTGGACACAGTTTCCCCATTTCCACCTCCTGCTCGTTCCTAGGGGCTCAGATTGCTACTAAAGAGAGGGCAGAACTAGGGTTCGTAGCCTCAAACCTCACCTTCCAAACTTGGTCTCGATCAGCAAAGATTTATTCATATCTGAGGATTTTTCTACTGTTGATTGTCATTCGATTAGTGCTTCTAATCGTCTGCCCCAATCGAAGCACTTCAGTTTCTCTAGGGATTTCTGGTCTAGAAAGACTGGTAAGATTCCCTCTGTTGTTGTAACTTGTGGTATGGTTGGAAGTGGTCGCGATCAAGGCTCTAGGGGGCGCTATGGTGCTGGTCGCAACGCTGGCAGACCTCCAGCCCCAGTTGCAAATCCTACGGTGTTGGCAGTAACTCCCCCCCCCCACCCACCCACCCTCTCCCTCTCCCTACAACCCATCCACCACCCATGTCCATATATGCCAAATCTCCTATCTTTCCTATGGCTACAGCTCCGCCGATATCCCTTCAGGGTGCCCAAGTGTTTGCTGGATTCCCAGGAGGATGCAATAAGCAATTCCAGCAGCTTGGCCCCTGGCCTCAACAACCCCTATTTCCTTACTAGTACCTGCCTTCACCATAGAATTTGCTTATGCCATTTCAACAGCAACAACCTGCTTTCAGTGGTGGGATCCTTTCTAGCAGTGGTACTCAATCTGGGTAGCTTGGAACCAGCAAAAGCAAAAGAATGTGAAGAACCAGCAGGCCCCAGTCACTAACGCTGCTCAGATTCAACCAAATATTCCTACTAATGAAGAGAGCTGATGACCCACAAGTATAGGTGTCTTTTTCTCCAACTTTAGTTGAATCGAGTGTGACTACGCCCGGTCCTTGTTGAAGGTTAAAACAACACACTTGACGAAAAATCGTTGTGGTTTTGATGCGTAGGTAAGAACGGTTCTTGCTAGAAGCCCATAGCAGCCACGTAAAACTTGCAACAACAAAGTAGAGGACGTCTAACTTGTTCTTGCAGGGCTTGTTGTGATGTGATATGGTCAAGAGGTGATGATATATAAATTGTTGTATGAGATGATCATGTTTTGTAACAGTTATCGGCAACTGGCAGGAGCCATATGGTTGTTGTTTTATTGTATGAAATGGAATCGCCATGTAATTGCTTTACTTTATCACTAAGCGGTAGCGATAGTCGTAGTAGCAATAGTTGGCGAGACGACAAGGATGCTTCTATGGAGATCAAGGTGTCAAGCCGGTGACGATGGTGATCACGACGGTGCCTTGGAGATGGAGATCAAAGGCACAAGATGATGATGGCCATATCATATCACTTATATTGATTGCATGTGATGTTTATCCTTTATGTGTCTTATTTTGCTTAGTACGGCGGTAGCATTATAAGATGATCTCTCACTAAATTTCAAGGTACAAGTGTTCTCCCTGAGTATGCACCGTTGCGACAGTTCGTCGTGCCGAGACACCACGTGATGATCGGGTGTGATAAGCTCTACGTTCACATACAACGGGTGCAAGCCAGTTTTGCACACGCAGAATACTCGGGTTAAACTTGACGAGCCTAGCATATGCAGATATGGCCTCGAAACACTGAGACCGAAAGGTCGAGCGTGAATCATATAGTAGATATGATCAACATAGTGATGTTCACTATTGAAAACTACTCCATCTCACGTGATGATCGGACATGATTTAGTTGATATGGATCACGTGATCACTTAGATGATTAGAGGGATGTCTATCTAAGTGGGAGTTCTTAAGTAATATGATTAATTGAACTTTAATTTATCATGAACTTAGTACCTGATAGTATTTTGCATGTCTATGTTGTTGTAGATAAATGGCCCGTACTACTGTTCCGTTGAATTTTAATGCGTTCCTAGAGAAAGCTAAGTTGAAAGATGATGGTAGCAACTACATGGACTGGTGAAAGGATCGATATAGTTGACTAGAGGGGGGGTGAATAGGCAACTAACAATTTTTTGCTTTACTTTACCAAATTAAGCTTTGCAACAAAGTAGGTTGTCTAGAAATGCAACTAGGTGAGCAACCTATATGATGCAACAACAACAAGTATACAAGTCAAGCAAGGAATACAACACACTAAGAAGCTTGCACAAGTAAAGGTAAGAGATAACCAAAAGTGGAGCCGGTGAAGACGAGGATGTGTTACCGAAGTTCCTTCCCTTTGAGAGGAAGTACGTCTCCGTTGGAGCGGTGTGGAGGCACAATGCTCCCCAAGAAGCCACTAGGGCCACCGTATTCTCCTCACGCCCTCACACAATGCGAGATGCCGTGATTCCACTATTGGTGCCCTTGAAGGCGGCGACCGAACCTTTACAAACAAGGTTGGGGCTCTCTCCACAACCGAATTAGAGGCTCCCAACGAAACCACGGAGCTTCACCACAATGGAATATGGCTCCGAGGTGACCTCAACCGTCTAGGGTGCTCAAACACCCAAGAGTAAAAAGATCTGCAAGGGATTAGTGGGGGGAATCAAATTTCTCTTGGTGGAAGTGTAGATCGGGGCCTTCTCAATCAATCCCTAGAAAATCAACAAGTTTGATTGGCTAGGGAGAGAGAGATCGGGCAAAAATGGAGCTTGGATCAACAATGGAGCTTGGGGGAGTAGAGGTGAGTCAATTGGAGAAGAAGACTCCCCTTTTTATACTAAGAAGACAAATCCAACCGTTATCCCTTAAACCAGCCCGCGACACGCGGTAGTACCGCACCAGATGCGGTACTACCGCAAGGCATTGTGGTACTACCGCCAGTCAGTGCGGTACTACCGCACCCACGACAGAGGCCAACCGAAGCCCTGTTGCGTTGACGTAGCGAGCGGTAGAACCGCTGGAGCGGTACTACCGCGCGCCCTTGCGGTACTACCGCAAGGCAGGGTTCGACTAGGCTCGGAAGGCACGGACGAATAAAATTACATCCGTGGCTACTTCCGCTGATTTTTGATCTGTGCAAAAATCCGACACGGTACTACCGCATCCAGGGAGCGGTACTACCGCATGGGGCGCGGATGTAAAAAATTACATCCGCCCCTACTTCCGCGTGAGTAGATGTGCTGGGCCAGACGTCACGGTACTACCGCGCCCGAGGAGCGGTACTACCGCAAGACCTTGCGGTACTACCGCGATCCTGTCCGGTACTACCGTGAGGTACTACTGCTCCGTGGGGCAGTACTACCGCATGCCACAGCACAATACCACTTGGAGTCCTTCATTTTGCAAAGACACAGATAACCAGTCGGTGCTCCAAAGGAACAATGGAAGGGTGGTGCAAAGGAATAGATGTGTACGTGTTGATTCCACCCTAACCTTTCCGAAGCGGACCCCTTCTTAATAGTACGGCTTCCCTACGACTCAAATCCACCGAGAAGAAATGAAGAGAAACGCCGTCTTTACTAAGCTCCGAGGGGCACCGAATCGTCTTGTGCCTAGACATCAGATATCTGAAATACTCAAAGCACACGATTAGTCCGCAAAAGCATTGTCATCAATCACCAAAACCACATAGGGAAGAATATGCCCTTACAATCTCCCCCTTTTTGGTGGATTGATGACAATACAGGATTTGCACATAAGGATATAAAATGAACATAAGCAAACTCAACATCTATAAAATATAGACAGGCTCCCCCTAGATGTGTGCACTCTATAGATATGCTTTGGACTGCACGGCACACATACTAGGATCAACACTCCCCCTATATTTTATAGACATGGCAATCCTTACAACAATATAAATAAGACTAAGCATGGAGGCAAGGCAATGCATATGAGCAAAAAGTAAAGGGCACATGATAGCAAAGGCTCACGGACTACTAAGCATCAAAGACAAAAAGAAGCTTGAGTGCATATGTCTTACACCATATGAAAGTCTCCGGGACACACAAACACAAGCGCAAATCAACAAACCAAAGCAACACAAACGGAAGACCAACGAAACGAAGGCACAGAGACACGAACATGAAAGCAAATCCTACACTCTCTCCCCCTTTGGCATCGAGACACCAAAAAGGCAGAGAGGACACCTACGACACATGTGGTAGCATCCTCTGCAGAGATCACTCAACATGCTCCTCATCAGACTCGGCAGCGGGAATGGGCTCCTCCTCTGACTCGGTCCACTGATAGCCTTGCTTCGCTATCCAGTCAGCCTCAGGAGTGATGTTCGTCTCTGAACCGCTCAACACGTTCTCGCCGAATGTCCTCAAGATCCTCTTGTCGCGCTAGCGAGCCTCCTTCTGAGCAACATGTGTCTTGTACTGCCCCTTGGCCTGCATGCAGAACAGAGCCTTCATCTTTGCCTTCAGCCTCTTAGCCCAAGAGGGCTTAGTAGATGGAGGAGCATACCCCGCAGAACTGTCCTCAGCCTCCTCCTCAAACTCATCCTCATCAACATCCATCCGTGCAGCCTCGGCCTCAGCCCTGGTTGTGGTATTGGCCCACTTGTTCTTCTGGCGCAGCTTGATAGGCTCATGGCGAACCCAGTTGGGAGCAGAGAAGACTTCAGTCGGAAAGAGCTTCTCCCACGTCTTCGAGATCAAGAGGTGCAGATATGGGCCATAGATGGGCACCTTGCGATTGTAGACCGCAAAGCGAAGCTCAATCCACATGATATGAGAGATGTCCAGTGGTTGGGTAATTTGACGGCGCGCCTCCTCACAAAGAAGCATCATATCCACGAGATAAGCATGCACCTTATCCTTGTCGCCAATGCGCGGAAAAAGCGTGTTGCGGAAGATCCAATGCATGACGTCCAGGAAGGGATTGAGCACCCATGACTGCGAGCCATTTGCCAACTTCTTCTCCACAAGGAACGGTTGAAGCTTGTTCTTGTTGGCGGACTCAGGATTGGCGTGTGGACGGACACCAACGGGCACATCGAGCCCCTCATCACGGACATGCAGCATCTCCATGAATTCCTTCCAAGTGGCAGACATCCTCCTCCCATTAGTCATCCAAGTCATAGTCCGCTCCCCATCCGTGTGGAAGTGGACGGAAGCAAAGAACTGTGCCAAGAGCTCCTGGTCAAAGTCCATGTGGAAAGTGATGAAGTCTTCAATGCCAAACTGCTCCACCAAGTCCAAGGCCTCACCAAAGTATGCCCGGTCCTTCCTCAGATGAGTCATATCAATCCACTGCATAGGAACATATATGTTGTGCTTTGACTTGATGACATCGATGTAAATGAGATTCTGCTGCTTGGTCCAGAACAACTCATTCCCTTTGAAAGTCTCACGAGGGTTCACATAGGGATTGATCCTCCTTCGAATAATGAACTCAGATAGAGGCATCTCATCCATGCCAAGACTTGGCTCCTGGAACCTGTTAGCGGGCTTCTTGACAGTGCGTTGTTGGGCATTGGAGCCCTCCGGTGCTTCTTGATTGCGAAGCCGCTTAGAGCTCGTGTTGCGGCTAGGATTCGAGCGACGGACATTGGAGCCACCACCTGTGACACACAACACAAAACACACGAGAAGACGAGAAGGATCAATGCAAAGACCAAAGCCAACACAGACGAAACACGTAGAAATAAGATTGGGTAGTCGCACCAAGGTAGTTTAGATGGCATCGGCAGTACCTCACCACTAAGCGGGAATAAATGTTTACATCCGCTCTAGCCGTGGTAGTACTGCGCCGGGATGGCATGGTAGTACCGCGCATAGAGCGGAAGTAAAATTTTACTTCCGCGCTACGAGCGGTAGTACCGCTCCAGAGGAACGGTAGTACCGCACGAGCCAGAGCAGTAGTACCGCACGGAATGCGCGGTAGTACCGCACGGATACAAAGAAGCACAGAACGGATCAAGGCTTTCTTAAGTATTTCAAATGCTTCTACACAATCATCATCAAAAACAAAAGGAATATCTTTTTGTAAGAGATTAGTGAGAGGCCTAGAAATTTTAGAGAAGTCTTTAATAAACCTCCTATAGAAACCCGCATGACCAAGGAAACTTCTTATACCTTTAATATCTTTAGGACACGACATCTTTTCAATAGCATCTACTTTAGCTTTATCAACTTCAATACCTCTTTCAGAAATTTTATGCCCCAAGACAATACCTTCATTAACCATAAAGTGGCACTTCTCCCAATTCAAGACAAGATTAGTTTCTTCACATCTCTGCAAAACTCGATCAAGGTTGCTTAAGCAATCATCAAAAGAAGTTCCGTAAATGGAGAAATCATCCATGAAAACCTCAGCAATCTTTTCACAAAAGTCAGAGAATATAGCAGTCATACATCTTTGAAAGGTAGCAGGTGCATTGCATAAACCAAAAGTCATACGTCTATAAGCAAAGGTACCGAAAGGGCAAGTAAAAATGGTTTTCTCTTGATCTTCTTTTGACACGGGTATTTGAGAGAAACCAGAATAAACATCTAGAAAGCAAAAATGAGTATGTTTGGATAATCTTTCTAGCATTTGGTCGATAAAAGGTAGAGGGTAATGATATTTTCTAGTAGCTTTATTTAATTTCCAAAAATCAATTACCATTCTATAACATGTAACAATTCTTTGTGGAATCAATTCATTCTTATCATTTGGAACAACAGTAATACCTCCCTTCTTAGGGATACAATGAACATGACTTACCCATTGACTATCAGCAATAGGATAAATTATACCTGCCTCCAGAAGCTTTAGTATTTCATTCCTTACCACTTCTTTCATCTCAGGATTTAACCGTCGTTGATGATCAACAACTGGTTTAGCATCTTTCTCTAATTTAATTTTGTGCTGACATAAAGTGGGACTAATGCCCTTAAGATCATCAAGAGTATACCCAATAGCGGCACAGTGCTTCTTCAGAGTTTTCAATAATTTCTTTTCTTCATGCTCTGAAAGGTTAGCACTAATAATAATAGGATATATCTTCTTTTCATCAAGATAGGCATATTTCAGAGTATCAGGTAATTGTTTAAGCTCAAACACGGGATCACCCTTAGGTGGGGGAGGATCCCCAAGGATTTCAACAGGCAAATTGTGTTTCAAAATAGGTCCTTGATTAAAGAATATTTCATATATCTCTCTTCTTTCATTCATAGACAGATCATTTTCATGGTCTAGTAAATATTGTTCTAAGGGACCATTAGGAGGCACGGCAATAGAAGCAAGACCAATAATTTCATCTTTATTAGGCAATTCTTTATCATGGGGTTGTCTACGAAATTTAGAGAAATTAAAATCATGAGACATATCTCCTAAACCAATAGTAACAATATCTTTCTCGCTGTCTATCTTAGCATTAACAGTATTCAAGAAGGGTCTACCAAATATAATGGGACAAAAATTATCTTGTGGGGAACCAAGAACAAGAAAATAAGTAGGATATTTTATCTTCCCACACAAGACTTCAACATCTCTAACAAACCCAATTGGTGATATAGTATCTCTATTAGCAAGCTTAATAGTAATTAACATCAATATCTTCTATCTCAGCAGGTGTAATATCATCCATAATTTCTTTATATAAGATATAAGGAATTGCACTCACACTAGCACCCACATCACATAAGCCATGATAACAATGATCTCCTATTTTGACAGAAACAACAGGCATGCCAACAACAGGTCTATGCTTGTCTTTAGTATCGGGTTTAGCAATTCTAGCAGCTTCATCACAGAAATAAATAACATGCCCATCAATATTATCTACCAAGATATCTTTAACCATAGCAATACTAGGTTCAACCTTAATTTGTTCAGGGGGTGTAGGTGTTCTAGTATAACTCTTACGAACCACAATTGAAGCTTTAGCATGATCCTTTATTCTAATAGGGAATGGCGGCTTCTCAATATAAGCAGTAGGAATAATAGAATCAACATTATAAATAATAGTTTCTTCTTCAACTTTAACAGGTTCAACTACTTTAACTTCAATGGGAGGATGATATTTAAACCACTTATCCTTAGGGAGATCAACATGAGTAGCAAATGATTCACAGAAAGAAGCTACTATCTCAGAGTCAAGTCCATATTTAGTGCTAAAATCACGAAAAGCATAGGTATCCATAGAAGATTTAACACAATCAAACTTAAGGTTTATACCTGACTCCTTACCTTCATCGAGATCCCAATCTTCAGAGTTGTGTTTAATTCTTTCCAATAAATCCCATTTGAATCCAATATCCTTCTTCATATAGGAACCCGTACAAGAAGTATCGAGCATGGATCGATCACTGTGAGAAAGCCAAGCATAAAAATTTTGAATAATAATTTCTCTTGAAAGCTCATGATTGGGGCATGAATATAACATTGACTTAATCCTCCCCCAAGCTTGAGCAATACTTTCTCCTTCACAAGGCCAAAAATTATATATATAATTCCGATCACGATGAACCAGATGCATAGGATAAAACTTCTGATGAAATTCCAATTTCAATCGGTTGTAGTTCCATGATCCAATATCATCCAATAGCCTATACCATGTCAATGCCTTTCCCTTCAAAGATAAAGGGAAGATCTTCTTCTTGACAACATCCTCGGGCATAACTACAAGCTTAAATAATCCACAAACTTTATCCACATAGATTAGGTGCATATCGGGATGTAATGTTCCATCTCCTGCATAAGGATTAGCTAGCAGTTTCTCTATCATACCCGAAGGAATTTCATAATAAATATTTTCAGTAGGTGCAGTAGGTTGTGGAGCAACTAATTGTGGTTCCGGTCGAGGTGAAGATACCCCGAACAAACCCCTCAAAGGATTATTTTCCATAGTAACAAGTGAAAGTAAATTTCAGCACACTATATAAATGTTTCCTTACCAAATTTCACTTACCAAAGGCGCTTCACTCCCCGGCAACGGCGCCAGAAAAGAGTCTTGATGACCCACAAGTATAGGGGATCTATCGTAGTCCTTTCATTAAGTAAGAGTGTCGAACCCAACGAGGAGCAGAAGGAAATGACAAGTGGTTTTCAGCAAGGTATTCTCTGCAAGCACTGAAATTATCGAAAACAGATAGTTTTGTGATAAGATAATTCGTAACGGGTAACAAGTAATAAAAGTAAACAAGGTGCAGCAAGGTGGCCCAATCCTTTTTGTAGCAAAGGACAAGCCTGGACGAACTCTTATATAAAGCAAAGCGCTCCCGAGGACACATGGGAATTTCTATCAAGTTAGTTTTCATCATGCTCATATGATTTGAGTTCGTTACTTTGATAATTTGATATGTGGGTGGACCGGTGCTTGGGTGCTGCCCTTCCTTGGACAAGCCTCCCACTTATGATTAACCCCTCTCTCAAGCATCCGCAACTACGAAAGAAGTATTAAGGTAAACCTAACCATAGCATGAAACATATGGATCCAAATCAGCCCCTTACGAAGCAACGCATAAACTAGGGTTTAAACTTCTGTCACTCTAGCAACCCATCATCTACTTATTACTTCCCAATGCATTTCCCTAGGCCCAAATAATGGTGAAGTGCCATGTAGTCGACGTTCACATAACACCACTAGAGGAAAGACAACATACATCTCATCAAAATATCGAACGAATACCAAATTCACATGGTTACTTATAACAAGACTTCTCCCATGTCCTCAGGAACAAACGTAAGTACTCACAAAGCATATTCATAATCATAATCAGAGGAGTATTAATTATCATTAAGGATCTGAACATATGATCTTCCACCAAGTAAACCAACTAGCATCAACTACAAGGAGTAATCAACACTACTAGCAACCCACAGGTACCAATCTGAGGTTTTGAGACCAAGATCGAATACAAGAGATGAACTAGGGTTTGAGAGGAGATGGTGCTGGTGAAGATGTTGATGGAGATTGACCCCCTCTCGATGAGAGGATCGATGGTGATGACGATGGCGATGATTTCCCCCTCCCGGAGGGATGTTTCCCTGGCAGAACAGCTCCGCCGAAGCCCTAGATTGGTTCTGCCCAGGTTCCGCCTCGAGACGATGGCACTTTGTCCCAAAAGCTTCCTTCTTATTTTTTTCAGGGTAAAAGACACCATATAGCAGAAGATGGGCACCGAAGGCCTGCCAGGGGGCCCACAAGGTCGGGGGGCGCGCCTAGGGGGTAGGGCGCACCCGCCACCCTTGTGACTGGCTAGTGGCCCCCCTCTGGTACTTTCTTCGCCCAATATTTTTTATATATTCCAAAAACATGCTCCGTGAAGTTTCAGGACTTTTGGAGTTGTGCATAATAGGTCTCTAATATTTGCTCCTTTTCCAGCCCAGAATTTCAGCTGCCGGCATTCTCCCTCTTCATGTAAACCTTATAGAATAAGAGAGAAAAGGCATAAGTATTGTGATATAATGTGTAATAACAACCCATAATGCAATAAATATCAATATAAAAGCATGATGCAAAATGGACGTATCAAGAGCGTTCCATTTCAAGTTGACCCAAAATCCATTGGAGCTATATGCTACAATTATGGCCTCTCTGGATACTTTGGTTGCATGTGTTATGTGCCCAAGGAGTGCTTCATCTGTAAAACCCCTGGAAATCATTGGGATGCCTGCTCCAGTAGGTATAAACCATATCTCGCTGCTCACTACTCGGGGAGTGGAAATATTGGCCTGGGATATTTTTTTCATATTGAAGCCGGAGACACAAGTGAAGGTGAATGACTGAATTATGGAAATTTTGACTTGGTAGTAGTTGAAGAAGGAGATATAACTGACACATAGCTTGGACAATGTTTTTCTGATATGTGGAAAACAAACTGGCCCTGGCAAATAAGGCCCTATGATGATAGTCAGTTTTTAGTCAGATTCTCTCCAAACAAAAAGATCAGTGAGATAGTGGAGTACCTTTCCACCAATATCAAAAAGAAAGGGGTCACTATTTCCTTCAAAGATTGGAGTGGTGAATACCTAGTCTATGATACCCTAAATGAAACTTGGGTGATAATTGAGGGCCTTCCCCCAAAATGGTGCAGTTGGTATGTGATAACACATGTTGCATCTATTCTTGGGGTGCTTGTTAATGTTGACTGGCATACCATTTTAGGAGCTTCTATGTGAAGGTCGGGATCTAAGTAGCTGTGAGAGATCCCTCCAAAATTCCTAAAGACAAAGTAGTTGAAATCAACCATGAGATGGGTTGGTTGCAGTTTGTGCCTAAAAAAGACCTACCTACTGAGCCTGGCTCCGACAACCCTTCTGATCCTGGTGACAACACCAATACTAATTCTCAGAAGAAGCAAGATGATATTGGTGCCAAGGGTGACGACTTGCTAGGTGAGGAAATGGATACAAGCAATGAGCAAACCTTTGGAAGATCAACAATACTCTTAGGCACTTTGCTGCCCCAGAGGTTCTAAAACTGCCAATGTTGCATTACCCCTTCTCAAGAGCATCACCTGGAGAGAACTATTTTTTCTAAGATTCAAGGGGCACCTATCTCTAGGAGCTACTTAGAGTTGTGAAGAAGAAACCAGCTGACAATATTGGGAGCCATCTGATGCAGTTGTTGTTTTATGTGCCAATACTCATACAGATCTCAAGTCTATTGTTCAAAAACCTGACAAATGGAGCCCTGTGTTGGCTACTAGGATGAGTTCCAAGATTAATAGTGATGGGAAACCTGCTCTTCAAAAATTTCGGGAATTATATCAAGTCAAAGACCTTGACATCCCTAAACCTATGAAAGGTACTCATAACTCTTTTGCTTGTCTAGATAATGAGTTGTTGATTAATAATGCATATTGCTCTGAACATAGCTGTTATAAAACATATTGAATTAGACAGACTTGGCAAATTTCATCATGACAACCCAGTTTTATTTCTTCCTCCTAATATTGGTATCATTGGAGTATAACTTAATAGTGTTGTCCCTGATCCAAGTACTAGCAACAAGTTAGAAGTTGAAACACACATGAATGTGTCTCAACAGACTGGCTCTCCCTGGATTGAGGTTAAAAATTCTAAGTCTCGTAGAAGTATGAGAAAATAATTTTGTTTTTAAATGATTGTATCTTTTGGAGAGTTAGAGGACTCAATGGGTCCATAAAAATCACTAAGATACAAGAGCTCATTAGAGCCAATGTTCCTGATTTCATTTGTCAACCTCGACGACGGACGGCCCGGGGCACCACGGGCCAAGTGGCCACAACGACATCGACATCTTGGGGGTGTTGGCACACGGGGTGGTCACAATGACATGGACATTTTAAATAGTGATGCAAGTTACACCAGCAGAAAGTAAACTAAATTACGAGAATTTTACATACCAGCAAATGGCACATGCTTCGCATGTACGGCCAACTTAGATTGTCAAGATTGCATAAATAACTTAGCTCTGAATATTTATATAATTTCACTACAATTAATCACTTAAATTTATACCATCGAAAACAAAGGTGACATCTGGGGGTAGTAACAAAATCTTAGTCCCTTCCTAAATGACTATCAATGTAATGTGTGGCAAAACTAAGTCATGACTTATCTAGCAACGCATTGAACCTTTAATTCGGTCAAAAGTTCCTTAATGTATTATGTTTTTTTTTCTTTCTTAACATATAGATGGCGATATTTCCTACGGAATTCTTGCATGGATTTATTCGATGTCCTGCTGGTTTTTTTATTATCCATAATATTATTTCGTTATTTTTTACTTGTTATTCTTTCATTATTTTCTCTAAACATTAATGTCGACACATAGATAGATTATTCCTTTTTTTACCGTCGTTAATACAAGATAGGAAGTATGGTTTATTCATAACTATACTTTTACTCCTCCATTTGCTTTGGATTTTTTCATTGTACAAACAATTCAACATCAATGGAAAATTTAGAGAAACTCAAACACTTTGCAATGGTTTGTAGGACAGCAAGCTATATTTTCTAAATGCAAGAGGTACTATTTCTATGTTGACTGATTACTTTTTAGAAATAAATTTGCGCCAAAAATGTTATATACTCAATCAATCCACAACGACTAGATGCACTATATGCAAAGCTGGGTCGATGTATACATTTTTGTAGAGCCTTGCGATGTGCAAGTCGCCTCATTAAGAAATTGCAATTTCTGAAGCGGCAGGAAACAAAAAAAAATGACATATAATTTCTTATTTATTTCTGCATGCACAATATTAGTTATCTTGTATTTCAAGCTTTTACGTCGTATTTCAAGCTTGCAACGATATGTACACCCGGAACTTTTTGTCCGGGATATACTCTAGGGCATGTTAAATGGGTGTACCCCTTCTTTTTGAACCGTGTACACCATCTCTCAGCAAATGTGTTTTTTCTCCATTTCCTCCTTTCTTTATTCTTTATAGATAAAACATTTTGTCTATTTCAGGTGCTAATATTAGCGCACGCTCTTTTATCCGGGCTCTGCCCTATATGCATTGCCATGGTCCGAGACTCCTAGAAGACTCCCGATTCTTTGAGTCGTTTTCTATCTTCTTTTCAAAGCCTGCCACCTGACACAGTAGCACACTACAACTCTCTCAAAAAAAAAAGTAGCACACTACAACGCAAGGCCCAACGCGAATCCCTTGGCGGTTACACTGCCACGTTGTTCAAGATTTTAACACACTGATTGCCAGCCGTCCGATAGGAAAGATCCAATGGCCTATATGCTTCGATACTCATACATTATGTAGTAGTATAGAAGTATAGATATAGCATGTTTTAATAGAAGGTACCAACTTAAAGTTATGAACATTTGGAAACAGTGCAGCCCAGTGGCGGATTCGGGCCAGGTGAAATGTTGCATGCATTAGGAAAAAGGAAACAGGGGCAAAAATATTTTTAAGCATGTTACATTATATAATTTATTTGCATGGGATCTACGGTTATTTAGTTATGAAATTCCAAAGCTGTGATGCGAATTTATTCATTTGTATAAACATGTGATTAATTTTTTTTGTTAAAAATATAAGCTAAAGAATTTTAAATAGTGAGGCAGGTTACATCAATAGAAATTAGACTAGATTTTAAGCATTTTACATATATAGCATGTTTTAGTTGGAGTTACCAATTTAGAGACATGAACATTTCAAATGATGTTTGAAATCTGCCCATAACTTGAATAGAAAAGAAAAAGGCAGGGCATCGGCTGGATCCGGTTGCACAATGCAGCCCAGTGGCGGATTCAGCCCAGGTAAAGTGTTGCATGTGTTAGGAACATAGGCAAAAATGGGTGCCCCTATACCTCGCCTTCAGCGAGTGTAACATCCAACTCGCTGAAGGGGGCGAGCAAGATGGGCCGGGCCACGCATGCGAGAGGCCACAGTCTGTTTTCTGGGGATTTTACTTTTTTCTTTTTATATTTATTTGTTTACTTTTGTTTATACTTTAAAATATTCTAAATATATAAATTACAAAAAATACTCTAGAAACAACATTTGGAAAATGTTGAATAATTATTTGAAAAATGTTGAACAAGTATTTAAAAATGCTAATAAATTCGGAAAAATGTTGAACAAGTATTTGAAAAATGTTAATCAAGCATTTAAAAAAATTGAACAAGTATTCAAAAAATAGTAATTAAGCATTCGGAAAATGTTGAACAACTATTTAAAAAATGTTAATCAAGCATTCAAAAAATATTGAACATGTATAGAAGAATTGTTGATCATGTAAATAAAATGTTAATCAAAAATTTGAAAAAAAATGTTGACCAAGTATTTGAAAAAAAAATAAACAAGCATTTTGAAAATTTTAAATGTGTATTGGAAAAATGTTGACCATGTATTAAAAAATGATAGTTTTTTATCATGTGTATGAAATGAAAAAATAATAAAAAACTAGAGAAGAAAAAAAACAGAAAAGAAGAAGAAGAAAAACTGAGAAAACCGGCTCTCCTTACCTCAAGAAGGATGCCCCCAACAACTAACCACGAATGCTAGGTGGGCCGAGTGGCTAGTAGCGACGTCCCCCACGAGTGCATCTTTTCTCATTCTTGACTCTCGTCTCGTTTAATGCGAAAAATTGACGCCGCGGGCGAAAATATTTTGGCCGCCTGGGACTCGAACAGAGGACCTCCTAAACTGATTCGAGTGGTTCTAACATGTTGCAGCATCTAAAGCCAGACTTCGCAAATCTGGCCACTCAATTTTTCCTTCTCACAACCGGACACCTCAATTAATATACATCAAATCCATACAAACTCATGCAACTATGTAAATGATGCATTACACATATCGTCTGGCTACTACATCAAGACATGCCATCGGACTACCAAAATTTTACATGTTTTACCTACATGCTAGCTCATCCACAGCTGCCCTTGCCCTTCCCTGCTTCCTTTTCGTCCTGCTCGCGGAAGTAGCACTCAAAAGCGCAGTATGGATCGAGCCGGATCTGCTGATCACTGAATCCGTCTGACCCGTCGTTGTCCTCCTTCTCCTCCTTGGGGAGGGGGGGGTCCGACCATGGCACGGACCGCCCGATTCTGCTCTTGAGCGAGGGTGTGCTTGTTCCTCCGCTGCCGCTTCTTTACAATGCGGCGCGGATGGCTTCCTCCTCTACGGCATCCCGCACCGCCGCCATCTCGACAGCGAGACGGGCCTCGGCGACCCTCATCCTCTCCTTCCCACGGCGGGCATACCGGTCCCTGTAGGACTCATACTCCGGCGGACCGGTGATGGGGAAAGGAAGAATGGAAGGATCCCGAGAGGACCATTGATCCAGTGTCGGAGGATCCAAGCGCGCGATGCGCAGACGCAATGGACTCGTGCCGGACATATCTCGTCGTTGGTCGGGCGCTGTCCTCCCAGGAGCGGCCGAGTGCAATGGAACAGCCATTGCCTCCTCCAAACCGCACGGGACGACACCGGTTGACGGACGTGTACTTGGGTGATGGAGTAAAGTGGAGTTTTGGAGCCATGGCTCACGATGATAATCGTGTCATGCCTGATGTCGTACCTTAGTTGTACATTGGCGCAACGCACGTGTGTGTGTGTGTGTGGATTAATTAGGTCTGAGTGTGGGCCTGCGTACCAACTAGGGTGAGAGCACTTAATCTGAACATGTAACTGAAACGAGGCAAGTCTGAAACTGAGAAAAGAAACTCTGAATTCTCCTTTACTTCTCTCTCTCTCTCTCGTTTTCCCCTTCTTCTTCCTCAAGTCAGGCGAGTGGAGCAGGACCTCACGTCGGCCATCACATCAGCAAGGGGGTAGTTGCACTTGGTATCAGATTTGGGTCCTCGATCGAGAGGCTATGCGGTACGGGGCGGATTCCCAATTCTCGTGACCTCAAGCTAATTCTAAGAATGATTTTGCTATAATCGGGTTCGTTGGGTCGGTTTCTCTATGTGGGTATGTGTAGTTCAGGTGTTAACGGGTTGACTGTGACAACTGTTTAGTTTAGTTCGGTTTTGTGTATCAATTTTTTTAGGGGTAAAGTTAAGTTTTATTGATCAAATACCATAGTTTGTGGAATACATCTTGGGTCATGGGGTCTCCGTTTGACTCCCTACCTTCAAAAATGAAATTACAATTGAAACTACAAGCACGAACTTTGATCTCACTAATAATAGCAATATATCTCTTGTGAGTGCATGCCCTTCTGGATATCTTCTAGTACTTGCTTGGAGTCTGGCGCAACAATGAAGTTTTCCAAGAGTAGATCATCTGCAAGGGAAAGAGCCTCTCTTTATTGCCATCTGTTTGGCTTCATGATGTACATCTCCTAACATCCACTCAAGGATCCATGTCTTCGGATCCCTGTTGTAGCCACGAATGTGAAGAGTGGCATAGAACTGCAGCAGAAGCTCTTCATTCCAGTGCTCTTTGTCCGTAACGAATGGCAGAAGACAAACCCCAGACCAAAGGCTTCATATGGTCCAAAGGCTTCATACAGACAAAGGACTCACCAGAGTCACCCTAACGCAAATGTTTTGCAGGGAAACAATACTCAGACTTATGAATATGAGCGTGTTTCATCAAACCGTTATGTTCATAAGACCAAGAACTTTTCTGCTTATTCTTATGAGTATTATTCACCTCCTACAAGGCTATTTGCTAGGGCTCCAAAGCCAAAGTTCTCAGATGCTGCACTTAGACTCATTGCTTCGAAGCCACCCCTGAAAATGTGGGTGGTTAAGAAAACTTAACTCTCTTTTGCAGGGTAAGGTCTCTAGCCGGAAATCAAAGGCGTCTGATGCTTATGCTGGGGACCTAAAACATCTTGTGGGACGCAAGATAAAATGTCCAAATGGTCTTACCATGTATTTCGTCCCAGGATTTCTTGACAAACATCCTATTTATCCTAACCAGGATCTGAACTTTGATAATATGCTTGTTCATCAAATGTTTATGCTTCACATTTCCCTTGGTGAAGCCTATCCCCCTAACTGCACTGTAGGGTACGACACCAAAGGCTTCTGAGTGGATTATGGACAGTGGATGCACTAACCACATGACTGGTGATCGAAGTCTTCTCATGGACTCAACCTTACGTCCATCTCACAAAAGTCACATCACATTTGCTGACACTGGTAAAAGCAAGGTATTGGGTCTAGGTAGAGTTGCAATCTCAAAGGATCAGCACATGGATAAAGTGATGCTTGTTGAATCCCTTGGTTTCAACTTAATGTCTGTCTCAATGCTTTGTGATCTGAACATGATTGTGATATTTGGAAAATATCGTTGCCTTGTGCTTATGGAATCTGACAAATCTCTAGTCTTTGAAGGGTATCGAAAAGACGATTTGTACATGGTAGATTTCTCAGCAGGACCACAGTTGCCTAGTGTGCTAGATGAAGCATCACCAAGTGAATCTATCAAGCTTATGGGTACTGGAGAAATCATACCTTTAGAAGCTTAGGCTGAAGAAGAAATCATCATTGCACCAAATCAACCCGAAGACAGTGCTCAGCCTGAAGTCAATGTTGAAGCTGAAGACAATGATCTGCAAGGGCAAAATCTTCGTCCAGTTCATCCTCGTGTTGCAAATGAAGTGCAGATTGAGAATATAATTGATAGCATCAATGCACGTGGTCCGCTCACTCGTTCAAGAGCAACACAGCTTGCAAATTTCTGTGGAACATTTGCATTTGTCTCTATATCTGAACCCAAGAAAGTTGTTGAAGCCTTCATGGAACCCGAATGGATTCAAGCTATGCAAGAAGAGCTTCAATAGTTCAAACTGAACAATGTGTGGGAATTGGTTAAGCGTCCTGACCCTCGCAAGCATAACATCATTGGCACCAAATGGATCTACCGCAACAAACAAGATGAGCATGGTCAAGTTGTCAGAAACAAGGCTCGTCTAGTTGCTCAAGGCTACACTCAAGTAGAAGGGATTGACTTCGATGAAACATTTGCTCCGGTGGCTAGGCTTGAAGCCATTCGCATACTGCTAGCCTATGCCAACCATCACAACATTCTTCTGTACCAAATGGATGTGAAGAGTGCCTTTCTCAATGGCAAAATTGAAGAAGAAGTGTATGTTGCACAACCACCTAGTTTTGAAGACCCAAAACATCCTGATATGGTATACAAGCTCAAAAAGGCACTGTATGGCCTCAAACAAGCCCCTCACGCTTGGTATGACACTCTCAAAGACTTCCTGAAGAGCAAAGGCTTCAAACCTGGTTCTCTAGATCCGACACTCTTCACAAAGACATATGATGGAGAACTGTTTGTGTGCCAAATCTATGTGGATGACATTATCTTCGGCTGCATTGACAAAAGATACAGTGATGAATTTGGACATATGATGCAAGAGCAATACCAGATGTCCATGATGGGTGAGCTGAAGTTCTTCCTCGGTCTTCAAATTCGTCAGCAAAGCAACGACATCTTCATATCACAAGAGAAATACCTCAAAGATTGCCTGAAGAAGTTTGGAATGCAAGATTACAAAGGATACACGACGCCAATGCCAACCAAAGGTCAATTGGGTCCCAACGACAATGGTAAAGAGTTCGATTAAAAGGTATACCACTCCATGATTGGTTATTTACTCTATTTATGTGCATATAGGCCAGATATAATGCTTAGCATTTGCATGTGTGCCCGATTCCAAGCGGCACCAAAGGAGTCGCATCACTTAGCTGTGAAGCGAATTCTTCGATATTTGGCTTACACCCCAACACTAGGATTATGGTATCCAAAGGGCTCAGAGTTTGATCTAGTTGGATTCTCAGATACTGATTATGCTGGTGACAAGGTTGATCGCAAGTCCACATCAGGCACATGTCACTTTCTTGGACGATCTCTTGTCTGTTGGTCTTCAAAGAAGCAGAACTGTGTATCCCTCTCCACTGCTGAATCTGAATACATTGCTGCTGGATCTTGCTGCGCTCAGCTTCTATGGATGAAGCAAACTCTCAAGGACTATGGCATCCACCTGAAGCATGTGCCACTCTACTGCGACAATGAAAGTGCCATCAAGATAGCCAACAACCCGGTTCAACACTCGAAGACAAAGCACATTCAGATCCGTCATCACTTTCTCAGAGATCATGTCATGAAGGAAGATATTGATATCATTCACGTCAACACTGAAGAGCAATTGGCAGATATCTTCACAAAGCCCTTGGATGAGAAAAGGTTTTGCAAGTTGCGGTGTGAACTAAATATTTTAGAATCCTCAAATGTCCTGTAATTGGACACACATCCTAACGCTTATGCATGTTGATGACTTAGATGTGCAACACACGAAGTAACGAATATCTTCAATCAATGAAGACATACACTCTAAGTGTGAATACATTAACGCGGAATTTGACTTCGGAGCGCCACGATAATTGTGCGTCGTGTCTGGGTCTAATACTTCCTATACGGTGGGTAACGCCACCACCAAAATTTCCATTGAAGTGTTTCATTTGGCGTCATAATTGCTTAGTCTTCGCATCTGGTTTGTCTTCAACATTGATTTGGCTTCAAGGTTTATCTTCACAATGTTGAGTTGGTCTGATATATATATATACATATATATATATATATGTATGTATGTATATATATATATATTCGTGTTCTGTCCTCTACAGCATTCACTTATAGCTATGTCTTCATTCTTGAATCTTTATTGATCTAAGTAAATGTGATCGGACCCTAACCTCTTCTTTGCTTCTTCCTCAAGTTCTATCTGTCCAAATCATATGCATTCTATTGAAACCTGTCGTTTGTCTTCTCTGAGTCCTTGTCAGCAGAAGACAAAGAGACAAACATTTAAATCTGTTTTTAATGCCATATCCTGTATACCGGAGAAGCCAGAATGACCACCCGAGAATCCAGGCGTGCATGGGAACGTGGAACAACTTTCAATAAGTTGCATGCAAGCCACGTGTCCTTCAGATGTGAACCGCTAGGGCCACCTGCATAATTATGCTGTGCTGCCTCTTTCCTTATAAATACACACACACCGCGGTCAAAATCATTTCTTCCACCTCGCCACCTCGCACAAACCCTAGCGCCTCCGCTAGCTCGCGTCGACGCCGGTGACGAAGCGCTTAGCTGCTGCAACTTCTTCGATGCCGTCCTCACGCCGGCCGCGGACCTCGTCCTCTCCGCCGCCGCCGTAGGTGTCTTCCGCCGCCAAGTTAGGGCGCGGGAGATCGAACTGCTCGGCCTCTAACTCTTCCCCGTCTAGCAGTTCATAAGCGGTAATTAAATCTCACTTTTTACTGCCTTTTTTATCCGTCAAATCAATCCACTTCAACCAAAAGTGGTTTCTACACTTCCAAGTATGGATCTGCCCTATCTGCATCTCATAACTTGCTAAGAATATTCACTTATGCTTCATAACTAGTTAGATTCCTCACTTGTACTTATTCATGGATTCGTACAAATCTGGAACCAACTCTCTTCAAATAAGTGAATGTCTTTGCTCTATGAGGTCAATGTCTTCAAACTGATTTTTCTTCAAAACCTTCTGAGAATGCATATGACCTCTTCCCCTTCCCTCGCATCTCTAATGCTGTCACAGGTACATGTCCGTGGGAGAATCCCTTGGTTCTCATAGTCTGCATTCATTTGCAGAGTTCTTACAGCGTCATATACACTCTCCTGCAGCCAGCTCCTGTCTGACCAGTAGAAGGAAGCCATTCACCGTTCTGAAGCCATTCAGTCTGAATATAATGGCCACTGAGAAATCAGCAAGAAAAGGTGGCAGGCAGCGCCGTGGAGATACAGCTAAGGATTCACCGTTCTGCTTTTACACGACGGTAAACGTCACATTCAGCAACGTATCGAGCAATATCCTGCTTCATTCTAGACCACCAGTACCTTTGACGAAGATCACGATACATCTTGGTGCTACCCGGATGAATAGACAGTGGTGTATCATGTGCCTCCTTCATGACTTTGTCAGTCATAAGCTCGAAGCGAGGTACGACAATGCGGTCTCTGAAATACAAGGTTCCATCTTCAGACAGCGAGAAATCCCTGTATTTTTCCAGGTGAATATCTTTCTTCATCAGACCAATTTCAGCATCTTTAGCTTGTGCACTCTTAACAGCCTTCTCAAGGTCTGGTTCAACAACCAAGGTTTTTAAGTACCCTTGAGGAACTATCTCGATATTTAGCTTTCGAAGCTCTTCATACAGGAGGGGTTGCTCTAGCTGGACTTCGAGTTCACAGCAATAGGATTTACGGCTCAATGCATCAGCCATTACATTAGCCTTGCCATGGGTATAAGAAATACCCAAATCATAGTCAGCAATGGTCTCCATCCATCTTTGTTGACGGCGGTTCAGAGATGGTTGAGTAAACAAGTACTTCAGACTTTTATGATCTGTGTAGATCTCGCAACGATTACCGAGAAAGTAATGTCGCCACAACTGCAGTGCATAAATGACAGCAGCTAGTTCTAGATCATGTACCGGATAATTCTCTTCATGTGGGCGCAACTGACGAGAGCCATAGGCAATTACTTTACGTTCCTGCATTAGGACACAGCCTAATCCTTCACGGGATGAGTCACAATAGATCACAAAATCCTTGCGAGAATCTAGAGGAGCAAGCACTAGGGCAGATGTCAGCTTGTCTTTGAGTGTTTGAAAACTTTCCTGACCTTTTTCTGTCCATTCAAATTTAACGCCCTTGTGAAGCAAATCAGTCAAAGGCTTAGCAATCTTTGAGAAATTCTCGATAAAGCGGCGGCAATAGCTTGCGAGGCCAAGAAAACTTCTCACTTGCTTGACATTCTTCGGTGGAGTCCAGTCAAGAATAGCTTGAACTCGTTCCGGGTTAACAGCAATGCCATCTTTCAAAATCACATGGCCGAGGTATGTCACTTCAGATAACCAGAACTCGCATTTTGAATACTTGGCATACAGTTGGTGTTCACGCAACTTCTCCAGTACAAGCCGAAGATGTTCGACATGTTCTTCTTCATTCTTCGAATAAACAAGAATATCATCCAGATATACCACGACGAATTTGTCGAGATAATCCATGAAGATGTAATTCATTAACCGGGAGAAGGTAGCTGGAGCATTAGTCAGACCGAAAGACATGACAGTGTATTCGTAAGAACCATAGCGAGTAACAAATGCTGTCTTCGGAATATCCTCTTCACGAACTCGGATCTGGTGGTATCCCAATCTCAAATCAAGCTTAGAAAATACTGAGGAACCAGCAAGTTGATCATACAGATCGTTGATTCTGGGAAGTGGATACTTGTTCTGAATTGTTGCTTGGTTGATAGGTCGGTAATCTTGAACCAACCGATTCGTACCATCCTTCTTCTTGACAAAGAGGGAAGGTGCTCCCCAAGCAGAAGAACTGGGGCGGATGAAACCCTTCTTAAGTGACTTGTCAATTTCTTCCTTGAGTTCAAGAAGATGGTGCGGAGGCATCTTATAAGGACGCTTCGCAATAGGGGTAGTGCCCGGCTTCAAGTCGATGACAAATTCGGCAGCTCTAGCAGGGGGAATTCCTGGAAGTTCTTCCGGAAAGACATCCTGGAAATCACGAACAACTGGAATGTTCTCGATGCCTTCAAGAGGTGAAGCATTCAATGCATTCAGAACATATATCTGATTCTCGGCATTCTGAACTGTTTGAGCTGAGTATTGTACTTTCTGGCCAGAAGGATGGGTGAGCCGGACTGTCTTAGTAGCGCAATCAATCAAAGCATTATGGGTTGTCAACCAATCCATACCAAGAATGACGTCTATGTCGGAAGGTCCAAGTACAATGAGAGAAACCGGAAAAAGTAGACCTCCAATCTCGATGAGGTTGTGAGGGCTTACCATTGTGGTTTGCCACTTGGATCTCGGGGACTGAACCATTAGAGGAGTGGGTAATTTTTCCAAGTATAACTCATGTGACTGAGCAAATTGTTGGGACACAAAAGCATGCGATGCTCCAGAATCAAAAAGGACAGAGGCTGGTACTGAATTCACAGAGAGAGTCCCCAGCACGATAGTCGGTTCCTTCTGAGCCTTTTCAGCATCAACGTGATTTGCATGGCCAAGTACAATAGCAGACGGTATGACATTACGGTTTCTGAATCGGCGGTTTCGACAACTCTTCTTACGACCAACAGGAGGACGCGGTGCAACCTGAGGAGATGCCATAGCACTAGGCTGTCCACCCTGAACTGTTAGCTGTCTCGGCGGTGAAGGCAGACGAGGTGCAACATAAGACGGCCTTGGTGTTGGAGCAGGTCGGTGATGAACATTGTGCGGAATCCACACTCGACGCTTCTGAACAGGCTGACCCGAGGATGAGTCTACATCACGAGTGCGTTTGAGCGACTCCTGGTATTTAGCCAGACCAGTTTCAACTCGGTAGGCTTGACTGACAAGCGTCGCAAAGTCCTCACAATCATGGACAAGAAGTGCGAGCTGTATATCGGAATGCAGTCCTTCACGGAATTTCTCCTGCTTGCGGGCGTCAGTGTCGACGTCATCTTTAGCATAGCGGGATAATTCAAGAAATTTCCTCTGATATTCATCCAGAGTCATTTTGCCCTAGGTGAGTTTGCGGAACTCCTGCTTCTTCTGGTCGATCAGACCTTGAGGAATGTATCGTGCACGAAAAGCTGACTGAAATTCACGCCAAGTAGTTACAGTCTCTGCAGGCAACGTATCCTTGTGGCTTTCCCATCATTGAGCAGCTGGACCCTTCAAATGGAATGTCGCAAAGGTGACATAACTGTCAGGGGCCACATTAGCTGACTCCATCTCAAACTGGATGTCACGCAGCCAATCATCAACATCCATAGGATTTGTGGGATTGCGAAAAACAGACGGGTTGAGGCGAACAAATTCTGACAGTGAGATCGGTCCAGGCTCCTGACGAGCCTCGTTGCGTTCCAGACATTTTACCAGACTCTCGTTGAGCTGACGGTTCAATTCGAACTGCTGCATCATTGCGGCAATATAAGGAGGAGGTGGAGGATCGTCAGCCATCCTGCCAAATCAACAGGGGCAGTTTAGCAAGCAAAATTGCAGGTGTAAGGAATGACTCATGAAGTAACACGCACAACAGAAGGAAGTGCAATAGATACTCCATCATATTCGCACCAAACATTTAAATCCACACATAGCCTCGGTTACAATCCGGCATTACGATAGCTGAAAAAGGAAGGCTAGACAACTAGGCGGCGCGCAGGCACGCGGTAAGGAAGTACACAACGAGACATAGCAAAGGCTACATCAACGTCGGAGAAAACTGTAGGAGCGAGGAATCTGCAAGTGACAACACAGGGTGCCCTCGATAAGAGGATCCTGTAAGCAGAACCTGGCCCACAATCTTGAAGCAAGGGGGGATAACTTCAGAACTCCGGGTGGATGTGATCACGAGAACCTAATGTTGGAGTTAGTAAAAATTTAACCCGAATAGAAGAGAGTAGAGTCCCAGAGTAAAGGTCGAGGAGTAAAAGATCCTAATACCACCCAGTTGGCGACGTGGACCCGTAAGCCACACAGCCAAGTTAGTAAAACAGTTTTTGGACGACTAGACTCAACTTCGGCCAGGGAGTCGGGAAGGGGAATTCCTAGAGGCAGTCGGCTTTGATACCAACCTGTGACGCCCCCGGCCCGATCGTGCACTAATCATACACGCAAATGCACACGATCAAGCCTAAGGACTCACTTGAAGATATCACAACACAACTCTAAAACATAAATAAAGTCATACAAGCTTTATATTACAAGCCAGGGCCTCGAGGGCTCGAATACATAGCTCGATGGCATACAAGCGTCAGCGGAAGCATCAGATATCTGAGTACAGATATAAAAGGAAAACAGAATGGCCTTCAAGAAAAGCAGGGCAAAAATAAAACACTACGATCGAAAGGCGTAGGCCTCCTGCCTAGGACCCTCCGAACCTACTCCTGGTCGACAGCCAACTCGTAGTAGAAGCCATCCTCGGGGTAGTAGTAGCGATCGTCGGCGGGGCAGCTGTCTCAGGGGCTCCGACATCTGGTCTCGACAAACTGATAGGGGGAGAAAAAGAAAGCAAAGCAACCGTGAGTACTCTGAAGTACTCAGCAAGCAAGGATCTACACTACATATGCATCATTATCAAAGGAAGGCTGTATTTGTGGACTGGGCTGCAGAAATGCCAGAATAAAGAGAAAAACCTAGTCCTATCGAAGACTAGCATCTTCAAGCATCTTCCAGCATCTTCGAGCGTATTGCAGCATATAGAAGAGTACGAGGTAACATAGTATAATGTAATAGTGGAAGTAGCAAGCAACAGTCTTGCTCAGAGATCCTTCCTCGACTCCCTGCGAGAAAGCGATCCCGGAGTCACATATCCAAATCCATCTCAAGTTCTAGTTGTTTTGATCGGGATATAACTCCGAGTGTCCTTTACCGTAGGACCGGCTATCGATAGATGTGTTCTTCCCTGCAGGGGTGCACCAACTTACCCACCACGCTCGCTTAACTCTGGCCGGACACACTTTCCTGGGTCATGCCCGGCCTCGGCCAAACGACACACCGCAACCCTACCTACAGCTCAGCGGAGAGGTCGCCGCCGGTCTACATCCTAAGCGCAAGGGGGTCTTGGGCCATCGCCCCTCGCCCTCCGGGTCGTTGTGTGCAGGGTGGATACCAGCACCGCCTCGGAAGGCCGGTATGATCCGACCGTGCCACAATGCTGAACTGGACGTCTGACAGAGCTTTCGGCTGATGTTACGATGCAGAACGCCCATACTATGCCCACGTGATGGTTAGTGCTATCAGGCCAGAGGCCTGCTCAGATTAAATATCCAAATCGTTAGGACTAGGGGCTTGCGGAAATGAGCAGAGACTCACGAAAGATGTGACCCCGTCGCCCCGTCTCGAGGACTTGCTGCAAGGGCTAAGAATGCCCGGCCGCGCCTCGTAAAATAACTCACGGGTAACTATCCATTCTTCACCAAGTAGCAGTATCATCAGTTATGTAAGGCATCCGTGTGGCTACCATATCAAGGGGGAATCCAAGGCATCACCCTCGTTGGACTCCCACCTAATGTATTAACGAGGTGGACGTAGGAGGAATCACCCTCGAGGTCCACACTAGAGGTGTTGCACGACTTCGTCGTTATCGGGGGTGGTGTAGGAGGAATCACCCTCGCTGACCACGACCGATCAACTAACCTACAAGGTTATCATCAGAAGTGCTGACGAGGTATCACCCTCGGCACTCGATAGTAACCCAGCAGTGTCGGACAACTAAGGAGGAAGTGAGGTGCGGTGCCGGGTCCTGGTCTTCGATCCCGTTGATCGGGTCTTCTGATACTCCAGCAGGGCAGTCAGGATAAGAGGGGTCACTGAGGGGTCTCTAGCCAGCCTATACTAAACAGTCTAGGATACCCAGGTAGGTAACAAAAGCAGGTTACAATAAACAGGCTATGCAACAGAATAGGAGCAATCAAATACAGTACCAAAATCTAGTGCAAGCATGAGATAATAGAATAGGCGATATCGGGATGATCAAAGGGGGGGCTTGCCTGGTTGCTCGGCGGCAAAGGCAATGTCGTCAGAGGTGCAGCCAATCACCGGAGCTGCGTCGGCCTCGGAGACTACGTCTGCACCGGGATCTACCGAGAGAGAAGAGGGGGAGGAAACAGTATAAAAACAAAGCAAACAAGTGCTATACAAAGTATGACATGGCAATATGCAGTGTCGGGTGTGTCCTAACGTATGGTTGCACGTTACCGAGGAAGGGGGAATCCATCCGGGAATGTTTTCCCGGTTCCGGACATTTGTCAGACAAATGACCGGAGGGGAACGGTTCCATGTTCGGATAGTTAGGGACGTGTGGCGGACGAACGGACTGCGTATTCGAATCCGTCTCGTCGTTCTGAGCAACTTTCATGTACAAAGTATTTTCATCGGAGTTACGGATTATTTTATATGATTTTCTAAAGTTTTAATCATTTTCTGAATTTATTTTTATTATTATATTCAACATTATCCAGAATAGTAACTGATGACATCAGCATGACATCATTTTGATGTCAGCAATCATTAGGGTTAAGTTAACTAAATAATTAGTCTAATTAATTAACTAACTAATTAACTGCTACTTTAATTAAACAGAATTAATTAACTAACTAATTAAATATTTATTTAGTTTATTTATTATTTTTATTTTATTTTTATTTATTTTCTTATACAGGGGCTGGGCCCCGTCTGTCATAGGCACAGCCGGACATGTCCGAGCTGTGCCCGTTCGGGCGCTGGACACGTCCGCCCGACCGAGGAGCGGCTCGGGTGAGCGGGGCTCGGCCGGCGAGCGGTGGCAGCGGCAGGCGCGGGCGGAGGCAGTGGGCGCAGCCAGGGGATGCGCCGCGGGAGCACGCGAGCGGGCAGGGGCGGTGGCTGGCTGGCGCGGCGGCGAGGCGCGCGCGGGCGAGGCGGAGAGGCCGCAGCGGGGCGAGGCGCTGGGCGTGGCCAGCGCGCGGATGGAGCCACCAGGCGCGGCTGCAGGCGAGCGGGCGACGGCTGTGGAGCGCGCAGCGAGCGAGCAGCGGCGACGGCGACCAGCGCGGGAGCGGGGCGGAGAGAAGGGGAAAAGGAGGAGAGGGCTCACGGGGCCCTGTAGTGGTGCAATAGCGAGCTTGGGGAGGCGCCGGAGCTCGGGGCGGCGGTGGTCGATGACGGGACGGCGACGACGCGACGAGGTGACGGCGTTCGGCGACGGCGTTGGCGAGGCAGAGGCCTCGGGCGGCGACGCGCGAGGGCGAAGGAGGGGCGACAGGTGAGGCGAGGAGGAGGCGGTGACGGTGCGGGGCGGCACCGGGCGCGCGCGGCGTCGGGGTGGCGGGGTCCGGCGACGGCAGCGGGCGGCGGCGTCGGCGCGAGAGGGAGAGATGAGGAGGAGTGGGGGGGAATGGGTTAGGGTTCGGGTGAGCGAGGGGGCCAAATAGGCCAGGTGCTCGGGGTGGGCCGGCTGGACCTGGTGGCCTGCCTCGGCCATTTGGGCCAAGCGGCCTAGGGGGTCCTTTCCTTTATATTTTTGTTTTGTTTTTCTTTTTGTCTTTTCTTTTTATTTATTCTTATTTTCCGTTTGTAAATAGTTAGGCCTCAAAATGACTTTTGTAAAATATGTGACCTGGTTCATAAATCACAGTGCATTATACTCTACCTCCAAAAACTAGTTTGGGTAAAACATAATTTCATATTTAATTTAGATTTAATAAATGGTTATTAAATATTATTTCCATCCACTGTTCGAGGATGATTGAGTCACTTACCCAACTCAAACGATGTTGGTTTCAATTTTAGAATAGTCTCTGATTTAATTGCTATCAATTGAACAATTTAGTTTCCACTTTGGGACAACTTTTATTTTTCATTTTGAATTTGAATTTATTTCAGAGAGGAATTTGAAATGAAGTGTTTAACCACTGTGATCTAGCATTGCAAATGGGTATGACTTGGCATGATTATCATTATGTCACAGTGCTTATTACACAGGGGTGTTACACCCCATCAAAGAAGAAGTTGAAGACAAAGTCTTCAAAGAAAGAGCGTGCTGCGGCTTCTGAGCCCCTTATTGATGAGCCCATTTCTGTTGCCCAACCAGCCTCCAACAACCAAGAGCGTCGCCTTGTGATCCATGAGCCTACTTTCACAGAGGCTCCTGAAGATGAAGAAGTTACAGCTGTTAACCCCATCACAGCTGAAGACATTGGTCGTGAAGACAATGTTGAAGATGATGAAGTCCTTCCTCAACTTGAGCAACAATTGGTATCATCGCCTGTTCTTAGAAACAGCGAACTCATCAGCATTGGTCGTCCCTTGACGCCAATCGCTCAGGATGATTCATGGGCCGATCGCCCTCAACAAGACACCCCCATTCATGGTGAGACACCCAGAACTCCACCACCTCAAGTCACCACTCCGGTGCTTGATGACGATAACTACATGGTTCAGACCACTCCATCACCACAGGCGTCGCCACCTTTCCGCAGGCTTCGCAAAGGCATCAGGCTGCAGGTCACCATGTCGAGCATTCCAGAAGGGGAAGTGCAACAAAGCTCAGTAGCACGTCAAGTGTTTCCTGAAGCCACCCTAACTGCGGATGTCTCCAAGTCCGAAGCCATAGCTGCTGAAGACATTCAGGCTGCATCAGCCGATGAAAATCAAGGAGAACGAGAAGAAGAAAGAGTTGCCACACCCCCTGCTACTAACCAAGTCATTCTCGAGGAGAATGTGACTGTGCCCGACCCTCCTGTCATTGAACGAACGGAGGTTAACACCACTGTGGCTGCCACCAACAATGATGCTGAAGCCAATGACATTGTCATGGCCGAAGACAATGTGGAGCCTGAAGCTAATGTGGTGCCTGAAGCTCATGTGCAACCTGAAGCCAATGTGCATGCTGAAGCCACTGTTCCATCTAATAGGCCTCACACCATTGAATAGGCCTTCGATCATGGACAGCTGGTCACTGTGAAATGGCCGATCTTGGTTCCTCCCACTGCTCCCGGACCACAGTATGACTACCATGTGGAGCAGAGGCCTCAGGTTCAGAAGCCAAAGCCCAGGCTACCAAGGCTTCCAGGTGAGGCTACATCGCCAGGATCTTTCAGCGTCAATAGCTTCAGAGCACACAACACTTTCTTCGACAGCGCCAAGAATCCATACTTGAAGCCAAAGATCTCTTCCGATCGATTTTGGAGCTATCAGCAGCGCAGCTACTACTCCTGCATTCTATACAGTCAAGAGCGAATCTTTCCACACATGCGCCTTGATTGTGAAGCTATTGCTGGGCTGCCTTGTCTGGAAGAAGCTCTTGACTGCTTCAGGGAGGTTGGTCTTCTGCCGTTCGTTACGGACAAAGAGCACTGGAATGAAGAGCTTCTGCTGCAGTTCTATGCCACTCTTCACATTCGTGGCTACAACAGGGATCCGAAGACATGGATCCTTGAGTGGATGTCAGGAGATGTACATCATGAAGCCAAAGCTCAAGACATCATCGAGCTTACTTCCTTGCCCACTCCAGGTGAGCTGTATGAACCTGGCTGTCAGCTTCACAGGAATGAACTGCAGAGCATTTTTCAGAGGCCTGGGCCCAATATGAGCGCGTTGCTCAGCATGATGAAGCCACTGCCCCAAGATGCTGCCTACCCCAAAGAGTTCTTCGTCAAAGACCTCGAGTATTTGCCTCGCACAGTTTATCATATTCTGAGGCGTACTCTATGGCCAATCAAGGGATATACTTCTGAAGCCAAACTTGAAGGAGCCATGAAGACTTTGGTGTTTTATATCGTCAATGGCATCAGATTCAACACCCAGGATTTCTTCATCAGACAACTTGCTGCATCTGGGATTGATCTGTTTGGCCTGAAGTTTTATGCTCCATGGGTGATGCGCTTGATCAAGCTCCACTCTTCTGTTGACTATCAGCCCTCAGCGCACAACCATCTTGTCTTTCTACCTGAGGTTGATCTGTCCGTTGAAGCCATCTACCCCGAGCCTGCCAAGGAGCTGCTATATCTTCATAATGTTGATCACCAAAGCTTCTCGCAACCAATGGAGGGTATTCTTGTTCCAAATGCTACAACTCGATCTTATCCTCTGGCTGGCAATATGCGTGTGCCTCATCGTGCAAACACCGAAGCCACTGACAGTACAATTGCTCAAAGGCCTAGGAAGCGTTCTCGTGTACTCAATGACTGAGAGCTTCTTGTGGCCTTACATCAGAAGCAGGATAAGCATCATGACTGGCTCAAGCGTCAGATGCAGAGTATCTTGGTGGACGTCAATCGCATTCGAAACTTGGCCACCAAGAACTCATTTGTTGCCCATGAAGCCTGTCGGCGGTCCTGGAAGAGTCTCACACTGCTCTGTCCTGAAGCTGATCTTCGCGAAGATGGCTTCACTGAGGACTTCAAGTTTGATTCCAGGCCTCCCCAGAATGCAAGCTGGCGTCGCACTCCCTCAATAGAAGATTCTGAGAATTCATCTTTGGCTGCAACTGTTGTTGCGAGAGTCGTCGATGAAGAAGACGATGCCACTTCACCAACCATGGCTTCACTACGTCTCGACACTGCACCAGGCCCCACTACACCACCGAACTCCAACGTCGACCCTGCGCCTACATCTACTCCTATGGGAACGAGTAGATACTCTATGTCTTCAAACCTTTTTGGTCATTACTGACAAAAGGGGGAGAAGCTTATGAGTTGATAGTCTTCAAGCGGGTCCTTATAGGTGGTTGCATTATTTTTGGCTAAGTTTTTACAACTCTTGTCTTTTGAAACATTTGGTTCTCTGAGTTGTAACACTTAAACTCGATGGTCGTCTGCTACCCTTTCTGCCACTTTGTGATGCGATGATAAATCCCGCATGAAGTCATTCCGCAGACGTCCATTTTTCATTATGCATGTCATTATCTTCGTTATCTTTTTATATGCATGATGAATTGTCTTCATAAGTTGAAGAGGGTCTCCACAAAGTAAAACCTGCCATGTGCATTTGCATTCAAAAGCAAACTACATATATGCACATCTTCAGGGGGAGCCTTTTACATCTTATGAAGACAATGCCGCAATCCCTAACTTTCACATAATTTTATCCCCGTTGAAAACTTCAACCAGTTTGTCATCAATCACCAAAAAGGGGGAGATTGTAAGTGCATCTAGTGCCACCCCTAGTTGGTTTTGGAGTATTGACGACAAACTTGGTTGAGGGACTAATGTGTTTGTGAGAATTGCAGGATAACACAGGTAGTAGTCCCATATTGATTCAGTTTACCTACCAGAGATGACCCCTAAAAATGTGTGAAGACATTGAAGACAATGGTGGTCTGTGAAGATATTCACATTGAAGACTATGACATGAGAAGACATCGCGTGAAGACTATGGAGTACGAAGACATAGTTGTTTCGTAGTTTCCTTTTCTTCTTTGTTGAGTCATAGGAACCACCGTACTGTTAAGTGGGGTCGAAGTGAACAAAGTCAGAGTGACTGATGTGATGCTCAACCAAATCCTATGTCTTCGAGCGAAGACAATGAGAGCAAATCTTATCCAGAGTTGTATGAGTCAGCTTTACTTGTAGCCCAAGTCAAGCTGCCGCGTGTGTTTGAAATCTGACCGTTGGACACGTGTCAGTTCCTTAGTGACCCAGGGTCATTTTGGACAAATCAGGTCGGGTTACCTCCTGGCTATAAATAGCCCACCCCCTACACCATAAATTGGTGGTTGCTCAGAGTTAGTGCACGGCTTTTGTCGTTTGAGAGCAACCCACCTCCGAAGCATTTGAGAAGAGAGAATCCTTACGAGGACAAAGCCCAAAACACCTAGAGCCAAAGAGTGTTAGGCATCACTGAAGTCCTTCTGTCCGCGTGATCTGAAGACTTATTACACTTGAGGATTGTGAATCCTCCAGCCGGTTAGGCGTCGCGTTCTGAGCATCCAAGAGTCATTGTGGATTGCCGGTGAACGAAGTCTGTGAAGGTTTGGAAGTCTACCTTGAAGACTTACCAGAGTGATTGGGCGAGGACTGTGTGTTCTTAGCTCAAGGGGAATAAGGTGAAGACGCGGTCTTTTGAGTTAAATCTCAGCCTCCCTAACCAGACGTACAGTTGTCACAGCAACTGGAACTGGTCTACCAAATCCGTGTCCTCTCCAAGCAACTGGTTCTATCCTTCCCATCTCATTACTTTACAGTTTGTCTTCGTGAAGTCATTGCCTGCTTGCTTGAACTAATTGGCTTCACTGTGTAAAGACTGTTTGCTGTTTGTTGCCTTCTTAATTAAGAATGAAAAAGATGGCAATATATGGAGATTTGTTATAGTGTATGGGGCTGCTTATGATAATCTTAAGCTGGAGTTTATCAATGAACTCCATAATACTATGGATGCCTGGCTGGGTCCTACTATTATTGGTGGGGACTTCAACTTGGTGAGAAATAGTGAAGAAAAAAGTACTGGGTCTGTTAATTTACACTGGGTGACTCTGTTCAATGATTGGGTTAATAAGTATGCCCTGATTGAACTGAAGAATTATACTAGGAAATTCACTTGGGCCAACAACCAGGATAATCTAGTGATGGCTAACATTGATAAGGTGTTCATTTCCACTTGTTGGGAAAGTATATTCCTAGCTGTTCAGCTCAAAGCCCTTCCTAGGGTGGGTAGTGATCACACCCCCCTAGTTTTTTATACTGGAGCAATCAAACCACCAAAAGACAAGCAGTTTAGGTTTGAGAAGTGGTGGCTCCAGGTAGAGGGTTTTGATGAGATGGTTAGGAACACTTGGAATAAACCTTGTTCTATTTTAGACCCAATGGACAGATGGCAATTTAAGATTAGATTGCTTAGAAGGGTGTGTAAAGGGTGGAATGCCAACTATGAGGCCTCAAAGAATAGAAATAAGCAACAGTTAGTTGCTGAATATAACTTGATGGACATTGAGTCAGAAACAAAGGTGCTCTCCCCACCTTCTAAAGCTAGGATGGATAAGATTGCCCTAGATCTCCAAAATATCTGGAAGTTAGAAGAGATTAAATCTAGACAAAGATCAAGAGAGAGAAATATATTAGAGGGAGGAAGGAATACTGCTTACTTCCATGCTTTGGCTAATCAAAGAAGGAGGAAGAAGCAGATCAATGTGTTGATAGGGCCAGATGGCCCTGTAGAGGATACGAAGGGTGTTATCAACATTGCTGTAGACTACTACAAGCAACTGTTTGGTAGGGAGGAAACCCTTGATATTGCTTTAGATGATAACTTCTGGGAACCTTCTGAAAAGGTTTCAAATGAACACAATATGAAATTAGAAGCAAAAATTACTGAGGAAGATGTCAGGAAAGCTGTATTTGGGTCTTATGCAGAAGGAGCCCCTGGCCCTGATGGCTTCCCTTTCCTCTTCTATCAGCATTTTTGGGATACTATTAAAAGTGACCTAATGTTAATGGTGGATGCTTGGAACAATGATTCCTTAGATTTATATAGATTGAATTTTTCTCTGTTAACTTTGATTCCTAAAGAGCCCGATGCTGATATTATTCAGAAATTTAGGCCTATTGCACTATCTAATTGTAGTTTTAAGATTTTTGCTAAATGCCTAGCTAACCAGCTAGGAGATATTGGGGATGATATTATTTCCCAAAATCAAACAGCATTTATTAAAGGGAGGTACATAGTGGAAAGTGTGGTAACAGCTCATGAGATAATTCATGATGTTGTGACCAACAATAAGGAGGGGTTTGTCTTTAAGCTTGATTATGAGAAAGCTTATGATAGAGTCAACAAAAATTTCCTCTTGAAGGTTATGTATCAAAGAGGATTTAGCCCCAAGTGGATGAAGAAACTTGAATCTTTGCTGTATAAAAGTTCAGTGGGGGTTAGCATAAATGATTGCAATAGTGAGTTCTTTGAAACTTTTAAAGGAGTCAGGCAAGGTGATCCTGCATCTCCAATGCTTTTTAATTTAGTGGCAGATGTATTCAGTAGAATGCTTAATAAAGCTGCTAAGAACAAGATGTTGACTGGGATGATGAGTAACATCTTCCCTCAAGGGATTATCAGCTTGCAATATGCAGATGATACTCTCTTGTTCCTAGAGAATAGTTTAGAGTCTGCAAAAAATCTAAAATGGTTACTTGCTTGCTTTGAACAAATGCCTGGTTTGAGGATTAACTTCCATAAGTGTGATCTGGTTCCCATTAATATTAATGAGGAGGAGGTCCAGTGTGTGGCCCAAACTTTATCTTGTGGCCTGGGCTCCTTCCTCTGAAATATCTGGGTTTTCCCCTCCATCACTCCAAACTAAGGAGAGAAGATTTGCAACCTGTGGTTGACAAAGTCTTGAAAAAAGCAGCTGGGTGGAGAGGGAGACTACTAGGATATGAGAAGAAATTAATTTTAGTTCAATCTTGCTTAGCTAGCATCCCTACATATCTGATGAGTATGATCAAGTTTCCGAAATGGCCTATTAACTTGATCAACTCTCAGATGGCCCATTGCTTTTGGGATAACTATGAGGGTCATCATAAATATCACCTAGCTAGCTGGGGGTTGTTGACTCAGAAAAAGCAATATGGTGGAATGGGGATTCCTAATATTGCTGATATGAAGCTTTGCCTCCTTGCTGCTTGGGTTGACAAGTACCAGAGAGGAGACCAAAAAATGTGGAAGAGAATTACTGATGCCAAATATAGGACTAATAATCCAAATATTTTATCTTGTCCTGAGAACAATTCCTCCTCCCCCTTCTGGAAAGGAGTCCTTTGGGCTGCTAAAGCAGCAAAGATGGGCTACCAATGGAAGGTGGGGAATGGGAGGAGAACTAAGTTCTGGGAAGACCACTGGTTTGGGTATTGTAGCTTAGCCATTCAATCTTGGGAGCTGTATAGTATTTCCAATGAGCATAATAAAACCATTACTGATGTATGGGATGGGACTAGTCTTAAAATTACTTTTAGAAGATGTGTAGACACTAGACGGCAGCATCTTTGGTTTGATTTACTGAGCATTGCACAATCTGTTATCCTGAATGATGAGGAGGATGCTATTATATGGAAACTTGAACATAATGGGAGATATTCAGTTAAATCTTTGTATGGCATTGTCAACTTTAAAGGGATTACACCTGTGCATGTTCCAAAAATTTGGCAACTGCATGTCCCACCTAACATTCATATATTTCTTTGGCTACCTGCTCAGGATAAGTTGCTAGTTAGAAGCAATCTGAGTAAGAGACAGCACTTAGATGATCTTACTTGCTTATTTTGTTGTGAATATGAAACTAGTAACCACCTTTTCTTCGAATGTGTTGTTACTGCTGAGGTGTGGAGAAATATCCATAATGTTGCTGGATGTATGCCCTAGCTTGATTTTAAGTATGTGGCTGACAAGTGGGAGAAACACAAATCCCTACAAGCTGAAAATATGATCATCTCAGCTACTCTCTGGGTTATCTGGAGAAGTAGGAATGATATGTGTTTTAACAATGCCCCATGGATGGGAGTGCAGGTGATCCTGAGAAGAATTGCAGGCTTCTGCAATCAATGGAAGATCCTGTGCAAAGAGGCTGCAAGAGAGCACATGGAGAGGCTGATATCATCTCCGTGGGAGGTGGCCAGGCAGCCGCCTCTGCTGCTTTGGCCAGAGCCAGGGTGAGGAAGAAAGAGCTGTGGATGCAGTATTATCTAAAGAAGAAGGCAGAAGGCTGGATGGGCATGGAGAGTGGAGTGCTCATTGAAGGATGAAAAAAAGAAGACACCATGTACCAGGCTTCCGGCCGGTGAAAAAAGCTTTATAATTCTGTCTGTAGCTATTTGGTAGATGTGATGTAAGAGGTTAAAATCAGTTACTTTGGATCATGCCGGAGGGGATGGATCAAACCTCTCCCGCGGGCTGTAATGATTTTGAATTCTGTGGTTTCATTTTCTATGAAATGGAACCGGGGCAGGAGCCCTATTCTTCTAAAAAAAAGAGCCTCTCTACAAGCAATGGATTCGAGTGTTGCTGGATCACGAACGCCATATATCGCCAACGATGACCTTCCCAAGTAATTGTCTTTGTCATCTCTGCAGACTGTTGCCACAGTACCTCCCCTACAAGGAGTGGACACGCCCCGTGTCCACAGAATCTTGGCGAAACCAACAGGTGGCGCCTTCTGCCTTCTTTCCACTCTCGGTGCATTCACTTGGTTTGAGCTTTGTGATGGCCTTGGCTCCCTTAGAACCTCCAACTCTGAAATATATTTCTCTATGAATCCATGGGTAGCTTGAGGGCTTTGGAAAATATCTTCATGTATTGCCTTTCTTCTTGACGACCATATAGCCCACAAGGTAACGCCACTCATATGAACCGAGTATGAGGAGGTTGTCAATTAGCGGAAACAGCCAGTGTTTTGCGTGCGGATCCGATGAAGAGATAAGTTGTTGCGCTAGCTCCGATCAGTTGAGAAGATAGGCCTACGTGAAAATACTCTCGGCCCGACTCCTCCCGTGCCGTCTGTTTCGATGCCGGAACCCCCTACGTAGAAGAACTCGTAACTTCGAGCCCGATTCCGGTAGGTGAATAGTGCACCCACTCCGATTAATAAATCCCGCACTAATCCTCAAATAACTAAAATACCCCAGATGCATCTTTAGACAACCCTGCACTGCATCGTAGTCATAGCATGCCTAGAATTGCATCGTTGCTGTGTATTTACCTGTTTCCTCCCCCTCTTCTCTCTCGGTAGACACCGACGCCGACGTAGTTCCCGAGGTCGACGCTGCTAAGGAGCCAGACGACGCAGCTGACGACCTTGCCCTTGCCGTCAAGCAGACAGGCAAGCACCCCCATTTTGAGCATTCCGATATCACCTATTCTCTTCCCTCTTATGCTTGCACTAGATGTTACTGCTGCTGTTACTATCCTACTCTGTTGCATAGCCTGTTTACTTGTACCCTACTATTGATACCTGCCTGTTATCCTAAACTGTTTAGCATAGGATGTGTAGAGCCTTATCAGAGACCCACTTGTCCCGACTGCCCCGCTGGATCCTCAGAAGACCCGAGCAACGGGATCGAAGATCAGACCCGGGTACCGCATGTCACTTCCCCCTAAGTTACTCGACACTACTGGGTTACTATCACGTGCCGAGGGTGACACCTCTTTAGCACGTTTGATGTTAACCTTGTAGGTTAGTTATTCGGTCGTGGTAAGCGAGGGTGAATCCTCCTACACCACCACCGATACCGACGACGTCGTGCAACTCCTCAAGTGTGGACCTCGAGGGTGGTTCCTCCTTCGTTCACCTTGACGACAACATTGAGCGGGAATTCCGTCGAGGGTGATTCCTCAGGGTTCCCCTTGGTGTCAGACACACAGTTACCTTGATACTGTGACATGACTTTGAACCATGATACTAAAGACGGGTCGGCCCTGAGGGGTACCCGCGCGAGCTGATATGCGAAGTGATTTGGAGACGGGTTGACCTGAGAGGTGCCCGCGAGATAATGACGAGGCGTGGCCGGGCATTCTTAGCCCTTGCCGCAAGTCCTCGAGACGGGGCGACGGGGTCACATCGATCGTGAGTCTCTGCTCGTTACCGCGCGCTCCTAATCCACGAGCGGTTTGGATATTTGATCCGAGGGGCCTCTGGCCCGATAGCACTAACCATCACGTGGGCATAGTATGGGCGTTCTGCGTCGTATACATCAGCCGAAGCTCTATTGACGTCAGCGAGGAGAGGCCCATTTTGGATTGGACTGGGAACGCAACTGCGCTTGTATAAGGGGTTGCTAGGTCTGCTTCCAAAACGTCCTCGCAACGTGCAGGGTTCCCGGGGCGAAGGCCCAAGACCCCCGGGGGCATAGGTTAGTCTGGCGTGCTGACCTCTCTTTAGAGCCTAGGTCGGGTTGCGGCGTGTTGCTTGGCCGAGGCCGGCCATGACCCAGTAAAGTGTGTCCGGCCGGAGTTAAGCGAGCGTGGTGGGTAAGTTGGTGCACCCCTGCAGGGAAGAACTAATCTATCGATAGCATGTCCTACGGTAACGGACACTCGGAGTTGTATCCCGATCGGTACAACTAGAACATGACTGAGATGATAACTGGATAGTATGGCTCTGGGATTGCTTTCTCGCAGGGAGTCGAGGAAGAATCTCAGGCCGAGGTTGATGATACTACTACTACTTTACATTATGTTATTCTACTCTCTTCTATGCTGCAAGACCGAAGAGGATGCTGAAGATGCTAGTCTTCGATAGGACTAGGCTTTCCCCCTCTATTCTGGCATTTCTGCAGCCCAGTCCACATATACAGCCCTTCCTTTGAAAATGATGCATATGTAGTGTAGATCCTTGCTTGCTGAGTACTTCGGATGAGTACTCACGTTTGCTTTACTTTCTTTTTCCTTCATATTCATTCGATGCCGCCAGACGACGGAGCCCCTGAGACTGCCACCCCAGTCTATGACTACGGCTACTACTACTACCCTCCCGGGGAGTACTACTATGAGGAGCCGACTGATGACCAGGAGTAGGATCAGAGGGTCCAGGGCAGGAGGCCCACGCCTTTCGATCGTAGTCTTTTATTTTTACCCCGCCTTGATACAGGCCTATCTGTACTCTGTAATATCTGTACCCAGATATCTGACGCTTCCACTGACGCTTGTATGCCATCGAGCTATGTATTCGAGCCCTCGAGGCCCTGGCTTGTAATATAAAGCTTGTATGACTTTATTTATATTTTAGAGTTGTGTTGTGATATCTTCAAGTGAGTCCTTAGTCTTGATCGTGTGCATTTGCGTGTATGATTAGTGCACGATTAAGCCGGGGGCGTCACAGGTTAGTATCAGAGCCGACTGCCTGTAGGAATCCCCCTTTCCAACTCCTTGACCGAAGTTGAGTCTAGTCGTCAAAAACCATTTTACTCACTTGGCTGTGTGGCTTACGGGCCCACGTCGCCAACTGGGTGGTATTAGGATCTTTTACTTCTCGATCTTTATTCTGGGACTCTAACCTCTCTTCTATTCGGGTTTTATAAAAATTACTAACACCAACACTTAGGATCTTGTAAATTCTATCCACCCGGAGAGCTGGATTTCAGTGCGATTTCCCTGTCTTTGATCTGATTAGTCTGATAATCATTTTCCTTTCCATTGTTTTGTTTAACCTTTTCATTCGAGATCTATTATATTTCTCGTCATTGAATAACAAATTCTGAACTTCTTTGTTTCAGATGGACCGTCTGTTTCCCCCTCGCCCTACGACGCAGCTTGTGCTTCGCACCTGGGCTCGAGCCGTACCTGGGTTTCCAGCTGTTCTGATCGCCCTCTTGATCAGGCTGGGATACCGCTGGTGCCCCGAGTACATGGTCTACGAGGTTTATCGCGAGTTCAACCAGGAGCAGTACTATGTTGATGTTCGCATCTACGATCATCAGGATGACTCAGAGACTGAGCTGCACCGTTTTCACGGTATCGGCGTGACGATTGAGATGGCAGTTCATGATGCCGCCTACTCTGCTGTCGGACGTCTCCGAGGACAGCTCAGCGCTGACTTGGATGCCTCTGAGTATCGGTACATTCCGTACGCCCCTGCTGGAGATGCTACTGGATACTACACAGCTGTCTCTGCCCCGTACGAGCCTCATCGCTACGATCAGCGAGTTCTGATTCACTATACTCAGGCTCTGGATCGTACTGTTCGAGCTCTTGCTGTTGAGTTGTTTGCCACTCGAGCACGACTCTACGAGGCGATGACGCAGTTGCTACCAGCTGTTCGTGCAGGTATACATCCGGAGCACATTCTTTACCCGAGCAGGACTGAGATGCCACCAGGGATTGATTGGCCTGCTGTTGGAGGTCATACACCCGCACGTGGTCCCCTGCTTACAGTTCGAGACCGGGTTCTGCATCAGAGTGCACATGGAGCACAGGATCCTTCCGCGACGAACCCTCATCGTCCGCACTTGCAGTTACCCCGTTTCAGTGGTTTTCTCCGACGTTGATGTAGCCTTTGCTATGTCACGTTGTGTACTTCCTTACCGTGTGCCTGCGCGCCGCCTAGTATGTCTAGCTTTTGAATTTGCGCCGTTGTGCTGCCCGATTGTAACCGACACTGTGTATGGATCTCTATGTCTTGTGTGACTATTGTTGAGAATCTATTGCACTGCTTAATATCGTCGAGTTACATCTTACTTGCCACATGCACTTGTTATTACTTTGCTAAATTACCCCTGTTGAATTTGGCAGGATGGGTGACAACAATCCACCACCTCCGCCACCGCCTGACTATATGGCAGCCATGATGCAACAGTTTGAGCTGAACCGGCAGTTTATGCAAGGGGTGATCGATCAGTTTCCCCGTCCCAACGCCTACCACCAGCCAGCTCCTATTACACTGTCAGAGTTTGTCCGACTCAACCCAATGACATTCTACAACTCAACCAATCCGCTTGACGCCGATGACTGGCTGCGTGATATCTTCTTCGAGATGGAATCAGCTGCTGTCCCTCCACTCAGCTATGTCACATTTGCAACCTACTTTCTGAAGGGTCCCGCAGCTCAATGGTGGGCCACCCACAGACAGACTCTGCCTCCAGATACTGTCGTCACCTGGGCAGAATTCAAGATTGATTTCCGTGCCCGCTACATTTCTCAAGCAGTTATAGCCCGGAAGAAAGCTGAGTTTCGCAACCTTGTTCAAGGCAACAAGACGGTGGAAGTCTATCAGCGCGAGTTCCTCGATCTGTCTCGCTATGCTGAGACAGACATTCCCACCGATGCTCATAGACAGGAGAAGTTCCATGAAGGATTGCATCATGACATACAGTTAGCTCTGCTCGGCCACGACTGTCCTGACTTCGCCACCCTGGTGAACAAGGCTATCACAATTGAGACTAGTCTGAAGAAGCATAAGGAAGCGACCAGACGCACCCGTGAGGCGGGCTCATCTTCGGGCTCGTCTTCTCAGAAGCGCCGCATCTAGATTCCTCAAAGCATGTATCGACCAGCTGCTCCAGTGTACCGTCCAAATGCTCCTATTTACCGGCCTGCTTATGCTGCATCGCGCCTGCCTCCTCCACCACCTAGGCAGCCTCTTCGTGCTGCACCACCCCGAGCTCCAGCACCATGTCCTGACAATGGACTCTGCTTCAAATGTGGCCAGCCAGGTCAACGTGCTAGAGATTGCTCACAGAATCAGAATCAGTTGGTACTTCCTTCTGCCGGCCATGGTAATGGCCGTGGGAATTCTCAGTCTCGCTACAGCAATGTCAGACCTTCTTATGGTCGTGGACAGAACTATCACGTCAACATGGCTGAAGCTCAAGAGCAACCTGAAACCGTGATGGGTACACTTCTTGTTAATTCTGTACCTGCATCTGTTTTATTTGATTCAGGAGCATCGCATTCATTCATGTCAGAGCATTTTGCACTCTTGCATAGCGTTAAGTGCAACAACCTGCAACATCCGTTAGGAGTAGACACTCCCACGGGTAGATGTCGAGCTACTCTGTACAGCCCCGAAGTCACTATTGAGATTGAGGGGTTGAAGTTTCAGGCACTTCCAATTATTCTGAGTTCCTCCAAGATTGATCTTATCTTGGGAATGGATTGGTTGAAGGCTCATTATGCCTCGATCAACTGTGCAACTAAGGTTGTACACCTTCTGCACCCGTCAGATGAGATAGTGAATTATCGTGCCCACGTCACTCAGAATGCCGAGGCTCAAATTTATGCCTTGAATGCATTGAACGCTACTCCGCTTGAGGGCATCGAGAACATTCCAGTCGTCTGTGACTTCCAGGATGATTTCCCAGAAGAACTTCCAGGAATACCCCCTGCTAGGGCTGTCGAGTTCGTAATCGACTTGAAGCCTGGCACCACTCCTATTGCGAAGCGTCCCTACAAGATGCCTCCGCACCATCTTATCGAGCTTAAGGAAGAAATTGACAAGTCACTTAGCAAGGGTTTCATCCGCCCTAGTTCCTCCCCCTGGGGAGCACCATCTCTTTTTGTCAAGAAGAAAGATGGTACGAATAGGTTGGTTCAAGATTACCGGCCTATCAACCAGGCAACCATTCAAAACAAATATCCGCTTCCCCAGATCAACGACTTATATGATCAACTCGCTGGATCATCGGTGTTCTCTAAACTCGACTTGAGGTTGGGTTATCACCAGATCCGAGTCCGTGAAGAGGATATTCCCAAGACTGCTTTTGGTACTCGTTATGGCTCCTACGAGTACACCGTGATGTCGTTTGGCCTCACTAATGCTCCAGCCACGTTCTCCCGCCTAATGAATTACATATTCATGGATTACCTCGACAAGTTCGTCGTGGTATATCTGGATGATATTCTTGTATACTCGAAGAATAGGGAAGAACACGCTGAACATCTTCGCCTTGTTCTGGAAAGGCTTCGAGAACACAAGTTATATGCCAAATACTCCAAGTGTGAATTCTGGCTTTCTGAAGTGACCTACCTTGGACATGTCATTTCCAAGGACGGTATTGCTGTTAACCCGGAGCGTGTTCAGGTTATTCTTGACTGGACTCCTCCGAAGAATGCCAAGCAAGTCCGAAGCTTCCTTGGTCTAGCAAGTTATTGTCGACGATTCGTCGAAAACTTCTCTAAGATTGCCAAGCCCCTGACTAATCTGCTTCACAAAGGCGTTAAGTTTGAGTGGGCAGACAAATGTCATGAAAGTTTCCAGACCCTCAAGGACAAGCTTACTTCTGCTTCGGTGCTTGCTCCACCTGATTCACGCAAGGACTTTGTCATCTTCTGCGATGCTTCACGTCAAGGTTTAGGCTGTGTCCTGAATCAAGAACGAAAAGTGATTGCATATGCCTCGCGACAATTGCGTCCGCATGAAGAAAACTATCCAGTACATGATCTTGAACTTGCTGCTGTAATCTATGCTTTGAAGCAGTGGAGACATTATCTTCTCGGTAATCGGTGTGAGATTTATACCGATCACCAAAGTCTGAAGTACTTGTTTACTCAGCCGGATCTCAACCTCCGTCAGCAGCGATGGTTAGAAACCATTACGGACTATGACTGTGGTATTTCATATACACCTGGCAAAGCTAATGTGATGGCTGATGCTTTGAGCCGCAAGTCCTATTGTAATAACCTCATGGTTAGGCGAGCTCAACCTCATCTTTATGGAGAACTGGGCAAGTTGAACCTCCGAATTGTTCCGCAGGGTTCCCTTAATAACCTTGTGGTACAACCGAATCTTGAAAAGGCTGTTAAAGAGGCGCAAGCCAAGGATGCTGAAATTGACTTAATGAAGAAAGAGCTTCATCTTGAGAAGTACCGGGATTTCTCAGTTGCTGAAGATGGTACATTGTATTTCAGAGACCGCATTGTAGTACCTCGCTTCGAACTTATGACTGACAAGGTCATGAAGGAAGCACATGATACACCGCTCTCTATCCATCCGGGTAGTACCAAAATGTATCGTGATCTTCGTCAAAGGTACTGGTGGTCTAGAATGAAGCAAGACATCGCTCGTTATGTTGCTGAATGTGACGTTTGCCGTCGCATCAAGGCAGAACATCAGAAGCCTGCTGGACTACTGCAACCACTTCCTATTCCCCTGTGGAAATGGGATAAAGTCCAAATGGATTTCATAACTGGTCTTCCTAAGTCTCAGAAGGGTCATGACGCTATTCTAGTCATCGTCGACTAACTCTCCAAGGTTGCACATTTTCTACCTGGCAAAGAGACTATTACTGCTAGTCAGTTAGCAGAACTCTACATCTCCAGAATTGTTTCACTTCATGGTATTCCGAAGGAGATAAGTTCGGACCGTGGTGGTCTTTTCACTTCCAAGTTCTGGGAAAGTTTCCAACAAGCAATAGGAACTCACATTACATGGAGTTCAGCTTATCATCCTCAATCCCAAGGCCAAGTTGAGCGAGTTAACCAAGTGCTTGAAGATATGCTTCGAGCTTGTGTTATATCATTCGGTAAGAAGTGGGAGGAATCTCTACCATATGCCGAGTTCTTTTATAACAATAGTTATCAAGCCAGCTTGAAAATGGCCCCCTTCGAAGTGCTTTATGGCTGTAAGTGTCGAACCCCTCTGAATTGGTCAGAAACTGGGGAACGACCACTTGTGGGACCGGATATTATTCAACATGCCGAAGAACAAGTTCGAATTGTCCGGGAAAATCTCAAGGCGGCTCAGGACCGCCAGAAGAGCAACTATGATCGCAAACGATGGGGTCTGACTTATCAACCAGGTGATCATGCTTATCTTCGTGTCACTCCTATGAAGGGCACCCGTCGATTCGGAATCAAGGGCAAGCTAGCTCCCCGCTATATTGGTCCTTTTCGCTTTGTGGCTAGATGTGGACAGGTGGCTTATAAATTGGAGTTGCCACCTTAATTCTCTCATATCCACGACGTCTTCCACGTGTCGCAGCTTCGGAAATGTTTCAAAGAATCTCCACACCGCGCAGTGGATCACGAGATGCTCGATTTGCAAAATGATCTATCTTATAAGGAGCATCCAATCCGCATTCTCGGTGAAGCTGAACGTCGTACTCGTCAGAAGACGACCAAGTTCCTTAAAGTGCAGTGGTCGAATCATACCGAAGATGAAGCCACTTGGGAATGCGAGGATCAACTCCGAAAGGAATATCCCGACCTCTTTCCTTCTACCTCCTAAATTCTCGGGACGAGAATTTCTTTTAGAGGAGGAGAATTTGTAACACCCCCTTGTAATAAGCTCGGTGACACTCTGATAATCTTGCCAAGTCATGATCATTTGCAGTGCCAAGTCATATGGGTTAAGGATCCAAATCAAATTCAAATCTGAAAATCAACTCAAATTCATAAGTGAACTACGAAGTTGATCAAACCCTACTGGAAAAATGTTCTTTAATTGGCCAATAATCCAGGAACATTTATAAAACCATCATCAAAATATTTGGAGTTAGATAGGTGACTCAAACAAATTAAAACAGCACACAAAACAGCACTATTTAAATCATTTTAATTAAATCAAATCCAAAAGAATTCCAACATTGCCCAAACCAATTTTTGGTGAAAGGCAATACTGCATTGTGTTATTTGGGTCAAGTCTCATATTTTACAAAATAGTAAAAGAGGCCTAACTATTACCAAAACAGAAGATAAAAGAAAAACAAAAAAATAAGAAAAAGAAAAAGGCTAAACTGCACTGGACCAAGTGCACAGTGCACTGGCCCAGCCCAGTAGGCCCAACCTCTCTCTCTCTCTCTCGCTGTCGTCTTCTCCCTGGTCGAGCGCGCGCGCGCCGTCCGCGCGTCGACACGCCGACGCCACCGACGAAACAGGGAGGCGGGGAGGATAAGGGCGAGCCCGTTCGTTCCCCCTGGCTCCCTCTACCACTTCCCCGTCCTCTCCCTCGCTCGCCTCGCCCCTTTTCCCCTCCAGATCCGCGTCGACCGAGCGCCGCCGTCGCCGTCACTCGCCGTTGCCGCGGCCACCGGCCACTCTTCGCCAAGCTGACGGGTCGGCGAGCTTCGCCCCGCTCTCTCCGTCGCCGGGCGTCTTCTGTTTGAGCCGAGGAGCACCGGAGACAGTGGATCGAGCCGCCCCCTTTCTTCTCTGCCTCCGGCAATCTTCGTCGTCTCCGGCGACCACCTGCGCTACTAAGCTTCCAAGGGTTTTCCGTAACCACTCGGTGAGCCCCTCCATCTACCGCTCCTCTCTGTTGGTCTCGCCGTGCGCCGTAGTTAGCCGTCGGCACGTCCGAGCTCTGCTCGCCGCCGACGAGCTCTTTGTCGTGGCCAGCGTCGTTGTCACGCGCAACCGGACCCAGCATCGAGCTCATGGAGCTCGTGCGAGTCCAGCAAGGCCTCTAGCACCTCTCCCCGTGCCGCTTAGCATCGAACCCGACGAGGCCCGAGCTTCGGCGTCCGTTTCGTCGCTTGCCGCCATCGAACTAGCTCACCTCCGGTCGGTCCAAGACCACCATTCGACGCGGCGCTCTTCTAGCTTTCGAACGCAAGTGGAATCGCGCGAAACGGTGCACCACAGCCAATTTCTGGCGACGCCCGAGTCCCTCCGCCGCGTTTTCGAGCCGTCGACGTTCAGCCGCCGGCCGGACGACGTGGCGAGGCCGGGCCCCACCTCAGGGTGGCTGCCAGTGGGCCCTGGGGGCCCCAGTTGACTGGGTTGACCCAGTCAACTGTGCTGACTGGGCAGCCCAGTCACTGACATATGGGCCCCCTCAGCTAATTAATCTAATTAAACGTTTTTAATAAATAAAATAATTAAATAACCTAAACACTCACTGACATGTGGGCCCACAGCCCTAATTAAACTGGTAATTAGAATTAATCCACTGTTAGTCTAAACAGAGACTGACATGTGGGTCCCACTGGACCCACATGTCAGGTTTGACCTGGTCAGCCGCTGTTGACTTGCTGATGTCAGCATGACATCATGCTGACGTCATAATTCCCTTTTCTGATAAATAAATAAATTTCAAAAAATCAAATAAACTATAAAATTTCATAACTTTTAAACCGTAGCTCGGATTGAAAAAGTTAAAACATGAAAGTTGCTCAGAACGACGAGACGAGTCTAATCGTGCCGTCTATTTCGATGCCGGAACCCCCTACGTAGAAGAACTCGTAACTTCGAGCCCGATTCCGGTAGGTGGATAGTGCACCCACTCCGATGAATAAATCTCGCACTAATCCTAAAATAACTAAAATACCCCAGATGCATCTTTAGACAACCCTGCACTGCATCGTAGTCATAGCATGCCTAGAATTGCATCGTTGCTGTGTATTTACCTGTTTCCTCCCCCTCTTCTCTCTCGGTAGACACCGACGCCGACGTAGTTCCCGAGGTCGACGCTGCTCAGGAGCCAGACGACGCAGCTGACGACCTTGCCCTTGCCATCGAGCAGACAGGCAAGCACCCCCATTTTGAGCATTCCGATATCACCTATTCTCTTCCCTCTTATGCTTGCACTAGATGTTATTGCTGCTGTTACTATCCTACTCTGTTGCATAGCCTGTTTACTTGTACCCTACTATTGATACCTGCCTGTTATCCTAAACTGTTTAGCATAGGATGTGTAGAGCCTTATCAGAGACCCACTTGTCCCGACTGCCTCGCTGGATCCTCAGAAGACCCGAGCAACGGGATCGAAGATCAGACCCGGGCACCGCACGTCACTTCCCCCTAAGTTACTCGACACTACTGGGTTACTATCACGTGCCGAGGGTGACACCTCTTTAGCACGTTTGATGTTAACCTTGTAGGTTAGTTATTCGGTCGTGGTAAGCGAGGGTGAATCCTCCTACACCACCACCGATACCGACGACGTCGTGCAACTCCTCAAGTGTGGACCTCGAGGGTGGTTTCTCCTTCGTTCACCTTGACGACAACATTGAGCGGGAATTCCGTCGAGGGTGATTCCTCAGGGTTCCCCTTGGTGTCAGACACACAGTTACCTTGATACTGTGACATGACTTTGAACCATGATACTAAAGACGGGTCGGCCCTGAGGGGTACCCGCGCGAGCTGATATGCGAAGTGATTTGGAGACGGGTTGACCTGAGAGGTGCCCACGAGATAATGACGAGGCGTGGCCGGGCATTCTTAGCCCTTGCCGCAAGTCCTCGAGACGGGGCGACGGGGTCACATCGATCGTGAGTCTCTGCTCGTTACCGCGCGCTCCTAATCCACGAGCGGTTTGGATATTTGATCCGAGGGGCCTCTGGCCCGATAGCACTAACCATCACGTGGGCATAGTATGGGCGTTCTGCGTCGTATACATCAGCCGAAGCTCTATTGACGTCAGCGAGGAGCGGCCCGTTTTGGATTGGACTGGGAACGCAACTGCGCTTGTATAAGGGGTTGCTAGGTCTGCTTCCAAAACGTCCTCGCAACGTGCAGGGTTCCCGGGGCGAAGGCCCAAGACCCCCGGGGGCATAGGTTAGTCCGGCGTGCTGACCTCTCTTTAGAGCCTAGGTCGGGTTGCGGCGTGTTGCTTGGCCGAGGCCGGCCATGACCCAGTAAAGTGTGTCCGGCCGGAGTTAAGCGAGCGTGGTGGGTAAGTTGGTGCACCCCTGCAGGGAAGAACTAATCTATCGATAGCCTGTCCTACGGTAACGGACACTCGGAGTTGTATCCCGATCGGTACAACTAGAACATGACTGAGATGATAACTGGATAGTATGGCTCTGGGATTGCTTTCTCGCAGGGAGTCGAGGAAGAATCTCAGGCCGAGGTTGATGATACTACTACTACTTTACATTATGTTATTCTACTCTCTTCTATGCTGCAAGACCGAAGAGGATGCTGAAGATGCTAGTCTTCGATAGGACTAGGCTTTCCCCCTCTATTCTGGCATTTCTGCAGCCCAGTCCACATATACAGCCCTTCCTTTGAAAATGATGCATATGTAGTGTAGATCATTGCTTGCTGAGTACTTCGGATGAGTACTCACGTTTGCTTTACTTTCTTTTTCCTCCATATTCATTCGATGCCACCAGATGACGGAGCCCCTGAGACTGCCACCCCAGTCTATGACTACGGCTACTACTACTACCCTCCTGGCGAGTACTACTACGAGGAGCCGACTGATGACCAGGAGTAGGATCGGAGGGTCCAGGGCAGGAGGCCCACGCCTTTCGATCGTAGTCTTTTATTTTTACCCCGCCTTGATACAGGCCTATCTGTACTCTGTAATATCTGTACCCAGATATCTGACGCTTCCGCTGACGCTTGTATGCCATCGAGCTATGTATTCGAGCCCTCGAGGCCCTGGCTTGTAATATAAAGCTTGTATGACTTTATTTATGTTTTATAGTTGTGTTGTGATATCTTCAAGTGAGTCCTTAGTCTTGATCGTGTGCATTTGCGTGTATGATTAGTGCACAATTAAGGCGGGGGCGTCACACCCTGTAGTAGTAACTCTTTCCCGCTTGCTGCATTTTTCTCTTTACTACAGTATATACTGCACCACCAGTGATGCAGCGCCAACAATCACCATTGCAAAGAACTAGAGATCATTTGTACTCCTAATTGTATGCATGCATGGAAGAAAACCCCTAACTGAAATTGGAATTATCTGTGGACAGAAAATTGGAATTTAACCCTGGTCAAAAAAATGAGAGATCAATTTGCATGTGCACTCTAACATTCAATTTTCAATTTTTCCAGGCGTACTTCTCTTACATATCAATTTGTCAGTTTTCAAGCCAACTTGTCAATTTACAGGTTACAATAGACAAAACTTGTCTTACAGATCAAGTCATTTTTTTCACCATCCTCCTCATCACGTAGCAGAGGAGGCATCCTGGAGCGCGGTGGAGCAGAGGCCTGGTGCCGGCGGCGAGCTGTGGAGGGAGAGGGAGGAGCGGATCACCAACTTTTGAATTGTATAAGGAGGATGTAATTGAAAAATGCCGTTTAGTTCAAAATTTCTGTCCCTTGCCACAGATATTTCGGAACGGAGGGAGTACTATGAATGATCAGGATAGTCCATTATGTTGTTTATTCCTGTTTGCCTTGCCTAACTGTATGTCAGCAGGGCATACTCTTTTGAAGTTCATGTATTTTGGTATTGTGATGGATATTTGTCCCTCCTACTACTGGAATGGTTTATTTATTTTAAGTATGCCATGGCAATCTAACTTTATGAAAGCTGATCAGGATAGGCACATATCTACGTCTTTTACTAGAGAACTTCTCTTTTTGTACCGTTCCTGAAGGTTTTCTCATATATCAACTGTGTTTCTTAGTACGTGCTCAACCTTTTTTGGAGTTTAAGGTTTGTATTTCATTGTTGCTGGTGCTTACATAGAGATGAGGGACAAGGTATATTCATACTTTTGTCAAGATTCGTGCTATTCATAGTGATCTCTAGCCATGCCATTATATTATATAATGATGCAGGAGTATGATGTAGTTTGCCTCACCTTGTCCTCCTGGCAGAACAAATGTTGTACCACAGCAGTTTAAGGATACAGGTAATCTGGTAATCTAATTGAATTGTTGTGAGAAGAGGTTGTTCTCGTACAGGAAAATGAATGCTGATGGGGTCATACACTTGTCAGTACTAATTTCAATTAGCTCAGAAACTTCAAGAAGAAGTAAATAATACAAAGCCATTGAAAATTAATCCCATTCAAGTTCGTCCCTTCTGTACCAAGCCATTGAACCAAGATTTATGTTTCTTTCAAGCTTATCAGGTTTCACCATAGGCAAAATAATCTGGTAGTATGTTATCCTGTCTAATTGGTATTTCTTGGTCTTACATATACGATTTTTTTGTCCCGTGACGTGCTTAACTGCAAACTCCGCTAGATATTATGCTATTTTAGACTGCATAATTTACCAACATCGATTCACTTTGGAATTGGTGATACTGGTTGAGAGAGAGAAAGTCCAGTTTGCCTAGTATTGTTTTGTGATGTAATTGTGATCACTGGCCTTGGGTTTTTATGGGAACTTCTTGTGTTTTCTGGTGTGGTAAAAGGTCGACTCATCTTATATATTGTTGCTGCTTCTCCTTCTGCTCTTCTTGTCTGCTTATTATGCTTGTATTTATTTTTCTGGGAAACATGCATATAAATACAAATTTGCATTGTTTTATTTTATTTTTGGCAGGTTACCTAAAGATAGCCAATGAAAATGTTCGAAGAGGTTAATGGTTAAAGCTTCGACAGAGTGGCTCTTCCAACAAGAAATCATTTTATCATGGGGCAGTCAAATATAGGCATCTTTTCAGTAAAACTGAATTGCGATGTTAAAATCATAGTGTAGCTCTACTTGCGAAAACGGGAGATGCTACTCTTGACTTTCTGGACTGGCGTCATGCCGAACTAGCTCTCCCCTTCTCTCTCTCTCCTCTTCCCTTCCTCCACCCTCATAGATCTCTCCCCTTCTCTGTCTTCTTCCCTCAGCTCTCCTCCACCGGATCCTCCCCTCCAGGCCTCTCTCTCTCCTTTCTCCGGCGGCCTCGGCGGCCGGAGAGGTGAGGGAGAGAGGTCTGGGTCCCTTAGTTTGTCTTCTAGGTGGTGTGTTTCTTCGAATAATCTGTTGCGTTCACGGTGGCCGCAACATCGGCTGTCGGAGGTGGAGGACGAGATCGAGCGCACCATCAGCTGGTTACTGTCCCAGTGTTGCAGGTTGGATCTTCCTTTTCTTTCTCTGATGGAGTTCATCACGGTGGTGGAGCCACAGTGGAGAGAAGGTGGAGTTCTTCAGCTGAGCGATTTGCGTCGAGCTCATCCTCATCGGCGTTCGATGAAAGAAGATGGCGCCTGCTGAAGCTCGTGTTCTTCCCAGGACATGGCAACGGTGGAAGATGGCCTTCCTATTTGTCCCCGCTGGTGACTTTTCTGGCCGAAAGGCGGCCTTACCTATTCCTCCCGGCCGTGGAGCCTTCAGGGAGGCAGTGCAGCATTTGGATGGTGTCCATGGCCTCCGGCGATGGTAGCCTCGTCGCCCCAAGTGGCGTTGTTCCCCGGCGACGGCGAGGTGCAAGCCATGTGAATGCTGAGGACCTGATCGCTTTTTTAGTTCTCTGTTTGAGGTCCTTTCTACAAAGTCTTGGGACTTGCTTGTATTTTCCTTTTACTTCTGGGTCCGTTTGTAAAATGTGCTGTGTTGTTGAATAAAAGGCCGGGATCCTTCGGGATCCCTCTTATGTTCAAAAAAAGACATGTAAAGCTTATGGTCAGCGTGTATGATTGGGTTGAATTGTTTAATATTTTGTTAATTATGTGTATATTTCATCTTTCTTGTTTTTCCTTGAAATTCCAGAATCATGCTCTATCTTCTTGAGTAAATTGTGTCATTCCTAAGAAATTTGGCACTTTCTACAGTTCTTCTGAACATGATTTCCTCTCCCCCTTTTAAAATTTCCACCGAGGGGATTAGAGGCCTCCCCGTACAACCAAAATAGGCCAAAGTGTACTTGAACAACGACTGTTAAACCATCTAGTCCCAAAGGTGGTTAGTTTCAGGAAAATTTGAAGGAACCTAAACAGGACGATGGAACCAGTGTGCTGCTCCTCGGGAAGTAGAACCTGCTTGACGGAAAGCATCATGCAGACATGAGCAATTCATGGATGGAAAGCATCATGCAAACGTTAGCCAAACAGACAACTGAGCCAACTGGAGGCCATCTATATCATCTACTATATCAGTAGGGTCCTACATGCACAAACACACAACCAACGGAATCATGCACACAAAGTAACCAAAAGAGAGCGACTCATTAAAATATCCCAAAAGCTCCAGAAATAGCGCAAGTTGCATCAACATCACAGAATTCATAACTCGGTACCAGACTTATTACAGCAACAGTGCAAGCCGCTAACATTGCACATCCCACCCTCCAAACTCTACTTCCTCAGCTTACCGATCTTCTCGAGATAAGGAGCTATCAAATCATCATGGTGGTAGACCAATATCTGAAGATACTCCATGGGGGTAAGGTTGTGCCTGATGTAGAGAAAGGTTGAAGCCAGAAAGGGGTAGATTGGATACACTGCAGAGACGTTAGCCCAGACAGAACGAAGCTCCTTCACGACAACAGGTAAGCCCCATGGGAGCTTCTTGATGGAACTGTCAACGACCTCAAATACCCACACTTTGTCTTGGTTGGCCGCAGCCTCCTTCTGGAGCTTCTCCTGCTCCTTGATCTCATCTGTGTAAGCTTTCAAAGCGTCAGCCTGCTCATTGAGCCCCTTGACAGTCAACTCCTTCATCTGGGAGACATCCGTCTTCAACGGTGTGATCTCCTGACGAAGAGCTTTGAAACCATCGCCAATCTGCTTCTCCAACATGTCAAACCTATGGTTCGCCCTGAAGCGGGCCAAAGCTTCAGCTGCGTTAACCTCATCACGGCGCTTGGCCTCTGCTGCATCTGCAATAAGCTTCTTCTCAAAGATATTGCGACGCCGGTTAAACTCGGGATAATTGATCCTGCACCCTCCACTCTGAACCTGCTAGAGGCGGAAACACATAAATAAAGGTTCACAAGGAAACAGAGCACCATGCACAAAACAAAGGTTGAAATACAAAGAGCAAGCCAAGTCATGAGACAGCAACATGGTAAAAGGGTACTCCAGCCTATCCATATTACTTGTTGCTCAAATGGATGTATCCATCAACAAAATACGTCGTAGATACATCCATTTGAGTGACAAGTATCACAGGGAGAAGCAAACAAAATATAAGGATGCTGTTAAGTAACTAAATTTGCAGGAATATATGACAGTACGACCTTCCCACGCAACATGAGAAGAATGCATATATCAAACAATTCAAACAGGTACAGCAAGCATTAATATTTAACATAATCGATCCATTAAACAAAGAACAACAAGAACTTCCGATGGATCACACTTCAAAATGCCTGTGTAAGCATGACCTCATACAATGAACAGAATAATTAAGTTGTAAACAATGATATTCATTTCAAAAACTGGAAGAAACAGAGTCAAGCGAGACTGTACAAAAACAAGGTATAGAATGCACATCCAGACTAAATATCCCATTGGCTCAACATTCAAATTAATGTAGCAACCTAACAGACAAGCACAGGGCATATAAATCTTATTTCTTCCAACTAATGAAATCACCATACTAGACCAAACTCAAAAGCAACAGCATTTTCCATAATCAGACTAACAAGGTTCAAAGATGGAGCATTTTAGTCCATATAAATCATAAGTAATGACTAGGATCATGAGTGTTTCAAGTAAATAAAAGAAAAGAGTGTCAGTTCTTACACAAGATTAACAGTTTATAATGCAGGTTATATTACAACCTAACAGACAAGCACAGGGCATATAAATCTTATTTCTTCCAACTAATGAAATCACCATACTAGACCAAACTCAAAAGCAACAGCATTTTCCACAATCAGACTAACAAGGTTCAAAGATGGAGCATTTTAGTCCATATAAATCATAAGTAATGACTAGGATCATGAGTGTTTCAAGTAAATAAAAGAAAGAGTGTCAGTTCTTACACAAGATTAACAGTTCTTACTCAGAAAAGAACTCAGATCGTTCAGATTCTTTGCCAGGAGAGTCCCCGGCTTTCGAGCCCTACTCGTGGGAGTTGCTTTATCCATCATTGCTATTGGCATCTTGGCGTTAAACAATTCGTTTATATAAACACTTTTGACATAGCAGAATCCTTCTCAGGTTGATTTGTGTGCCACTCGTCATCAGACAGTGAAACGTCCGGTCTAGCCCTTAGCTGAGGGATCTTCACTCCTGTCCTGCCATCCATATCCGTGCCCACCCGAACCATGGGAAAGAAAGTTTGTCAGAAATTACTTGTACTTGAGGGCAATGATAAAGTGAAGAAAATTATAGAAACAATGAAATGAAGCTATGGCTCGAACTATTGGAGAAGCCACCATAGAATATATCCATGAGCTTCTCAAGCACTTCTTCTTCCAATTACTTTGTTACGATTTCAAGGAAAAGTGAATGATTTCAATCAAGAAAAGAATCATATGCTCGATCCGTCGTAACAAGAGGGATAAGAAAGTCTCAACTCCAACCGCGGGAGCATTTACTATTTGGAAGTGTGCGAACGTAGCTGGTGGATCGAGGAAACAGGAAATCCTTGTGGTAATGCCGTGGGAATAGGAGTTGTTAGAGCGAGGTATTGCAATGAAACAGATTGTTCAATAGATTTATTCATTGCTAAGGGTAAATGGCATTTTCATGGTCACAATTCAAGAGAGGAGTTCCGAGCTTCAAGGATGCCGGATCGCACCATTCAGAAGATAAACCCTTGGGTGCCCGATGAGGCACAAAACAGATAACCAGACTGTGCCCTGGGCAAGGAAATAACCATGGCAAGCCACGAAAGGAATGAATAAGCTCCCTCCGGGCTCTCCCTTCGGAGTTTCACGCCAGTGGAACTCACAAAAGCAGCGCAGCTAATGAATCAATGAATCAGTGGGCAAATCGTTGTGTCCATACATTTGATGTGCCTTTTGAAAGTCGCATTTGTTTTCAACAATTGGAAATGGGAATATTCCATTCCATGGCATAGTTCTCAATGTTAGTAAACGGAGTGCGTTATCAACTCAATAATAAATCTCCCCTACACCGTAACCGGATTACATTCATTCAAGTTGGCAATCCCCTGATCTTTGCTTCCGGTGTGCGATCCGAATTGACATATAATGACCGTAGTTAGCAGGCAATGGCCAAGGTCAGTGCATCTCGAACTAGTGGGTCACTATATCTAAACTATCTAATACAACTATTGAATGCGCTTTGAATTGCACTTCTGCTCGTAACCACTACGAACCGGAAAGGAAGTCCGCAGCTAAGGAAAGCCCCTTCTTCATAAGATCAAGAAAGTACGAGCGTCTTTCGAAGATTGGAAAATCTCCCATACTTGGAGAGAAGCAAACCAACCGGCCGATTTGCAATTGACTATGCTTAGTAGTTGACATCTTTGGTCTTCACATTTTCCCTTCCATTTTGTAAAGTTAGTAGAAGAGGATAGATCCGGTAAATTGACGAATGTCAATCTTCATTTTTGTAGATTAATACACTGGTAGGGGTCGATCAGGCAAATCCCAAAGCTGACCCCCGAACAGCTGCCGGACTGCTCTACTGATCTTCTCTCTCTCCAGAAAAACGGAACCTTCTCAAAGACTCCCTTTGCACTGAGAACACAATTCAGAACCCTCCTTCTCACAAGAAGGCAAACCTTGTACGTTGATCGAATCTTCTTTCGCATCCAGAAGAGAGGCTGTGGGCTATCCGAGAGAGTGGTTCAGGTGACTACCGGAGTCATTGATTAAGCAGGTCAGATGGGCTTAGTAGGGCTCGAACCTACAATATCACCGTTATGAGCGGTACGTTTCAACCAATTAAACTATAAGCCCAATCGGATCTCTACATGCCGGGAAGAGCGGACAGAAAGAGGAGACCTTTGCTCTATCTCCTTCTTCCTCTTCCCGGGGCCCCGGAGGGGTTCTTTGGCAAGCCCTATTAAAGAAGCTAAGTGACTTTCGTCACTCAAGTAGTGAGTTTGAGAGTGACCGTTAGGGCGACCACTTGTACTTCTAGGCCTTGGCGACCTATATGTTACGCAACACAGCTTCACTCGATTCAGTAAATCAATAGTTCAAACCAGCCCACTAATAGCTTAGATAGTGGCCCTTCCACTTTGGTATAGTTGACCCTACCTATTGACTCAAGGTTCATAGGAAGGGGGAACCCAGACGTAGTGGGATGTAGGCTTCAGTTGTTTTGGTACTTTTTCACTACGTCTTATTATTTTTTTTGTAACCGGCTTTTCACCAGCAGGTCAGTAGGCCTTTTAGAAGGCGAACAAACGAAAGTTCTCCGCGGGCGCTAGCGCTATCTTGTTCGCTTTTGTCAACTGAAGTCGCGCGTAGCGCCAACTAACTGATAGCTGATAGAGCGCGGAGCCCCTTCTCTAAGCGAGCAGAGCCATTTCTTTCTACTGTCGTCAAAAGAAAAAGAAAAGTACTAAAGGCGAAGGGCATTCTGTTGTACAGCTACTTTGGTATAGTTACAAAGGTAACCGGTAGGTGACTGTTGAATCGACAGTAGTTACGAAAGGGGGAAATAGCTCAGTTGGTTAGAGTGCTGGTCTGTCACGCCAGAAGTCGCGGGTTCGAACCCCGTTTTCCCCGCCCGATCTTCCTCTTCCTGCCCGACTCATTTTGAAAACACTGGAAGCTGCTGATCCCAGCGTAGCATTCAAGACAATTGTTCCTTCTTCGGTCTCCCTCCACCCCCTTCGTTTGTTGTGGGTCTCACCGCAGGCACTTACTTAATGAATGAGTGAAGATCTTCCTTCCCCCCTTGTGTCTTACCAAGGACTGAGTTCCCCCTTGTGGCGAAAAAAAAAGTATACCATCCCACCCGGCCTAACCCGGGGGGTTAAGGTTCCTCTCGGAGACTGCCAGTCTACAAGAAGCTGGCAGAGCTTTAGCCATTGGACCACATCCATCCTCCTACCTAAAGACGCCTTTTCTTGTTCGTTCTTCGAATTACGCTAGTGGAGACTAATTCCTTCCGGCTAATGAAGATACTACCCCAGTCTTCCCATTCATTCCCAGTGGATCCTTCTTATCCCTTTTCATTGAACGAACCAAGTTCACCTATACGAGAGTGAGGAATAGAAATCCTACAATCAACTTCCCACTTTTGATGTCCCGTTTGACGATTCTGCTGCGTCTTTAGAAAAAAAAAAGGAGAAGGACAGGGGTCGCTAGTCAGAAAAGCTATAACTATCAATTCGAATTCTGAATGAATCAAATCTCCCCAAGTAGGATTCGAACCTACGACCAGTCAGTTAACAGCCGACCGCTCTACCACTGAGCTACTGAGGAAGAACGGACTTAAGGAAGCTGACTCTCGTTCTTTGGCCCAACCAACCGCAGACCGAAAATCCAAAAAGTGCGTCACTTTTTCTCTTTCACATACACCGGGAGAAAGGGTGACGATAGCAATACCCTTTGCCTCCCCGGCCGGGGCAGGACAAGGGGGGCGGCGGTCAACCATCAACTCTCGATATGCATATTGATCAATCGATCTCCGCGTCCTGCCAGTTCGCTAAGTAGACTCACTCTACCGAGGGGCAACTAAGGTTGGTTCCTGCCAATTCCCTTGCTGATCAGCCTTGGAATTGGCAAGTATGAGAGAGGACTCTCTCTGTCTCTCCGAGTTTCAACTACTAAGTGAAGTTAAGTAGCACTTCAGCTATTCTAAATGTGAATAGATTCCGATCAAGCAAGCAGGAGAAGGTGGTCCTTTCATCTCTCTGTCTGCTCCATGCTCTATAAAGGATCATGAGCAGGTTTAATGCTAGAAAAAACGAGATCTGCCTAATCATTTCGGTAGATGAAGTAGTGGGAGGTCACGAAGGAAGTAAGGGGGCATGTTAAGTTGATAATTTCGAACATTGTAGCATCCTTTTGACGGTTGGGCTTTGAGTTGAGAACTTTTAAGAACTCTTAATATGAAAATACACATTCTAAAATGACGCATCGAGCGAGACCATTCTGTTTCATTGTGAATGAAAGACGTTTTCGACCAACAACATCTACTCATATCCAGCTTCGTGTCATTTTTGAACACTGCGATCAGCAAGCAGCAAGCGGGGGAGAGTCAAGTCAAGTACAACACAGGACTGACGGGGTGGGGCGCGCCAAAGCAACCCGGGACCCCTCCGGGGTCACTACAAAAGCGCTGGCGCCTTCTTTTGAAGGTGAAAAACTACGCTAGCTAAGAAAAAGAAAAGGGCTACGCTAATGGCAAGGAGCAAGAAAAGGGCAGCTAGCTCGAAATCCGATAAATCGAATACCTCCTGGCTTCAGTTATGAGAGAGAACTCCAAGGCAGGATAAAGACTGAGTTGGATTCAGCCGCGTGGGGAATGAAACAACATTCATGGAATGAGTTGAGGCAAAACCTCCAGCTCTTTTTGAGAGTCAGGGGCTTTAAAAGCGCTTTAAAAAGGGCTGTCTGCATTACTGGATTCACTATATCAAATTGTAGTAAAAACAAGGGGCCACGTAGACTATTCTGAGGTGGTATGCTAAATCCATGATCAACTGATGTAGCTAGTGTGACTAAAGCAGCAGCTATTGGCTTAACTGGTTCTAAACTCTCCCACCCGATAAAGGAATTGAAAGACTACCCCGGGCCACGTAGACTATTCCCTTCCGCGGACATTCTTTTCTAGAAGGAAAGTAGCAAAGCCGAACGCAAATACACATGCAAATTGCGTCGACTACCTCATCACTGTCCAAAATGGGGGATACCGCTATTCATACATGGATGGACGAGGGACTCCGCTGGCAACATCAGTAGATGACTTTTCTCGCGGAATGCTATTAACGTTGGAAAAAAACACTGCTCTCAAACTCACCCTCCGGGTGATAGGTAGAAGCATTAGTACCTAACGGAGCGGTATCTAACCAAAAAGGGAGGTGATGTTCTTTTTAGAAACAGGATGGAGCATGGCTTCCTTTCTTCTTAGATACATTTCATTCATTCCATTTCTCTATAGTTTACACCAGAACATCTTGCTAATCCTGACAGATTCGAAAAGGGTGGGGGCACTAGAACCAAATCTACATACACATTGAAACTTCCTATCTCAGCCAAGCTAGCACCTTCATCCCACCAATGCATTGTACGACTCTCCACCCCCTTTTCCTCCCTCATGAAATCCTAATTTCCCGCAATGAAATTCGATTTCGTTCATGTCGGCGGTTGGCAAAACGGCCCTGAGATCCGGGACTGGTAAAACATGGGTGCCCAATTTGCTTTTCCGTGCTCCGCCTTAGTGCCCTTATGAAGGCGGCGGGGAGTCCTTAGCCTTTGAACCAAACTCTAGGGAACGCTCAATTGCCTGACGTCTCAACTGCAATGGTGAACTCAGTGACATACACTGAAATGGATTGCATCTATTGTTCCAAACAAGGCTGATATTAGCATAAAAGCCCTTCCATGCAATTTCTTGCTTCGCTCTACAGACGAAAGTGCCGGATAGTCAATGGTAACCAGAAGATCTATGGTTTTCGAGAGAAGGTAATTGGAAAAACGATTCATTCCTTTGCTTTCTTTCAGATATCTATTCAATAAGATGATCTGACCTTACCTGAAAACTAGATTCATGAAGAAGCCCAAAAAGTGCCGGGCTTAGTGCAGCCCAGTTCCTAGCCAGTGTGGGGTTCTGCCATGGATATTCGGTCCACTCCAGAATTCCATTCATTTTTCAAACGTAACTCGATTGACTCAATTCACAAACGGCAAGGAAGTCAAAAGTGACGCTTACAGGTCGTACGACAATTGCTTCTCTTCCGGGACTACATACATCTTTTCTTTAACAACTACCATACAAGCTATTCGCTTAATACATGCTAGTAGGTAGGCTGGTGGTGGAGTAATTATTTTCGTCTTTTTTTGGTCTGTCTGTATTTCGGTTTTGGGATGGTGCGAATCCATCTATCCACCATTCTTTTATCTTTCAGTAGTGTCAACCTCAGTTCTGGTTCTTTATCTTGGAATACTCTCCGTTGTCCTGGAAGCAATGCTTGAAAGAAAGCGTAAGGAAGCGTCAAATCAGTATGATATATTGGCAAAGCCAGTAAGAAGGGAATCGAAAGTAGATAGGGACTCCCACTGTAGATGTGGTTTTATACCTTGATGAATTGGTACCTTATAGCATAGCGAATTGACTTTTCTGTCAAAAGGATATATCAACCTGTAGTGAAACCGGGCCACCGAGCTTGCTTTTACCGCTCTTACAGCTCTCTCTCTTCTTTTTTATGGGTAGTTTGGCCAGAAAGAGAAAGAGGAATGTACCCATTTCTATTTATCCATTCTCATAGAAAGTACCAAAAATGTTTTTGAATGTATGGAGCAGGCGTATGAGTTGATATCTTCAAGAGTCAAATCCTTTTCTTGCCCACCCAGCCATAAAAGAAAAAAATCGTTACGAGCGGTCTTAAACCCTCACCTCAATCTCAAAAATGGAATTGAAAAGCTCCAATTTAAATAATGGTACCGGGAAAATACCCAGGGAAGAATCATTCTTTGAATCATCCAGATCTATCAATTTGCGAATTCAATAAAAAACGGACTGATCCTCGGAATACACCATCATCTTTCGAAGTGCGCAGTCAATATTATGTTATATTCAAAGAAACAAGTCAAAGAGTAAAGGCTTCGCCCTTCAATACCACACTTCCAATCGAAATTCCTACGAGATTGACGTTCGAAAAAAAAGACATGGTTTGATAGAAACTTTAAGTGGGTATCAAATAAACTGGAATGAATGGTATCAATTTCTTCTTTTCTATACTGAATCTGCTTCGGTATCTCTTTCTTCCTTCCCTTCTGTAAACCAAGCAGTGACTAGCCTCTGGCACTCACTTTCCAAAGCACCAATTGACTTGCTTTCAGAACAACCCTGATCAGTTATACCTGAAATACCACCCGTACGTAGTACGCCATTCCCAACGCGGAGCGCCTTTATTTTCGTATTGAACTCCGCTAGGAAGAAAAAGTTAGACCGTAGCCTTGTCGAACAACCTCGTTTCTCGCTTTTGTCGATTGACTCGTGGGACTCTACTGAATTCCAGCATGGGTGTGGTAGATTACTGACGTGAAGCCGGACCTCTATGAGTGCTCTACATGGCCGGATCAAAGCTCCAAATCGTAATGTCGCGGCATACATAATCAGAAAATAGGATTCGTGAGAGCCTTTTCTTTAGCTGTTCCTTAAGAAAGCTATCGACTTAACCGCTTGTGTTAAACATATAGATTGTCCTATTCTCTCTTTTTTTTCTCAAATGACCTATTTCACATAACCGATGTTGATTACAGATTTTGCCTTGCGTCACATTATCGTGGTGATCAATTCCTTTCGTGGATCGATTGAAATAACCGATTTTGGTGTATTAATTCAAGATAGGTAATTTTCCTCAAGGTCATAAAGATCGGTCATCTAGCGTGGACTTCTGACTTTAAGTGGAAAGTCTTTCTCATCTACCTCTTTCATCCAAAACCGTTTTTCCGCATTTTTTTCTGCCAAGTTACTTAAATCTATATCGGAGCTATAGGATCGGTAGACCCGTAAGCGAAGATGGTTCGCTCCCACATAAAGAGACGGATATTCGATGTGTTTAGCATAGTGACACTTTTTGTGGTGCCGAAACAGCCCCAATCCCTTTGGTTATTTCGCTTTTCGTGCCGGCCTGTATTCGGAGTTTCTTGGATTTGCGGTGCCTGAATGCCTTTCTCCTTCTTTTTGGTGACGTCGGATGCCCGCCTTTGGCGCTCAGAAGTGGATTCTCCTTCAAAGAGGGCTTTTCCCCTAAGAAAGGGACATGGTTGTACTGGATTTCTAGTCCTATAGTGGAAGAGCAGATAGGATCACACCTACACGTAAGTTCGTTCGTTGGGTTAGTGGCCACCCGCACTCCAACCTATCTATATGGCAACAAAGCGAATGACAAGGCCAAAGTAGCTGACTCTTATCGCTAACTTGACTCGGTCTAAGGGCGAGCTTGAATACAACTCACAGAACGACTCCTCCAGGGGCCTTCAGGCACTCAAACAGATAGTGAGACAGACACCATCTATAGAACTTGAATGACAATACACCCATATATTCTAGCTAACAATCAGAAACTGTATCCAAATGGAGGGGACACTCTTCCTTCAGAAAGATGCCTTCGAAAGAAAAGCTCTTCCCCTCAACGACACAGCACATTTTCTCAAATGTTCCACGTTTCTCACCATATCCTCATAGGGCTGAAGCACAAGAAAGAGGATTACTTGGTTACCTTGCTTCCCTCGCCTAGGACAGTAGAAGGATCTGTGGCCGAAGGCGCCACAAACGAAGCGGGTCGCCTCTTTTCTGCAGATCTCCGCAAGATGACCCTTCTCCCCGCAACGATAGCACATAACGTTTTTCCCATGCTTGCGCGGTGAGGAGGACGAGGCCTTGAGAAGCTTTTCCACCAGCTTTTCCACCATTTTTCCCCTTTGGCATTTGGATCCATGTTTTCTTTAACGATCTCCGTGATAGTAAAGGTTTTTTTGGTAGCCTTTGCTTTTGACGGCGATGAAAGAAAGAGAACCCCTCCTATCTTTTGATCGTGGTCAAAATCCTATCCAAGTCCCCTTTTTTCAGATCTTTCTCCTGGTTTTGATCATCACCGTTCACCTACTTGTTACGGAGATCCCGACCAATGCACAATCCAGATTTTTTTAGCTTTTTTTCTCCCATCCCATCTTGGACGGGCCCAGAAGCTTTTCTCATGTTTGAATGGAGGTCTTCCGCAAATGAATTTCCATATAGGAATTATATAATGTGCCTGCAGATATTGATTGAAAGCTTGTTTCAATTGAACGAGGATGTGAACGAGAAGGCAACAAAAGGGAGCTTGGAGCAAGAGGAGTCATTTAGTAGTTCACGAAAAAAGGCATAGTAGAGAAAGTCTGAGGAGCAGGAAAATTTGGTCACGTAGATCTTCTATTTCGCCGGAATTCGTTGATTGCTCCGTACTCATTTACAATGGAAAAACTCCTCTTCGTTGTAAGATCACTGAAGGTAGATATGCAATCTCCCATTAGCCATATCAGATAAGCACAGGGCATATAAATCTTATTTCTTCCAACTAATGAAATCACCATACTAGACCAAACTCAAAAGCAACAGCATTTTCCACAATCAGACTAACAAGGTTCAAAGATGGAGGAGCATTTTAGTCCATATAAATCACAAGTAATGACTAGGATCATGAGTGTTTCAAGTAAATAACATAAAGAGTGTCAGTTCTTACACAAGATTAACAGTTTATAATGCAGGTTATTTTACAACCTAACAGACAAGCACAGGGCATATAAATCTTATTTCTTCCAACTAGTGAAATCACCATACTAGACCAGAACTCAAAAGCAACAGCATTTTCCACAATCAGACTAACAAGGTTCAAAGATGAAGCATTTTAGCCCATATAAATCATAAGTAATAACTAGGATCATGAGTGCTTCAAGTAAATAAAAGAAAGAGTTTCAGTTCTTACACAAGATTAACAGTTTATAATGCAGGTTATATTACATAACCAGGCAAGATATGTTAGCTAAATATAAATGTCGAAATATAAGTATTCCTTGTTATGCAAACAAACAAAAATCATGTGGAAATCAGAAATTAATTTCAATCCAACATTCCAGGCTCAACATAGATGACACATCCAGTCTCAATAGGACAGAAATCCAACAGGCAGAGAGGGCATAACTGACTACAGGGTAAATCACAATCAGAGTATTTTGAATCAACCATTCAATTCTCTTTACCAAACCAGATAAAACAGGGTTCTACAGCGCAGAACGAATCATGAAGCAGATGGGTGATAAGGGGGTTGCAACGTGAACTCACCTCCTCGGTGCAGGGAAGTGGATGCCCACCCATGGAGCGCCCAGAGCTGCTGCAGGCATCTCCAGTGTGGGAAAACGCATGACGCATCCGAATGACCTCCTCCCTGATGATCTTCCCCAGCCTGTTCAGGAGGAACAGGCCTGAACAGGCTCGTCACACAGGAACATTGGACCCAAAGAATAAACAGATGCAAGGCAGAAGAGAGCAGGTCCGTACCTTGAATCCTCGTCGGCATACAGAGCGGCGAGAGGAGATGAGTCTCCCTTGGCGTTGGTGGAGGCGACCACCACCAGAGTCTTCAGGCCCCGGATCCGCGCCGGGAGCACCACCCTGCAGAGGCTGGCAAGCCGCGCCGACGCCATGGTGCAGCCGAGGTCGCCGGCGTCGCCGTCGAGGGGTGGGAGGCTGCTAGGGTTCCTCTCGTCCGCCGCCGCCGCTCACAGGAAGGAGGGAGAGTAGTCTACTGGCCGATTAGGGCACCCCGTGCGGGGAGATGCTGCTTTTATAGCGTCGCCCACGTCCATTCCGTGGGTCTGGGCCAGCCCACTGCGACGGCACTGGCCGGCCAGGATTAAGCCCGGCGGATCAGATGTCCTGGGCTCGATATGTGGCGGCGGATCAGCTAGTGTTGGCCCGATCTGGCAGATTTCTTCTTGGGCCAGCCCAACTGCGACGGAACTGGCTGGCAAGGAATAAACCCGGCGGATCTGGCCCATGAAGAAATCGGCCAGTTCGAGCTGATCCGCCACAGGCCGAGTGTCTTGTTGAATCCTGGTCAGGCACCTCAAAAAAAATTTGGTCAGGCAGATCGAGCCCACGACGAGCTGATCCCGCGTTTGCGTGACTTTGGTCAACAAAAATAAATACCTGATCTGTTATTTGTAGATCGAGCGCCGCACCGAGATCCAAGTTTGCCACAAAAGCACGCCGACGTCTTCCATGGCCATGGATCCATGAAGATCTTGCTTCGCCATCTTGTCGACGAGGAACCACGGATGGATTATTTGCACACATCACAGCGCCATGTAACCAGCCTAGCACGTTCTCGTAGAACATGAAGGCCGGATGCATGGCACTGGGATGCGTGGAGATAGGGGACGACGAGCCTTGTTGTGGCGAGAGGTTGAAGAAGAAGAAGCAAGATGAAGCGACGGCGCTAGGTTAGGTGGGAGGGCCGAAGGGGCGAGACGGGAGGCTGAGGGGGTGCTTATATATCCTGGGACGCGCCGGGTCAGTAGGGAGCTCACTGACGGACGTGGCACGGGAAGGACACCTGTGGCAGGCGCGGGACCCATCTGCCATAGAGCCACGTGCTGTGCTTTCGACCGGGGCGGGCGCCCGTTTGGGCAACGCCCGTCACACGTGGACCCTGCGGCGAACCTCGACCCGAAAAGTCGTGACGCCAACGGATCCAACCATCTGACACTGTCTCCTCCATCTCCACCGTCGGTGGAGAAGCCCCCGCCATCGCACGGTCCACAGTGCCCCGCAGGAAGCACACGATCCGCGTACTCTCCCCTCATTGGCCTAGAGTTGCGTCCACCGGTTTTCTTTCCTTTTTTTTAATTCTCAGGGATGAGCACGCTGCGGTTCGTTGAGGCGTCACGTCAAAACGACCAAGAATCACGCGGTTGATCCTCAAAAAAAAAAAAAAGAATCACGCGGTTGTTTCCTGGAGTTTTGTTATACAGTACGTAGTACAAGTATACGTGACATGATGGTGCCCGATTCCTATATACCACAAATAAGCGGTGCATCAGTACGAGACACATATATATGCTCAAAAAAAAAGTACGAGACATATACTGCGCGGTACACGGTTTGCGGTTGCGGAAAATAACGCCGCTACGCCTTTGCACGGCCACGACACAAAACATGCCCAAGTTACGTGGTACGCCGTGTTCTTCAGCCACACTTGCGAATTCACACCATTTTTTCTCAGGGCAACTCCAGCGCGCCGTCCACGTGCGTCCGGCCGAGTCGAAACAAACACAAACAGCGGCGGCGTGGACTCCGTGCGTCCGACGCCCGCCTTTGTCCTCCCCCTGACCCGCCATACAGTGGCATATCGGCCATTCTCCCTCCCCGTCCATAGTCGAAACACCCCGCCCTCGCCATCACCGGCCACGCGTCGCTACCTTCGCCATAAGGACATAAGAAAATAAGAGCATCTACACCCGGATACAGCGAACCCGACACTCGAAACGCCCACAGGCGCGTCCGGACGTGTTCGCGTACAGTGACCGGTCACGCCTTGAATAATTTCTTTCGGATACCTTTATTAAGAAAACTACCATATTATTACATGCAACGTGAAACCTAAGCTAAAGAAGCTCGTCTGGCTCCATCGTGCCATGTCCGACGGCCGGCTGCACCCCTTAAAGTGTTGCTCCGGTCGCCAGCGAGGTAGAGTAGGACATGGGACACGCACCGGCTCAGGGCGCCGCTGTCTCCCATGCCCTACTCTTCCTCGTCGAAGCCCGTCGCTTGCAGATCGTCATGGACGTGAGATCAATGATGGTTCATCGTGGGAGGAGCCAGCGACGTCTACCCCGACGTGGTTGCGGTGCCCGGGCTGGTCGTGCACCATATGGGGCGCCGGAGAATGCGACTCCGCAGACGCAGAAGGATTGGTCGATGCTTGTCGGGAGCCATGCTGCACCAAAGATCATTTCCAATAATGTCTCGTTAGCATGATGCAAACTGAAATGTGAATACTAGTAACTAACGACCATTCAAATCAAACTCACCGTGGTCGCCGGAGCAATCTGGGGCATCGGCGGAGGGGGCTGACCGTTTTTCTCGCACATGGTCTGCACATTTGGTTCTCACGAGTCAGTCATATTAGTTAGAGCACGAAGAACATTAACGGGTATTTTGGTCTGCGTCTTCTCACCCATACCGTTGTCTACCACAACATACCTGGAAGACTTGCAAATGGGACAATAGTTCAAGTCCTCATACTGAAGCCTAAATAAGACACATCCTTTCTCACAGGCATGTATCTTCTCATGGGGCATCTTAAGAGCACGGAGGATTTTATCTGACTGGTACAGGTTTGGAGGTAGCACATGGCCTTTGGGTAGAAATCGTCCGAATACTGTCATCATCGCGTCGTAGCATTCTCTGCCCAAGTTGAATTGAGCCTTCAAAGCCATTATTTGTGAGATGGCATCCAGCTGACAAAGCTCAGTGTGCTCGTGGAGAGGACGTTTTGAGGACTCCAACATTTCAGTGAAGGACTTTGCAGATTCCTCCATCTCCTCGTCTGAGTCCCGAGCATCATCAAAGTCTTGCACCATGTCTTCCATCCCGGTACCATGCTCGTCGGTGCGACGACGAACCACCTCGGCTCTGGCACATTGGGCAGACTCACCATGTAATGTCCAGACCGTGTAACCAGGCGTAAAACCAAACTTCTGCAGGTCTTTACTCATTTCAAGCTTGTCCCTCATTTTATAGTTGTCGCACCGGACACAAGGGCACCAGCTTAATTCCTGGTCATTTGCAAATGCGGCTCTAACAAACCCCTTGGTTTTTGTTAACCATTCCTCGGTCCAAACTTTCTGACTAGTGTAACCGGTGTACATCCACGCACAATCACTCATATTGACTTCCTACTGGACACACAAGAAATATATACATAATTAAGCAAACCATATCCATCAGTTAATGGAGTTTGTCAGTTTTATTATGTCCATGCAACCTACACGCTAATAGGTAAAGATAGGTCCTAATCCCACCCGAGTATGTGTAGATTGGGTTCGTTTTCCCATGCTCTGCTCCGGATCCGACGCAAAATTTCGGCAGCCCCTCCCCGCTGTTCTCCTGATACACGTCTCGGCAATAAGCAGAGAGGATGTGTACCCGGAGAACAACAGGGAGGCACTGACGAAATTCTGCATCAGATCCGGAGCAGAGCATAGGGAAAACGAACCCAATCTACACATACTCGGGCTGTCCATGGATAACGTTGAAAAATTCGAAAGAATCACGATTATAAATATGCAAATGCATGCATATTTATAGATGTAACCCTTTCGAACGGGAGACGCATAGTGGTTACGCATACTGATGATTGACACCTATAGCTAGCAAGTTTCATCGGCACGAAGACCGGGACAGAGCAAATGAAGGGGGGAGGAGGAGATGTCATTTGTGCTCACCAACGAACGCAGGGGCGGAGCTCGTCGAATGCATGGGGAGGTCGTCAAACACCACACCCTCGCAGCGACGAAACAACTGCACATTTAAATACACCCGATCAACACAAATATATATGATGTTTTGCATAACAAAATCGAAAAATATACAACCTAACTCATAATTCACAAATATATGACCCCGTCAGGGTCGGGGTCGGGGTCGGGGGCGGGGTGTGGTTGTGGTGTCAGGGTGTCGGGTCGGGGTCGGGGTGTGCAGTCAGGGTGTCGGGGTGTGTGTCAGGTGTCGGGGTCGGGGGTCGGGGTGGGGGGGTCGGGGCGTCGATTGTCGGGGTCTCAGGGTGTCGGGGTCGGGGTGTCGGTGGTCGGGGTCGGGGTCGGTGGTCGGTCGGTGGGGGTGTCAGTGTCGGGTGTGGGTGTCAGGGTGTCGGGGGTCGGGGGGGGGGTGGGGGTCGGTGGTGGTCGATTGTCGGGGTCTCAGGGTTCGGGGGTCGGGGTCAGGGTGTGTGGTCGGGTCGGGGTGGGGTGTGTGGTCGGGGTGTCAGGTGTCGGGGTGTCGGTGGTCGGGGTCGGGGTGTGGTGTCAGGGTGTCGGGGTGTCGGGGTCGGGGTGTCGTGTCGGGGTCGGGGGTGTGTCGGCGTGTGGGTGGGGGTGGGTGGGGTGTCGGGGTGTGATGTCAGGGTGTTTTTTCTTCTCTTTTTTTCTTTTCCTTTTTTTTCTCCTTCTTCTTCTTCTTTCTGCTCTCTTTTTTCTCGCTTCTTCTTCTTCTTCTTCTTCTTTCTTTCTTCTTCTTTCTTCTTTTATCTTCTTCTTCTTCTTCTCTTCTTCTTCTTCTTTCCTCCTCCTATCGCCTTCCTCTTTCTTTTCTTCTTTCCTTTTCTCTTCTTAAACCTAGCACTAACCAAAACAAAACAGGAAAAAAACTACACCTAAACCTAGCACTAACCTAAAACTAAACAGGAAAATAGAGAACAAAAAAAAGGAAAAAAACAGAAAAAAATTACCTCTTGCTCCGGCGAGATCGGCCGGTGGGGCGGGGCGGCGCAGGGGCCGCGGGGAGGAGGATGACAGCGGGGCGGGGCGGCGCAAGGGCCGCGGGGAGGGGTCCGGCACCGGGGCGGCCCGGCGCAGGCCTCTCCGGTGACGGGGCGCGGCGGGGCGGCCGCCGCGGCCTGGCTCCTGTTGGCGGGGGGGTGGGAGGGCTGGACGGCGGCGGGGGCTGGGTCCGGGGGGCGGGGCTGGCCGGCGGCGGCGACAGCGGCGACAGAGGAGAGAGGCGGGCGCGCGGGAGGGAGAGAGAGAAAGAGAGAGAGAGAGAGAGGGGAGACGGCTCGGCCCGTTAAGTGGGCCTTCTTTGCCGTCTGCTAGCAGACGGCAAAGAGGGCGACCGTTAGGGCTGGCCCACGTCTCCTCTTTGCCGTCCGCTAGCAGACGACAAAGGAGTAACATTGTCGTCGGCTAGCAGACGGCAAAGTATTCTCCTCTTTGCCATCCGCTAGCAGACGGCAAAGAATCTGACCTAGCCACGCTGTGCCCTGTGGGGCCCACCTGGCTCTTTGTCGTGTGCCATCTAGCTCTTTGCCGTCAGCTGGCGGACGGGAAAGAAGCAGCTGACGGCAAATAGCCTTTTTGCCATCCGCACTTTCTTTGCCGTCCGCTTTGTGGAAGCTGACGGCAAAGAGCCTCTTTGCCGTCAGCTGGCAGATGGCAAAGATGTGGCAGACGGCAAAATGCCAGATTCCAGTAGTGGTACCCTGCAAATGATTTCTTCTTATGTTCTCCGCTAGATAGGAACTTTGGAGTGACTCCTCATCGCACGTTGGGGGATGGTTATATGATCCAATTATATTAGCATTGTTGAGAGATTGCACTAGCGAAAGTATGGACCCTAGGCCTCGTTTTCAAGCATTGCAATACCGTTTGTGCTCACTTTTGTTATTTGCTACCTTGCTGTTTTTTATTGTTCCTATTGCAAAAATCAATATCTACCATCCATATTACACTTGTATCACCATCTCTTCGCTGAACTAGTGCACCTATACCAATTGCCATTGTATTTGGTGTGTTGGGGACACGAGAGACTTTTTGTTATTTGGTTGCAGGGTTGCTTGAGAGAGACCATCTTCATCCTACACCTCTTACGGATTGATAAACCTTAGGTCATCCACTTGAGGGAAAATTGCTACTGTCCTACAGAACTCTGCGTGCCGCTCGAGTGCCGCAGCCCATCCATTTTCCTACTGGACCTGATGGATTTTTCGGATGGTGATTACCAAGCTAGGCCAAAAGCCTAGGGAAAATATCAGGTGCTCCCAAGCTTGGGGTACTCCCGGTGCTCCAAATTCAAGATTTTTTTAAATGTTTCAAAAAAATCTGACAAAAAATGTGAATGTTCATAAGGTGTGTGACTACAACCCCTAAAAATTTTTGGTCCAAACTCGAAACGCACATTAACAAACAAAAATGTGAAATCCAGCATGAATAGTGTAAAGAAAAAGACAAAAAGCAACATTGCCACTATTCACATCCGGATTTCACTTTTTTGTTTCTCAATGTGCATTTCGAGTTTGGATCTGAAATTTTGAGGGGTTGTAGTCACATTCCTTGTGGATGTTCACATTTTTTTCTGGATTTTTTTGCAACATTTAAGAATTATTCTTCTGAATTTGGAGCACCGGGAGTACACCAAGCTTGTGAGCACATGATACTTTCCCCAAAAGCCTAAGCTTGGGGGAGTGCTACTTCTTGAGTTTGCGTTGGTTTTTCCCTTGAAGAGGAAAGGGTGATGCAGCAAAGTAGAGACAAGTATTTCCCTCAGTTTGAGAACCAAGGTATAAATCCAGTAGGAGACGATGCACAAATCACCTAATACGTGCACAAACAATCAAACAACTTGCACACAACGCGATAAAGGGGTTGTCAATCCCTTCACGGCCACTTGCAAAAGTGATATCTGATAAAGATAGATGAAAATAAATAAACGGTAAAGTATTTTTTTTGGTATTTTTGGTTTATAGATCGGAAAGTAAAAGATTGCAAAATAGTAGATCGGAAACTAATATGATGGAAGATAGAACTTATATGATGGAAAATAGACCCGGGGGCCATAGGTTTCACTAGAGGCTTCTCTCATGATAGTAAATAATACGGTGGGTGAACAAATTACTGTCGAGCAATTGATAGAAAAGCGCAAAGTTGTAACGATATCTAAGGCAATGATCATGAATATAGGCATCACGTCCGTGTCAAGTAGACCGAAATGATTCTGCATCTACTACTATTACTCCACACATCGACCGACTCCTGCCTGCATCTAGAGTATTAAGTTCATGAAGAATAGAGTAACGCATTAAGTAAGATGACATGATGTAGAGGAATAAACTCAAGCAATATGATGTAAACCCCATCTTTTTATCCTCGATGGCAACAATACAATACGTGCCTTGCTGCCCCTACTGTCACTGGAAAAGGACACCGCAAGATTGAACCCAAAGCTAAGCACTTCTCCCATTGCAAGAAAATCCAATCTAGTTGGCCAAACTAAACCAATAATTCGGAGAGAATTACAAAGATGTGAAATCATGCATAAAAGAATTCAGAGAAGATTCAAATAATATTCATAGATAAGCTGATCATAAATCCACAATTCATCGGATTTCGACAAACACACCACAAAAGAATATTACATCGGATGGATCTCCAAGAACATCGAGGAGAACATGGTATTGAGAATCAAAGAGAGAGAAGAAGCCATCTAGCTACCAGCTATGGACCCGTAGGTCTGAGGTAAACTACTCACGCTTCATCGGAAGGGCAATAGAGTTGATGTAGAAGCCCTCTGTGATCGAACCCCCCTCTGGCAGGATGCCGGAAAAGGTCCCTAGATGGGATCTCACAGGTACAGAAGGTTGCGGCGGTGGAAAAGTGTTTTCGTAGATACTTCTGGTGGTTTGGGAACATATGTGAATATATAGGCGAAGGAATTAGGTCAGGGGAGTCACGGGGGGCCACAAGGTAGGGGGGCGCGCCTTCCACCCTTGTGGCCGCCTCATGGCTCCTCCGACTTGATCTCCAAGTCTCCTGGGTGTCTTCTGGTCTAAGAAAAATCATCGCGAAGGTTTATTCCGTTTGGACTCCATTTGGTATTCCTTTCCCGCGAAACTCAAAAACAAGGAAAAAACAGAAACTGGCACTGGGCTCTAGGTTAATAGGTTAGTCCCAAAAATAATATAAAATACCATATTTATGCATATAAAACTTCCAAAACAGATAATATAATAGCATGGAACAATAAAAAATTATAGATACATTGGAGACGTATCAGGGAGTATGTTTTCTCACCGACATTACATTCATGTTCACACATTCATTCCAGTTGTCGGTGTTCATCGTTTTCATTGTATATCCATGCTTAGATTTATTTTGCTTTCTTCTTGTGTGTTTGAAAACTTAAATAACCCAAAAAGATTTCTCGTTTCTTCTTTTGTTTGGGAGTTCTCCCGTGGTAATAGTTTTTGTCGCTTTTCGTTTCCTTCTTAGTTTATTTTCTTCATAAAAACTAAAAACTCCAAAAATATTTCAGTGTGTTTCTCTGAATTTCTTTCCTTTTTTGTTGAGTCATCATAAGGAGAAGACCACGATGAAATTGTTGAGTGGCTCTCATATGCTTTGTTGTCAACCTAATGAAGAGCCAATATTACGTTGTCTTCTCCTTTGAGTAAAATGTTTGCAGATTCCAGCTTAGTCCATGACACTCTTGCACTATTATTATTTTCACATCATTCGGTCGTGCAAGTGAAAGGCAATAATGACGATGATTTGATGAAGTGACTGACACAAAGAAAAGTTGGTATGAACTCTTCTTGTTTTTGTTTTTGTTTTTGTAAATATGTTTAACTCAGTATCCATGATTCCGCATATTATGAGTAAACATGTTTGTGATGACAATTAGAGATTATAGTTGCTCATGCCATGCTTAAGTAGCTAGGAGTGGATATGATTTATCCTGAATGTCAACATGCATTAAAATGGTTATGATGTAGTATGTTAGTATGGCATCCTCTCTGAATGATTAAAGTGGCTTGACTTGGCACATGTTCACATGTAGTTGATTCACAACCGATGCAGCCTTCATGATAGTTATGTTCATGGTGTTTATATCCTACTCATGCTAGTGCTCAATATAAATTATTCGCAATGCATGATTATGACCGTTGTCGCTCTCTAGTTGGTCAATTCTCAATCTATTTGCTAGCCTTCGCCTGTACTAAGTGGAAATGCTGCATGTGCATCTGAAATCCTTAAACCAAAGTTGTTCTAGATGAGTCTACCATATCTACTTATATACGGTAATACCCTAGCGTTCCAAGTAAATTTGCATGTGCCATATCTAATCATTCAAATAATCATCTATTTTGTGTGCACGTACCGCTCATGGAGCGACGGGGCGGTCAATATTTTCCATGCTAAGTGGGTTATTCTCACGATGGGTGTTTATTCACTTATCATTAAACGAGAGAGGCTGGTAATTGGGCTGCCCAGTCCTGTAATCAAAATAAAGAAAATTATAATAAAATAAACTCCCCCAGAAAGTTGATTATTTGGAAGACACCCGAGGATTCGGCTAGCCATGGCTTGTCTTTGTATGGTTGAGGGGGATTAAACTTTACCTTTCCGTTTGGGAACCGCCGATAATGTGTTTAGCATGGAAGATATCGAAATCCCTTGTCATGAGGTTGACAGGAAAGGCACACCTCTCAAAATGTATTCATCTCCGTTTTAAACTTCGAGCTCTGGCACCGTTGTAAATCCCTGCTTTCCTCTACAAAGGGCCTATCTATTTACTTTCCTGTTATTTACTTTTATGGTTGAGTCATCACCTTCTCATTCAAAGCACCAATTTGGAAAGTGCTATTGTCATTCTTAGTTTAACATGCATTGAGTCTAGTTAACGTTGGATGTGAGCATAACTAGATCTCTTCTACCATGAATTACAATGTTTAGTCACTGCTTGAACTTTAGAGGTGCTCTGCGTTTATGTGTTGCGGTCTCAGAAAGGGCTAGCGAGATACCATGTTATCATATTATATCATGATTGTTTTGACCAATTGTTTGCATCCCGGATATGCTATTATTGCTCGCTAGTTGATTATGCTATTGATATGAGTAAATGTGATCTCTAAGTGTTATCAATTGCATGGCTAGTTCACGATCTTTGCTGAAAACTTGGGTGCTATTTAAGTTTTGGACTCTAATTTGCAAGATTTCAATGAAACTAACCCAGATTAACGCTGTTTTCAACACAATTACCATGGTGTTATTTTTTATGCAGAAATAAAAGTTCTCGGAATCGAATGAAACTTTTTGGAGTTTTTTTATGAAATATATAAAAAATACTGGAACAAAGATCCACTGGAGGGGGCCACCTGTTGCTCACAAGGCAATAGGGCGCGCCCACTCCCCTAGGGCATGCCATGTTACCTTATGGGGCCCACGAGGCTCCGCTAACCCTAATCTCAACTCTGTAAATATCTTATATGTCTCCAACGTATCTATAATTTATGAAGTATGCATGCCATGTTTACAACAATTTTATATGGTTTTTGGTATGATTTGAATGGAACTAATCCAGACTGACATTGTTCTCAGCAGAACTACCATGGTGTTGTTTTTTGTACAGAAATAAAAGTTCCTGGAATGGGTTGAAACTTTTTGATGATTTTTTAGGAACAAAAGAGACCCTCGAAGCTTCGTGGGAGGACCAGAAGAGCCACAGGGGCCCCAAAAGCCACAGTGGCCTGGTGGCTTGTGGGCCCATCGTAACTCCTTTTTGCATGATTCCAACTCTGAAAATTCCTATAAATAGAGAAACCCCCGAAAGTTAATCTAGAACTTCGACTCCGCTGCCGCAAGCCTCTGTACCAAAGAGATCTCATCTACAGCCCTTTTCCGGAACCCTGCCGGAGCGGGAAATCATCATCGGAGGCCATCTTCATCATTCCGACGGCCACCATGACGAGGAGGGAGTAGTTCACCCTCGAGGCTGAGGGAATTCACCAGTAGCTATGTGTTTGATCTCTCTCTCTCTCTCTCTCTCTCTCTCTCTCTCTCTCTCTCGTGTTCTTGATTTGGAGCGATCTTGATGTACCGCGAGCTTTGTTAATATAGTTGGATCATATTGTGTTTCTCCCTCTCTATCTTTTTGTGATGAATTGAGTTTTTACCTTTGAGGTTTCACTATTATTGGATTGAATACTTTTATGGGTTTGAGAACACTTGATGTATGTCTTGCATGTGGATACCTGTGGTGACAATTGGGTGTTCTGTTGATTCACTTGATGTATGTTTTGGCACTTGACTCGCGGATTCCTGAGGTGACATTGAGGTAATCTATGCATAGGGGTTGATGCACGTTTTCGTCCTACTTTCTCCGGTAGAAATCTTGGGGCACTCTTTGAAGTTCTTTGTGTTGGATACTTGGATTGAATATTATGAGTCTGAAATTGTTTGATACATATCGAATAATCAACTCACGGATACTTGTGGTGACATTGGAGTATCTAGGTGACATTAGAGTTGGTTGATGTGTATCATATGTTGTTATTTTAGTACGAACTCTAGGGCTGTTTGTGACACTTATAGGAATAGCTCAATAGATTGATCGGAAAGGATAACATTGAGGTGGTTTCGTACCCTACAAACAATTACATCTTATGTTCTCCGCTTGATAAGAACTTTGGAGTGATTTTTTGTCACAGGTTGAGGGATGGTTATCTTTACCCAATATTAAAGGGTGGAAGATTTCATGGTTCTCCATATGTTATTAGTTGTTTTCTTTCCATTTTTTTGTTTTTCATGTGTTCTTCTAATTCCTAATTGACTGCGTTTCTGTCATTGGACCCTCAATTGCGTTCTGTGATTGGGCCATCAATTTCATTCTTATTTGGGCTGGGCCATCCTTCCTTCCTCTCTGTTTCCCACAAGGCTCTGTTAGGTTTTTAGTTTTCTGTATCCCGCAAGGCTACGTTTGATTGATTATTTCCTTTTTGCGGCCAGTTTGTGATTGTAACCCCGTACGTAGTTGGATCTCCCGATTAAAATCATCTATAAACATGCAGAAGCTCCCGCAATCAGCGGGGATGCAAAGGAGAAGGAGCACAATGTCGGGACCGAAACTTGGAAGCTGCGCTCATCCTGCCACCGCCAATAACGAGTGACAACTGACAACCACTCCGGGGTCCTGGCCAGCGCCGCTGTGGCAATTCTCCGGCCTGCCGCCGCTGCCATGCATGTTGTGTAGTGATGCTTGCTTGAACTACGTCGGTATTTCCCCAAAGAGGAAGGGATGATGCAGCACAGCAACGGTAGGTATTTCCCTCAGTGATGAGACCAAGGTTATCGAACCAGTAGGAGAACCACGCAACACTACATGAACGGCACTGATACGTCTCCAACGTATCTATAATTTATGAAGTATTCATGCTGTTATTTTATCATTCTTGGATGTTTTACAATCATTTTATAGCAACTTTATATCATTTTTTGGGACTAACCTATTGACCCAGTGCCCAGTGCCAGTTGCTGTTTTTTGCTTGTTTTTTACATCGCAGGAAATCAATACCAAACTGAGTCCAAACGCAACAAAACTCCACGGGGATTTTTTATGGACCAGAAGGAACCCAATGGGCCAGAGCTGCACCTGGGGGGTGCCCCGAGGGGGGTACAACCCACCTGGGCGCGCCAGGCCCACCTGGCGCGCCCAGGTGGGTTGTGCCCACCTCGGTGGCCTCCCGCACCCCTTCTTTGCACTATAAATTCCTAAATATTCCAAAACCCATCGGGGTTACCCTAGATCAGAAGTTCCCACCACCGCAAGGTCTCTGTATCCGCGAAAACCAATCTAGACCCCGTTTCGGCACCCTGCCGGAGGGGGGAATCATCTCCGGTGGCCATCTTCATCATCCCGGCGGCCACCACGATGAGGAGGGAGTAGTCCACCCTCGGGGCTGATGGTTTGTACCAGTAGCTATGTGTTTAATCTCTCTCTCTCTCTCTCTCTCTCTTGATCTATATCGTGGGCTTTGTTCATATAGTCGGATCATATGATGTTTCTACCCTCTATACTCTTGTTATGATGAATTGAATCTTTACCCTTTGAAGTTTTGTCTTGTCGGATTGAATATTCAGAGATGAGAACACATGATATATGTCTTGCGGTATGAATACTTGAGGTGACAATTGGGGTATCTTATTGATTCACTTGACATATGTTATGGCATTCAACTCGCGGATTCCCGCAGTGATATTGGGGTAATCTATGCATAGGGGTTGATGCATGTTTTTCTCCGGTAGAAACTTCAGGGTCTCTTTGTAGTTCTTTGTGTGTATTGAGTATTATGAATATGAATTTGCTTTGGTGTTATCTTAGTACGAACTCTTGATTAGATCGATCGGAAAGAATAGCTTGCGTTATTCTAGTATGAACTCTAGGATAGATCGAACGGAAAGAATAGCGTTGAGATGGTTTCGTACCCTACAAACAATTCCTATCTTTTGTTCTCCGCTAATAGGAACTCGAGAGTGATTCTCTATTACACTTTGAGGGATAATCATATGATCCAACTATGTTAGCACTGTTGAGAGATTGCACTAGCGAAAGTACGGACCCTAGGCCTCATTTTTAAGCATTGCAATACCGTTTTTGTGCCCGTTTACTAATTGCTACCTTGCTGTTTTTATTTATTTAGATTATAAAAATATATTTCTACCATCAATATCACACTTTTATCACCATCTCTTCGCCGAACTAGTGCACCTATACAATTTGCCATTGTATTGGGTGTGTTGGGGACACAGGGGATTTCTTGTATTTGGTTGCAGGGTTGTTTGAGAGAGACCATCTTCATCCTACACCTCCCACGGATTGATAAACCTTAGGTCATCCACTTGAGGGAAAAATGCTACTGTCCTACATAACTCTGCGCTTGGAGGCCCAACACGAGTCTACAAGAATGAAGTTGCGTAGTAGACATCAAGCTCTTTTTTGGCGCCGTTGCCGGGGAGGTGAGTGCTTGAAGGTATATCTTTAGATCTTGCAATTGAATCTTTTAGTTTCTTGTTTTATCACTAGTTTGGTTTATAAAATAAAACTACATTAAAAAATGGAATTTAGGTTGCATCATATTATTGATCATCTTTATAATATCTTTCTTGAAAATGATGGTTCAGAAAATTGTGCTCAATTGTTAGAAGAAGAAGTCAATAAAATGCTTGGCACAAAATATTTGAATGATGAGCATGATTGCAATGTTGTTAGTATGAATTCTTTGAATATCCAAAATACTAATGATGATTTCACAAGTCATGACAAAAATGTTTCTTATAAGCATGTCACTTTTTGCGGAGTGAATTGGGAGTACCTTTGCACACCAAAAAGGGAAGATAAATTTTGTAAGAAGCATAAATATTTAGAAACAAAAAGGTTGCAAGAGAGGCTAGATGATTGTGCTGAAAGATATAATTTTTTTGGCCATCCTTGTGAACTTTGCAATGAACGTGGTCATTTAAATCTCCAATGCAATTTCTTTCATGATCAAATAGTGTCCAAAATTGTGATAACTTGATTACCCTTGAGCATCATAAAGAGCTTAGTCTTCTTTTGGGGTATGAAGAAATGAAACGTATAACTGAGGGTATTCCAAAACTTAATCTCAATAGATTTCTTAATTTTGATCTAGAGGAAATTTATATGTTTTATGTGGTAAATTGCATTGATAATCCTTATATTTCCAACTATCTAAAGTCAATAGAACAAATAGAATATGAAGAGAGTACTAATGAAAGGGAAAATATTTCCCAATACCCTCCTAGTGTTTATTATGATGAATCAGGTAATGAGGAGGAGCTTCCTATCCAACCAATCTCATCAATAAGAAGCTTGAAAAGATTAATTAAACCCACACGTGATGTGGTGAAGAAGAAGAAAAGAAGAAAGAAGAGAGGTAAAAAGGTATCTCTCCCAATTAATGTTGCTCCTATTATTGTAGTGCCTCTTGAAAATGAATCAAAAATAATTGTGGAAGATGATGCACTTGATGATGATTTTGTTATGCCCATTGCTTGTTGTGATGATTATGATTGGGAAGATAATGATACTTCTTATAATATTGGAAATCTTTTTGGCACCAACTAGGGAAATTATGATGATAGCAATTGTTATACCGTTGGTGCTATTCATATTATTAATGATGAGAGTGATTATGCTTATGATATGCCAAGCCACAAGCTTGGGGATGCTATGTTTGATGAGAATGACATGTTTGAGAATTTATTTGCTGCAAGTAATGTTTGTCCCAAGCTTGGGGAGGCTATGTTTAATGAAGATGATCTTTTTAGTCCCCCTACTTTGATTGATCAAACTTATTTTGATGATAGCATGCCTCCTATTTATGATGATTACATTGATAAAAGTGGGTTTGGAAGAGTGTCAACTCTAGGTAGTAGTGATCCCACTATTTTGGAGGGTGTTGAATCTTATTACAATATTGATGAAAGTGGATTTGGAGAGGTCATGACTTTATTTAGTGATACATCCACTATTTTGGAAGAGGTTTCAATTGACTATGGCAATAAAGTTGCTTTCTATGATGATTATTATGATGACATGTATGCCATAGAGAGTAATGCATTTTCTATGCTTGTGGATCATGAAAAGAATGCTTTATGTAATGGTTATATTGATTAATCTATTCATGATGCCACTGAAAATTATTATGAGAGAGGAACTTATGATGCATGATGTTCTCTTTGTGTTTCAATTCTTATCTTTTATGTGAGCATCATTGAATCATCATGCCTAGCTTGAAAGGCATTAAAGAAAAGCGCTTGTTGGGAGACAACCCAATACTTTTACCAACTGTTTTTATGTGTTCACATGATTAGGCTACTGTAGTAATCATGTTTTATAGGTTTTGTTTCAATAAAGTGCCAAGTAAAGCTCTTGGGGTAGTGTGGATGATAGTTGACTTGAATCTGTGCAAAAACAGAAACTTTTGCCTCCAGAAACAGAATTGTTTAAATTCACTGGAGCGTCTAAAAATTCTTAATTTTTTACAGATGATTTATATACAAATTTTATACGTTTTCCTAGTTATTCAGAATTTTTGGAGGTGCAGAAGTACGACTAATATTCAGATCTTTACGTACTATTCTGTTTTTGACAGATTCTGTTTTCAATGCATAGTTTGCTTGTTTTCTAGTTTCTATGCCTTATATTGCTCAATATAAATTGTAGAAATGATGTGCTACAGTAGGAATTGTGTGGAAACAATTATTAATCTTGTCTTTGACAGTACCAAAAGTGAAATGGTTTGCTCTTTATCATACTAACCTATCTCACAAAGTTCCGTTAAGTTTTGTGTGATTGAAGTTTTCAAGTTTTGGGTGAGATATAAATATGAGGAGAATAAGGAGTGATAAGACCCTAAGCTTGGGGATGCCCAAGGCACCCCAAGGTAATATTCAAGGAAGATCCAAGCAACTAAGCTTGGGGATGCCCCGGAAGGTATCCCCTCTTTCGTCTCCAACATTATCGGTAACCTCATTTGGAGCTATGTTTTCATTCGTCACATGATATGTGTTTTGCTTGGAGCGTCAATTTATTTTGTTAGGATTTGTTTTCTGTTATTTAGAATAATGTTTTGCATCCTTTATTTCAATAAAAGTGGCATTGATAGCCTTTGCCATGCTTATCTTGCAAGTATACATGTTGCTGTTTGAAAACAGAAAGTTTATCGATGTTGCAAAACTTCCCGAGGAAAGTCAGAATGTGATAAAATGTTGATTTTTTTTGCATAATAAGCTCTGATAAATTTTCTACAGTGTGGTAGAATTTCATAATGTTTGGAGTTAGGGAAGTATTGATACTCTTGCATTCTTTACAGACTGTACTGTTTTGGCAGATTGCTGTTATGTTTGCATATGTTTGCTTGTTTAATGATTCTATTTGAGGATAGGAGTATTAAATATGCAGGGGAATTTAGTATGCAATGTTGAATAATAATTTTAGTGATTTGCTACAGTAGAGAATGATAAGATTTTTGCATTGGTTTATACTAACTTATCTCACGAGTTCTTGTTGAGTTTTGTGTGGATGAAGCTTTTGAGATTTAGGAAAACCGTGATATGAGAGGAATTAAGGAGACACAAAAGCTCAATCTTGGGGATGCCCAAGGCATCCCAAGATAATATTTCAAGAAGTCTCAAGCATCTAAGCTTGGGGATGCCCCGGTAGGCACCCCGCCTTTCTTCTTCAACAATTATTGGTTAGTATCGGTTGAGCCTAAGTTTTTGCTTCTTCACATGAGTTGTGCTATTCTTAGAATGTCATTTTATTTTTTGTTTTGCTTGCTGTTTTAATAAAATACTTAGATCTGAAAGTTTTAAATGAGAGAGAGCCCTCACATAGCTATCTATTTACTTAACTACTCGCATGATCTTCACTTATATCTTTTTGGAGTAGTTTGTCATTTACTCTTGTGCTTCACTTATATCCTATGAGTAAAATTGTTGAATGAATTGAATATCATGAAATTGAAATCATATCATGCCTAGTGGTAGCTTCACATTTGGGTTTAGAAAGTGAAACCTTTTGAGGCTTGACAATCACAATATTGGTCATACAAGCAATTCACGAATAATTAGTGTAAGGAAGAGAACTTTCACATGCAAATACACTATCCTAGAAATCTTTTGTGATTGTGAGCCCCCATCAAAATATTATATGCCAAAATTGTTGACGTTGGACAAGGAAGACAACGTAATGATTTATGTTTATTCATATTCACATAGAAGTCATATTGTCATAGATCCTTCAACATGTGGTGCTTGCTCCCCATCTTTGCTAGCCAAAAATTCCGCACCAAGTAGAGATACTACTTGTGCATCCAAAAACACTTAAACCCAAATCTTATTTTCAAGAGTCCACCATACCTACCTATATGTGGTATTTCCGTGCCGTTCTAAGCAAATTTTTATGTGCCATATCTAATTTTCAAAAATAAATTTCTCTTTTGTGTGCTCGTACCGCTCACGAGGCGGTGAGGGGTGGCCAATATTTTCCATGCTAGATGTGTTATTCTCACGATGAGTGTTTATTCACTTGTCATTGCACGAGAGTAAGGCAAAGGTTTTAGGGATGCCCAGTCCCGAAATGAAAAATGAATTTACTTTAGGTCGTCAAATAATAAATTCCTTGGAAAGTGTTGGTATGGAGGGCACCCGTGGATACGGCTAGCCATGGAAAGTGAAAGTATGGTGGAAAAAGGAATAAACTTTATTTTCTGTTTGGGAACCGCCTATGATATATCTAGCATGGAAAGTGTTGGGAGCTCTAAGTCGTTTTTGTTGGTGGGAAAAGTATACCTCTCAAAATGTTTTTATCTCTCAATTTTCGCTTTGAGCTCTGGCACCTCTACAGATCCCTACTTCCCTCTGCGAAGGGCCTATCTTTTACTTTTATGTATTTACTTTCATGCAAGAGTCAAAGTTATTCTCTCTATTCCTTTTTATTTTTCTCTTTTGGCAAGCATCATGTGGTGAGGAAAGATCTAGGCACATATGTCCGGTTGAATATGGGTAGCATGAGTTATTATTGTTGACATCACCCTTGAGGTGAACATGTTGGGAGGCAAAACAATAAGCCCCTATCTTTCTATGTGTCCGGTTGAAACGTTTTGCTCATGAGTATGCGGTGAGTGTTAGCAATCATAGAAGACTATATGATGGTTGAGTATGTGGAGCTCTTACTTAAACTCTGTTGAATAAGTTGAATTGCAATTGCTTGATGACTAAGAACATAGGTTGTTGAGTTTCAAGAGAGTTAATTGTTTGAACCTTAACATGTGAATTGGTTGCCACTATAACATGAGAAGTTTCATAAGAAAGAATTGTTGTTATGATGCTAGGAAAAGTGATTGAAATTGTCATTGATCAAACTTATGCACTTTGCTAGCATTCACACTTCATAAATTATTTCTTTTATCATCTACCTACTCGAGGACGAGCAGGAATTAAGCTTGGGGATGCTGATACGTCTCCAACGTATCTATAATTTATGAAATATTCATGCTGTTATTTTATCATTCTTGGATGTTTTACAATCATTTTGTAGCAACTTTATATCATTTTTTGGGACTAACCTATTGACCCAGTGCCCAGTGCCAGCTGCTGTTTTTGCTTGTTTTTTACATCGCAGGAAATCAATACCAAACGGAGTCCAAATGCAACGAAACTCCACGGGGATTTTTTATGGACCAGAAGGAACCCAATGGGCCAGAGCTGCACCTGGGGGGTGCCCCGAGGGGGGCACAACCCACCTGGGCGCGCCAGGTGGGCCCACCTGGCGCGCCCAGGTGGGTTGTGCCCACCTCGGTTGCCTCCCGCACCCCTTCTTTGCACTATAAATTCCCAAATATTCCAAAACCCATCGGGGTTACCCTAGATCAGAAGTTCCGCCGCCGCAAGGTCTCTGTATCCGCGAAAATCAATCTAGACCCCGTTCCGACACCCTGCCTAAGGTGGGAATCATCTCCGGTGGCCATCTTCATCATCCCGGCGGCCACCACGATGAGGAGGGAGTAGTCCACCCTCGGGGCTGAGGGTTTGTACCAGTAACTATGTGTTTAATCTCTCTCTCTCTCTCTCTCGTGATCTATATCGTGGGCTTTGTTCATATAGTCGGATCATATGATGTTTCTACCCTCTATACTCTTGTTATGATGAATTGAATCTTTACCCTTTGAAGTTTTGTCTTGTCGAATCGAATATTCAGAGATGAGAACACATGATATATGTCTTGCGGTATGAATACTTGAGGTGACAATTGGGGTATCTTATTGATTCACTTGACATATGTTATGGCATTCAACTCACGGATTCCCGCGGTGATATTGGGGTAATCTATGCATAGGGGTTGATGCACGTTTTTCTCCGGTAGAAACTTCGGGGTCTCTTTGTAGTTCTTTGTGTGGATTGAGTATTATGAATATGAATTTGCTTTGGTGTTATCTTAGTACGAACTCTTGATTAGATCGATCGGAAAGAATAGCTTGCGTTATTCTAGTACGAACTCTAGGATAGATCGAACGGAAAGAATAGCTTTGAGATGGTTTTGTACCCTACAAACAATTCCTATCTTTTGTTCTCCGCTAATAGGAACTCGGGAGTGATTCTTTATCACACTTTGAGGGATAATCATATGATCCAACTATGTTAGCACTGTTGAGAGATTGCACTAGCGAAAGTACGGACCCTAGGCCTCATTTTTAAGCATTGCAATACCGTTTTTGTGCCCGTTTACTAATTGCTACCTTGCTGTTTTTATTTATTCAGATTATAAAAATATATTTCTACCATCAATATTACACTTTTATCACCATCTCTTCGCCGAACTAGTGCACCTATACAATTTGCCATTGTATTGGGTGTGTTGGGGACACAAGAGATTTCTTGTATTTGGTTGCAGGGTCGTTTGAGAGAGACCATCTTCATCCTATACCTTCCACAGATTGATAAACCTTAGGTCATCCACTTGAGGGAAAATTGCTACTGTCCTACAAAACTCTGCGCTTGGAGGCCCAACATGAGTCTACAAGAATAAAGTTGCATAGTAGACATCAGGCACCTGCACACAAATAACAAATACTCGCAACCCGACGTATTAAAGGGGTTGTCAATCCCTTTCGGGTAACGGCGCCAGAAATTGGCAAGTCGACGGGATAAAATTGTAGTAGATTGGATAAATAGATCTCGCGGGAATGCGAGATAAAATAAATAAGAATAAATTGCAGCAAGGTATTTTTGGGTTTTTGGAAATATAGATCTGAAAATGAAAGCAAATAAAAATATATCGCAAAGGCAAATATATTAAAGAAGAGACCCGGGGGCCGTAGTTTTCACTAGTGGCTTCTCTCGAGAAAAATAGCAAACGGTGGGTAAACAAATTACTATTGAGCAATTGATAGAACTTTAAATAATCATGACGATATCCAGGCAATGATCATTATATAGGCATCATGTCCAAGATTAGTAGACCGACTCCTGCCTGCATCTACTACTATTACTCCACACATCGACCGCTATCCAGCATGCATCTAGTGTATTAAGTTCTTGGAAAAATGGAGTAATGCAATAAGAACGATGACATGATGTAGACAAGATCTATTTATGTAGAAATAGACCCCCATCGTGTTATCCTTAATAGCAACGATACATACGTGTCGGATCCCCTTCTGTCATTGGGATCAAGCACCATAAGATCGAACCCATCACAAAGCACCTCTTCCCATTGCAAGATAAATAGATCAAGTTGGCCAAACAAAACCCAAATACCAGAGAAGAAATACGAGGCTATAAGCAATCATGCATATAAGAGATCAAAGAAGACTCAAATAACTTTCATGGATAAAAAGATAGATCTGATCATAAACTCAAAGTTCATCGGATCCCAACAAACACACCGCAAAAAAGGGTTACATCAAATAGATCTCCAAGAGACCATTGTATTGAGAATCAAAAGAGAGAGAGGAAGCCATCTAGCTACTAACTACGGACCTGTAGGTCTACAAAAGACTACTCATGCATCATCGGAGAGGCACCAATGGACATGATGAACCCCTCCGTGATGGTGTCTAGATTGGATCTGGTGGTTCTGGAACTTGCGGTGGCTGGAATTGATTTTTGTCGACTCCCCTAGGGTTTCTAGAATATTGGGGTATTTATAGGGTAAAGAGGCGGTTCGGGAGGCCACCAAGGCGGGCACAACCCACCAGGGCGCGCCTGGGCCTCCAGGCGCGCCCTGGTGTCTTGTGCTCACCTCGGGCTCCCTATTCTGTACTTATTTGGCCCACTGGATGTCTTCTGGTCCAAAAAAATACACAAAAAGTTTCGTTGCGTTTGGACTCCGTTTGGTATTGATTTCCTGCGATGTAAAAAAACATGCAAAAAACAGCAACTGGCACTTGGCACTATGTCAATAGGTTAGTACCAACAAATGATATAAAATGACTATAAAATGATTGTAAAACATTCAAGAATGATAATATAACAGCATGGAACAATAAAAAATTATAGATACGTTGGAGACGTATCATATAGCCATAAAAATATCAAGTTGCATGTGCCCACCCGTCCTTCCTTCACGACATCTTCATCCAACAATAGTGCCACGAAGCGAGAACGACGAGTACTCGTTCATCTGCAATGACATCATGGGCAATGACTCGCTGCAGGTATTTATCCCGGTGTCACGGTCATTGCTCAGGCCCGGCCTCTGCTCCTTGCTGGTAGGCCCCCTAGACGGCTCATAGTCGCTCAGTGCATGCAACTTCATATCCTTGTGTGCCTCGCTGACGTCGTTCCTTGCAGCCATGATCGACTGGCTATACGCTACACGCTTGCCGATGGCACATGTTACGTTCTTCCTCTACTGCGCTCCAATTCAGCACGATTCCACCATGTCACACCTCGCAGTTTCCTTACGCCGCCGCCAATCTCGCCGCTAGAGGTGCCTCAATGCTCCTACCCGCGTCGTGTCTTGTGGTCTGATCGGTAGGGGTGCAGCCACACCTCAACCTGCTGGTCGAATGGCAGCACCGCTGACCGGGGAGGCATAGGACAGGCTCAAGGAGTGCGGCCTGCAGGGTAACATGTGGCGGAAGCGGTATGCGGGCACAACTGCTGAAGTACATGGGAAGTAATTTTTATTTCTTTGTCCAACAAACTCATGCATGTATGTGATGTGCCGTTTTAGGTGCCACCCAATTTTGTGGCGTTCTCCAACACTAGAGCTTTGGGAAAAGGAAGATGGAGCAGAATTGTTTGAGATCACCGTGATACGTCTCTGTCATATCTATAATTCTTGATTATTTCATGCCAATATTATACAACTTTTATACACGTTTGGCAACATTTTATATGATTTATTTGGACTAACATATTGATCTAGTGCCCAGTGCCAGTTCCTGTTTGTTGCATGTTTTTTGTTTCGCAGAAAATTCATATCAAACGAAGTCCAAATGCAATAAAATTTTACGGAGAATTATTTTGGAATATATGTGATTTTTGGGGCTTTGAATCAACGCAAATGGGGGCCCACAGCCCCCAAGAGACACCAGGGCGCGTCCCAGGCCCCAAACGCGTGGTGATGTCTTATGCTCACCTCGTAGGTCGGTTGGGTCTCTACTTAGGGCGCAAGGAAGCTTATATTCGAAAAAAAATCATGTTAAAATCTCAGGGCAATCGGAGGTACGGATCTCCCGGAATATAAGAAACAGTTTTCGGCCATATCAGGGGAACGGGAAACAGAAGAGAACAGAGAGGGAGATCCAATCTCGAAGGGGCTCCCGCCCCTCCACCGCCATGGAGACCATGGACTAGAGGGGGAACTCTCCTACCATCTAGGGGGGGCAAGGAAGAAGAAGAAGGAGGGGGCTTTCTCCCCCTCTGTCCTGCTGGCGCCGGAACGCCGCCGGGGCAAGGATCGTGACGGCGATCTACATCAACAATCTTCATACCATGAACACCAACTCTCTCCCCCTCTATGTAGCGGTGTAACACCCCTTCTCTCTGCTGTAATCTCTACTTAAACATGGTGCTCAACTCCATATATTATTTCCCAATGATCTATGGTTATCCTATGATGTTTGAGTAGATCCGTTTTGTCCTATGGGTTAATCGTGATATTGGTTCGTATGATTGTAGAGAGTGATAGAAGCTTAAACCCGAGTAGGTGGGTTGTTGTGTATGGGATAAAGAGGACTTGATACTTAATGCTATGGTTGGGTTTCACGACCTTAATGATCTTTAGTAGTTGCGGATGCTTGCTAGGGGTCCAATCATAAGTGCATGTGATCTAAGTAGAGAAAGTATGTTAGCTCATGCCTCTCCCTCATATAAAATTGCAAGAATGATTACCGATACTTGTTATCGATTGCGTAGGGACAAATGACTTTCTTGTTGACAAAAGCTATCCACTTTTATTACCTTGCAATTTATTCGTAGTTTTATTCTCGCAAAGTACTCGTAGTTTTATTCTTGCAAAATAGTTTCATACTTGTTTTAGGTAAAGCAAACGTCAAGTGTGCGTTGTATCGATGGTCGATAGAACTTGAGGGAATATTTGTTCTACCTTTAGCTCCTCGTTGGGTTCGACACTCTTATTTATCGAAGAAGGCTACAAATGATCCCCTATACTTGTGGGTTATCAAGACCTTTTTCTGGCGCCGTTGTCGGGGAGCAATAGCGTGGGGTGAATATTCTCGTGTGTGCTTGTTTGATTTATCACAAAGTAGATTTTATTTTCTGTTCTAAGTTGTTATCTATCTTTAGTTATGGATATGGAACATGAAACACCAAAAAAATTAGTTGTACTTGCTACTCATGGAGATGGGGAACCTCCTAAAACCCTCGATGCTCATTATGTGAAAAATATTATGCACTACTTTGATAATCCTGAGAAAACCCCATTCAACTTGATAATGGGAGTAACGTTGGATCAACGTGAATACTTTAGGGATTATCGCTTGACACAAAAAGGGAAACTTTTATGGGATCAAATTCATATGTTGCATTGGTATGCTCGGGAGCTATGCTTGAGATATGATTATACTTGTTGCTCTAGGATGAAGGCTCCACACCTTCCCTTTTCATGTGAATTTAATGATAATGAAACCTTGGCTTCTTATGCTAATGGTAGACATGATTACTATGATGTAGAAGGAATAGAAGAATTTGTTGCTTTTAAGGGTGCTTATGAAATTGAATCTTTGTTTGAAAAGTTTGAAGATTTTGATGAGTCAGTTTATATACCTGAAAATTTTGCTATCCTTAAATATTGCTATGATAATTATAAATTTAATTACAATATTTATGTGTTTATTGAGAAAGTCTCCGCTGTCCAAGAAGAGACTAATATTTTGCAGGAGTCTATGGAAGAAGAAATTGATGAAACTGTGAGCTCATTTGATGAAAAAGATGATGAGGAGAGCGAAGAACAAAAGGTGGAAGAGCGGATTAGCTACCCGTGCCCACCTTCTAATGAGAGTAACTCTTCAACTCATACATTATTTAATTTCCCTTCATGCTTACCGAAGGATGAATGCTATGATAATTGCTATGATCCCATTGATTCTTTTGAAATATCCCTTTTTGATGAACTTGATGCTTGCTATGCTTGTGGTCATGATGTCAATATGAATTATGCTTATGGAGATGAACTTGCTATAGTTCCTTATGTTAAGAATGAGATTGTTGCTATTGCACCCACACATGATAGTCCTATTATCTTTTTGAATTCTCCAAACTACACTATATCGGAGAAGTTTGCACTTATTAAGGATTACATTGATGGGTTGCCTTTTACCGTTGCACATGATGATTTTGATGAATATAATATGCATGTTCTTGCTGCTCCTACTTGCAATTATCATGAGAGAGGAACTATATCTCCACATCTCTATGTTTCCAACACGAAAAATTGCAAGAAAGTGCTTATGCTATGTATTGGCCTTTACTTGATGTGCATGAATTGTTCTTTTATGACATGCCGATGCATAGGAAGAGAGTTAGACTTTGTCATTGCACGATATATGTTGCTTTTTGCTCACTACTAAATGCCAAATCATTGCTAATTAAAATTGGCTTTATATACCTTGGGATCCGGGTGGATCCATTACTTGAGCACTTTATGCCTAGCTTAATGGCTTTAAAGAAAGCGCTGCCAGGGAGACAACCCGGAAGTTTTAGAGAGTCATTTATTTCTGTTGAGTGCTTTTATAAAGTTTAAAAACAAAAAAAATATAGAGGGGAACTAAAAACTTTTTCACAAAAGAGAAGCGATTGGAAGTTATGCATTGGAGAAGTGAGGGTCGATCTTGAACACTTGTGTTCATGCTCATGGAAACAATGTAGAATTTTTCATGAAGATTCTCACAAAAATAATTATCCCCTTGTACAAATCCATTGTATTATAAAAATAATGTGCCGAGATTTGCCTTTAGGATGATTAGATTGCTTGTTGGTATGTGCGGTGCAAAAATAGAAACTTTGGCTGTAGTGCGTGATTTTACTTTTTTTTACTGGAATGACAAAAGCTTCTAAAACTTTTTGCACATTATTTCTATAATTTTTTTTCCTAATTTTTCAGAATTGTTGGAGTACCAGAAGTATGGTAGATGTTCATATTGCTACAGACTGTCCTGTTTAAGACAGATTCTGTTTTTGATGCATTGTTTTGCTTGTTTTGATGAAACTATCGATTCTATCGGTGGTATGAGCTATGGAAAAGGTATATTACAATAGCTACAATGCAAAAACAAATTATGAATTGGTTTTCAACAGTACTTAGAGTAGTGATTTGCTTTATTATACTAACGGATCTTACCGAGCTTTCTGTTGAGTTTTGTGTGGATGAAGTGATCAAAGATCAAGGAGGTCTCGATGTGAGGAGAAGGAGGAGAGGCAAGAGCTCAAGCTTGGGGATGCCCAAGGCACCCCAAGTAAATATTCAAGGAGACTCAAGCGTACAAGATTGCGGATGCCCCGGAAGGCATCCCATCTTTCTTCAACAAGTATCGGTATGTTTTCGTTCTCGTTTCGTTCATGTGATATGTGTAAATCTTGGAGCGTCTTTTGTGTTTAGTTTTCACTTTTCTTTTATGCACCATGCTGGTATGAGATAGTCCATGGCCTATTTATAGAATGCTTCATGTGCTTCTCTTATATCATTTGAAGTTTGGATTGCCTGTTTCTCTTCACATAGAAAACCGTTGTTTGTAGAATGCTCTTTTGCTTCACTTATATTTATTAGAGAATGGTCTTTTTTAGAAAGAATTAAACTCTCGTGCTTCACTTATATCTATTTAGAGAGTCAACAAGAATTGGTCAATCGCATGGTTAGTCATAAAATCCTACATAAAACTTATGGATCACTGAATATGATATGTTTGATTCCTTGCAATAGTTTTGTGATATAGAGATGGAATATGTGGGAGGTACTAGTAAACGGTTGTGGTTAGTAAGAATATTGGTGTTAAGGTTAGTGATTCCCGAAGCATGCATGTATAGTCTCCCGTTATGTTATGACGTTGGAGCATGATTTATTATTGATTGTCTTCCTTCTGAGTGGCGGTCGGGGACGAGAGATGGTCTTTTCCTACCAATCTATCCCCCTCGGGGCATGCATAGTAGTACTTTGCTTCGAGGGCTAATAAACTTTTGCAATAAGTATATGAGTTCTTTATGACTAAAGTGAGTCCATGGATTATACACACTCTTGCCTTTCCGCAACTTGCTAGCCTCTACGGTGCCGTGCAATGCCCTTTCTCACCTCGAGGGTCGGTGCAAACTTTGCCGGTGCATCCAAACCCCGTGATATGATACGCTGTATCACACATAAGCCTTATTATATCTTCCTCAAAACAGCCACCATACCTACCTATTATGGCCTTTCCATAGCCATTCCGAGATATATTGCCATGCAATTTCCACCGCTTCCGTTTTGATGACTTGAGCATTCATTGTCATATTGCTTTGCATGATCATATAGTTGACATAGTGTTTGTGGCTCAGCCAGCGTTCATCATTTTTCATACATGTTACGCTAGATCATTGCACATCCTGGTACACTGCCAGAGGCATTCATATACAGTCATACTTTGTTATAGGTATCGAGTTGTAATTTTTATTTTCTTTTGAGTTATAAGTAAATAGAAGTGTGATAATCATCATTATTCATTTTTAGAGCATTGCCCCAGCGAGGAAAGGATGATGGAGACTATGATTCCCCCACAAGTCGGGATGAGACTCCGGACAATGACAGAAAAAATATAAAAAGAAGAAGAAGAAAAAGAAAAGAAAAGAAAATGAAAAAGAAAAAGAAAAAAAGAAAGAAAAAAAAAGAAAAAGAAAAAAAGAGAGAAGGGGCGTCTCCGTCGTATCTATAATTTTTGATTGTTTCATGCCAATATTATACAACTTTTATACACTTTTGGCCACATTTTATATGATTTATTTGGACTAACATATTGATCTAGTGCCCAGTGCCAGTTCCTGTTTGTTGCATGTTTTTTGTTTTGCAGAAAATCCATATCAAACGAAGTCCAAATGCAATAAATTTTTTACGGAGAATTATTTTGGAATATATGTGATTTTGGGGGCTTAGAATCAACGCAAACGGGGGCCCAAAGCCCCCAAGAGACACCAGGGCGCGCTCCAGGCCCCAGGCGCGTGGTGATGTCTTGTGTTCACCTCGTAGGTCGGTTGGGTCTCTACTTCGGGCGCAAGGAAGCTTATATCCAGAAAAAAATCGTGTTAAAATCTCAGCGCAATCGGAGTTACGGATCTCCCGGAATATAAGAAACGGTTTTTGGCCAGATCTGGGGAACGCGAAACAGAAGAGAACAAAGAGGGAGATCCAATCATGGAGGGGCTCCCGCCCCTCCGCCGCCATGGAGACCACAGACCAGAGGGGGAACTCTCCTCCCATCTAGGCGGAGGCCAAGGAAGAAAAAGAAGGAGGGGGGGCTCTATCCCCCTCTCTCTCGGTGGCACCGGAACGCCGCCGGGGCAAGGATCGTGACGGCGATCTACATCAACAATCTTGCTACCATCAACACCAACTCTCTCCCCCTCTATGCAGCGGTGTAACACCCCTTCTCTCCATTGTAATCTCTACTTAAACATGGTGCTCAACTCCATATCTTATTTCCCAATGATCTATGGTTATCCTATGATGTTTGAGTAGATCCATTTTGTCCTATGGGTTAATCGTGATATTGGTTGGTATGATTGTATATTTTATTTATGGTGCTGTCCTATGGTGCCCTCTATCTCGCGCAAACGTGACGGCCCCCCACTGTAGGGTGTTGCAATATGTTCATGATTCGCTTATGGTGGGTTGCGAGAGTGACAAAAGCTTAAACCCGAGTAGGTGGGTTGTTGCGTATGGGATAAAGAGGACTTGATACTTAATGCTATGGTTGGGTTTCACGACCTTAATGATCTTTAGTAGTTGTGGATGCTTGCTAGGGGTCCAATCATAAGTGCATATGATCCAAGTAGAGAAAGTATGTTAGCTCATGCCTCTCCCTCATATAAAATTGCAAGAATGATTACCGGTACTTGTTATCGATTGCCTAGGGACAAATGACTTTCTTGTTGACAAAAGCTATCCACTTTTATTACCTTGCAATTTATTCGTAGTTTTATTCTCGCAAAGTACTCGTAGTTTTATTCTTGCAAAATAGTTTCATACTTGTTTTAGGTAAAGAAAACGTCAAGTGTGCGTAGAGTTGTATCAGTGGTCGATAGAACTTGAGGGAATATTTATTCTACCTTTAGCTCCTCGTTGGGTTCGACACTCTTATTTATCGAAGAAGGCTACAAATGATCCCCTATACTTGTGGGTTATCACACCACAGTAGAGCATGGACAAGTTTTCATGGAGAAGAACTTCGGTCCAAGAAGTGAGTTGCAGGTATATTTGTAGCAGGAACCATAACTCTAGCATGGACATATGCCGAGGAAAATCAATGTGTGCATGATTTGGTGCCCGCCGACATCATCATAACTTGGATAGTATGTTCATGTTCCTGCTTCCATGGTTAGTCCTGCTTTCAATTTCAAATCTAGATGAGGATGGTCCTTACTTACAATTTCTGACCTTGTTATCCGATAGACAGAAGCAAGAGTCAGAATGGAGCAGGGGAATAAATTTCATCTTGCAAAGAATAGGATACAATGTTCTAATAACATGGCAGAGTTCTCGGCAAGGGACACGTAAACATACCACTTTTTATCGTACATACTATGTTGTTTTCTCTTTTTTACACCATCCTAATTTCTTGATTTTCCTTTGATAAGTTTGAATCAAACTCAGCTTGAGCTTCAACCTTATGGTGTTGTACGTGTCTTGCTGTCGTTGCCCTACCATTGATAGATGGTAGAGTGATTCCTTGCATAATGATAATGCCCTAAATTGTGAAGGCTCGGAGCACTTATTTCGTTGGCTATATTTAAAACATGATGGTGTTAATTTGATGACATTTTATCACCTGCGCATAACATGGTGAGTTATTTCTTGGTTCCTTTTTTAATTTTATAGTATTGTTTTCTTCACAAATTAATATGTATATACACCAGCACTTGGTGGAAGTCTATATGACACTCACCTGCTAATTTTTTATGTTAATGTTATGCATCATCTGCCTTTTAGTTTAGCAAAACCATCAGGTACTTTCAATTTTGATTGGTATTAAGCATGTCATGTTATATTTAAAAGACGGTGTTGTTATGTCATGGTTGATTCACATCAAGCCAATCATGCATGTTTCTGTAGCTTTGAAGCAAAACAAGAAAAACATAAAATTGGGTTGCCTCCCAACAAGCGCTATTGTTTAATGCCTTTTTAAGCTAGGCATGATGATTTCAATGATGCTCACATAAAAGATAAGAATTGAAACATAATGGGAGCATCATGAAGCATATGACTAGCACATTTAAGTCCAACCCACTTCCTATGCATAGGGATTTTGTTGGCAAACAATTTATGGGAACAAGAATCAACTAGCATAGGAAGGCAAAACAAGCGTGACTTCAAAAACTTCAACACATAGAGAGGAAACTTGATATTATTGCAATATGTAAAAGCATATGTTCCTCTCTCATAATAATTTTCAGTAGCATCATGAATGAATTTAACAATATAACTATCACATAAAGCATTATTTTCATGATCCACTAGCATAGAAAATTTATTACTCTCCACATAAGCAAATTTATTCTCACCCATAGTAGTGGGAGCAAATTCAATGAAATAAATATCATATGATACTTGATTGGCATAATCAATTTGAGCACTAATATCACGATGACAAGTTTCATGGTTATCATTATTCTTTATAGCATACATGTCATCATAATAATCATCATAGATAGCAACTTTGTTTTCATAATCAATTGAAACTTCTTCCAAAATAGTGGAATCATCATTAAATAAAGTCATGACCTCTTCAAATCCACTTTCATAGTTATTGCAATAAGATTCAACACCCTCCAAAAAAGTGGGATCATTACCTAGAGTTGACACTCTTCCAAACCCACATTCATCAATATAATCATCATAAATAGGAGGCATGCTTTCATCGTGATAAATTTGATCATCAAAACTTGGGGGACTAAAAATATCATCTTCATCAAACATAGCATCCCCAAGCTTATGGCTTTGCATATCATTAGCATCATGGATATTCAAAGAATTCATACTAACAACATTGCAATCATGCTCATCATTCAAAGATTTAGTGCCAAACATTCTATTGACTTCTTCTTCTAACACTATGGCACAATTTTCTGATCCATCATTTTCAAGAAAGACATTAAAAAGATGAATCATATGAGGCAACCTCAATTCCATTTTTTGTAGTTTTCTTTTATAGACTAAACTAGTGATAAAACAAGAAACTAAAAGATTCAATTGCAAGACCTAAAGATATACCTTCAAGCACTCACTTCCCCGGCAACGGCGCCAGAAAAGAGCTTGATGTCTACTATGCAACCTTTTTTCTTGTAGATGTTGATGGGCCTCCAAGTGTAGAGTTTTGTAGGACAGTAGCAATTTTCCCTCAAGTGGATGACCTAAGGTTTATCAACCCGTGGGAGGCGTAGGATGAATATGGTCTCTCTCAAACAACCCTGCAGCTAAATAACAAAGAGTCTCTTGTGTCCCCAACACACCCAATACAATTGTAAATTGTATAGGTGCACTAGTTCAGCGAAGAGATGGTGATATAAGTGTAATATGGATAGTAGATATGGGTTTTTTTAATACAAAAATATAAAAACAGCAAGGTAGCAAGTAACAAAAGTGAGCAAAAACAGTATTGCAATGCTTGAAAACAAGGCCTAGGGTTCATACTTTCACTAGTGCAAATTCTCTCAACAATGATAACATAATTAAATCATATGGCAATCCCTCAACATGCAACAAAGAACCACTCCAAAGTTTCTATCGGAGAACGTAGGACGAAAACGTGCATCAACCCCTATGCATAGATTACCCCAATGTCACCTCGGGAATCCGCGAGTTGAGTGCCAAAACATACATCAAGTGAATCAGTAGAACATCCCATTCTCACCACAGATATCCCATCGCAAGACATACATCAAGTGTTCTCAAATCCAATACTCAATCCAACATAATGAAACCTCAAAGAGCAAGACTCAATTCATCACGAGAAGATAGAGGGGGAGAAACACCATATGATCCAACTATAGCAACAAAGCTCATGATACATCAAGATCGTGCCAAATCAAGAACACGAGATAGAGAGAGAGAGAGATCAAACACATAGCTACTGGTACATACCCTCAGCCCCGAGGGTGAAGTACTCCCTCCTCGTCATGGTGACCGCCGGGATGATGAAGATGGCCTCCGATGATGATTTCCCCCTCCGGCAGTGTGCCGAAACGAGCTCCCGATTGGTTTTTCATGGCTACAGCGTCTTACGGTGGCGGAACTTCCGATCTAGGGTTCTTTTCGGAGGTTTCTATATTTATAAGAATTTTTGGCGTTGGTCTCACGTCAAGGAGGTGTCGGAGGGGCCCAGAAGCTCTGAGCTAGCGCCTTGAAGGTTAGGGCGCGACTAGAGGGCTTGTGGCCTCCTCATACACTTCCTGGCCCAGCTCTGGTGCTTTGGTAGACTCTTTTGGTCCATAAAAAATCACCGTAAATTTTCAGCCCATTCCGAGAACTTTTATTTCTACACAAAAAACGACACCACGGTAGTTCTGCTGAAAACAGCGTCAGTCTAGGTTAGTTCTAATAAAATCATACCAAAACCATATAAAATTGTTGTAAACATGGCATGAATACTTCATAAATTATTGATACGTTGGAGACGTATCACCCAACATGAGTCTACAAGAATAATTTGTGTAGTAGACATCAAGCTCTTTTCTAGCGCCGTTGCTGGGGAGGTGAGTGCTTGAAGGTATATCTTTAAATCTTGCAATTGAATCTTTTAGTTCCTAGTTTTATCACTAGTTTGGTTTATAAAAGAAAACTACAAAAAAATGGAATTGAGGTTGCCTCATATTATTCATCTTTATAATGTCTTCCTTGAAAATGATGGATCAGAAAATTGTGCTCAATTGATAGAAGGAGAATTCAATAAAATATTTGGCATAAAATCCATGAATGATAAGCATTATTGCAATGTTGCTAGTATGAATTCTTTGAATATCCGTGATGCTAGTGATATGCAAAGCCATAAGCTTGGAGATGCTATGTTTGATGAAGATGATATTTTTAGTCCCCCAAGTTTTGATGTGCAAATTTGTTATGATGATTGCATGCCTCCTATTTATTATGATTACAATGATTAAAGTGGATTTGGAAGAGTTTCAACTCTAGGTAAGAATGATCCCACTAATTTGGAGGCTGTTGAATCTTTTCACAATATTGATATAAGTGGATTTGGAGAATGACGATTCCACTATTTTCGAAGAGGTTTCAATTGACTTTTTCCAAAAATGTTGCTATCTATGATGATTATTATGATGACATGTATGCTATAAAGAATAATAATAACCATGAAACTTGTCATCATGATTTTAATCAAGTATCACATGATAGTTATTTCATTGAATTTGCTCCCACTATTATGAATGAGAAGGAATTTGCTTATGTGGAGAGTAATAAAATTTCTATGCTTGTGGATTATGAAAAGAATGCTTTTATGTGATAGTTATATTTGTTGAATTCATTCATGATGCTACTGAAAATTATTATGAGAGAGGAACATTTGCTATTACTTATCTTAGTAATGTCAAGTTTCCTCTCTATGTGTTGAAAGTTTCGAAGTCATGCTTGTTTTGCCTTCCTGTGCTAGTTGATTCTTGTTCACATAAATTGTTTTCTCACAAAATCCCTATTCATAGGAAGTGGGTTAGACTTAGATGTGCTTGACATGTTATTCATGATGCTCTCTTGCGTGTTTCAATTGCTTACTTTTATGTGAGCATCATTGAAATCATCATGCCTAGCTAAAAAGGCTTTAAAGAAAATCGCTTGTTGGGAGATATCCCAATATTTCTACCTACTATTTCTGTGCGTTCACATGATTAATCTACTATAGTAACCATGTTTTATAGCTTTTGTTTCAATAAAGTGCCAAGTAAAGCCTTTGGGATAGTGTGGATGATAGTTGACTTGATTCTGTGCAAACACAGAAAGTTTTGCGTTCAGTGCAGAAAATCCTATACATTACTGGAACATTGTCTTCGCCTGTAATTTTTACACATGATTGATATACAAATTTCCTATGTTTTCATAAATTTTCATAAATTTTAGAGTTTTAGAAGTATGGTCGTTGTTCAGATCATTACAGACTGTTCTATTTTTGATAGATTCTGTTTTCAATGCATAGTTTGCTTGTTTTATAGTTTCTATGGCTTATATTGGTCAATATAAATTATGGAAATGATATATTACAATAGGCATTATGTGGAAACAATTATGAATCTTGTCTTTGACAGTACCAAAGTGAATGATTTGCTCTTTATCATACTAACCTATCTCACGAAGTTTGGTTAAGTTTTGTGTGATTGAAGTTTTCAAGTTTTGGGTGAGATATATATATGAGAAGAATAAGGAGTGTTAAGACCCTAAGCTTGGGTATGACCAAGGCACCCCAAGGTAATATTCAAGGAATATCCAAGAAACTAAGCTTAGGGATGCCCCGGAAGGCATCCCCTCTTTCTTCTTCAACATTTATCGGTAACCTCACTTGGAACTATATTTTTATTCGTCACATGATACGTGTTATGCTTGGAGCTTTATTTTATTTTAATTTTATTTTCTTGCTGTTATTTAGATTTATGTTTTGTACCTTTTATTTCATTAAAAGTGTCAAGTATAGCCTTTACCATGCTCAATTTGCAAGTATATGAGTTGATGTTTCAAAACAGAAAGTTTTCCGTCCTTGCTTAAATTCCCCAGAAAATTCAGGATGTGATAAAATGTTGAAATTTTGACAAAATAAGTTATGCTAAATTTTCTACAGTGTGGTAAATTTTCAGAAATGTTTGAGTTAAATAAGTATGGATCTTACTTCATCCTTTACAGTCTGTCCTGTTTAGACAGATTGTTATGCTTGCATTGTTTGCATATGTTTGCTTGTTTAATGATTCTATTTGAGGATATGAGTATAAAATATGCAGAGGTATTTAGTATGGAATGTAAAATTATAATTTTAGTGATTTGTTATAGTAGAGAGTCATAAGGTTTTGCATTGATTTATACTAACTTATCTCATGAGTTCTTGTTGAGTTTTGTGTGGATAAAGTTTTTAAGATTTAGGGATACCGGGATATGAGAGGAATTAAGGAGACACAAAAGCACAAGCTTGGGGATGCCCAAGGCATCCCAAGTTAATATTGCAAGAAGTCTCAGGCATCTAAGCTTGGGGATGCCCCGGTAGGCATCCCACCTTTCTTCATCAACAACTATCGGTTAGTCTCGGTTGAGTCTAAATTTTTACTTGTTCACATGATATGTTCTATACTTGGTGTGCCCTTTTACTTTTGTTTTGCTTGCTGTTTGAATAAGTTACTTAAGATCTGAAGGTTTTTAAATAAGATAGAGTCCTCACATAGCTACTTAAGTGTTTGACTACTCATTTGATCTTCACTTATATCTTTTGGAGTAGTTTGTCATTTACTCTTATGCTTCACTTATATCCTATGAGTAAATGGTTGAATGAATTGAATATCATAAATCTGAAATTATATATGCTTCATATGCTTAGTAATATTTCACATTTGGTTTATAAAGTAAAATCTATTGAAGTTTTACAATCACAACATTAGTCATACAAACAATTCATGAATGATTAGTATGTGGAAGAGAACTTCCACATACAAATATATTATCTTGGACATCTTTTATGATTGTTAATACCCATTAATTATTTTCAAACTAGAGGAAATTAGTTGAAGGTGGACAAGGAAGACAATGTAATGAGTTATGGTTGGCTATATTTGCATAGAAGTTATATTGTTATGGATCCTCCAACATGTGGTGCTTGTTGTTTAGAATATTTTGCTAGACAAAATATCTGTACTAAGCGGGAATAATGCTTGTGCATCCCAAATCCTTGAGCTAAGTCTCTTCCATGAGTGTCCACCATGTCTACCTATATACGGTATTACTCTGCCGTTCCAAGTAAACTTGCATGTGCCATCTCTAAATCTTCAAATAAACATCTATTTTGTGTGTCTGTACCGCTCATGAAGGGACAGTGGGTGGTTAGTATCTTCCATGCTAAGCAGTTATTCTCACGATGGGTGTTTATCCACTTGTCATTGCACGAGAGAGACTGGTAATTGGGATGCCCAATCCCATGATCAAAACAAAAAATAATGAAACAAACTCCCCCGAAAAGTTGATTGTATGGAGGGCACCTAAGGATTCGGCTAGCCATGGCTTGTGTTTTAATGGTTGAGGGGGAGTAAACTTTACCTTTCTTCTTGGGAACCGCCTTTAATGTGTTTATCATGGAAGATATTGAGAACTATCGGTCGTGATGTTGACAGGAAAGACATGCCTCTCAAAATTATATTCATCTCTATTTTAAGCTTCGAGCTCTGGCACCTCTGCAAATCCATGCTTCCCTCTGTGAAGGGCTTATCTTTTACGTCTTCTGTTAATTTTATTGTCGAGTCAATTTCTTATTCCAACCTTTTCTTTAGTTGGCAAGCATCATGTGGTGGGGAAAGATCTTGGCATATATGGCCATTAAATATATTTGATCATGAATTATTACTATTGACAATCATCTCTATGATAAATAAGTTGGGAGGCGAAACATTAAGCCCCTATCTTTCTCTGTGTTCGATGGATGCTATTTGTTCTAAAAATATGTTTGAGTATTAGCAATCATAGAAGACTATATGATGATTGAGTATGTGAAACTCTTACTTAGACTTTGTTGAAAATAAGTTGAATTGCAATTATTTGGTGACTAAGAACATAGGTTGTTAAGTTTGAAGAGAATGCATTGTTTGAAACATAACATGTGAATTGATTGCTACTTTATCATGATGAGTTTTATGAGAAAGAGTTGCCGTTATGATGCTAGGAAAAGTGATTGAAATTATCATTGATCAAACTTATGCACTATGCTAGCATTCACACTTCATAAATTATTTCTATTATCATTTACCTACTCGAGGACGAGCAGGAATTAAGCTTGGGGATGCTGATACAACTCCAATGTATCTATAATTTATGAAGTATTCATGCCATGTTTACAACAATTTTATATGGTTTTGGTATGATTTGAACGGAACTAACTCGGACTGACGTTGTTTTCAGTAGAACTACCATGGTGTTGTTTTTTATGCTCAAATAGAAGTTCTCAAAATGGGCTGAAACTTTTTAACAATTTTTTTTGGAACAAAAGAGACCCCCGAAGCTTCATGGGAGGACCAGAAGATCCACAGGGGCCCCACAAGCCACCAGGGCGCGCCCAGGGGGTGGTCGTGGCCTGGTGGCTTGTGGGCCCATCGTAACTACTTTTGGCGTGATTCCAACTCTGAAAATTCCTATAAATAGAGAAACCCCCGAAAGTTAACCTAGAACTTCGACTCCACCGCCGCAAGCCTCTGTACCAAAGAGATCTCATCTACAGCCCTTTTCCGGCACCCTGCAGGAGGGCGAAATCATCACCGGAGGCCATCTTCATCATCCCGACGGCCACCATGACGAGGAGGGAGTAGTTCACCCTCGAGGCTGAGGGTATTCACGAGTAGCTATGTGTTTGATCTCTCTCTCTCTCTCTCTCTCTCTTTCTCTTTCTCTCTCTCGTGTTGTTGATTTGTAGTGATCTTGACGTACAGTGAGCTTTGTTAATATAGTTGGATCATATGGTACGTTTCTCACTCTCTATCTTGTTGTGATGAATTGAGTTTTTACCTTTGAGGTTTCACTATTATCGGATTGAATACTTTTATGGATTTGAGAACACTTGATGTATGTCTTTCATGTGGATACCCGGGGTGACAATGGGGTGTTCTATTGATTCACTTGATGAATGTTTTGGCACTCAACTCGCGGATTCCCGAGGTGACATTGGGGTAATCTATGCATAGGGGTTGATGCACGTTTTCGTCCTACTTTCTCCAGTAGAAATCTTGGGGCACTCTTTGAAGTTCTTTGTGTTGGATTGAATATTATGAATCTGAAGTTGTTTGATGCATATCGAATAATCAACTCCCGGATACTTGTGGTGACATTGGAATATCTAGGTGACATTGGAGTTGGTTGATGTGTATCATATGTTGTTATTTTAGTACGAACACTATGGCTGTTTGTGACACTTATAGGAATAGCTCAATAGATTGATTGGAAATGATAACTTTGAGGTGGTTTCGTACCCTACAAACAATTTCATCTTATGTTCTCTGCTTGATAAGAACTTTAGAGTGATTCTTTGTCGCACATTGAAGGATGGTTATATGATTCAATTATGGTAGCAGTGTTGAGAGATTGCACTAGTGAAAGTACGAACCTTAGGCCTTGTTTCTAAGCATGAAAATACCGTTTGTGCTCCGCCTTATCACTTGCTACCTTGCTGTTTTTATATTTCATATTACATAAACCTATGTCTACTATCCATACTACACTTGTATCACCATCTCTTCACCGAACTAGTGCGCCTATACAATTTGCCATTGCATTGGGTGTGTTGGGGACACAAGAGATTTCTTGTATTTGATTGTAGGGTTGTTTGAGAGAGGCCATCTGATACGTCCATTTTGCATCATTCTTTTATATTGATATTTATTGCATTATGGGCTGTTATTACACATTATATCAAAATACTTATGCCTTTTCTCTCTTATTTTATAAGGTTTACATCAAGAGGGAGAATGACGGCAGCTGGAATTCTGGACTGGAAAAGGAACACATATTAGAGACCTATTTTGCACAACTCCAAAAGTCCTGAAACTTCACGGAACATGTTTTTGGAATATGTAAAAAATATTGGGCGAAGAAAGTACCAGAGGGGGGCCACCAGCCAGCCACAAGGGTGGAGGGCGCGCCCCCCGTACTTGTGGGCCCCCTAGCAGGCCTCCGATGCCCATCTTTGGCAAAAAATTAGAAGGAAGCTTTTGGGACGAAGCGCCGCCGTCTCGAGGCGGAACCTGGGCAGAACCAATCTAGGGCTCCGGCGGAGCTGTTCTGCCGGGGAAACATCCCTCCGGGAGGGGGAAATCATCGCCATCGTCATCACCAATGATCCTCTCATCGAGAGGGGGTCAATCTCCATCAACATCTTCACCAACACCATGTCCTCTCAAACCCTAGTTCATCTCTTGTATTCGATCTTGGTCCCAAAACCTCAGGTTGGTACATGTGGGTTGCTAGTAGTGTTGATTACTCCTTGTAGTTGATGCTAGTTGGTTTATCCGGTGGAAGACTATATTTTCAGATCCTTAATGATAATTAATACTCCGCTGATCTTGATTATGATTATGCTTTGTGAGTAGTTACGTTTGTTCCTGAGGACATGGGAGAAGTCTTGTTATAAGTAATCATGTGAATTTGGTATTCGTTCGATATTTTGATGAGATGAATGCTGTCTTTCCTCTAGTGGTGTTATGTGAACGTCGACTACATGACACTTCACCATTATTTGGGCCTAGGGGAAGTCATTGGGAAGTAATAAGTAGATGATGGGTTGCTAGAGTGACAGAAGCTTAAACCCTAGTTTATGCGTTGCTTCGTAAGGGGCTGATTTGGATCCATATGTTTCATGCTATGGTTAGGTTTACCTTAATTCTTCTTTCGTAGTTGCGGATGCTTGCGAGAGGGGTTAATCATAAGTGGGAGGCTTGTCCAAGGAAGGGCAGCACCCAAGCACTGGTCCACCCACATATCAAATTATCAAAGTAACAAACGCGAATCATATGAGCATGATGAAAACTAGCTTGACAACAATTCCCATGTATCCTCGGGAGCGCTTTGCTTTATATAAGAGTTCGTCCAGGCTTGTCCTTTGCTAGAAAAAGTATTGGGCCACTTTGCTGCACCTTAGTTATTTTATTTACTTGTTACCTGTTACGATTTATCTTATCACAAAACTATCTGTTACCGATAATTTCAGTGCTTGCAGAAAATACCTTGCTGAAAACCACTTGTCATTTCCTTCTGCTCCTCGTTGGGTTCAACACTCTTACTTATCGAAAGGACTACGATAGATCCCCTATACTTGTGGGTCATCAAGACTCTTTTCTGGTGCCGTTGCCGGGGAGTGAAGCGCCTTTATTAGTGGAATTTGGTAAGGAAACATTTATATAGTGTGCTGAAATTTACTGTCACTTGTTACTATGGAAAATAATCCTTTGAGGGGCTTGTTCGGGGTATCTTCACCTCGACCGGAAGAGCAAAGACTTGCTCCTCAACCTACTGCACCTACTAAAAATATTTATTATGAAATTCCTTCGGGTATGATAGAGAAACTGCTAGGTAATCCTTATGCAGGAGATGGAACATTACATCCTGATATGCACCTAATCTATGTGGATGAAGTTTGTGGATTATTTAAGCTTGAAGGTATGCCCGAGGATGTTGTCAAGAAGAAGGTTTTCCCTTTATCTTTGAAGGGAAAGGAATTGACATGGTATAGGCTACTGGATGATATTGGATCATGGAACTACAACCGATTGAAATTGGAATTTCATCAGAAGTTTTATCCTATGCATCTGGTTCATCGTGATCGGAATTATATATATAATTTTTGGCTTCGTGAAGGAGAAAGTATCGCTCAAGCTTTGGGGAGGATTAAGTCAATGTTATATTCATGCCCCAATCATGAGCTCTCGTGAGAAATTATTATTCAAAATTTTTATGCTCGTCTTTCTCATAATGATTGATCCATGCTCGATACTTCTTGTACTGGTTCCTATATGAAGAAAGATATTGAATTCAAATGGGATTTATTGGAAATAATTAAACACAACTTTGAAGATTGGGAACTCGATGAAGGTAAAGAGTCAGGTATAAACCTTAAGTTTGATTGTGTTAAATCTTTTATGGATACCGATGCTTTTCGTGATTTTAGCACTAATTATGAACTTGACTCCGAAATAGTAGCTTCTTTTTGTGAATCATTTGCTACTCATGTTGATCTCCCTAAGGAGAAGTGGTTTAAATATCATCCTCCCATTGAAGTTAAAGTAGTAGAAACTATTAAAGTTGAAGAAGAAACTATTACTTATAATGTCGATCCTATTGTTCCTACTGCATATATGGAGAAACCACCTTTTCCTGTTAGAATAAAGGATCATGCTAAAGCTTCAAATGTGGTCAACAAAAATTACATTAGAACACTCAAACCCTCTGAGCAAATCAAAGTTGAACCTAGTATTGCTATGGTTAAAGATCTCTTGGTTGATAATATTGATGGGCATGTTATTTATTTCTGTGATGAAGCTGCTAGAATTGCCAAACCCGATATGAAAGATAAACATAGACCTGTTGTTGGCATGCCTGTTGTTTCTGTTAAAATTGGAGATCATTGTTATCATGGCTTATGTGATGTGGGTGCTAGTGTGAGTGCAATTCCTTATACCTTATACAAAGAAATTATGAATGATATTGCACCTGTTGAGATAGAAGATATTGATGTTACTATTAATCTTGCTAGTAGAGATACTATATCACCAATTGGGATTGTTAGAGATGTTGAAGTCTTGTGTGGGAATATAAAATATCCTACTGATTTTCTTGTTCTTGCTTCCCCACAAGATAACTTTTGTCCCATTATATTTGGTAGACCTTTCTTGAATACTGTTAATGCTAAGGTAGACTGCGAGAAAGATATTGTTACTGTTGGTTTGGGGGATATGTCTGATGATTTTAATTTCTCTAAATTTCGTAGACAACCCCATGATAAAGAATTGCCTAGTAAGGATGAAATTATTGGTCTTGCTTCTATTGCCATGCCTCCTGCTGATGCTTTAGAACAATATTTGCTAGACCATGAAAATGATATGTTTATGAATGAAAGAAGGGAAATATATGAAGTATTCTTTAATCAAGGGCCTATTTTGAAACACAATTTGCCTCGGGGACCCTCCTCCACCCAAGGGTGATCCCATGTTTGAGCTTAAACAATTACCTGATACTCTGAAATATGCTTATCTTGATGAAAAGAAGATATATCCTGTTATTATTAGTGCTAACCTTTCAGAGCGTGAAGAAAAGAAATTATCGAAAACTCTGAGGAAGCATCGTGCCGCTATTGGATATACTCTTGATGATCTTAAGGGCATTAGTCCCACTCTATGTCAGCACAAAATAAAATTGGAGAAAGATGCTAAACTAGTTGTCGATCATCAACGATGGTTAAATCCTAAGATGAAAGAAGTGGTAAGAAATGAAATACTAAAGCTTCTGGAGACATGTATAATTTATCCTATTGCTGATAGTCAATGGGTAAGTCATGTTCATTGTGTCCCTAAGAAGGGAGGTATTACTGTTGTTCCTAATGATAAGAATGATTTGATTCCACAAAGAATTGTTACAGGTTATAGAATGGTAATTGATTTTCGCAAATTAAATAAAACCACTAGAAAAGATCATTACCCTCTACCTTTTATTGATCAAATGCTAGAAAGATTATCCAAGCATACACATTTTTTGCTTTCTAGATGGTTATTCTGGTTTCTCTCAAATACCTGTGTCAAAAGATGATCAAGAGAAAACCACTTTTACTTGCCCTTTCGGCACCTTTGCTTATAGACGTATGCCTTTGGGTTTATGCAATGCACCTGCTACCTTTCAAAGATGTATGACTGCTATATTCTCTGACTTTTGTGAAAAGATTATTGAGGTTTTCATGGATGATTTCTCCATTTACGGAACTTCTTTTGATGATTGCTTAAGCAACCTTGATCGAGTTTTGCAGAGATGTGAAGAAACTAATCTTGTCTTGAATTGGGAGAAGTGCCACTTTATGGTTAATGAAGGTATTGTCCTGGGGCATAAATTTTTTGAAAGAGGTATCGAAGTTGATAAAGCTAAAGTTGATGCTATTGAAAAGATGCCGTGTCCTAAAGATATCAAAGGTATAAGAAGTTTCCTTGGTCATGCTAGTTTCTATAGGAGATTTATTAAAGACTTCTCTAAAATTTCTAGGCTTCTCACTAATCTCTTACAAAAAGATTTTTTTGTTTTGTTTTTGATGATAATTGTGTAGAAGCATTTGAAATACTTAAGAAAGCCTTGATTTCTGCTCCTATTGTTCAGCCACCTGATTGGAATTTACCCTTTGAAATTATTTGTGATGCTAGTGATTATGCTGTTGGTGCTGTTCTAGGGCAAAGAGTAGATAAGAAATTAAATGTTATTCATGTTGGGGAACGCAGTATTTCAATTTTTTTTGCCTACGATCACGAAAGATCTATCTAGGAGATGCATAGCAACGAGCGGGGAGAGTGTGTCCACGTACCCTCGTAGACCGAAAGCGGAAGCGTTTAGTAACGCGGTCGATGTAGTCGAACGTCTTCGCGTTCCAACCGATCCAAGTACCAAACGTACAGCACCTCCGCGATCAGCACACGTTTAGCTCAATGACGTCCCTCGAACTCTTGATCCAGTTGAGGCCGAGGGAGAGTTCCGTCAGCACGACGGCGTGGCGACGGTGATGATGAAGTTACCGGCGCAGGGCTTCGCCTAAGCACTACGACGATATGACCGAGGTGTGTAACTGTGGAGGGGGGCACCGCACACGGCTAAAAGATCAACTTGTGTCTCTATGGGGTGCCCCCTTCCCCCGTATATAAAGGAGGGGAGGAGGAGGCGGCCGGCCTAGGGGGCGCGCCATAGAGGGGAGTCCAACTAGGACTCCCAATCCTAGTTGGACTCCCTTTCCTTTTCCGGAGAGGGGGAAAGAGGGAAGGGGGAGGAGGAGGAGAAGGAAAGGGGGGCGCGCCCCCCTCCCTAGTCCAATTCGGACTCCCTATAGGGAGGGGGCGCGGCTGCCCCTTGTGGGCTGCCTCCCCTCTTCCTTATGGCCCATGAAGGCCCAATCTTCCCCCGGGGGGTTCCGGTAACCTCCCGGTACTCCGAAAAAATGCCCGAATCACTCGGAACCATTCCGATGTCCGAATGCAACCTTCCAATATATGAATCTTTATGTCTCAACCATTTCGAGACTCCTCGTCATGTCCGTGATCTCATCCGGAACTCTGAAAAATCTTCGGTAGATCAAATCACATAACTCATAATACAAATCGTCATCAAACGTTAAACGTGCGGACCCTACGGGTTTGAGAATTATGTAGACATGACCGAGACACTTCTTCGGTCAATAACCAATAGCGGAACCTGGATGCTCATATTGGCTCCCACATATTCTACGAAGATGTTTATCGCTCAAGCCGCATAACAACATACGTTGTTCCCTTTGTCATCGGTATGTTACTTGCCCGAGATTCGATCATCGGTATCATCATACCTAGTTCAATCTCGTTACCGGCAAGTCTCTTTACTCGTTCCGTAATGCATCATCCCGCAACTAACTCATTAGTCACATTGCTTGCAAGGCTTATAGTGATATGCATTACCGAGAGGGCCCAGAGATACCTCTCCGATACTTGGAGTGACAAATCCTAATCTCGATCTATGCCAACTCAACAAACACCATCGGAGACACCTGTAGAGCATCTTTATAATCACCCAGTTACGTTGTGACGTTTGATAGCACACTAAGTGTTCCTCCGGTATTCGGGAGTTGCATAATCTCATAGTCATAGGAACATGTATAAGTCATGAAGAAAGCAATAGCAACAAACTAAACGATCATCGTGCTAAGCTAACAGATGGGTCAAGTCAATCACATCATTCTCTAATGATGTGATCCCATTCATCAAATGATAACACATGTCTATGGCTAGGAAACTTAACCATCCTTGATCAACGAGCTAGTCAAGTAGAGGCATACTAGGGACGCTCTGTTTGTCTATGTATTCACACATGTACTAAGTTTCTGGTTAATACAATTCTAGCATGAATAATAAACATTTATCATGATATAAGGAAATATAAATAACAACTTTATTATTGCCTCTAGGGCATATTTCCTTCAGTCTCCCACTTGCACTAGAGTCAATATTCTAGATTACATAGTAATGATTCTAACGCCCATGGAGTCTTGGTGCTGATCATGTTTTGCTCGTGAGAGAGGCTTAGTCAACGGGCCTGCAATATTTAGATCCGTATGTATTTTGCAAATCTCTATGTCTCCCTCCTTGACTTGATCGCGGATGGAATTGAAGCGTCTCTTGATGTGTTTGGTTCTCTTGTGAAATCTGGATTCCTTCGCCAAGGCTATTGCTCCAGTATTGTCACAAAAGATTTTCATTGGACCCGATGCACTAGGTATGACACCTAGATCGGATATGAACTCCTTCATCCAGACTCCTTCATTTGTTGCTTCCGAAGCAGCTATGTACTCCGCTTCACACGTAGATCCCGCCACGACGCTTTGCTTAGAACCGCACCAACTGACAGCTCCACCATTCAATATAAATACATATCCGGTTTGTGACTTAGAGTCATCCGGATCAGTGTCAAAGCTTGCATCGACGTAACCGTTTACGACGAGCTCTTTGTCACCTCCATAAACGAGAAACATATCCTTAGTCCTTTTCAGGTATTTCAGGATGTTCTTGACCGCTGTCCAGTGATCCACTCCTGGATTACTTTGGTACCTCCCTGCTAAACTAATAGCAAGGCACACATCAGGTCTGGCACACAGCATTGCATACATGATAGAACCTATGGCCGAGGCATAGGGAGTGACTTTCATTTTCTCTCTATCTTCTGCAGTGGTCGGGCATTGAGTCTGACTCAACTTCACACCTTGTAACACAGGCAAGAACCCTTTCTTTGCTTGATCCATTTTGAACTTCTTCAAAACTTTATCAAGGTATATGCTTTGTGAAAGTCCAATTAAGCGTCTTGATCTATCTCTATAGATCTTGATGCCCAATATATAAGCAGCTTCACCGAGGTCTTTCATTGAAAAATTCTTATTCAAGTATCCTTTTATGCTATCCAGAAATTCAGTATCATTTCTGATCAACAATATGTCATCCACATATAATATCAGAAATGCTACAGAGCTCCCACTCACTTTCTTGTAAATACAGGCTTCTCCAAAAGTCTGTATAAAACCATATGCTTTGATCACACTATCAAAGCGTATATTCCAACTCTGAGATGCTTGCACCAGTCCATAAATGGATTGCTGGAGCTTGCACACTTTGTTAGCACCTTTTGGATCGACAAAACCTTCTGGTTGCATCATATACAACTCTCCTTTAAGATATCCATTAAGGAATGCAGTTTTGACATCCATTTGCCAAATTTCATAATCATAAAATGCGGCAATTGCTAACATGATTCGGACAGACTTAAGCATCGCTACGGGTGAGAAGGTATCATCGTAGTCAACTCCTTGAACTTGTCGAAAACCTTTCACAACAAGTCGAGCTTTGTAGACAGTAACATTACCGTCAGCGTCAGTCTTCTTCTTGAAGATCCATTTATTCTCTATGGCTTGCCGATCATCGGGCAAGTCAACCAAAGTCCACACTTTGTTCTCATACATGGATCCCATCTTAGATTTCATGGCCTCGAGCCATTTCGTGGAATCTGGGCTCATCATCGCTTCCTCATAGTTCGTAGGTTCGTCATGGTCTAGTAACATGACTTCCAGAACAGGATTACCGTACCACTCTAGTGCGGATCTTACTCTGGTTAACCTACGAGGTTAGGTAGTAACTTGATCTGAAGTTTCATGATCATCATCATTAGCTTCCTCACTAATTGGTGTAGGAATCACTGGAACTGATTTATGTGATGAACTACTTTCCAATAAGGGAGCAGGTACAATTACCTCATCAAGTTCTACTTTCCTCCCACTCACTTCTTTCGAGAGAAACTCCTTCTCTAGAAAGGATCCATTCTTAGCAACGAATATCTTGCCTTCGGATCTGTGATAGAAGGTGTACCCAATAGTCTCCTTTGGGTATCCTATGAAGACACATTTCTCCGATTTGGGTTCGAGCTTATCAGGTTGAAGCTTTTTAACATAAGCATCGCAGCCCCAAACTTTAAGAAACGACAACTTGGGTTTCTTGCCAAACCACAGTTCATATGGTGTCGTCTCAACGGATTTAGATGGTGCCCTATTTAATGTGAATGCAGTCGTCTCTAAAGCATAACCCCAAAACGATAGCGGTAAATCAGTAAGAGACATCATAGATTGCACCATATCTAATAAAGTGTGGTTACAACGTTCGGACACACCATTACGCTGTGGTGTTCCGGGTGGCATGAGTTGCGAAACTATTCCGCATTGTTTCAAATGAAGACCAAACTCGTAACTCAAATATTCACCTCCACGATCAGATCGTAGAAACTTTATTTTCTTGTTACGATGATTTTCCACTTCACTCTGAAATTCTTTGAACTTTTCAAATGTTTCAGACTGATGTTTCATCAAGTAGATATACCCATATCTGCTCAAATCATCTGTGAAGGTAAAAAAATAACGATACCCGCCGCGAGCCTCAACACTCATCGGACCGCATACATCAGTATGTATTATTTCCAACAAGTCTGTTGCTCGCTCCATTGTTCCGGAGAATGGAGTTTTAGTCATCTTGCCCATGAGGCATGGTTCGCAAGCATCAAGTGATTCCAAGAGCCCATCAGCATGGAGTTTCTTCATGCGCTTTACACCAATATGACCTAAACGGCAGTGCCACAAATAAGTTGCACTATCATTATTAAACTTATATCTTTTGGCTTCAATACTATGAATATGTGTATCACTACTATCGAGATTCAAAAAATAGACCACTCATCAAGGGTGCATGACCATAAAAGATATTACTCATATAAATTGAACAACCATTATTCTCTGATTTAAATGAATAACCATCTCGCATCAAACAAGATCCAGATATAATGTTCATGCTTAATGCTGGCACCAAATAACAATTATTCAGGTCTAAAACTAATCCCGAAGGTAGATGTAGAGGTAGCGTGCCGACGGCGATCACATCGACTTTGGAACCATTTCCCACGCGAACCGTCACCTCGTCCTTAGCCAATCTTCGCTTAATCCGTAGCCCCTGTTTCGAGTTGCAAATATGAGCAACAGAACCAGTATCAAATACCCAGGCGCTACTATAAGCATTAGTAAGGTACACATCAATAACATGTATATCAAATATACCTTTCACTTTGCCATCCTTCTTATCCGCCAAATACTTGGGGCAGTTCCGCTTCCAGTGACCAGTCCCTCCGTAGTAGAAGCACTCAGTCTCAGGCTTAGGTCCAGACTTGGGCTTCTTCACTTGAGCAGCAACTTTCTTGCCATTCTTCTTGAAATTCCCCTTCTTCCCTTTGCCCTTTTTCTTGAAACTAGTGGTCTTGTTAACCATCAACACTTGATGCTCCTTCTTGATTTCTACCTCCGCAGCTTTCAGCATCGCGAAGAGCTCGGGAATTATCTTATCCATCCCTTGCATATTATAGTTCATCACGAAGCTTTTGTAGCTTGGTGGCAGTGATTGAAGAACTCTGTCAATGACACTATCAACAGGAAGATTAACTCCCAGTTGAGTCAAGTGATTGTGGTACCCAGACATTCTGAGTATATGTTCACTGACAGAACTATTCTCCTCCATTTTGCAGCTATAGAACTTATTGGAGACTTCATATCTCTCAATCCGGGCATTTGCTTGAAATATTAACTTCAACTCCTGGAACATCTCACACTAAAAAAAAATACACTTCCGTGATGATACGTGTTTGTCACAGTAGGTCACGTTTTCTGTCATGCATGTACATCCATGACAATTTTATGACAGAATCAAGATAGTCATACCTGTGCTGTCGTAGAAGTGTTCCATGACATTACCAAAATTATCATCACGGAAGTGTCCACTTCCATGATGATAAATCGCGCGTCATAGAAGTGCTTTCGTCAAGGGTGACCGACACGTGGCATCCACCGTAACGGCTCGCCGTTAAGCTATCGGGTTTGGTTTTGGATCTGATAACCCGTTAACAGCCCGGACCAATGGTGATTTTCCACATGTAAAATTCTCATTGGCCGGAGGAAACACGTGTCTGCTCCTCGGTGGGCCAGATGTTGCCCGTCCATTGGAGGAGACATGCCTATGATACGTCGACACGTGGCCGGGCCCAACAAAGGCCCATATAGGTTAAAAAGGCCGGCCCAGTCAAAGGCCCGTAGTACTTACTCAGGTACTAGTGGGCCAGCCCAATAACGGCCTGTTTAATAAAGGCCCATTTACGGCCCGAAGCCATATCTGGCCCGTTAATTGTTCGCCGAATATTTGGGCCCAATTACAGCCCAGTGAATTTCGGCCTGTTAGAGGCCCGATGTAGACATGGGCCCATTTCAGCCCGATGTGTCTTTCGGCCTGGGAATGGCTCGTGCTGCCCATGGGCCATATATTGTCTGACGCGACATCCGGCCCACTAACAGCCCGTGATAAAGGTGACAACAGTTCAGCCCAATGTGACTTTGGGCCTGTTAAAGGCCTATCGTATAATTCGGCCCGTTGATGCATGTACTAAGCTTTCGGCCTCTTAAAGGCCCATGATATCAGTGGGCCAACTAAGGCCCAAGATATGTTTCGGCCTGGTAACAGCCCGTCATATAACTGGGCCAAAAAAGGCCAGGTCTACATTTCAGCCTGCTGAAGGCCCGTCGACGACTAATGAAAATTAAGGCCCAACATGCATTTCGGCCTGCTAAAGGCCCATGGTTTCTTCTGGGCCGTAACAGGCCAGTAGAATATTCAGCCTGTTAATGGCCCAACGCTACCTGGGCCAATCTAAGCGCTGGGTCCACAAAAGGCCCAACTAAAATTTGGGCCGAATATAGGCCGGAGTAAGTTGTGGGCCTGGCGCAGAGTGTGAAGGCCCCAATTGCCATTCGGGCCCAAGAAAGATGCAGGCCGGCCCAATTGTGGCCCGCTAAAAACCAGGCCTGTTAGAGGCGAATGTTTCGGCCCGGTCGACTACATCAGATTTTTTTTCAGATAGCGAATGATGGCAGTAACTAGTAGGAATTAAGAACAAACCTACTCTATACAATAAAGAAATTACGGCATAGTAACTTAGAATAAACCTACACTATACAATAAAGGATTTATGGTATATTACATCCACTGGGCATCAAAGTTCGCCACCAGTGATCATAAAGCGCAACGAAGATGCAGATTACAAAAACTGGGCACCATTGCAGCGTAACAAAATAATACTGAACCGAGACCACTTCCAAGACAGTTCAAGAAAGGTTAGCCTTGCGCGGGAACTGCTGCGCAAGCTGCTGAGCAAGGCTGTGAGACAGGCCTAGCATGTCGGTCATAGCTTCCAGGTGTAGCTGTTTAGCAATGAGGTTCTCATTGGTGTTCTCCGCAATCTTTCTTAGAGATAGGACTTCAAGTCGAAGTTGAGTTGCAGAATGCCTTTCTACTAGAACTTGGGACTGAAGAAGTCGAACTGATTCAGACAGCGAATTCTGTGAGCTTGTCTGACTGCTAGTCTCAAGTAACTTGAACACTGCATCAAGACAAGACTTTGGGGTTGTCTCGCTATCTTCAAGATGTTTTGCCTTCTTTGCTGCAATATATGTTGGGTTTGTCTCACAGCCTTCAGCAGACTTGTACATGCCATCAGGCATATCACCCTGAAAAAAGCAGAGAGATGACAGGTTTTCCACGTGTATAAATGAAGATGATAACTGTGCTGTCAATTCCATCCAATTTCAAATTAGAAAATAAAGAGTAAGTTCAAAATATCAATAGCATAATCTGGCATTGTTCATAATGCGGGGAGCTTAACCACACTACTGGATTATCATGTCAACATAACAAGCATAGATGAAGGGCAAAGACAATCATTGTATCTATTTTGGTTAATGTGCATGGCATATTGTTCATATCATCAGCCACATCAGTAAGATAAAACAGGAGATGACAAGGTGCAAACGTGGGCTGCTTCACCACACACTGGATTATAGATCCACAAAAACAAGCATACATATAGGGAGTATTGAGTAATGTGCATGGTATGAATAAGGAATTTGGTTTTACAAGTAAAACTTGGAACCTACGGTTCTTGCGAACATGCATTTTGATAGAAACAACAAACCAAACAGCAGTAAACGATAGGGAGTATGAGCAAATTAAACAGCAGTTGAGGATAAAGGCTTTAGAAGGACTGACTTACATTAACAGTTAACACCGGCTTTATAATGCCCTTCTCCATGTCAAGGGAAGGATAACTCAAGAATTTCAGCACAGAATCTTCTTCATAAGCATTGCCTGTACTCTACATTTTGTAGAGAGTAATTATAGATATGATAATACTGGAAGGGATAGAGGATAATGAAGATAAGATGCAGATTCATGCTACATAATCAACTACCAATCCCTGGAAGTACAAGCGTTACAGGACAAAATGTATGACAAGACCAATGGGCTACACTTCTGCACTAGCATTGTCTGTGTATTCAACTTTTTGGTAAGATTAAATATAGATCTGATATCTTTTAGTAAATGGTGGGCGAGGGAGATAAGATGCAGAATGCTACACAATGAACCAATCTCTCTTCCCATAATACAAGAGTGTTTTGAACACTGGTGTACTGTACAAAACGTTCTTATATTATGGGACGGAGGGAGTAGCTGTTAATGTAAGTACAGTGATAGATGACGTTCAGTCCTTACAAGAGGACTGCAAAGCTAAACCTCTTCAAAAGCATTGGGTTGATTCTAAATTTATGTAAGAGTCCATACGGATCTTATAATGTCCACCAAATGGACGATAACGAGGCTAACATGTGCAGTGATGCTACATAATCAAACAGCTATGAAAGTAAGTATGATCATACAGGGCAAGAGGTACTCACAAGAGCAATGCAGTGTGCAGTATAGTTGCGAGATTCTGTGGTCCCTTGAGAATGAATGTTCTTCTGCTAACAGTTTTCGTACAAGTGAGACGTTAAGGCAAATGCAGAAATGTAGTTCAAATTGTGATGTGATATCAAAGATAGTACCTTACGCTGTAGACGAGACCAATGTGTAACAAGATTATTCCAGTCATTGTCGGATAAATGTAGCACCGGAGACTTTACAGAAACTTCATTTAGAGGCTTGCCATCGAAGTGCGCTTGCCTCAGGTAGGAATGATACTTCATCAATGAGTGCTTGAAAAGCGCAACCAACCCTTGCTCATCTTGACAATCCAGTTTGGTCCTTGCTTATTTAAAAGAATGAAATCTTGTGTCTTCTGTCAGCAGAAACATATGCAGTAATTACCATGAATAACATTAGTAAATTACTTACGCGTAAGTTGCGGAGGAAGACTGGAAATTGTTCTGTGTCTGCGGTATAATCTTTCCATGAAGGAAAGATGCGCACAAAGTTCCTGACAACAATATAAGCTTCATCTTCTAAACTGGGAATAAATGGAACAGGGGTCCTATTTGCTGCAATTGGGGCTCTCTCTGGTTCGAAAAGGGATTTGGCAACTGGATTTGGTGTACTCTTTGCTGGAATGGGGGTTTTGCGTCATAGAGCTGGTGCTATGTCAACTGGCATCATCATACTGTTTGCTGCAGTTGGGGTCTGCTGAGTTGGGGCATCAGAAATGACCAGTGTAGTAGGGCTAGAGTCTGCTAGAGTTGGGGTGTTTTGCGGGTCAGGTGATATTGCAACTACACCTAATGGGCTATTTGATTTATCAGGTGTCACTACCTTTTCCAAATACTTTGCTTGTGCTCCTCCGCGATCAGCAATCGCCCTCTTCCTTTTGAACGTCTGATACACAAGAACAACATTTGAATGGATAAATATGGTATGATGACAGATGGAATATGTACTGAAAATGGATAGGCAGGGCGTATTCACATACACGATGTGTAAACTAAGCTAATGGCAGTGCAACAAAGTAGAAGCAGGGCAAAGCATCAGTTGCAAGATATGTGTGACCAATATAACCGTGGAAAGTTAGAGAAAGCACCTTGATGGGTGAATAAGATAGGGCATCTACCTCTGACTCCTCCACTAGGGAGCTACATTGACTTAGGTCTCCCTCTAGCTCAGAATCACTGTTAGGATCATATTCTGAGCATGAATCTGTAGGTGGAGAGCGTTTGCATTGCATTGCATTGCATCCAGACTTGATTTCAGTCCCTTAATGCCAAGTTTGACAGCCATGGCATTGTTCTGCTTTATTGTTTTCATGCGCGCAAGCTCATAATCATTATGATGCTGTTCAGAATCTGAGATTCATGAAAACATAAAAAGTAGTCAGATTATCTATGGAATGCATTGCGGATTCAACTCGAAGAGTGTCTCCCTATAAACCCCTGCATATGCAAAGTTCACCCCCAACCGTGCTGAGCAGACCACACACAGAAATACAAACCCCTTATGTCTCTATAACAGGCAGACACACATTTCAAAACTGAAGTAGGAACATTAGAATCATATCAAATTCGTATTTGAACAAATAAACCAAGGAATTATGAGTGGCATAATGTTTAGCTTCAAGGGTGGAGTGTTGGTAGTGCGACATAAAGCAAGTAGGCAGATTGTATTCCATGTAAAAGATCGTAGCCTATGTAAAAGCTGGAAATGACACTTTCTTTCTATACAATGCAGTGTTCGTTGCCCACACATGATGGAAGAGATCACACAGAGAAATACTATTCACTCATGTCTACGGTTCCAGTATTTTGAAACAGGGTGGTCCACCCTAAAAGAATATTGACAACAAATATGAGAAGGCAAGCATAGATGTAGTGAATCAATCATTTACTTGTGAGCTCACTAGGACAAGTATGCAGAATTGTAACTGCAGTAAGAGACCGTCCAAAATCTGAATCAAGAAGTTTGTCTAGCACTTACTGTTTGCAACTAATCGACGTGAATAATTGGATATCATATCGAATGAGTAAGAAAGACAAGTAAAATTGTCAACAAACCTGGCCTGCAGTAGTAATCTGGGTCAATGTCACTACGACCAACAATCCAAAATGACTAGTGTCTGTTCCTAGGGCCGGAATTTTGAAACCCTGTGAACTTTACAGGTACTAAAGATTACTGAAATACATCTGAACCATTAAGTGTAGGTAGCACTCAGCACACAACAAACCCTAATGATAGTCCTGCCTAATGAGTAATGAATCAATTAGAAAATGGGTGATGAGGAGTGGCTGCTGAAGTGCTGAGTGTTGAGGACATATCTCAGGATAAATCGGGTTGGCTTAGTGGGTGCTGCACGCCTGAGCCCTGAACGGACTGGGAAGGTAGGCACGGCGGCGCGCCCGGGCAGCGGTGACGCTGTAGGGCGAGCGGCTCCTGACCTCCTGCTAGTCCGGCGTCTCCTCCTAGAGTCATGCCGTCCGGGGACGGCAAGTCGCCGGCGAGGCAGGCGGCTGGGGGCGAGTAGAGATCGGAAGCGCGCAGCAGAACAGAGGGGAATCGGGGCCTGGGACGACCCAAAATCCTAGGGTGGGCCGGCCCATCGTGGGCACCCTGTAGAGATGCACACCCGAGCGGCGAACATGCATTTTCAAAACTAAATTAGGAACATTTAGCTGACCAATTAAACGACTCTATTTTAATAATATCAGATTCGTATTTGAACAACTAAGCTTGTTTAGCTTGATGGGTGGAGCAGTGCTATTATGACACGAAGCACGTATTCTGATCGTATAGTGATCATAAAAGGGGGAAACCCTAAGCATTTTTTTTGAGCAAAAGAGGGTTTCCCCTCCGATTTCTATTAAAGAAACCACCATGGAACCAACATGATCAATTAAACCCTAAGCATGATCAATTAAACCGTATTATGACTGTGTCATGGCAAATTTAAAGCTGCAAACCGGAGAAATGATATTTAGCATCCATTGTTTGCTTCGAACTAAGAACTAAATTCTAAGAGCTGAAAAGAAAGTAGAGTAACCAAGTTACGATCTATTTTCTGGTTGAGATCAAAAGGTTGAGGAGATATGAAGTACCACCTCTCTTGCGGCGCCGTGTAGGCATCGGGGGTGCGATGGCTGTTAGTGGCATTGAAGTAGGTCTGCGACGGTAGACGGGTGCATCGGGGGATAAGTCCCGTTGCGGTGGAAGAGAAGGTCGTGTGAGCGGCCCCGGCAAAGAGGACGATGGCGCCGATGAAGCGAGAGGACGTGATGCAAGGCTCTTGGTCCGTCGCCGTGGATGAGAAACGTCCATCTCTAGCAGTGGACGACGCGGTCTTGGTAGGCACTCCGGCATGGTGGAGGACGGTGGCGATGGATGGGGTGGAGGACGGCGGGGATGGATGGGGTGGCGGACGGAGGAGGCTGGTGTGGGGATGGTGTTCTAGCGCGGACGGTGTATGAATGGGAAAATGGAGGGAGAGGTACAGGGAACCATGTTTTTGGGACGCGCCTGTCTGAAATATGGGAAAGTTATGAACTTAGCCCCCGTTTAAAATTTGGACGTCTCGTCGGTTGGGGATAGGACGGTAATCTCGCATCTCGCCAATATTTTCCCAGAGCGATTTCGGGCGAGGAGAGGGTGTTTTGGCGCCCATGGTTGGCGCCCATGGTGTATGAACGGGGCTGACAGGTAGGGCGGTTGTGTCACGTCTGAGTGAAGTTACAAACCTGCCCCTATTGAAAATATTTGCCTACATCGATTTCGGCCGAGTCGAGTTTGTTTTGCCGCCCACCGTGTATGAATGGGGAAATGGAGGGAGTAATAGAGGTCTTTCGGACGAGCTTGAATCAAATGTGTTTTGCCGCCCATGTTTGGCGCCCACCATGTCGGAATGGGCTCAGAGGCGGTCGTGTCATGTCTAAATGAAGTTACTAACCTACCCCTATTGAAAGCAGTGGAAATCGGGCCGATGGATTGTCCGTGTAATGGGTAGACAGTAATTTCCATCTCCCAAACACTTGGCTGCGGGCAGCCGACGCGGGAGTGGACATTTTGCCGCTTCTTTCAAATTTTTGGACAATAAGCATCCACGTTTACCCTGGCAACTAAATTCGAATCCATTTTGTATTCCTATACGGATCTTTATAAATCATTCTATGTGTTTTTATATATCTTCAAAAGCACGAAAAAGATGTATTCCACTGTCATATATGAATATGATTTACAAATGCCGATACTCAAATTCAGAAGCTAGAATCCAGTTTAAGGTGAATTCAAATATTTGGAACACTTTATGTCCAACTCAAATGTCACACGCAGCATAATGTGTACTCCCATTTAGATATGTACACAAGTGATGTATCAAGATTCAAATACCGAGTCAATCAACCAAGAATGTACATAACTAACAGACATATAAACACTTATAGAGTATATGGATCAATAATATCAACTAACATACATAAGCTAGGCCGCTGTACTTTTTTTTGCTAGAACAGCATCCTTTTTTTAGCGAAGCTACTACAGCATCTTGGCCCTTTCCGATGCGTGCCACTCATGGTCCATCTATACTACTATTATTGCTGAATGCACATTCAGCCCGATTGGCATATTTGTAGGTCTGGCACAGCAATCAAAATAAAATGTCTCCGAGTCTTATCAATTAATACAGACTTGTGCTCAAATAAAATTACAAACCAAAAAATAAAAAACAAAAAACAATTATTACATGATCTCTAAAACAAATGGTTTGATTGATTACATGAACAAACAACACAAAGGTTATTCAACGATGGAAAGAACATTTCACCTATGATTTACCAAGTGGGAATTTAATTTCCTTTTTTCCTTCAGGACCTTAACAATGCGGTCAGTCTCAGCTTGCTTCGTTTTGAAATCCACCAAATATTTAATGGTTGTCTTGAGTACTACTTGTGATTGTGCTGTTTGCTTCCTCAACATGTCAACTTCATCTCTAAATGCAGAAGCAGAATCTCTTTCTACCACTAGTTTAGCCTCTAGAGCATCAGCAGTTGGCAATTCATGATGCACGATTGGGCTGGTGCCGCTGCTGTGGGATGATACAACGTCCATGGGGACCTCGCTCTTTGATCTTGGGCTAACCTGTTTTGCCATTAAAGTTCCGATTGGATTCCGAAAAGTTGAAGTTAGCAAAACATCTCAACTGGGAGTTATAACAACAAACCAGTTAAACAAACAAGGAATTAAAGAGTTTCAATTGGATGCTGAAAAGTAGTTATTAACATCATTGTAACCGGTTGTTGCAGCAGCAAAGCAGTTAAACAAACAAGTTTTGCAAAAGGTACCTGTTATGGCATTGGAGTTTCTCTTGGATCCTGAAAAGTTGAGTAGCCAGTAACGTGATTAGAGCAACCGGTTGCAGCAGCAAAGCAGTTAAACAAACAAGTTTTGCAAAAGGAACCTGTCGTAGCATTGGAGTTTCTCTTGGATCCTGAAAAGTTGAGTAGTCAGTAACTTGATTAGAGCAACAAGTTACAGCAGCAAACCTGTTACACAAATATATTTTTGAAAATGTACCTGCTGTGCAATTGGACTTCCAATTTGATCCTGAAAACTTGAAGTTGGTAAGATGATTACAGCAACAAGTTACAACAGCAAACCAGGTAAACAAGGAAGTTTCTGAAAACATACCTGTTGTGCCAACGGAGTTTCAGTTGGATCCTGCAAACTTGAATGCTAGCAATCAATAAATAAAGTTTTGCAAGAGCCATAAGAAACTAACATCAAACTAGTAAAACTAACCGGTTTTGGCAACGTATTTAATTACACATGAACTAGTAAAACTAACAAGTTCTTGGCAACGTATTAAAGTAACAAGTCGGTACCGTTTACCAGCAACACAGACATCTGTAAATTTCTTTGATGTAAGCAAAATGATTCCAACACATATATAAGTTAAAAAGACGGTGTCCCTCATATAAACCTGACAGTTGTCTATCTATGAACATGCAAACATTACTAGTGCTAAAAGTGATAACAGCAAACCATTTAAACAAACAGGGTATCAGAACGTAAATTACACGTGAATTCTGCTGCACCCTAGAAGTACATATGACCAGCTATCTACGTGCTTAAGTACCTATTTAAGTTCAGGCAAATAGGTAATTCTTGACAGTAAGTATCAAACACATAGATAGGCGCAGTCTATAATAGGATTAACAGGCTATGGCATTATATAATAGAAACACATAGATAGACTCGTTGTATAGGCTCACTACAGCTCTACTTGCGCTTGGGATGTTCCATGTACAAGTCCATGTTACCACTTGCTTGGATGTGCAGGCCTTGTGCTCCTTGCATCCCCCTCTGCATTTTTGACACGGCGAATGGTTGATCAAATAAGAGGAATCGACCTTGCTGTTGTACCAGAGGACAGATACTTACAAGGTTATACGGGTGTGCAGGATGTGTACCAGATCCCGTAGCGCCGTCATGCTTCGCTAAAAAATGGTTTTGCTTGTTTCAGATGATATCTCCAGAAGAAATAAGAGTTAAAGTCAGAGTTGCATAGGCGTGTAAGCTAAGAGAGCACTGAAAGGATATCCAAACATCATCGGAACAGTGCACAAGGGAGTGATGTGTGGATACCAAGTTCGGGCCGACGTTTGGGCATGCTCGCCTAGCTAGAGTGAGGGTCACTTCAGAGCCGTTGAGGGTGATGCGCTGGCGTTCGCTGGCCGCGCACGGATGCAGATCTTGTGTGGCAGCGGAGCGCTACGATGCGGTGGACGAGACCGTTGGTGAAGCCCCAACGGCCTTGGGGGGCGGAGGTGCGACGATGTGCTCGGTGAAGTAGCCCCGGTGAGGTGGGAGACAGCGTCGGTGAAGCGCACCTGATGCGGTGGAAGTCGGTGTCTGTGAGGCACGTCGGATGCGGCGGCCGACGTTGTCGGTGGACCACCCGGTGCGGTGGACGAGGGCGTAGATGAGGTAGCTCCGGTGCGGTGGTGAAGCGCGACCGTCATCTTCGTCGTCGTCGTCCGGCACAGAGGTGGGGAAAGAGACGAGACGAGGGGCGATTCGAACTTTGCTTGGGTTGGCGGCGAATTGGGGATTTGAGCAATCTGGGCGCGGAAGGGGACGGTGGAGAAGGGAGATTTTGCAGGGCTGGAATTGGGGCCGCCAAATATTTCAATCCAAAATGTGGAAGTGTGAACTTATTTTGTCGTCGTCCTTTTTTTGGGGGGGAGGGAGGGAGGGGGGTGGGTGGCTGGGTGCTAAGCGTCCGTACGACACACGCGACCACCACGACACGACCCTGGTCTGCCTGGTGCGCCTACATTTGAGAGGAGATTTGAGAATGCAAACGAATCTTCTTTCATTTGCAAACGAATATGTATGTATTACCATGCCCGTGTTTTCCTTGCAAATAATTAGTCATTCGAAACGAGATACTATAAATTAATTAATGAGGAGTTATTTGAAAAAAAACCGAAACGGTATCCACGCTAACGTGGATTAGAGTGTGTGTCACATAATTAGTTATTTGAATTAGAGTGTGTGTCACATAGCGATCTCCAATTCTAATGTGAATTTCGCATTTCACTGTATCCACACTACTTTTTTAATACAAATTCATATGTATATGATGAACACCATGGTAGTGAGAAAACTTTTGGATGGATTCAAACATATGACCTACAAAAATAGCACAACAATCGAGTCAATGTCAACTTTTCCAAACCTAGTATGGCACGAATTCGAAATAATTACCCATATGCATGGTCCTCAGTTCAAATCTTACAATGTACACCGAATTGAAACGTCAATATTAAGTCTAGTACTATCTACATTCAAATGTTGTTTTTAACCCCCCCCTCGGCACACACGCTACATACTTCTTGTATCGGTCAATCTTCCTCTCCTAACCACCTTAGGAAGCTATCGGTTTTCGACACACGTTCATTCGTTCTCTCCATGTTTTGATCTCTAACTCTCTCAACTATACAACCTCATTTTTCCACTCTGTTACCAAATGTATTTACCTCACACACCCGCCATTGCACCCCATGCCGAGCTCTCTCTCTCTCTCTCTTCCTCCCACCCTCTCTCTCTAGATACATGCATTGCCTATCTAGCCCCCAACCTCTCGTGCGCACGCACGCACGTTGTCTATCTAGGTCACTCCCTCGAGACCATCTCACTCTTTCTTCCGCACGGCGGGCCACACTCGCTCAATCTCGCTCTCTTTATCTGAGTCTCGATTAACCTCATTTTCTTTCACACACAAATGATATATCTCCCTGTTCGGGCCTCGATCGACACACTTTATACTCTCTCACGTAGATTGTCTATCTAGGTCAGTCCATCCAAGCCGCCCCCACTCTTTCGACCTCATGGCGGGCCACGCTCGCTCAATCTCTCTCTCTCCCTCCCTCTCTCTCTGTCTCTCTTTGTATGTCTCGATTGACCTCGCTCTTTCTCGGACACAAACGATATATCTCCATGTTTGAGCCCAATTCGACATATTCATATTGTATACTCTCTCACGCACATTGTCTATCTAGGTCACTCTCTCCAACCCGTATCACTCTTTCGATCGCACGACGACCCGCACTCGCTCAATCTCTCTCCCTTTATATATGTAATCGATTGACATTGCTTCCTCCCATGCACAAAATATATCTACATGTCTGTGACTGGATCATCTCTCAAGCTCTATCTTACAGCCCTCACCCTTCCCAAAAGCTCAATCGGACAATATCTCTCCAGAGCATATATATCTTTTCAATGAATGTTGGACCACACTCACTTTGTCTCTCTATCTATGTGTCTCTCGATTGACCTCGCTTTCTCATGCTGTATCTTCCACACATTGAAGCTACCTCTCCATCCCTTGCAAAGCCGGAGCTATTTACATTGCGAGGGAGACTCCAACCTTGGATTAATTTGTGTAGGCATTTATTCCGGTGGTAGATTATATTTTCGTAGCATTCGGCCCACAACTACTCCAAACACCGTTGCAACCCTCGCACCTCCCCCAATTGATTTCCCTCTGGCTCGGTCATCGCTCTCTCGCACGTCCTTTCTCGCTTTCAACGTCGCACCATGGTATTATTGCAAAAAACTCTGATTATTACAAATAAGCTACAAAACTACACACCGATAGTCCACTTGGAATGGAACAAATTTCGACCCACAAATTAAGGTGCCACAAACTACACACCGAGGGGACCACCTGTCATGAAACAAATTTGGACCCATATACAAATTAAAAAATAAAGGACGAGGATCGATCATGCGACCAGGGCCTTCAAGCCGCACGTCAATAGGCAACATACGTAGAACAGCAATGTTTGTTGTACCCCCCTTTGTTCATATAATGTTTTTATATTACCACAACCTATTTAATGGATAACATGTAATATTATTTTTAGTACATTAGTGGGACCGGCTCGTTAGCACGTACTATTCGCCTTCACTTACTGGTGGGTTTCATGTGTGCTCTCTCTCTCCTCCCCTTCTGCGTTTAGACGCACGGGCAAACACGAAGAACTCGTGGGCGATGTTGCCGTTGACCATATCTGGACGCGTTCACAAGTTACGGCACCAGTTTCACGTACTAGTAGTACTAGTCAATATGTACGTGCAATGCACGTTAATTTGGAAGTATATTAAGTGCATGCGGATATTAAGTAGGATATTATTTGCGTGTTATTATGTGATTAGCACTATTTTTGGCATGAAATTAACTACACGCTAAACGTGTTGAGCGCTCGACATTGAAGCAGTCTAGGTGGTTGGATGAGAAGGAATACATGTGGCTTGATAACGTTTTATATTTAATTTGATACGGCTCTAGCAGAACATTCAATCGATCAAACCATAGATTTCATTAAGTCTGACTCCGACTTTACATTCATACGACGATCGATCTAAAATAAACGGAAATGATAAACGTTCGGATTTTAAGCATGGCAATCCGAACGTTTTTCATGGCAAATTTAGATTACGCGGTGGCGGCGGGGGCGTCTTGCGGTGGGAAGCGGCTCCTCTGCCGTGCTCTGTGTGTCGTCGGGCCACTGACCGACGGCGACGGCGACGGCGGCGTCTTGCGCCGTTGTTGGCGTACTCCTGGACGTTGGCCCTAGCTTCAAGGAAGGCCACAATGTTCTGGACTTCGGTCTCCAGGAGCGAGTCAACTGGTGGGAGGAGGCGACTGGCGTTGGTGCAAGGAAGCGGTCGACGGCGGCCATCCATGCCGCTGAGGGGGGCACTGGCACCCGCGCGGGGACAGGCGCTGGCAACGGCGCGGCAGAGACATTCGTGTGCACGGGCACCGTCACGGGCGCGCACGTCAGTGCACGCGCAGGTGCATGCACTGGCAGGTGCACGGGCACCGGCACGGGCGTGCGCGTCAGTGCACGCGCAGGCGCATGCGCTGGCAGGTGCACGGGCGCGTGAAAGTCGGCGGGGACCTCGTGGAATCCCGTGGCATTAAGCTCGGCGACAATGTGCGGCTCCCAGCCCATCAATGCCACGGGGATGGGCGCTGGCGCAGTCGGGGCGACGGGAGCTAGAACGGGAGGGGGGACAGGCACGGCATCTTCCCGCAAGGCCGGTTCAAGCTCGTCCCAAAGCGCCTTATGTTCTTGAGACTCCGGCTGGGTGTCTTCCTCAGGAAACTGGAAGACTAAGGGCAGACCATCGTGATGCGGCATGGCGTACGTTTAGGTCAGGCTGGTTGGGACAATATGGTGGTGAGAAAACTGCGGCGCCGGCGACATTTCATGGTATCCCTAGTAAGTTTTTCATTGCAAATTCAAATTTAAAAGATGAACAATATGGTGGTGAGAAAACTTTGTATGTATCAAGCATATGACCACACACACACACACACACACGAACACAACAGCAATCCAATAAGTATAGTGCATCTATTTTTCCAAACCATGCATGTATAACACGAATTCAAAAATACTCCTTCTGTTCCTAAATATTAGTCTTTTAGAGATTTCAACAAGTGACAACATACGGACCAAAATGAGTGAATCTACACTCTAAAATATGTCTATATGCATCTGTCTGTGCCAGTCCATTTGAAATCTCTAAAAAGACTAATATTTAGGAACGAAGGGAGTAAAATGTAAGACATGCATGGTCCTCAATTCAATATTTAAAATGAACAGGAAACTGAAACATGAATATTAAGTCTAGTACTACAGTACATGCAAATGTTGTGTTTAGGCGGAGCTATGTAGATTGTCGGGGGTTAACCCCTCGACCTTAGATAAATTTGTGAAGCTCTCTTTAGGATCGTTTAGATTATATTTGTCCCCACCCTAGCTCCCAAACACTGATTGGTTGTGCACCCCCCTCCTCCCCGAGATAATATCATGTGCCCCCACACCTTAGATGCTATATGCTGATACGAGTTGCTTGGAGCTTGTAGATCTGAGATATAGTAGCTCACGTGATGTCTTAATATTTTTACAGGAAACCTTAATGAGTTTGAGAATTGCACACAATTTGTACAAAAACTACTCAGATGCCTTGGATCCCATATCCAACGACCTCGAAGCTCGTATCACCGTAGCATCTAAGATGAAGGAGGACATCATATTCTCCTGTATGTAAGAATATCTTGTGCTACCACACCTTAGATGCTTTGGTGATACAAGCTCTTCGGAGCCGTTGGATTTGTGACCCAACAACTCCTCGGTGGTTCGAATGGTTTTTTGCAGAAAAGCCCCCAAAGAGTTCAGCCACTGCTTACAAGCACAAAGACTGCTCAGATGCCATTGGATCTCAGATCAAACGACCTCGAAGCTCGTATCACCGTAGCATCCAAGCTGCGAGAGCACCTGAAGTTTTCTCGCATGGGAGAATATGAGGTGCTCCCGCACCGTAGATTCTATGGTGATACGAGTTCACGGAGATCTAACGACCCACAGTAGGAGGTTTGAATATTTTTGCAATATACGACTGAGAGAGTTTGGGAATTGCGCAGAAAGTACAAGTACTACGCATGTGCCATCTGATCATAGATCATACGACCTAGATGCTCGTATCACCGTAGCGGCTAATTAAGCTACGGGGAGCACCTAATATGAGCAACGGGGAGCCGTTGGATCCAAGATGCAGCGGCACACACGAGGCCTGAATGTTTTATTTGCAAAAAAACCTTTGGAGAGTTTGGAAATTGCGCATAATTACAAAGACTACCCCCAAGCCATTGGATCTCACTTCCAACAATGTAAAAACTCGTATCACCATAGCATCTAAGCTGCGGGGTGGATGTGATATTCTATGCCGTTGTCATTTTTGTTCATAAACTTGCAAAATACGTGTAACTCGTGCCGTTACTTGTCTAACCACGCAAAGTGTTTGTTCAAAAAAACCATCCTACACTGAAATATCGGAACAACACACGGGGGTCCCACTTGTCATTGATCAAATTTGGACCTAAAACTAACAAATCTGAAAGATGAGATTCGAACTGGCAACCTGGACTACAAAGCATAAGTCGATAGCCTGAAACAACAACGGTTGTTGGCTTTGTCCCATAACTTGATTTTATACAGTATTACGTTGAGTAGAGTAGAGGGAGTGCCTCGTCAACACGTGCATGACCGTTGACTCACTTACTGGTGGGTCCCAGGTCTACGATCTCTCTCTCCTCTCCATCGTCTAACCTTTAGACGCACGGGCACACACGAAGAGCGGTGCTAGCTTGCCGTGGTGTTATTATAAATAAAAAAAGCTTGGAAAATAGAAGAATCGCCTAGAACAAGAGACGTTGTGGCTGGTCGAGACGGAGCTAACCACACCTATCCTCCGTGCCACGTTAGCATGATGAAGCTGTGTGGCTAGTGGGGTGTTTTTGACCGATTGGCTGGGTCCGGAGGTCGAACCATAGGTACTACTACGTCTGATACAGTATATTTTTACACACACATTTTTCCTCCGTGCCGAGACGTGGCACACCCTACCGCGCGGTTTTGGGGCCTCCCGGGTGGTGCACACATATATTCTTCCTTGCCGAGACGTGGGACGCCCTACCACGCGTTTTCTGTGTCCTCCTCGGTCGTAGCGCCGAAGCAAGTAAATGAGTCATCAAATCACGAAAGACCACCTTTCCCGCCGAGTACATCAGTGAAGCACGGTGGCTAGCTAGTTGGGCTAGTGCGACCGATTAGCTAGGCCGCCGCCACATTTGTTTTTTCACCCTTTTTTTATCTCCTTGCCGGCAGGTAAATTTAAATATCCACCGCTGCGTTGCTCTAGTCTTTGGGTGCGGCAGGTGTTGGTGTCAAAACCGGCGGATCTCGGGTAGGGGGTCCCGAACTGTGCGTCTAGGGTCGATGGTAACAAGAGACAGGGGACACGATGTTTAACCAGGTTCGGGCCCTCTTGATGGAGGTAATACCCTACTTCCTGCTTGATTGATCTTGATGAATATGAGGATTACAAGAGTTGATCTACCACGGAACCATAATGGCTAAACCCTAGATGTCTAGCCTGTATGATTGTGATTGCCTCTACGGACTAAACCCTCCGGTTTATATAGACACCGGAGGGGCCTAGGGTTGTACAGAGTCGGTTTACAAAGGAAGGAATCTACATATCCGAATGCCAAGCTTGCCATCCATGCAAGGGAGAGTCCTATCCGGACACGGGAAGAAGTCTTCTGTCTTGTATCTTCATAGCCCATTAGTCCGGCCCATGTTACATAGTCCGGACGCCCGAGGACCCCTTAATCTAGGACTCCCTCAGTAGCCCCCGAACCAGGCTTCAATGACGATGTATCCGGCGCGCTGATTGTCTTCGGCATTGCAAGGCGGGTTCCTTCTTCGATTACTTCAAAGTACCTGATCCAAAAAGCTGTACTCGGTTTGTGTTTTAATGTCACACCCTTTGGCTTCTGCGCCCCCATTGCTTCTGCTTCCACGTGTCGAGCGGATACGAGATGTCAGGGTATTTTTTGCACATAACACCCCGGCCATGTATGAAAGGCATCTATTTAAAGAGATTGGATCTCAGATCCCATTCCACACCGAGCGAAAAATCCTTAGAGCTCGCTAGGAGAAGTCATCCCAACATGGCTAGCGTTCCCAGTTCTTCCTCCCGCCCCCACGGCTCCGAAAAAGGCGATTGGGAGAGATGTTTCGTATCCCACGATCAGCTGACTAAGCTTCAAACGCAGGGATTTCTTCCCCCCGCGGATCTAGTCCCTGTCCGGGCAGGATTGACCTCCTTTGATGGCGAGGCCCAGGCGGAGAATTTCCCCAATCCAACCAGGGGGAATGAGTGTGCTTCGTTTCCTTCTTGTTAAGAGGCGTCGAATTTCCAATCCACCCTTTCCTCCGAGGACTCCTGGAGTATTATGGCCTCCAGCTGCACAACTTCACTCCCGCCTCCATCCTGCATATCGCGGGTTTTGTCGTTCTTTGTGAACTATTCCTGGGCTGTGAGGCCCATTTTGAGTTATGGAGGAAACTATTCTGCCTCGTCCCTCGTACCCAAAAGGGATCCATATTCAAGGTGGGCGGCGCTGAAGTATGGCACATAGCCAGGACCGGATACCTGTCTGGCACGCTGAAGAAGGCGTCCGAGGAGTGGCCCTCAGAGTGGTTTTATATCAAAGATGTTGCTCTCCCCGACCCAGTCCGAATGGGACTTCCTGAATTTTCCAGCGCTCCGTTGAAGAAACGCCACAGCTGGCGTCCTCGGAGCCTCGAGGAGGAAGATAGTGCAGAAGTCCGGCAATTGATGGGCAAGATTAGGACACTTGCCCAGTCCGGATTATCAATAATCGAGGTGATGGCGACTTCCATAGCGCGAGGTGTTCAGCCGCTCCAATTCAAGGGGCTCCCCATGTGGCACTACAATGGGGAAGATGACGCCTCACGCTGCGGACGAAAGGGTCCGGATTCCCTCACTGCCCTGGCCACCATACTGGCCGATCTGTATAAAGGGGAGAAAGAGGAATTCACTCGCCTTACGCGCCGAGAGGGATTTTCCATGTACAATCCTCCTAGCTGTGTGAGTTTTAAGCCCACTACTTTATCCAATCCTCTCCCTGAGTCACTTAGTTGACACTAACCCATCCCTTTGTAACAGGAATGGCGAAAGGTCACTGCGGGGATCTATAGCCTCGCTCTGCAGTCGGAGGACCATAACCGAGATCTTGACCCCGGATTCGAAGAGGATCCGGACATATTTGTAGAGCTTGAGGAGGGAGTATTCTACCAGGCGAGCTATGATGGCACAGAAGTGGCCATCATGGCCGACTATCCCGGCCTCCTTCCTGCCTCTCATGTAAGTAATCAGGAGTCATCTCCTCCGAAAGAGCTTCCTCATTCTAGCTCACCCACCGCACTGTCTCGTGCTCCAAAGGGGAGGCGCTTGGCGCGCCATGCTGCACCAGAGGCGGCTCACAAGAGAGCGGCGCCCACGCCAGGCAAGCCTTTGAAGAGGAAGGCAAATGAAAACACGGCCGAGTCTTCATCAAAGAGGTATGGCTTTTTAAATATGCCCCTTGGCAGTCACATCGAACTGTGACATTGTCTGCTGTGTCTTATCAGGAAGAGCATGCGTCGGACTATGTCCGGGGATCCTACCAGTCACGCCTCCACCAGTCAGGTTCCAGACCCTGCCTCTAGGGCGGGGGCTAACACGGGAGCGACGCCGGATTGTCCTCCTTCAGAGGATTCGGATAATGTATCCGTCACGAACTCTGAAGTGGAGAGTGCCATGAACCATCGGCGCCGGAGGGCCGCGCTCCGCGACCCCGGATTTGCTAAAGAGGCGTTCGACGCCTTCAGCTTGGCTGATGCGTACATCAGAGCTGATCGGGATGGGCTTACCAGAGCCACTAGCCAGTATTTAAAAGATAAGCGGGTAAGTATGAATTGTACAGATTTGGTACTCATGTACCAGTAGCCCCCGAGACCTGAAGTAGTTGATACAACTGATTTAAGGATCATTGTATAATCAGGCACTCACGGAGAAGAATAGCCTGCTGTCTCAAGAGCTGGAAAAGTGTCAGACCCGGCTGGCTGCGGTTACCGCCGAACTGGAGAAATCCAAGAAGGCAACGCCTGGTAATATTCCCTTCCACCCGAAAAAATGTAATCATATACCAGTAATGTTAATACTGTAGCGTTTTCGATGACAGGATCAGCAGATCAACTGAAAGGGGAACTGAAAGTCACGCAGGCAGGCGAACAAGAGGCCAAAAGGCAACTGGCCGCCGGCGAACGTGTGCTGACACGGGTCAGGGATGAAAAGAACAAGCTGCAGGATTCTAATACCCTGCTGGGCGAAGAACTAAAAGATGTGCGAGCCCAGCTAGCTGACGCCGTCAAGGAGAATAGGAGGCTACGAGGCAGCATATTCAGTATGCTTTTGAACTTACCTTTATGTAATTCAGCAAAGAAATGATCTAACAGATTTATGTCTGCAGGTATGCTGACTGGCCGTCCCGAAGAGGAAATGTCTGGCTCTCAAGGCGACCTGCTGCAAGAGTTGTCCCAGCTGCACGAGCAAGCTCGGCAAGCAATGTGGAGCATTGCCAAAGCTTTGTGGCCATCCGCCTCTCCTACAGGAAGTATGGAGGAGCTTGTGAAGCTATTCCAAGGAGCTCGACGGCGCTTTCGATTATGGAAGATATCGGTCTGCCGAGAAGGTGCGCGAGAGGCCTGGGCCATGGTAAAAACACGGTACACCAAGCTTGATCTGAACCATATGGCCCGGGTCGGACCTCGGGGGTCAGATGGAAAAGAAATTCCAGTTAGTCTGGTATATGACCAGGTAAAGATAGCCGCCAAGTATTCCCAACAGGATTGTAAGCTAGATAGCCTGTTAGATGGCATAGAGGAAGAAGTTTTTGAGTCCAAGTGACTATGTACTTCAATTGATAAATTTGTCCCTAGCCGGATTGTAAAACGATTGTCATGGCAGACCTTTTTGCTTCGACCTCTGGACCCGAAGGCACAGAGTGTTTTCGAATACCATAACGGTGATATAGACCTGGGTATGCGTGGAAACCAGGCGTAGGGGTCATAGTTGCTTGAACAGACAAGTTGTATCGGGCTAGCTATGTTATATTACATGTTGATTGTAAGAAACATCTTCCAGGGAGAATAGTTCCGTTAAGGGTTCCTTTCCCTGGGCGGACATGCGTTAGTATGCATGTCTGAACTATGATTTGAAAAATCGCAGTGTACACAACATCTGGGGGTTCATAGTGTGATGAAGGTAAAACATCTTTAGTCCGCCGACCAAATATTCCCTTAAGAACGCTAGCTTTCGGCCTCACCCAGTCTGAGGTACAAGTCCGGATGACCCGGCTGTAACAATCGCAGAGGTTCTCCCTTTATGCCCTAGCCGAACAAACGGGAACATAGGGCATAAGCACAGGAGCCAGGCAACCCAGCTTGGCAAAAACTTAAGTCATAACGATGCATATAATGGCGAAGAAAAGGTACATATGCGGAAGAGGACACATATGTGGTGAGCTTGATGCTCGGGAAATAATAATAAGCTTATGTAAAAGAAGCCCTCAGGTATTTATGAACGTGTACATTTAAGGATGTGCATGTCATAGGTGTGCAGTTTGGCCGCACAAGAGCTATAGAGATAGAGAGAAAATTTAAAGAGAGAGAAAAAACTGAAACAAAGAAAGAAGAGGATGAACAAAGAGTACGGCTCTAGGCGTAGAATCTTCGGAGTCTGGCGGCATTCCACGGGTTCGGCTCTAAGCGATTGTCCGATGCATCACGCAGGCGGTACGCTCCTCCAATGAGAACTTCATGTATGATGAAGGGACCCTCCCACTTGGGCTTGAGTTTGTCCTTTTTCTTCTCTAGCAAGCATAGAACAAGTTCACCAACGTTATAAGTCTTGGCCCGCACTTCTCTGCTTTGGTATCTGCGAGCCTGTTGTTGATAGAATGCGGAACGGGCTTTTGCCACGTCGCGCTCCTCCTCTAAGGCATCTAGACTGTCCTGCCGATCCAACTCGGCTTCTCTCTCTTCATACATGCGCACTCGAGGCGAGTCATGAATGATGTCGCAGGGCAAAACGGCCTCTGCGCCGTACACCATGAAGAATGGTGTGTATCCGGTAGTGCGACCGGGCATGGTCCGTAGCCCCCAGAGTACGGAGTCGAGCTCCTCAACCCAGTGCTTGTCTGATTCTTTCAACGACCGCACTAGTCTAGGCTTAATGCCGCTCATAATAAGACCATTAGCTCATTCGACTTGACCGTTTGTTTGTGGATGATAGACCGAGGCGTAATCGAGCTTAATGCCCAATTTAGTGCACCAGGATTTCACTTCATCGGCTGTGAAATTGGAGCCATTATCGGTGATGATGCTATGTGGGACACCGTAACGGTGCACGATATCGGATATAAAGTCTATCACCCGTCCAGCTTCGGCCGTTTTCACTGGTTTGGCCTCTATCCATTTGGTGAATTTATCTACCATGACTAGCAGATATTTTTTGTTATGGCTTCCTCCTTTAAGGGTCCAACCATATCAAGCCCCCAGACCGCAAAAGGCCAAGTAATGGGGATTGTTTGTAGGGCAGTAGGCGACATATGGCTTTGATTGGCGAAGAGCTGGCATCCGACACAACGTTGGACCAGGTCATGTGCATCTGCTCGGGCCGTCGGCCAAAAGAAGCCTGTACGGAAAGCCTTACTTACAAGGGCCCGAGCTGCGGCGTGGTGACCGCCGAGGCCGGCATGGATTTCGGCCAGGAGCTGCCGTCCCTCTTCTTCGGAGATACGCCTTTGAAGGACTCCGGTAGCACTTTTCTTGTAGAGCTCTCCGTCATGGACCTTGTAGGCTTTCGAGCGCCGAACAATGCAGCGAGCCTCATTCTGGTCCTCAGGGAGCTCTCGCCTATTAAGGTAGGCCAAGAAGGGTTCAGTCCATGGGGCAATTACTGCCATTATTAGATGGCCGATGGTGTTATCTCGGTGGCCGAGCCCCCGATGATATCGGTATTGTGTTCGGAATCTGGGGGTGTAATCGGGTCCGGATTGGTGTTGCCGCTCTCACCCTGCCATGCCACGGATGGCTTGAAGAGCCTTTCCAAAAAGATGTTAGGCGGGACGGGGTCACGCTTGGCGCCCATGCGAGCGAGAACATCCGCCGCTTGATTACTTTCCCGAGCCACATGATGAAACTCGAGTCCCTCGAACCTAGCTGATATTTTGTGTACGGCGTTATGATAGGCAGCCATCTTCGGATCTTTGGCATCGAAGTCTCCATTTATTTGGGATATTGCGAGATTTGAATCCCCGCGCACCTCCAGGCGTTGTATGCCCATGGAGGCAGCCATCCGAAGACCGTGCAATAAGGCCTCGTATTCGGCTGCATTGTTGGAGTCTGTGTATAATATTTGGAGTACGTACTGGACTGTGTCTCTAGTGGGGGACGTTAAGACAACGCCCGCTCCTAAGCCGGCCAGCATTTTGGAGCCATCGAAGTGCATGACCCAATTGGAATATGTACCGTACTCTTTAGGGAGTTCGGCCTCTGTCCATTCGGCGACAAAGTCAGCCAATACTTGGGATTTGATGGCTCGGCGTGGTTTATATGTTATGTCGAATGGTAGGAGCTCAATGGCCCACTTGGCAATCCGGCTCGTAGCATCACGGTTGTTTATTATATCATTGAGTGGTACTTCGGAAGCCACCGTGATCGAACACTCTTGGAAGTAGTGTCGTAGCTTCCGGGATGCCATGAAGACCGCATATGCTATCTTTTGGTAATGGGGGTACCGGGATTTGCATGGTGTGAGGACAGTGGATACGTAGTATACCGGTTTCTGAAGTGGGAACTTGTGTCCGTCCTCCTCTCGCTCAACGACGAGCACTGCGCTCACCACCTGGTGTGTTGCAGAGATGTATAATAACATCGGTTCGCCGATGCTTGGCGTGGCCAGGATTTGGTTGCTTGCTAAAAGAGCCTTTATTTCTTCCAGTCCGGCCGTTGCCGCATCCATCCACTCGAAGTGATCGGTGCGCTGAAGAAGGCGATAAAGTGGCAATGCTTTTTCTCGTAGTCTGGAGATAAAGCGGCTTAAAGCTGCCACGCATCCGACTAGTTTTTGGACCTGTTTAAGGTCTGTTGGTGTAGCCAATTGTGACAAAGCTCAGATTTGGCTGGATTTGCCTCAATTCCTCTATGGGAAACGATGAAACCCAGCAGTTTTCCGGCGGGAACGCCGAAAACACACTTTTCTAGATTGAGCTTGATGTCATATGTACGGAGGTTGTCGAATGTGAGACGCAGGTCGTCTATTAGTGACTCGACGTGCCTGGTCTTGATGACTACGTCATCCACATATGCTTCAATTGTCTTGCCGATTTGTTTCTCCAGGCATGTTTGAATCTTGCGTTGGTAGGTGGCGCCGGTGTTTTTGAGCCCGAAGGGCATAGTGTTGAAGCAGAAAGGCCCGTATGGGGTAATGAATGCCGTTGTGGCTTGATCGGACTCCTTCATTTTGATTTGATGGTATCCAGAGTATGCATCGAGGAAGCATAGTGAGTCGTGTCCTGCGGTAGCGTCGATAATTTGATCCATGTGGGGGAGGGGGAAGGGATCCTTAGGGCGAGCCTTGTTGAGGTCTTTGAAATCGACGCACAGGCGCCAGGATTTATCCTTCTTTGGAACCATCACCAGGTTTGCTAGCCAGTCCGGGTGTTTTATTTCTCTGATGAATCCGACCTCGATTAACTTGGCTAGCTCCTCCCCCATAGCTTGCTGTTTAGGTTTGGAAAAGCGTCGCAGTGTTTGCTTAACCGGCTTATATCCCTTCAATATATTGAGGCTGTGTTCGGCCAACCTGCGTGGGATTCCTGGCATATCAGAAGGGTGCCAGGCGAATATGTCCCAGTTCTCGCGCAGGAACGCTCGTAGTGCGGCGTCGACCGCTGGGTCCAGCTGTGCCCCGATGGAAGCTGTCTTCTTGGGGTCCGTCGGGTGGACTTGAAATTTGACTATTTCGTCTGCTAGTTTGAAGGAGGTGGATTTGGACCGCTTATCAAGGATTACGTCGCCTCTATCCACCGTGGAGCATAGTGCAGTTAACTCCTCGGCCGCGAGGGCCTCTGACAGTGCCTCAAGGGCCAGGGATGTCGTTTTGTTTTCGGTGCGGAGGGCTATGTCCGGATCACTGGTGAGAGTGATAATACCGTTGGGCCCAGGCATCTTGAGCTTCATATACCCGTAATGAGGTATGGCTTGAAAGCGTGTGAATACATCTCGCCCCAATAGGGCGTGATATCCGCTGTTGAAGGGGGCCACTTGGAAGGTTATTTCTTCGGACCGGTAGTTCTCCGGCGTGCCGAATACTACGTCAAGTGTTATTTTCCCTGCGCACCATGCCTCCCGGTTGGGAATGATTCCTCGGAAGGTCGTATTACTTTGCTCGATGCGGCTCCTGTCTATTTCCATTTTATTGAGCGTGTCCTCATAGATGAGGTTTAGCCCGCTGCCGCCGTCCATGAGCACTTTAGTGAGCCGAAAGCCATCCACAATTGGATTGAGGACCAAGGCGGCTGGTGCCCGGACTGACCAGAATCTTGGTTCGTCACTGGCATTGAAAGTTATGGCCGTGCCGTTCCAGGGGTTTATTGCTGCGACTTGGCAGACTTCGACGAGGTCGCAGAGTGCCCTCTTGCGCCGATTGTTTGAAGTGAAAGTCTCGAAGACCATCAATACTCTGAGGTCGTCATCGTCCGGGGGACGTTGCTCTGAGGTGTTTTTGGTGAGGATATCCTCGCCGCTCTTGGCCACTTGCCGAAGTATCCAACATGCTCTGAGGTTGTGGGTTGGTTCGATGTCTGGTGTCGTGTGTATTTTGCATGGCTTATCGAGCCATCCCTCCAGAATGGTTCCGCGTCCCATAATGGGCTTAGTTTTCTTCAGTGTGGGCCGGGTGCCGCTCGAGGGTGCATCCTTTTCGCCCGCCCGAGGGGTTGAGTGGGAACCGGGGATTCCCAGCGAGCTATCTGAGTTTTCCAAGCGCTTTCCATTGCGCAGTACTTCTGTACTATAGTTGCCAAGTCAGCGAAGTGTAATACGTGACAGCGGTTAATGGCGTTGAGGATTCCTTCATCCGTGCAATTATTGCAGAATGCTAAAATCGCGTCCTCGTCGCGGCAATCTTTAATCTTGTTTTTGACAAGGAGGAATCTGGCCCAAAAGTGATGGACTATTTCCTGAGACTGCTGTCGTACGTACATGAGGTCGCATGTATCCGGAGGACCGGAATTGCTTGGCGAATATTGCTTGTGGTGGGTGGGTGGCTTTAAATTCAAACCCTCACCCAATTTGGAATCCGGAGTTTGAAGAACTCCCGAGCTTAATAGTTCGGGCTTCGGGGTGTTAAGTGAATTTCCAGGCCCGATACCCGATTCTAGGTTCGAAGGACCAGGGGTGTCGTCCCGCGGACAAGTGTCCGGCTCCTCGAGCTCGGAAATCCGAACACAACTCGTCTTCAACATAGGGAAAGAGTTGTTGCTTTGCTCCTCTACGACCGCTATCTGATGGGTGATCGGCGGAGATTTAATTTCTCTCTGATCGGGTTTAAGCCCAATCTGATCATAGTCTGTAATGACCCCCATGGCGGCGATGTGATCCAGGAGTTCGTTTAAAGACGACCACTCCGCTGGATCCATCTGTCTAGAGTTTTCGGAATCAACACGGAGGCGATTCTCGATGACCTGAGAAGTCATCGTCGGCTTAACGACCGAACGGGCGGTCATAGTAAAGCCGCCCAGCCGGAGGGTTTGGCCTGAGGCCAGGGCTCCTCCGGAGGTGATATTGTCCTTGATAACAAGGCGAGCCATCGATCCTATCTTCGACGGCACATTGGAACTCTTAATGAAAGCACCAATGTCGGTGTCAAAACTGGCGGATCTCGGGTAGGGGGTCTCGAACTGTGCGTCTAGGGTCGATGGTAACAGGAGACGGGGGACACGATGTTTACCCAGGTTCGGGCCCTCTTGATGGAGGTAATACCCTACTTCCTGCTTGATTGATCTTGATGAATATGAGGATTACAAAAGTTGATCTACCACGAGATCGTAATGGCTAAACCCTAGATGTCTAGCCTGTATGATTGTGATTGCCTCTACGGACTAAACCCTCCGGTTTATATAGACACCGTAGGGGCCTAGGGTTGTATAGAGTCGGTTTACAAAGGAAGGAATCTACATATCCGAATGCCAAGCTTGCCATCCACGCAAGGGAGAGTCCTATCTGGACACGGGAAGAAGTCTTCTGTCTTGTATCTTCATAGCCCATTAGTCCGGCCCATGTTACATAGTCCGATCGCCCCCTTTGATTCCTCTCCCCATTGCTTCTACCTGGTGCCATGGCGGCGCAGCAGATCACGGAGTCTGAGGTGAGGCGCCTGACACGGCAGCTCGAGGCCAAGGATGCGGAGCTCAAGGCCAAGGACATGGAGCTCCGTGAGCTCAAGGAGGAGAGGAGTGCCATGCTCCTCCGTTTTGTGCGGGAGTTCACGAAGCTTCAAAAGCGGCAGGCGTCCACCACAAAGATGCTCGAGGCGTCGGCGGCGTTGCTGCAGAAAGCGGGAGATACGATAGGCCGTCACGGGAGGCGGCTGGAGCGCGAGCGGGCCGATCGTGACGAGGTCCAGGATCGCCTCAGCCAATTGGTGGACCAATTTGCCACGCACGTGTTGCGGCTGCGCGATGCCTACCGTCGTGCCAGCGCGACCATGTCGGCCATCGGGCTAAACCCGTTCGACCACCCCGTCAACTTCAATGAGCTGTGGCTTCCTGACCTGGTCTCCTTCTTCACCTATATCTCCGAGGAGCTGAGCCGTCTCCGCGTGATGGTGGGGGCGGAGCTGGACAAGGAGGGGTTGCGGGCTGCCGTCGCCGTTGCCGGGCGAATCCTCTCAGGGCTCCGTTACCGGAATCCATTCGTGTCATTGGACGCCGTCTTTTACGAGCTGGCTCCCGTCGACCGGGAGCGGGCTCTGCGGGCCGTTGCACCCTGCATCACCAATGTTGTGCGCCTCGAGAAGCAGAGGGACTTCGGTGGTGTTTAGGCGTCCTCTGCATGGGCATGTCCATGTCTCGGCGCAACATGACCGTTGGATCAAAATCAGACGGTGCAGATCAGTCACTGTAGCACAAAGCATGTGGGTGTGTTTGGTTGCATTCTCATCTCAATATAGTTGTTCCCTCTTCGTGTATTTGTGTTAACCTACTAGTGTGGGCTCATGCACCCTTCATGCACTCTGCCAAACACCCAAAAGTGGGTCAAGAAGGGAACTTTTGCTCCCATCCCGTGCACCCTTCATACACCCTGCCTAACACCGAGTCGCCGTGCTTCATATGGTTCATGTTTCGTGGAGTATTGTAGCACCGTACTCTCCGTGCACTGTAGACCTAGTTCTGTTAACATTGATCTCACCGTTCATTCTCGACCGGACAGTCGAAAAAGCGGTACTATGTTACATTACTGTTCATATAGTTGACATGCGCACAACATCATTTGTTATCGTCATATCTTACTACACTACCAACAAGATTATGTAGTACTGACGTATGAACCACTGCACATGCCTAGTAGTAGGAGCACTGTGTATGTTCAAGTGGCTACTGTGTTTCGCACTCCTCCGTCGTAAGAGTGGAAACGCTTGCTGTAATCATTTTTTTCCTTCAGAAAAAATAGTGGACTCGCTCTACCATGCGGATCCTCCTCGACGGTCGTCGGGAACTTTGCTACTCACTTTCGCCGATGTGTGGGACAGCCATCATCAGGGTCCACCAGCCATGCACTAAATTACTCCGTAGTAGAGTTCCCAACTGCACGGTAGACTTCCCCGATCGAAGCATCGCAGTAATGCCCAATGAGCCGTCAAATCACAAAACCCCCTCCTTTCCAGCAGTAAGTTGGACGGATGAAGCAACCATCATTTCACTCTTCTCTCTCAGCTTCCTCTCTACCCAACCCTTGCTTCTCCCTCATCTTGTTCCTCATTTCTTCAAGAAAACCCCGACCTGCTTCTGCCATTGTTCTTCTCTCCCAAAGAAGGAAAGGTGAGCGCATCAATGGTGTTGATTCTGGCCAAGGCCCGGTCTTGCAACCCCGAGACTGATCCTATAACTCCCTCTCTGTTCTTCTTTTGGGTTTGTGATTATGGTTTCTTTTCTTTTATTTCTATTTGACAGTTTCTTGATGGACGCTGGAGCACCGGCCGAAGTGATGTCTATGGCTCTGGCAAAAACCGTCAGAAAGGCTCATGATCTTTTTCTTGACGATCCCTCAGTAAGCAAGTCCAGGTAATATCTCTTCTTGACGATCTTTTTCTCGATCTTGATCGTGTTTTTTCATCTAACACGCAGTACTAGTACTAGTAGTACCACTTTCTGGGTGATCTTGCATGTGATTTTCGTGTGCCAAATGGCGGTTCTAAATTCCTCTTTTGACCAAAACATGCGAGAGGTTGACACTGATTTCTTATAGATTACTTTCAACTACTTTATGAACATCAATGCTACCTTTGAAGAGGGTATATTCGCATCAGTAACTTGTGTTATGGATATTGCAAGTAATCCCTCTGCTCTCATGCCTTTGAAGACATGTTCTAGTGTCTTTGTTCACTCATTTTTGTGCGTATATGTAGTCATATATGGAGTAAAATATCGAAAATCATCTTATATTTCTGAACGGAAGTAGTAATAAAATATTTGGTTTCTGTTTGAATTAGAACCAGGTCCGTGGTGGAGATGAAGTTCTCAAAGTCATGCCGTGTGAACTGGAAGACCTGAGGATGAGTTCTACTGCTAAACTATCCAGCTGCTGTGTCCTTGTTGCCACGTGTCCTGAACTAGTGTTTTCCTGTAGCATTGTTGTCAGGCGTGTTCTCGAGGCTGTACTTGACCACAACAATTTCCTGGCTGTGCCTTCGATTATGAAGGGTGTGGTTCTTGTAAAGCTTCCCGACAAATCTAATGCGGCCTGTCTTCATCGTCATGTTTATGAGTGGAAAGACCACTCTGTTAGGTTCTCCAAGGTTGAGGAGATGGTGATGGTGCCGGTAGACATCTCTCACGAAGTCCATTGCCTAGTCAGTTATGCGGGGTTCATCCCGTAGGTCGGTGGCAAGAAATAGTCTACAGAGTTTAATTAGTGCAACTTTGCTTGTCTGTAGTAAGTACTATTGTTCAGTACTTGATTTGTGTTTGTGAACCCTGTATTGTTTAGTACTGCCGCTTTTGGTGTGTGGTGAGTCCTGAGAACAGTCTATGTTAATGTCTGTCCACTCAATTTAGTCTATATATTTTGAAGTATCCAGATCATCTTTTTTGTGAGGACGGTTTATCAATTATGGTTACACTCCAATATCTGTATGCATTGCAGGGTTTATCGCACCCACCAGGATTTCCAGTCCCATGGATGTTCAGTCCATATGATTTGTCACGACCTTTGGACTGTCCTGCTTGTGGGAGTAGGCGGGGGACCTGCATGCCACGCGTAGTTGGACGACCAATCTTCTGTTTAGTACTTCAACATAGTGATTTCCTGGTAAGGATTCACTCGTGTCACATCAAGTAAATGTTATTGATTTACTGTCTAAATCTTATTGATTTAATGTATTGTTTTCTTTCTTTTGCTGCAATTTTATGATGCAGGTTTTGCCATGTGACATTCATCACAGAATAAACCGTTTGATTTGCTCTGAGATGGATATTTTTGCAGGTTTCACTTATTATGTCGTGTCAGTAACGAAGGCACTGTCCATCACTTATATTACTGGAAAAAATTGGATCAGTCTGTTGTCTGAGTACAAGCTGAATCCCTATGATGAACTGCAGTTTGGTTTAACAAACATGGCACAATTAGTCCTTCTCGCGTTTAAAAGAAATGAAGAAAAAGACTGGATCACGGTCACGGAGCCTAGTCAAGTTAGAAAGCTGATCATAGCAGATCAGACACGATCGCCGCTGTCTCGCACATCGGTACCACCTTCAGCAACGGATTGAGCACCGACAGTTGCTCTTGCACTGACAGCGGCAGCAGCTCAGTCTGATCCAGCTAAGGATTGGGCACCGACCGCATTAGCGGATCAGGCTGATCTGCCGGAGGATCGGGCATCGACACCGGCACCTGCTCTGACACCGGCACCAGCTCTACAAGGAGCACCATCTCTGGCAGGAGTAGCGGCACTACCAGTCGCACCGGCATGGGCACCAGCAATGGCTTCGGCACCTGCACCAACACTTGCTCTTGCATCTGCTTCGGCCCGTGCAGCGGCAACGGAACCAGCAGTTGCACTGGCAACGGACTGGGCTGCAATTCGCACTTCATATAACAAAGTCCTTACAAAAACCGACATGTCCACCTTCTTGGTTAGCATTGGCCGCCCAAGTGCTTCATTCTTTTTTCTTTCCATGTTGTTTCACATGATTCACTGTGTTGATCTAACTGTTTGTGTATGTCTTCTTGTTTGCAAACAGAGAATTCCTAGAGCAACGAGGGAGTCGTTCAACAATCCGGGCGACCGTGGCCAAGTTTCTCTTACCATGCGCAGCCTTGGTGTGAATGAACCTGCTCAATATACCGTAAGTACAAAGGATGGTCGCATGATGATTGATGCTAAAGGATGGTCAAGGTTCAAATCTAAATCATATCTTGCGGTAGGGGATGATGTCAAAATCGAACTTTCTCAGCAAGGAGAGCTGGTCCAAATCAACTTTGAAATTCTTCAGTAGCAGCACGCAACTGCCGAACTGATCTATCCTCCGAGAGATTTTGATGTAATACTCTGGCATGGTGAAACAAGTGTCCTGCGTGTATAAGTAGTACGACAGTATTGTTGATAGAATTGCAACTCTGATTGCTTGTTAGGAACTGTCGTTTGATTTCATTCCAACAGCTGCCGTGCTTTATTCAATTTTGTGTATTCGCCTTGCGACAACATCAAAAACCAGAGCCGTACCGACCACTTGCAATATGAAAAGCGCTGAGGTCGAACACATGGGCCCCCAAACATGCAGGCCCACCGGCCTATGGCCCAAAGTCCAGAACCGTGAGCCTGTCTGAGTATTTCTCAGCTGAACCCCCATAATGCCCGTGCGTTGCACGTAACATCAAGATGCATTTGTATGAGTATTTTATCTTGTGAGAGAAAAGGATGAATGAGGGAAGGCCTTATTTGCAAATGTGGAGAGGTGTGTGGGTACCTTTTTGCAAAATTGCCATAGTTTCCTTCCTATCCGTCAGATATAAATCGGACGGCCTATATTGCAGGATGGCAGGCACACCATCATCACCAACTCGTCTATACCGTGTTAAAAAAACTCTGTTTTTATAATTATATATGGTATATATATTCCCCTTGATTTTTCTTATGTATAAAGTTGTGATATAAAAGATCTTTATATTTCTTTACAGAGGGAGTATCTCTCTGTCAAAAATATATTTATGTGTAACTAGTTACTCCTGTCTTTCTACTTCCTTTCGCTAATATGTGGGGCATCCGGCAACAGGGTCCACGTGCCATATGCACCAAATTAGAGTGCACAACTGCACAGTAGACACACCCCGGTCGTAGCGCCGCAGTAATGCCCAATGAGCCGTCAAAGCACAAAAACCCCCACCTTTCCAGCTTTAGCAGTAAGCTGGACGGATGAAGCGGCAATATTTCACTAGGCCTGAATCCCCTTCTCCCTCGTCTACTTGTTCAGAGAAAAACCCCGCTCGGCGATTGCATAGGGTTTTCTCTTGGAGAACCTGGTACGAATTCTTCATCCATCCCCGATAAATCCAAGTCCCTTGGTCGCGGGTACTCCTAGGATGGCAGCCGCCGCCGTTGATGCATTTTTCTTCCTACTGAATCTAGTGTGTTTCATTTGCAGTGCCCAAAGTGCGAGGACCCTACAGGTTTCTGCGCCCTCGGCGAGAAGCCACACTTGTTCCTTCTCATCCTAACACAAGATTTTAAAACGCGCACAGTATGTTCATAGAATCCTCTTTTCTATCCAGGAGGGTGGGGTTTTTTGAACATGCTGTCGACTAATTTGGAAATTTGGATTGTTATATTTGGATAAAAGGTACTAGTACCATGGTCAACACTGACGTGAAGGAGGAAATTATTTCTAGATTTGGATATAGGGAATACATTGTGTTCTCATATTATTTTTCCTGCAGTGCATTCCTTGCTCTGCCAGAACACATATACTCAAGATGCTCAGCCTTGCCATAACTGAATACACCAGTTTAATGGTCACAGTGAAGACAAGCCATGGATATAAGTTTCGAGTTGGGTTCATGAACCAAGAAGATCGCTTCTTTTTTTATGGCCGAACTTGGATAAACTTTCTCAAGTATTACAGACTAAAAGTTGGCACACGAATGTTGATGGAAATAGCAGAACCTGGTCTCATCTTCACTGCGATCTTCCACCCCGATGTCGTCCCAATTGTTCATCCATGTTAGTTTTGTATCTGGTTCTTGCTTCTTGCCTTGATTACTTCCTAATCCACCTATTCTGTCTAACTAATCACAATTTAACTTTAGAAGTAGCAACGAATCTCTCACGAAGATGCTACTTCTAACTAATATTTTCTTATAATTGGTGGCACGTGTAGGTTTTTTTAGAGTTAACCGGGCTACTCGTTTGTTATTCTATAAGAACTCGGCTGTTACTCATGGCACTAAAGTTGACTTGGACGACATCCACAAGTTCCTACACTTTATTGATCGTCTTGAGGTCCTTGTGGGGCGTTTCAATGGTGGAACACCACGTGGGATATGTGTGCCACTGCTGCACTCGTTGAACAGGTCCAACTGTGTTGAGAAACTTATGGTACGAGCTGTTTTCTGTTATATATGTTGTTCATAAACTCTTGCTTATGCACAGTTTTATAGCTGTGATCTTCTTGAAACAGGATCTGCCCAGGTCTATTGTTTCTATACAGATGCCTGACCATGGTCGGGTCAGACTTGAGCTTGGTCACAACATGATGTTTATGTCGACCTACTCCATTCCCCTTGGAGGTGAAAAGATACTTATTCATGGGTGGTATCAAATAATGAAGGTCCGTCCATCTTGGAGAATAGGACAGAAGATTATGTTCCTGCTTTTCCATGGCTCTAAAGCGAATATCCTGTTTATTGACCACATTGCGAGATGAAGCCACTTTCAGAAGGTTGTGGATGCGCGGGGTGGCGCCTGGGCCTTGTCCTGGGGCTTGGCGGCCTCACCCTTTGGTTAACTGTAGGCAAAGTAGCACTGTTCGAGGCGTGCTTTGTACGGTTGAACCTGTATAAGTACTCATACTGCTTTCAGCTATGGTTGTTAAGTGCCCCTGTTGGTTTCAGTTAAGGTTGTTAAGTACTCCTGCTGCTTTTACAGTCTGTCGTGTTTCTTCAGTCCTGTCTTCCGCTAGCTGCCAAAACCACACCAGCGCCGGCGGGGCCGCCTGCTTCCGCCTCCCACGGCTGGCTGCGCCTCAGCACATGCATCGCCACCCCACCGTCTCCTAAATCATTAACGCCGACCTCTGAGGCCTCGCCGTCGTCCTCCACGCGCTTTGCTGCGCTCGCCGCGGCACCGCCCTCTCGCGTTGTCAACATGGTCAACAAACAAGAGGAATCGGCAGAGGACTGTACATGGAGAGGATGGCAGTAGGGGCCCACCATGTCCATGGCCGGACGCAAGGAAGTTCCTCATTTTTTGTTATATATATATATATATATATATATATATATACACTCCATTGTCAGCATATGGAAAAAGAAAATGCTTCCTGCTAGTGGTTTCCTGACATCTGGGACCCACGACATTGTCAGCGTATATAGTCAATAGACAAGAGAACAGCACAAGATTGGCTGACACCTGGGACGTAGCTACTCGAGCAGTATTTTTTTTGTTATTGTTGAGACGGAGCAGGGTTTCAACTGGGATGTGGCCCGTCTAGCCCAGACTTATATTTTATGTTCACCACATGACCAGCCCAGCTATTTTTTGTTTGTGAAAATGAGCCCAGTTTATTTTTTCTGAAGAATACCCAATCCAGGCCTACTTATTTTTGTACGCCCTGATGGGCTGCAACTCTTTCAAGACGCCTGCAAATCTTGAAAGTAATATGAAATGGGCTGTAAATATAAAAAAACAGATGACAAATTGGCAATTACTTTATAATTTCTGAATTTTTTCACATTTTCAGATTCCAATTTCACTGGGCTTTAACCTAAATCAAATATATATTCAAAGTACTTTAAATCTGGATCGACATTTTGGTATTAAAAATAGTTTGGAACCCACAGAAATATGCGAAATTTCATGTAAATTTTTAACCTTGGCCCTGGCCAACAAAAAAAACGGACTGCAATAAATTGCATAAGAAGTTGCAATGAGCTATATATAAATTATTAAAAAAATAGGGAATGGTCTGACTTGTGGGCCTATTAAGTTGACGTGTATGCAAGATTTTTTTTACTTATTATATACGACAACAAATGACTAGTAGACGTAACCGTTGGATGTCAATCCAATGGCCGTCGTGTTTCTTCAATCTCTGATCTTCTTGCTCCAGCCGCCAAATCCAGCGCCGGCGGGACCGCCTGCTCCCGCCTCCCGTGGCCGGCTGTGCTGTCGTGCAGGCCTCACCGCCCCCTACTACTCCCACCGTTGGCCAGGCCATCCCTCTACTCACCCACATCCCTCCACTGCTGTGGCTTCGCCGCCTCCGGGTCATTCCCTTCCTGGGTCTCACCGTCGTCCATCGCGCTGGTGTTCTCGGCACGGCGTGGTCAACGTTGTCAACAAACGACAACATCGGAAGAGGGACGTACATGGAGAGGCTGACAGTTGGGACCCACATGGTCCATGGCCGCATGCAAGCAAGTACCTCCTTATTACGCCAAAAAGAATGAATACTCCCGCTGACAGCTCGGACCCACCAGCTATATCTTCGCATGCAAGGAAGTGCCTCCTTATTATGCACAAAAAAATGAATACCCCCTACTAGCTGGGACCCACCATAGTGGGAGGCTGACTTGTGGGCCTACTAAGTTGACGCGGACGGAGGGCTTTGTCAACTTAGTCAGCAAACGATTCTATCACCAGTGACCGTTGGATTGTTAACATCCAACGGTCGTCCTGCTTCTTCAACCTCTGATTTTCTTGCTCCAGCCGTCCAAACCACCGCGTGCTCTTGCCTCCCGTGGCCGACTGTGCTGCCGCGGAGGCCTCACCGCCCCCTACTACTCCCACCGCTGGCCAGGCCCTGCGGCGACGGCAGCCTCACACCGCAACCGAACCAGTGAACCCTCGTACTCCTCTCCGCGTGGGCATCCACTGCCGCGTCTTCCCCGGCTCCGCGTCGTTCCCTTCCTAGGCCTCACCGTCGTCCACTGCCTTGGTGCTCTCGGCGCGGCGTGGTCAATGTGGTCAACGAACGACTTCCATCGGAAGTGTACTGTACGTTGAGAGGCTGACAGCTGGGTCCACGGCCGCAGCAAGGAAGTGCCTCCTTATTACGCGCAAAATAATTATTCCTCCACCTGACAGCAGGGACCCACCGGACGGGCCACCGTATTTCGCGAAAAAACGTTTTCCCCCTGACTGCTGGGACCCACCAGCTATATCTTCGCACGCAAGGAAGTGCGTCCATATTACGGGCAAAAAAAATATTCGCCCCCTGACTGCTGGGACCCACCAGCTACATCTTCGCACGGAAGGAAGCGCCTCACAGTCGGGACCCACCTGGTCGAAGCGTACGTAGCATTGTAATTCCGGTCGTGAACGTATACGTACATACGATCGGTCTGTCTGCAGGCTGCAGCGATGAACCATGGCCGTGTAAGGAAGGGCACGTGTGGTAGTAGAGGCGCGCACGTAGCATGTACACGTACGTACAGCGGCCAGGGTGCAAGAAAGAAAATACGGCCACGTACGTACATACGGGCGGGGTCTCGAATGCCTACTCGCGCATACGTACGGCTAGGGCTCGTTTACATGGCTGGGTCGAAACGGAGAAGCTGCGCCGTCGTCGTGTTCATGGGAAGGCAACCGGCTAGGTCGGAACGGAATGCGTCGTCGTGTTCATCGGGAGCCAACCGGCTTGGACGGAACAGGCGATGGAAACGAGGCCTGGCATACCGCAGAACGGAGGAAATGGCCTTGTGTTCGACTGGCCACGATGGAAACGGGATCCTGTTCATCAGGAGGGGTCTGGTGTATCGCAAAACGGAGGAAACGGACTTCTGTTGGACCTCCTATGGTCGAAATGGGGTCCTGTTGATCGGGAGGGGTGTGGCGTACCGCAAAACGGAGGAAACGGACTTGTGTTGGAGCGCTACGGTCGAAACGGGGGTCCTGTTCATCGGGAGGGGTGTGGCGTACCACAAAACGGGACTCCACGGGATACTGTTCATCTCCACCGTCGACCTCCTCCAGCCTCCACGGGCTACTGTTCATCCACCGTCGACCTCCTCGAGCCTCCACCTGCACTGTTCATCCACGGGCTCCTGTTCATCCAGCCTCCACCGCGCGCTCCTCCACCGGCTACTGTTCAACCGGCCCTCTCCACGGGGTCCTGTTCAACCACCCCTCCACGGGCTACTGTTCATCCAGCCCTCCACCGTCTACTATTCAACCAGCCCTCCACGGGGGTCCTGTTCATCCAACCCTCCACGGGGTCCTGTTCATCCACCGGCTTGACCGATCGGGGTACTGTTCATCCAGCGGCAACGGCCTCTACTACCACGGGGTCCTATTCATCCAACCCCCACCGGGAACTGTTCATCCAAACCCCCTCAACAACGCTCACTGTTCATCCAGGGAAGGAGACAGCAGTGTTCGATCGGCTTCAGTTAGCAGCAGTAGCGAAGGAATCACTCGGGTTCAGTTAACAGCAAGGGATCGATCGATCTCTCGGGTTCAGTAACGCATAGCCTGCAGTGCAATCGCTCGGGTTCAGTTAGAGCCCAACGCCTCGCTCGGGTTCAGTTAGAGCCCAACGCCTCACACACACGCGCATACGTACGAGAGAAATGCGCATCGCTCGGCCCCCGACCACCCACCATAACCGGGAACTCCCCGATATTTTCCTCACACTCGCTTCTACCATGGTTTTTTCCGTCATGGACGGCCTAAAGAATGTCATGCAGCTGCGTCTCCGGCCTGCCCAGGACAAAAAGCCCATTTTCTGTCATGATTTTTTGTTATAGAAGTAGGACGCCACCAATCTATGATGATACCGGGTTTTGTCACAATTATCGTCATAGAAGTGTCATAAGTATGACAGAAAAAAAAATTGTTCGGCCCAAAATGCCACGGATGTGTCATTTTTTTGTAGTGTCATATGCTCCATGATGTTCAAAACATCGTGGAAGTCCCAGTTCTAAGCCGTAAAGCATGGCACACTGAACTATCGAGTAGTCATCAGCTTTGCTCTGCCAGGCGTTCACAACGTCTAGTGTTTCTCCTGCAGCGGGTCTTGCACCTAGCGGTGCTTCCAGGACGTAAATCTTCTATGCAGCAATGAGGATAATCCTCAAGTTACGGACCCAGTCCATGTAGTTGCTACCATCATCTTTCAACTTAGCTTTCTCTAGGAACGCATTAAAATTCAAAGGAACGGCAGCATGGGCCATTGATCTACAATAACATAGACATGCAAAATACTATTAGGTACTAAGTTCATGATAAATTAAAGTTCAATTAATCATATTACTTAAGAACTCCCACTTAGATAGACATCTCTCTAGTCATCTAAGTGATCATGTGATCCAAATCAACTAAACCATGTCCGATCATCACGTGAGATGGAGTAGTTTTCAATGGTGAACATCACTATGTTGATCATATCTACTATATGATTCACGCTCGACCTTTTGGTCTCAGTGTTCCGAGGCCATATCTGCATATGCTAGGCTCGTCAAGTTTAACCCGAGTATTCTGCGTGTGCAAAACTGGCTTGCACCCGTTGTATGTGAACGTAATGCTTATCACACCCGATCATCACGTGGTGTCTCGGCACGACGAACTGTAGCAATGGTGCATACTCAGGGAGAACACTTATACCTTGAAATTTAGTGAGAGATCATCTTATAATGCTACCGCCGTACTAAGCAAAATAAGATGCATAAAAGATAAACATCACATGCAATCAAAATAAGTGATATGATATGGCCATCATCATCTTGTGCCTTTGATCTCCATCTCCAAAGCACCGTCATGATCACCATCGTCACCGGCTTGACACCTTGATCTCCATCGAAGCATCGTTGTCGTCTCGCCAACTATTGCTTCTACGACTATCGCTACCGCTTAGTGATAAAGTAAAGCAATTACATGGTGATTGCATTTCATACAATAAAGCGACAACCATAAGGCTCCTGCCAGTTGCCGATAACTTTTACAAAACATGATCATCTCATACAACAATTTATATATCATCACGTCTTGACCATATCACATCACAGCAAGCCCTGCAAAAACAAGTTAGACGTCCTCTACTTTGTGGTTGCAAGTTTTACGTGGCTGCTACGGGCTTCTAGCAAGAACCATTCTTACCTACGCATCAAAACCACAATGATTTTTTGGCAAGTGTGCTGTTTTAACCTTCAACAAGGATCGGCGTAGTCAAACTCGATTCAACTAAAGTTGGAGAAATAGACACCCACTAGCCACGTGTGTGCGAAGCACGTCGGTAGAACCAGTCTCATGAACACGGTCATGTAATGTTGGTCTGGGCCGCTTCATCCAACAATGCCGCCGAATCAAAGTAAGAAGTTGCTGGTAAGCAGTATGACTATTATCTCCCACAACTCATTGTGTTCTACTCGTGCATATAACATCTACGCATAGACCTGGCTCGGATGCCACTGTTGGGGAACGCAGTATTTCAAAATTTTTGCCTACGATCACGCAAGATCTATCTAGGAGATGCATAGCAACGAGCGGGGAGAGTGTGTCCACGTACCCTCGTAGACCGAAAGCGGAAGCGTTTAGTAACGCGGTTGATGTAGTCGAACGTGTTCGCGATCCAACCGATCCAAGTACCGAACGTACGACACCTCCGCGATCAGCACATGTTCAGCTCTGACGTCCCTCGAACTCTTGATCCAGTTGCGGCCGAGGGAGAGTTCCGTCAGCCCGACGACATGCCGACGGTGATGATGAAGTTACCGGCGCAGGGCTTCGCCTAAGCACTACGACGATATGACCGAGGTGTGTAACTATGGAGGGGGGCACCGCACACGGCTAAAAGATCAACTTGTGTGTCTATGGGGTGCCCCCTTCCCCCGTATATAAAGGAGGGGAGGAGGAGGCGGCCGGCCTAGGGGGCGCGCCATAGAGGGGAGTCCAACTAGGACTCCCAATCCTAGTTGGACTCCCTTTCCTTTTCCGGATAGGGGGGAAGAGGGAAGGGAGAGGAGGAGGAGAAGGAAAGGGGGGGGGGGGCGCTCCCCTCCCTAGTCCAATTCAGACTCCCTATAGGGAGGGGGCATGGCTGCCCCTTGTGGGCTGCCTCCCCTCTTCCCTATGGCCCTTGAAGGCCCAATCTTCCCCTGGGGGGTTCCGGTAACCTCCCGGTACTCCGGAAAAATGCCCGAATCACTCGAAACCATTCTGATGTCCGAATGCAACCTTACAATATATGAATCTTTATGTCTCGAACATTTCGAGACTCCTCGTCATGTCCGTGATCTCATCCGGAACTCCGAACAATCTTTGGTACATCAAATCACAAAACTCAAAATACAAATCGTCATCGAACGTTAAGCGTGCGGACCCTACGGGTTCGAGAACTATGTAGACATGACCGAGACACTTCTCCGGTCAATAACCAATAGCGGAACCTGGATGCTCATATTGGCTCCCACATATTCTACGAAGATCTTTATGTCAAACCGCATAACGACATACGTTGTTCCCTTTGTCATCGGTATGTTACTTGCCCGATATTCGATCGTCGGTATCTCAATACCTAGTTTAATCTCATTACCGGCAAGTCTTTTTACTCGTTCCGTAATGCATCATCCCGCAACTAACTCATTAGTCACATTGCTTGCAAGGCTTATAGTGATGTGCATTACCGAGAGGGCCCAGAGATACCTCTTCGACAATCGGAGTGACAAATCCTAATCTCGATCTATGCCAACTCAACAAGTACCATCGGAGACACCTATAGAGCACCTTTATAATCACCCAGTTACGTTGTGACGTTTGGTAGCACACAAAGTGTTCCTCCGGTATTCGGGAGTTGCATAATCTCATAGTCATAGGAACATGTATAAGTCATGAAGAAAGCAAAAGCAATAAACTAAACGATCATAGTGCTAAGCTAACAGATGGGTCTTGTCCATCACATCATTCCCTAATGATGTGATCCCGTTCATCAAATGATAACATATGTCTATGGCTAGGAAACTTAACCATCTTTGATCAACGAGCTAGTCAAGTAGAGGCATACTAGCGACACTCTGTTTGTCTATGTATTCACACATGTACTAAGTTTCCGGTTAATACAATTCTAGCATGAATAATAAACATTTATCATGATATAAGGAAATATAAATAACAACTTTATTATTGCCTCTAGGGCATATTTCCTTCAATTCAATATGCTATTAAAACCCTAGACAGTGCCTAGAGAAATTATGCTACCACTAAAAAAGAATTTTTAGAAGTTGTATTTGCATGTAATAAGTTCAGACTTTATACTGTTGATTCCAAAGTAACTGTTGACACTGATCATGCTGCTATTAAATATCTTATGGAAAAGAAAGATGCTAAACCTAGACTTATTAGATGGGTTATCTTGCTACAAGAATTTGATTTGCATATTATTGATAGAAAGGGAGCTGAGAACCCCGTTGCAGATAACTTGTCTAGGTTAGAAAATGTTCTTGATGACCCACTGCCTATTGATGATAGCTTTCCCGATGAACAATTAGCTATCATAAATGCTTCTTGTAATACTCCATGGTATGCTGATTATGCTAATTACATTGTTGCTAAATTTATACCACCTAGTTTCACATACCAGCAAAAGAAAAAGTTTTTCTATGATTTAAGACATTACTTTTGGGATGACCCACACCTTTATAAGAAGGAGTAGATGGTGTTATTAGACGTTGTGTACCTGAGCATGAACATGAACATATCCTACGCAGGTGTCACGCCGAGCCTTACGGAGGGCACCACGCTGGAGATAGAACTACACATAAGGTATTGCAATCCGGTTTCTATTGGCCCACTCTCTTTAAGGATGCCCCTAAGTTTGTCTTGTCTTGTGATGAATGCCAGAGAATTGGTAATATTAGTAGACGTCAGGAAATGCCTATGAACTATTCACTTGTTATTGAACCATTTGATGTCTGGGGCTTTGATTATATGGGACCTTTTCACTAGTAGAAAAAGGCCCATTTGTCCCGGTTCGGGAACCGGGACTAAAGGGTCGGTACTAAAGCCCAGTACCTTTAGTCCCGGTTCTTATACGAACCGGGACAGATGGGGCTCCATGTGGCCGCTGCGGCTTGCCCTGGCAGGGGGGCCTTTTGTCCCGGTTGGTGGCACCAACCGGGACCAATAAGCTACCACGCGTCAGCATTTCAGGGGGCTAGGGTTTTTGTTTTTTTTTTCTGAAAGGGGGGGGGGGTTGGGGGTTTTATTAGGGGGTTTTGTAGGGTTAATTTAGATGTTTCATACATTGTGTTAGCTAGCTAATAGAGAGAAGTGTCCTCTCTTATCTTCGTGCTTGGTCGACGCTACGTACTATACGTATAGAGAGGACTCGACACGCTAGCTAGTAAGCAAATGAAGGAAACCATTAAGTACAGAAGATCATCATGAACATATGCATACAGAGAGAAGTGATATCGACCTCTCCTTCTCTGAGAGATTGGTCGAACAACAAGTTTTCGTATATCTATCCGACGCTACTACTGGTTACATATATACAATATAAGATCTCTTACAATCCCCTAATATCTAAACTCAACTTCCACATGGTATTCTCCGGCTTTATTGATGACGTGATCAAGAAAGAATCCCGCCAATTCCTCTTGAATTGCTTTCATGCGATCTTGTGGTAGGAGTTCATCCCGCATCTGCCACGTCTAATTTGAAGAAGGGGGTCAATACATATATATGAATGAAACTCAACACAAATGATGGTAATAAAATGAAATTGTGAATATTATTGCTTATGCACTTCATATTGTCTTTTAGAGTAGCCCCGCTTATTCATGGCCGTCGTGTTGTAGATGAACTCGCAAACGTAGTATCCACAGTAATCATTCCCGGGTTCCTGCCACAAGCACTTTACAAGAAATAGAGGTCAATCAAACTGATAATGGAGCATTATAAATGGCATTGATGAAAGTAGCTAGAATCAATGGGAGATGCGCGGAACTAGCTAGCTAGTAGTACTTACTTTCGGGTACTTAAATCGCAGCTCCCCCGGCAGTCCCGGAGCTTGTGCGGTGAATACTTTCCAAACCCTGCGAGGCAAAGAAAACAATTACTTGATATTAGGAAATGAACAAAGTTGCCGATATGGTGCAATAATGATCGATTGAACTTACTTCTTAAGCATTTTAGTCATGTCCACATAGTCCTTGGGATCTTTTCGTCTCGAGTCTAAGATGGTTACTAGTCCCTGCTCAAGCTTAATCTCTAGGAGAATATAGTGGAAGTTTTGCACGCATGCATAACTCATCAATTACATTACTATAACCTCGAGTAATAAGGGAAACCGAATATGCACAAGACAGTAACAGTCACTAGAAGTTGTAAGGAAAGAGTATTTTATCTTTGTTTTGATTTTGAAGCAACGATTTGAGCAAGTTGGCCTCGGTTTCTTTGGCATGAAATTTAACCGTAAATTCATCTATGAGATTTGTGTTAATGAACCCAATATCATCGATTTCTGCTTTTCTGCATTCGAAGATCTTCAATCTACATAATATAATGATGATAGTTATATATACATGCAATGAAATAGCTGAGCTATATATAGATACTTAATGACAGAAATAGTACTTACAGACAGTAGCAAGTGACCGTTAATTTATCGAGGGCCTTTTGATTGAAAAACTGGAAGAAATCCTCAAATGAAACAGACAACAGATCAATTCCAAAGAGGTCGTGCTCCTCTTTAACTCTCAGCGTCAAAGTATCCTTCCCCCCAGACTCTCTGCAAGTTTTCATGTACCAATCATGGAATCTTCGCATCATCATTGTTAGAGTAGTTCCATCTTTGACGAGAGGCTTCCCGTACTGGTATTTGTGTTCGTCCACCTCCATTGTATCATAATGTGCATCGTCGGGCAGGTAATCTCGAAGATTGGTACCGGGCAAAATCCTCGGATGATTAGCGATGATATCGCTAGACACCTTGAGCGGGGGGCACGATTGGTTCGCTTGTTCGCCGAGCTGGGCAATTTTTTTCTCAGCTCGTCGTTCTGCTAACCTTCGATCACTGCAAGTACTTCCCGACCGCTCCGCTTCGATATATGACCTTTCAATAATGCGCTCATAGTTGGTTTTCGGCGGAGACGGTGGTGGTTTCTTCAGGTTTTCGATTGTGCGCTTTGCTTTCACCGGATCTATCTTCTCCTCCGGAGGTGGATGTTTCTTAGCTCTTTGCGTTTCAAAGAAGTCCCTCACTTGGGCTTCACAGATCTTCGCGTTTTCCTCCTTGGTCATCTCGTATGGTAACCTCTCTAGAGGCTTGAGAGATGGACCGAATCTGTATTGCCTCCCGCCTCTGGCTGTACAGCTAGACGCCGGAGCAGACGGAGCGGCTGTGGCTGTCTTCTTTCGTTGCTTACGAGGCAGAGAAGAAGGAGGCGGACTGCTACGACGCACCGGAGCAGCCGGAGCGGCGGCGGCTCTCTTCCGCCCTTGCTGACAAGGCGGAGGAGGAGGTGGGCTGCTCGGATGTGCCGGCTCTGCATTCTCTTCTTCTTCTCCTTCTTTCTCTTCTTATTTTTTTCTCCTCTTCTTCTCTTTTCTCTCCCCTTTTTCCACTCCTTCTTTTTCTTCCCTTCTTCCTTCTTCTCCTTCTTCCTTCTTCCTTTTTTCTTCCCTCTTCTTCCTTCTTCCTCTCTTTTCCATACATACATACAAACATACATACATATAAAAATAAAGCATATTATATAAAAAAAGCATATATAAAAAAAGCAACGGCGGCGGCTGCGGGGTGGCAACGCGGCGGCGGCAGCGGGGTAGGCATGGCGGCCGGTGCTCACAGAGGAGGCGTCGGGGCGGCGGGCGTCGGCGTCGGGGCGGTGCGGACGGCGGCGTCGGGGCGGCGCGCGAACGGCGGCGTCGGGGCGGCGCACGGACGGCGTCGGGGCGGCGGGCGGCGTCGGGACGGCGGGCGGCGTTGGGGCGGGCATCGGCATCGGGGCGGCGCGTGGACGGCGTCGGGGCGGCGGCGGGCGGCGGGCGGCGTCGGGGCGACGGACGGTGTCGGGGCGGCGGACGGCGTCGATCGGGGCAGCCTGGCGGCGTCGATGAGCTCGGCGTCGTCGGGCGGGGGGCAACTGGCGATGAATTTGTGAAAAATTCCTAAGTGCTACTTATATACCCAGAGCATTGGTCCCGGTTCGTAGCACCCACCGGGACCAATGCCACCCTTTAGTCCCGGTTGGTGGCACCAACCGGGACTAAAGGGGGGCATTGGTCCCGGTTGGTGCTACGAACCGGTACCAATGCCCCCTTTAGTCCCGGTTGGTGCCACCAACCGGGACCAAAGGTCGTGTGCTGGAACTGGCGCGGTGCGGTGGGATGTTTAGTCCCACCTCGCTAGCCGAGAGGGGCTCGGAGTGGTTTATAAGCCCTGCCGAGCCGACCACTTCGAGCTCCTCTCTACTGCAGGCTTACGGGCCTAAATCCACTCTCTGTGCCTGTGGGCCTACTGGGCCTACTGCGGGCCTGCATCCTGGCCCAACTAGCGGGTTTCTAATCGTATGCAGGCCGTGGTGGCCCAGTAGGTGGCACTTTTTAAAAAAAAAATCCAGTTTTTTTGTTTTCTTTTTTGCTTTATTTATTTTATTTTGTTTCTACTTAAAGCAAAATACTTACTAGTTTTTCAGTTATTCTTTTTGGTTTTAGGTAATAAAAATTATAAACTTTCTCTTAGTGCCATTAATTTTCCAATTTGAATAGTTTAAATTTGAATTCTTTGAAATTTGTGTGAATCACTAGTTTGTGATTAACTTTACTATAAAAATAGATTTTGGAGTGATTCTTTTTCCTGCTATTTAATATTACTGTGTTTTATCAATATATTCAAAAACAGTTTTTGTTATATTAGTTTCTAACAAAAAAATATTTATGATAATTCTTTTTGCTCTTAAAGTTTCTAACAAAAAAAATTCTTTATGAAAATTCTTTTTGCTTATAATGTTTTGAACAGAAAATACTTTGATATTTTAGTTGCTAAATTTTATATAATTTTAGTTTCAAAATACTAGAGGTTTATAAACTTTTTATTGATTCCTTTTGCTATTAGAGTTTCATTAAAGTTTTCTAGTTCATTCTTTTTTCTATTAGAGTTTCATTAAAGTTTTCTAGTTCATTCTTTTAGTTTATTATTTTTGCTATTAGAGTTTCATAAAAGTTTTCCAGATCATTCTTTTTTATATTAGTTTGTTCTTTGAGCTAAATGACCCTGAAATTGAAAAGCACTTCAGATGAACTCTGAAGAGGTTGAAAATTGGCATGGTATCATCATTTCACCCACATAGCATGTGCTAAAAAGTTGAGAGGGTTACGGCAAAAAATGGATGCACTTCGTGTACAAAATGGACAATCTCTTTCGAAGTATCAGGATTTCGGACGAAAACTCATCTGTTACAAAGGGATTTCATTTTTTTGAACTTATTTGAACTCCAGACTTTTTGTGTGTTCAAAATGCACCATTCAAAGCCACATCATCAAATTTCAACCCTTTCTGACTTCATTTGTTATTTTTCATGCATTTACTGATTTTTTTGAGCTATATGACCCTGAAAATGAAAAGCACTACAAATGAACTCTGAAAAGGTTGAAAGTTGGCATGATATCATTATTTCACCCACATAGCATGTGCTAAAAAGTTGACAGGGTTACTGCAAAAACTGGATGTACTTCATGTACAAAACAGACAATCTCTTTCGAAGTATCAGGGTTTCATACGGAAACTCGTCTGCTACATGGATATTCTAGATCAAAGGCATCATCATAATAGTTGTGGAGAGAAAGTCTTTACTTTTTCTTCGCTTGTGTCCTTTGCTTATTGCGCCGTAACCATGGATAATCTTCATCGTTTAACAGGGTGCTTGGGTCAGCCTTGACTTTGAAGGGAGGAATTTCATGAAACTTTTCATAATCTTCAGACATGTCTATCTTGCCCTCCACTCCCACAATGTCTCTTTTTCCTGAAAGAACTATGTGGCGCTTTGGCTCATCGTATGATGTGTTCGCTTCATTATCTTTTGTTTTTCTCGGTTTGGTAGACATGTCCTACACATAGAAAACCTGTGCCACATCATTGGCTAGGACGAATGGTTTGTCTGTGTACCCAAGATTGTTCAGATCCACGGTTGTCATTCCATACTGTGGGTCTACCTGTACCCCACCTCCTGACAGATTGACCCATTTGCACTTAAACAAAGGGACCTTAAAATCATGTCCGTAGTCAAGTTCCCATATGTCCACTATGTAACCATAATATGTGTCCTTTCCCCTCTTGGTTGCTGCATCAAAGTGGACACCGCTGTTTTGGTTGGTGCTCTTTTGATCTTGGGCGATCGTGTAAAATGTATTCCCATTTATCTCATATCCTTTGTAAGTCAATACAGTCGAAGATGGTCCCCTGGACAACGAGTACAGCTCATCACAAACAGTGTTGTCACCTCTGAGACGTGTTTCCAACCAACTGCTGAAAGTCCTGATGTGTTCACATGTAATCCAGTCGTCACACTGCTCCGGGTGTTTGGAGTGCAGACTGTTCTTGTGTTCATCGACATACGGGGTCACCAAGGTAGAGTTCTGTAGAACTGTGTAGTGTGCTTGAGACCAAGAGTGCCCGTCCCTGCATATTATTGATTCCCCTCCAAGCGTGCCTTTTCTAGTCAGTCTCCCCTCATACAGCGATTTAGGGAGACCAATCTTCTTCAGGCCAGGAATGAAGTCAACACAAAACCCAATGACATGCTCTGTTTGATGGCCCATGGAGATGCTTCCTTCTAGCCTAGCGCGGTTACGAACCTATTTCTTTAGGACTCCCATGAACCTCTCAAAGGGGAACATATTGTGTAGAAATACAGGGCCCAGAATGACAATCTCGTCGACTAGATGAACTAGGACGTGCGTCATGATATTGAAGAAGGATGGTGGGAACACCAGCTCGAAACTGACAAGACATTGCGCCACATCACTCCTTAGCCTTGGTATGATTTCTGGATCGATCACCTTCTGAGAGATTGCATTGAGGAATGCACATAGCTTCACAATGGCTAATCGGACATTTTCCGGTAGAAGCCCCCTCAATGCAACCGGAAGCAGTTGCGTCATAATCACGTGGCAGTCATGAGACTTTAGGTTCTAGAACTTTTTCTCTGGCATATTTATTATTCCCTTTATATTCGACGAGAAGCCAGACGGGACCTTCATACTGAGCAGGCATTCAAAGAAGATTTCCTTCTCTTCTTTGGTAAGAGCGTAGTTGGCAGGACCTTCATACTGCTTTGGAGGCATGCCGTCTTTTTCGTGCAAATGTTGCAGGTCCTCCCGTGCCTCCGGTGTATCTTTTGTCTTCCCATACACGCCCAAGAAGCCTAGCAGGTTCACGCAAAGGTTCTTCGTCACGTGCATCACATCGATTGAAGAGCAGACCTCTAGGTCTTTCCAGTAGGGTAGGTCCCAGAATATAGATTTCTTCTTCCACATGGGTGCGCGTCCCTCAGCGTCATTCGGAACAGATAGTCCGCCGGGACCCTTTCCAAAGATTACGTGTAAATCTTTGACCATAGCAAGTACGTGATCACCGGTACGCATGGCGGGCTTCTTCCGGTGATCTGCCTCACCTTTGAAATGCTTGCCTTTCTTTCAACATTGATAGTTGGTCGGAAGAAATCGACGATGGCCCAGGTACACATTCTTCTTGCATTTGTCCAGGTATATACTTTCGGTGTCAGCTAAATAGTGCGTGCATGTGTGGTATTCCTTGTTTGTCTGTCCTGAAAGGTTACTGAGAGCGGGCCAATCGTTGATGGTTACAAACAGCAACGCGTGCAGGTTAAATTCCTCCTGTTTGTGCTCATCCCACACACGTACACCATTTCCATTCCACAGCTGTAAAAGTTCTTCAACTAATGGCCTTAGGTACACATCAATGTCGTTGTCGGGTTGCTTAGGGCCTTGGATGAGAACTGGCATCATAATGAACTTCCGCTTCATGCACATCCAAGGAGGAAGGTTATACATACATAGAGTCACGGGCCAGGTGCTGTGATTGCTGCTCTGCTCCCCGAAAGGATTAATGCCATCCACGCTTAAACCAAACCATACATTCCTTGGGTCACCTGCAAACTCAGCCCAGTACTTTCTCTAGATTTTTCTCCACTGCGACCCGTCAGCGGGTGCTCTCAACTTCCCGTCTTTCTTACAGTCCTCTCTGTGCCATCGCATCAACTTGGCATGCTCTTCGTTTCTGAACAGACGTTTCAACCGTGGTATTATAGGAGCATACCACATCACCTTCGCAGGAACCCTCTTCCTGGGGGGCTCGCCATCAACATCACCAGGGTCATCTCGTCTGATCTTATACCGCAATGCACCGCATACCAGGCATGCGTTCAAATCCTCGTACGCACCATGGTAGAGGATGCAGTCATTAGGGCATGCATGTATCTTCTGCACCTCCAATCCTAGAGGGCATACGACCTTCTTTGCTGCGTACGTACTGTCGGGCAATTCCTTATCCTTTGGAAGCTTCTTCTTCAATATTTTCAGTAGCTTCTCAAATCCTTTGTCAGGCACAGCATTCTCTGCCTTCCACTGCAGCAATTCCAGTACGGTACTGAGCTTTGTGTTGCCATCTTCGCAATTGGGGTACAACCCTTTTTTGTGATCCTCTAACATGCGATCGAACTTCAGCTTCACCTTTTGACTTTCGCACTGTGTCCTTGCATCAACAATGACCCGGCGAAGATCATCATCATCGGGCACATCGTCTGGTTCCTCTTGATCTTCAGCAGCTTCCCCCGTTGTGGCATCACTGTATTCAGGGGGCACATAGTTGTCATCGTCCTCTTCTTCTTCGCTGTCTTCCATCATAACCCCTAATTCTCCGTGCTTGGTCCAAACATTATAGTGTGGCATGAAACCCCTAATTCAGGGGGCGTGAAGGATTTTCTGGTCAGAGTAAGACTTCGTATTCCCACATATAGGGCATGGACAGCACATAAAACCATTCTGCTTGTTTGCCTCAGCCACTTCGAGAAAATTATGCACGCCCTTAATGTACTCAGAGGTGTGTCTGTCACCGTACATCCATTGCCGGTCCTTCTGCGTGCATTATATATAATTAAGTGTGTCAAAAACCATTACAGAACATCATGGATAGATAAGTGACCAAATTAATAGAAGTTCATCATCACATTAAAACCAAAGTACATACATAGTTCTCATTGAACAACATATAGCTCTCCCGAGCATCTAATTAAACCATACATTGAAACTATGTAAAACATTTCAATGCAAAAATAAATGCGATCATAATCGCAACCAAGGTAACAATTGATCCAACGGCATAATGATACCAAGCCTCGGTATGAATGGCATATTTTCTAATATTTCTAATCTTCAAACGCATTGCGTCCATCTTGATCTTGTGATCATCGACGACATCCACAACATGCAACTCCAATATCATCTTCTCCACCTCAATTTTTTTCATTTTTTCCTTCAAGTAATTGTTTTCTTCTTCAACTAAATTTAACCTCTCGACAATAGGGTCGGTTGGAATTTCCGGTTCACATACCTCCTAGATAAATAAAATCTAGGTCACGTTGGTCGGCATATTTGTCATAAACAATAAATGAACCAAATAGTTATAAAAGATATATATACCACATCTGAATCATAGACAGGACGAGGGCCGACGGGGGCGGATACCATAACCATCGCACTATATAATAACAAGCAATAATAAAAGTAAGAAAATTAGACAAGTATCTATCTAAAGTAAGATTTTTTTTCTTTCAGAAAGAAGATAAGAACAAGAGGCTCAGCATGGTGGTGCCGGCGACGAGATCAGCGCGGGCGATCGACGGCGGTGAAGACGGGGACGGGACATGACGGACCGCTAAACCTAGACAAATCTCGGAGAAAATGGAGCTTGGAGGTCGAGCTTCGAGAGGAGAAAGCTTAACTAGTGTGGCTCAGGCATTTCATCGAACACCTCATGTGCATAGGAGGTGAGCTAGAGCACCACAAAGCTCTCCCCTCACCGGCCAGGAAAAACAGAGCACTGTGGAGTGCTCTGCTGCGGCGATGGGGTATATATAGGCAACTCATTGGTCCCGGTTCATGGCTGGAACCGGGACTAAAGGCCCCCCTTCTGTCCCGGTTCTAGGCACGAACCGGGACCAATGGCTGTGGGCCAGGAGCGAGGACCATTGAACCCGGTTCATGCCTAGAACCGGGACAAATGGGTCCACACGAACCGGGACAAATGCCTCCCGGGGCCCGGCCGGCCCCTGGGCGCACGAACCGGGACAAATGCCTCCTGGGGCCCGGTCGGCCCCCTGGACTGATGGTGGTTCACATTTTATTCATGGTGCTTTCCGTAAAATGCTTGCTAAGTATGATGTTAACCATAGAATTGCATCTCCTTACCATCCTCGGTCTAGTGGTCAAGTAGAATTGAGCAATAGAGAGATTAAATTGATTTTGCAAAAGACTGTTAATAGATCCAAAAAGAATTGGTCTAAGAAACTTGATGATGCATTATGGGCTTATAGAACTGCTTACAAGAATCCTATGGGCATGTCTCCGTATAAAATGGTTTATGGAAAAGCATGTCACTTACCTCTTGAACTAGAACATAAGGCATATTGGGCAATTAAAGAGCTCGATTATGATTTCAAACTTGCCGGTGAGAAGAGGTTATTTGACATTAGTTCACTTGATGAATGGAGAACCCAAGCCTATGAGAATGCCAAGTTGTTTAAAGAAAAAGTTAGAAGATAGCATGATAAAAGGATACAAAAGCTTGAGTTTAACGTAGGTGATCATGTTTTGCTATACAACTCTCATTTAAGATTTTTTTTTGCAGGAAAGCTTCTCTCTAAATGGGAAGGTCCTTACATTATCGAGGAGGTCTATCGTTCCGGTGCCATCAAAATCAACAAGCCGAAGGCATAAACCTGAAGGTGGTAAACGGTCAAAGAATCAAACATTATATCTCAGGTACTCCCATAATTGTTGAGACAAATATTATTAATACCGTAACACCGGAGGAGTACACAAGGGACACTTTCCAGAACATTTCAGACTCCGAAAAGGAATAGGTATGTGGTACGGTAAGTAAACCGACTCCAAAACATTTCCAGTAGCAATTTTTCTTCATTTTGGAATATTTAAAAAATTAGGAAAATTAAAAGTAGTCCGAAAGAGGCACGAGGCCACCACAAGGGTGGAGGGCGCGCCCTACCTCCCTGGGCGCGCCCCCCGTCCTTGTGGCCACCTTGTGTGCCCTCCGGACTTCGTTTTCTTGTACAATACTCCTTTTAGTCGGTAAAAATTCATTATATATTCTCCCGAAGGTTTTGATCACCATACCATGACAATATCTCCTGTTCTTGTTTCGAGTTGTTTTTCTGACAGATCTAGACCACCATGACGTCTCCAAGCGCCCCCAAGGACAAGTTTTTCGAGAAGGTCATCAACCCCTACCTTGCGGAGGTGTTGCGACACCCTCAAGCCATCGAGATACATGTGGGGGTGCTGCACATCCGCGATGTTGAGGGACCGAAGAAGACCAGAAGTGTGGAGACAAGACTCGAAGCAATGGAGCAGCAAGTTTTCAAGTGCCAAGGGATGGTGGAGCGTGGACTCAACACCAATCACATGATGATCGCGGAGTTCACCAACAATCATAAGCTGGATGCCAAGAGCATTGAGGAGGCCATCTTCAAGCTTCATGAGAAAATTGAGCATCTCCAAGCCCAGATCTATGACCTGCAAAACCAAAACTATGAGTATGAATACAGATTTAAGATGATGACTTTGCCTGTAGATTTGAGGATCCCGGAGACTCGTTCATCTTTCTATGATGGTGAACCTATGCCTTGGAAGATGGATGACAAGCCTACTTCATCAACAACTCCTTCATCACCCCCTCCGAAGAAAGAGACATAAATACATGGGTATGGGCACTCCCCTTGGCAACTTCCAAGCTTGGGGGAGGTGCCCCGGTATCGTATCACCATCACATATTTATCTTTATCGTTTTTCTTAGTTTGATCCTATTGGTTATATCTTGATCTAGTAGAATAAAGTTTTTAGTATGATCTAGCTTTGAGTTTTGCTTCATGTTCCCTCTATGTAATCGAGTCCTTGAGATATAATAAAGAGTAGTTTTGAGTTGAGGGCTTTGCTTCCTTGCTATGATCTTGAGGGAATTAAATAAAAGAAAGAATAAAAAGAAATAAAAAGATCATATATTGATCTTATGGAGATTAATGACTTCACATATAAAGAGTATGATGAATAAAAGTTATTAAGAGTTGACAAACTTAGTTTTGGTCATTGTTGCAATTAACAGGAAGTAATAAAGAAAGAGAGGCTTCACATATAAATATACTATCTTGGACATCTTTTGTAATTGTGAGCACTCATTAAAATATGACATGCTAAAAAGTTGACGTTGGACAAGGAAGACAATATAATAGGTTATGTTTTCTTATATCCGAATAGAAGTTATATTGTCCTCGATCATCCAACATGTTGAGCATGCCTTTCCCTCTCATGCTAGCCAAATTATTTGCACCAAGTAGAGATACTACTTGTGCCTCCAAACATCCCTAAACCCAATTTTGCCATGAGAGTCTACCATACCTACCGATGGATTGAGTAAGATCCTTCAAGTAAGTTGTCATCGGTGCAAGCAATAAAAATTGCTCTCTAAATATGTATGATCTATTAGTGCGAAGAAAATAAGCTTTATACGAACTTGTGATATGGAAGAAATAAAAGCGACGGACTGCATAATAAAGGTCTTTATCACAAGCGGCAATATAAAGTGACGTTCTTTTGCACTAAGATTTTGTACGTCCAACCATAAAAGCGCATGACAACCTCTGCTTCCCTCTGCGAAGGGCCTATCTTTTACTTTTATCTCCTACCTTTATAAGAGTCATGGTGATCATCACCTTTCCTTTTTATACTTTTTCCTTTGGCAAGCACTATATGTTGGAGAGATCCGGATATATATATCCACTCGGATGTAGGTTTTCATAAATTATTATTGTTGACATTACCCTTGAGGTAAAAGGTTGGGAGGCAAAACTATAAGCCCCTATCTTTCTCTGTGTCCGATTGAAGCTTTGAACCCATAAGTATCGTGTGAGTGTTAGCAATTGTGAAAGACTAAATGATAGTTGAGTATGTGGACTTGCTGAAAAGCTCTTTAATTGACTCTTTCCGATGTTATGATAAATTGCAATTGCGTCAATGACTGAGATCATAGTTTGTTAGTTTTCAATGAAGTTTTCGATTCATACTTTATCTTGTGAATGAATTGTTACTTTAGCATGAGAAATTATATGGCATTATATATTGTTGTTCTAAAGACGATCATGATGCCCTCATGTCCGTACTTTATTTTATCGACACCTCTATCTCTAAACATGTGGACATATTTTTCGATACAGGCTTTCGCTTGAGGACAAGCGAGGTCTAAGCTTGGGGGAGTTGATACGTCCATTTTGCATCATGCTTTTATATTGATATTTATTGCATTATGAGCTGTTATTACACATTATATCATAATACTTATGCCTTTTCTCTCTTATTTTATAAGGTTTACATGAAGAGGGAGAATGCCGGCAGCTGGAATTCTGGACTAGAAAAACCCAAATATTAGAGACCTATTCTGCACAACTCCAAAAGTCCTGAAACTTCACGTAACATGTTTTTGGAATATATGAAAAATATTGGGTGAAGAAAGTACCAGAGGGGGGCCACCAGCCAACCACAAGGGTGGAGGGCACGCCCCCCGTCCTTGTGGGCCCCCTGGCAGGCCTCCAATGCCCATCTTTGGCTATATGGTGTGTTTTGACCTGGAAAAAAATCAGAAGGAAGCTTTTGGGATGAAGCTTCGCCGTCTCGAGGCAGAACCTAGGCAGAACCAATCTAGGGCTCCTGCGGAGCTGTTCTGCCGGGGAAACATCCCTCCGGGAGGGGGAAATCATCGCCATCGTCATCACCAATGATCCTCTCATCGAGAGGGGGTCAATCTCCATCAACATCTTCACCAGCATCATCTCCTCTCAAACCCTAGTTCATCTCTTGTATTCGATCTTGGTCCCAAAACCTCAGATTGGTATGGGTTGCTAGTAGTGTTGATTACACCTTGTAGTTGATGCTAGTTGGTTTATCCGGTGGAAGATTATATTTTCATATCCTTAATGATAATTAATACTCCTCTGATCTTGATTATGATTATGCTTTATGAGTAGTTACGTTTGTTCCTGAGGACATGGGAGAAGTCTTGTTATAAGTAATCATGTGAATTTGGTATTCGTTCGATATTTTGATGAGATGAATGTTGTCTTTCCTCTAGTGGTGTTATGTGAACGTCGACTACATGACACTTCACAACTATTTGGGCCTAGGGGAAGGCATTGGGAAGTAATAAGTAGATGATGGGTTGCTAGAGTGACAGAAGCTTAAACACTAGTTTATGCGTTGCTTCGTAAGGGGCTGATTTGGATCCATATGTTTCATGCTATGGTTAGGTTTACCTTAATTCTTCTTTCGTAGGTGCGGATGCTTGCGAGAAGGGTTAATCATAAGTGGGAGGCTTGTCCAAGGAAGGGCAGCACCCAAGCACCGGTCCACCCACATATCAAATTATCAAAGTAACGAACGTGAATCATATGAGCATGATGAAAACTAGCTTGACAACAATTCCCATGTATCCTCGGGAGCGCTTTGCTTTATATAAGAGTTCGTCTAGGCTTGTCCTTTGCTAGAAAAAGGATTGGGCCACCTTGCTACACCTTAGTTACTTTATTTACTTGTTACCTGTTACGATTTATCTTATCACAAAACTATCTGTTACCGATAATTTCAGTGCTTGCAGAAAATACCTTGCTGAAAACCACTTGTCATTTCCTTCTGCTCCTCGTTGGGTTCGACACTGTTAGTTATCGAAAGGACTATGATAGATCTCTATACTTGTGGGTCATCACCATCTTCATCCTACGCCTCCACGGATTGATAAACCTTAGGTCATCCAGTTGAGGGAAAATTGCTGCTGTCCTACAAAACCCTGCACTTGGAGGCCCAACACGAGTCTACAAGAATAAGTTGTGTAGTAGACATCAATACCGTCTTCCTGAGAAAAAAAAAGAGAAGAAGTTTCATCACGTTTTATGATACGGAGACGCCGCCACCTCCTGTTCTTCATCGGGGGGGGGGGGCTGATTTGGAGTCTGTTCGGGGCTCTGGAGAGGGAGATTCGTCGCCATCATCATCACCAACCCTTCTTCAACAACAACTTCATGATGCTCACCACCGGGAGTGAGTAATTCCTTCATAGGCTTGCTAGACGGTGATGGAGTTGGATGAGATTTGTCATGTAATCGAGTCAATTTGTTAGGGCTTGATCCCTAGTATCCACTATATTCTGAGATTGATGTTGCCGTGACTTTGCTATGCTTAATGCTTGTCCCTAGGGCCCGAGTGCCATGATTTCAGATCTGAATTATTTATGTTTTCATGAATATAAGTGTGTTTTTGATCCTATCTTGCAAGTTGTATGCACCTATTACGTGTTATGATCCGCAGACGCCAATGTGACAACAATTGGGATTTACTCCGGTGTTGACCGTAGTATGAAGAGTTCATGTATTCACTAAGTGCTAATGCTTTGTTCCGGTTGTCTATTGAAAGGGGGCCTTAATATCACTTAGATTTTCTTATGGACCCCACTGCCACGGGAGGGTAGGACAAAAGATGTCATGCAAGTTCTTATTATAAGCGCGTATGACTATATACGGAGTACATGCCTATATTACATTGATAAATTGGAGCTATTATGTATCGCCCTAGGTTGTGACTGTTATATGATGAATATCATCCAACACAAAAAGCCATCGTTGATCCAATGCCTACGCTTTTCCCATATTGATCTTTGCTAAGTTACTTTCGTTGTTGTTATTGTTATTGTTTTTGTTCTTATTACTGTTGCTACTGTTACTACTGCTATCAAAACTATCATATTATTGTGCTACTAAACACTTCGCTGCAGATATTTAGTTCTCTAGATGTGCTTGAACTGACAACTCAACTGTAACACTCATAAATATTCTCTAGCTCCCCTTTTGTTAAATCAATAAATTTGGGTGAAATACTACCCTCGAAGACTATCGCGATCCCTATACTTGCGGGTTATCATGAGCCTGTGCGGCGATCGCATGGGGAAGGCCGCTATTGTGTTTGGTAGGACGATGGCGAGTGTCGCTCCTCCTTGATGCGGTGGGGCGAAGGAGAGCGATGCTCCTCCTACACGCGTCGGGGCGGCTGTGGGAGCCTCTCCTCGATGTGTTGGGACGACGACGAGAGGCACTCTTCCTTGATTTGGCGTCAAATTTTGATGCCACAGTTGCGTGAGAAGAGCGGGGAGGGGACGCACGCTCTGGCTTGACGCGGTGGAGTGTCTCCGGTGGCTCCGCTGAGCCATTAACATGGAGGACGGTGTGACATAGCATGACCACCATATGCTGCTCGTACTCCTCACTAGTCACGGCGTAGACTGCATCTTGGGTTGCTGACTTCTGCTGCGTCATCAACTGCTATGACGGCTAGTCCTCCTCATTGCCAAAGAAGATGATGATCCCCGCCTTCGCTGAGGAGCCGACTGATGATGAGGACAACGGCTACGAGGGTGACGTTGCCATGAACCTCCTGAGCTTGTTTCGGAGCCACCACTCATGGACACCGAGGACCATGACTTGCCCATCGCCGGAGTTGTGAGGAAAATGGAAGGTGAGGACATGTGGAGTGATGCGGTGAGTGTGATGTGGATGGCAACAGATAGTCAGGACATGGGAACGGACGGTCAATCGCTTCATTGTGGCGCAACGGCCAGAGTTGGTTCCTCGTGGAGTTGCGTCTGCATTGAAGAGGCGGCTCGGACTCGCATCAGTCATCGCCGCCCTCCCATCTTGTCACATCACACGTCATCAATGCTGGTCACTGCATTCCCTAGGCCGACATTGATGCAGTGAGGGAAGCAACACGTGCATCGGAAGCAAAGCGAGGGAGAGGCGTGTGGGATTGATTGGGAAGCCAGGCTAGTCAGACACGGGAGTTGAAGCGGTCCTAATGCCTGCAAATCCCCCTAGTCTATCTCTGGTTTGCGGGAAAAACTGCATTTGGACAACCAAACAGACAGATGCATGACCGCATGGATGGGAAAACACATCCTAACTGTTCGGTCGAGACGGTTGCGAGTGCTTTGGGGGTTGGTGTTTAAGATGGCCTAAGTGTGCAATTAATCGCCACATTATTAGTGATACAACGTTACCTCCAAGAGTATACGAAACCTATACGAATCATCGAATATCTAAGCAAAATAAGAGATCCAGTTTCTAATAGCAAGTTCACACTATAAAGCAATTCTACTTAGAATGCAAGTCTCCCAATAATTCAACCCATAGCCTGGCGAACAATACCGTGATTCGAAAAGAAAAAAATTCAAAAACTCCATTTTTTTGTGGTGCAAGATGCTCCTGTGCGTCAACTCCGTGCAATTTTTTGTGAAGTTTGGACATTTGAAGAACTCATGGAAAAAAGACAAAATTAGGTGCGAACAGTGCGATTTTCAAAAGTTTCTCAGACATCCAAAATTTGTCTTTTTTGCCACGAGCTCCTAGAATGTCCAAACTTCACAAATTTTTGCATGAAGTTCACGCACAAGAGCATCTTGCACCACAAAAAAGTTTGGAATTTTTTGAATTTTCTTCTTCTCTTCAAATTGCGGTATTGTTCACGCTCGGGCTCATCTGAGCCCGGACACCAAATCGCCGCTCTCCAAGTCTCCCTCTTTCTCTTTGGTGAATTCTTTACAAGTTGTGCTAAAGAGGGTAATATTATTTCAGTACCAAGTACATATGATATGCACACTTCCCAAAATATAACTCACTATAATATGTTCCACATATTTGACTAAAACAATGAATAACACAACATGCCAATTCATGCATAGTGCCAAAGCAAAAAATATGAATGCAAACTAAACTATAAAGACTCAAACTAATAAAGACTCCTACTTACTTTTGGGCTGCCTCCTGATAGTGCTTTCTTTAGAGCTATATAGCTTGGCTACAATGCTCCATATATCCACATGGATCCCAAGGATATTGAACCGGTGTGTAGGTGGATTTGCCTTTGACCACTTTTTGGAGCACCTCATAGCAAAGTGTGGTCAAAGTCGTACCCTCTTTCGGTGCCTCAGTCTCATATATTTGAAGAGGTCCTCGCCCTCAAGCGGGAACCGATGCACCAAGCTAGGTATACATGTATCCATGTTCTTCTGCAAGGTCATGGTTAGAGACTTATGATAAAATTGAAACATAGTACCTTGTCTATCATTGCAAGGGAACACTTCATAAAATTCTTCTTGCGGAGCGGATAGCTCAACACCCCCTATAGGTTTCTCCTGCATAAGAAAATTGTCCAAAGAAGCATAGTTGGACATTAACATCGATAAAACAAGAGTATATTCTTCTTCTAGTTCGGCATTAGAGCTAACAGGATAATTATCATCCTGAACTCGAGGGTGACATTTCTGCATGGGAAGTTTGTTAGCATCAAATTCATTCATAGTAGAGTTATCACTATACTCTTGTTCATGTATATGGAGGGTTCTTTTATCATGAACTCCTCTTACTCGTGCTTTTCTTCTTCTTCTTCTTCTTCTTCAAAATGATGCTCTTGAAAATACTTGTATATGCAATACATTTTATCGTACATCTATTCGATTATGGCATCACTGTTGTGCGCTCGAGCTACATCTTGGATATGAAAAAATAATATACCTACACTTTTGCTTACTACATACCATAGGAATTCCTCGGTGACATCTGACATCTTATTGTTCTAATTTGCCATCACTTGATCATAGCATTCGTGCACTGAAAGTCAATGTGCTCGCGAGAACCACAACATAAGCAACGACATTGATACAAAGAACACATCATAACTACACATATGCCTACGAATAAATGTAGTTCTTTAATATCCATGGAAGTTATATCTTTTCCAAGAGTTGCTTTATCAAAGAACATATAAAGAGTGTGCGAATGGTTGCTCTCGTGGGTGGAAGATGAGGTTCGGTGATCAATCTATTCCCCCTCTTCAGTTTCCTTGGTGTTCCCTTCCTCTAGGCACACTTCATCCAAGATAGATGGTTCTTTGTCATCCCCAGTTGTTTGCTGCAAGTTAGTTTGGAAAATATTTAATTCATGTTCCCTTACCATTTCTTGCAGCTTGTTATCAACATAGGGGGTTGTTTGCTCATCATGAAGTACATCCTTTTCCTTATCATTTTGCGAGTCCTGCAAAAGGTTAGTTTCTCCCAAGGCGGTCGCTATCCGCTCTGGTCCATTCTTCACTAATACATTATCACAAAAATTCTCCAGGCAAAAGCAATGAATAGGATGCACCTTCTCATGAATGGTTTCTAGCAAAATGCACTTTACCCTTGTATTTCTTATTCTACGAAGAATTTCACTAGCACCAACAAGAAGCACTAGTTGTATGATTTCCATACTAGCATGACATTTATCACTACTATTATAAGTTGCTAGTATAATTTAGATGCTATACTCACATTGATAATTTAGATGCTCTTCGGATTGACATTCTTCAAATGGTAGAGGGTATGCAGCACATATCATTGATGAATAGTCATTCACCAATTTCAACCATTTCTATTATCTTAGCTTCTTTTCTTCTACTTCCTTTTTATGATAGCCAATCGCTTGTTATTTTCATAGACTCAGTTCCACTTCTGCAAAATATCTTCAATAGACATCTCAGAAGACATGGCTAGTAGATTTTTTATTTGTTATTTGAAGGAAAACCTGAAAGATAAATAACAACAAAATAAACTATATGTGAGCTGGAAGGTAATAACCGAGCGCTTTTGCTCCCCGGCAACGGCACGAGAAAAGCTTGATGACCTGCAAGGGCACAGGGCTATTGCAATTCGCGGCAAGTAGAGTATGCGATCCCACAGGAGCAATGTTGCAAAGGTAACTACCAATCCCGCAGCTACGTTGTCACACGCATGACTAGGTTCACACCCTGATCATTATCTGGAAATAGTCTATTCGCTGGTTGCTAACGGAACGATAATAATGGTGGTTTTGTCAAAAAACTAAGCGAAGGTAGAAACGTAAATAAAACATCAAATAATAAAATAAGGGGCGATGCTTGAGTAAAAGGTATTTGGAATCATTACTACTCGCAGGTCCTACGAATACTTAAGCCACTTTTCATGTAGTTATTTGTGGGCGGAGCCTGGTACAACATATGGAACTAGCGCGTAGTTAACTGTATCACGCACGCCACCACCGTTCCTCCCCCGGTGGGTTACATCAATGATGATTAAGGGTTTCCCCATGTACGCAGCCATGGCGGTCTTTGTTATTCCCCGATCGGATTGGTAGAGACGGGATAGGAAGAGGTTACTTTCTATCACGTGTATCCTCCGCTCCCCTAGAGATTGCGATGTCACTTGCTTTCTCCGCTCTCTACTTCATCCAATAGTAATATCCTTGTGTCCAAGATTGACAAATGTTGGATGGTGCACTTCATCCAACATCACGAAGAACATTAACAATACATGAAAAGGTTATCTCATATCGCGCAAAATTATTCAGTGCTAGTACAAACTAGAGTTCATCCTATTCACGAGGAACTAGTAATTTACTCAAACATGTAGATGGAGTACTGATACGTCTCCAATGTATCCATAATTTTTTATTGTTCCATGCTGTTATATTATCATTCTTGGATGTTTTATATTCATTTACTAGCAACTTTATATCATTTTTGGGACTAACCTATTGACATAGTTCCTAGTGTGAGTTGTTGTTTTTGTTTGTTTTTTACTTCGCAAAAAATTCATATCAAACGAAGTCCAAATGCAACGAAACTTTTTGGAGATTTTTTCTGCCTAGAAGACACTTGGGGAGCCGAAGAAGTGCACCAGAGGAGGCCTAGGGAGCCCACTAGGCACCAGGGCGCGCCAAAGGCCCCTAGCGTGCCCTAGTGGGTAGTGGGGCCCACGGGGGTCTCTTCAACCGACTATTGGCTCTATAAATACTCTAAAATCCCCAAAACCCGAGGGAGCAGAGAGATAAGAGTTTCTGCCGCCGCAAGTTCTAGAACCACGAGATCCAATCTAGAGGCCTTTTTCGGCACTTTGCCCGAGGGGTCAACGATCATGGAGGGGTTCTTCATCATCACCCTTGCCCCTCTGATGATGCGTGAGTAGTTTACCACAGACCTACGGGTCCGTAGGTAGTAGCTAGATGGCTTCTTCTCTCTTTTTGATCTTCAATACAATGTTCTCCTCGATGTTCTTGGAGATCTATTCGATGTAATGTTGTGTTTGTTGGGACCCGATGAATTGTGAGTTTATGATCAGATCTATCTATGAATATTATTTGAGTCTTTGTTGTACTCTTTTATGCATGATTATTATAGCTCGTATTTCTTCTCCGAAACTTTGGTTTGGTTTGGCCAACTAGATTGATTTTTCTTGCCATGGGAACATGTGCTTTGTGATGTGTTCGATCTTGTGGTGCTCAATCTCAGTGACAGAAGGAGAAGTGACACACATTTATCATTGCCTTCAAGGATAAAATGATGGTGTCTATTCCTACATGAAAAGATCTTGTCTACATCATGTCATCGTTCTTATTGCATTACTCCGTTTCTTCATGAACTTAATACACTAGATACATGCTGGATAGCGGTCGATGTGTGGAGTAATAGTAGTAGATGCAGGCAGGAGTCGGTCTACTAATCCTGGACGTGATGCCTATATACATGATCATGCCTTGGATATCGTCATAATTATTTGCTTTTCTATCAATTGCCCAACAGTAATTTGTTTACCCATCGTATGCTATTTTCTTGAGAGAAGCCTCTAGTCAAATCTGTGCACACCGGGTCTATTTCCTATCATATTATTTTCAGATCTATTATTCCAAAAATCCAAAAATACATTGCTGCACTTTTTCTTTATCTATTTTATCTTGTGTTTTTGTTAGATTTATTTATCCAATCTCATACAATTTAATCTATCTCAATACCGAGGATGGATTGACAACCCCTCTTGCGCGTTGGGTTGCAATTTTTTGTTATTTGTGTGAAGGTACCGCCTACATAGTTTGGTGGATCCTCCTACTGGATTGATACCTTGGTTTCATAACTGAGGGAAATACTTACCATTGTTGTGTTGCATCATCCTCTCCTCTTCGGGGAAAATACCAACGCAAGTTCAAGCAATCAGGAAGAATTTTTGGCGCCGTTGCCGGAGAGGATCAAGTCCAAATCTATCAAGTACACAACCACAAAATCTCATCTCCTTGCAATTTACATTATTTTCCATTTGCCTCTCGTTTTCATCTCCCCCACTTCACAAAAATGTTTGCCTTTTTATTTGCCTTCCTTTCTTTTGCCTTTTTTTGTTTGATCTTTTGTTTGCTCGTGATCTTGCTTGCCTACTTTATCTCTATGGCCAGTTCTTCCCCTAGTACGTGTGCCCATGTGAATGAAGTTCTCAATTTTAAGCAAAGGGGAGGAGAGAATTTAAAATATGCTTGGTATAGAATTTGTTATGCTCATAATAGATCTATTGAAAAGCAATCCACTACTATTCTTCTTCAAAAAATTTATGTGGGAATTACTACTTGGTATAGATTTGTTCTTGATACTATCACCGGAGGGAATTTCTTGATGTGCCCCCTTTGAATGCTTTTAATGCTATGGGAAATTTAGTGGGATCGCCACCTATCATTATTAATGAAACGGTTTTAACTCTTGAGCATGTTATGCAAAGGCTAGATACTATCGAAAAGAAAATGCTCACTGAAGAACATATTGAAAATTTGGATAAAAGGATCCATAATCTTGCTAATAAAATTGGGTCGAAGGTAGAAGACACCCATAAATTACTAAAAGAGAAAAACCCCGTATCTAACGAAAGGGTAGAAGAGAGTCCTGCTCGGATTTATAAATTGGAAGAATTTTTTAGTAACTTAAGCTCAGCCTTTTATTCCATTAAAACTATTCAAAAAACTCCTATAAAAAAATCTCAAGTCTACACATGTTCCTAAGAACAAGGGTGTTACCTCTAGTAGTAACAATGGAGGTCTTAAAATGATTAGTATTCACCCCAACTTTGTTGAAGTAATAAAAAGTCCTATTTACAAGAGTGAATTCTTCAATTTTATTCCTTGGTGCGTGATTATTGATAATATGCATGCTAGATCTAAGAAGAATTATGGTTGTGTAATTGAGGAGTTGGAAACAAAAGATGACAATACTTGAATCTATGCATTATGCCTAGCTAGGGGCATAAAACATTAGCGCTTGTTGGGGGGCAACCCAATGAATAAAATAATTTTCTTCTCTTTTTCTTTCTGTTCTTGGGTGTTTACAAAATTATGCTTGTGTTTTGATTGTGTTTTATGTTTTAATTAGTGTTTGTGCCAAGTAAAGCCTTTGGGATCATGTTGGGTGATAGTTGATTTGATCTTGTTGAAAAAAAAAACTTTTGCGTCTAGTAGCAGAATTTTAAAAAATCATAGAAGTGACGAAAGTGTCTGAATTTCTTACACAATATTGCTATACAAATTGCCTACATTGTCCTAATGTTTCAGAATTTGTGGAGTTACAAAAGTATGGTCAAAGTCGAGATTACTACAGACTGTTCTGTTTTGAGAGATTCTGTTCTCGTTGCATTGTGTGCTTATTTTGATGACTCTATGGATTGTATCGGGGGTTATAAGCCATGGTAAAGTTAGAATACATTAGATATAATGCAATAATAAAATATGAATGGGTTTGCAACAGTATTTAAAGTGGTGATTTGCTTTATTATACTAACAGATCTCACGAAGGTTTTTGTTAAGATTTTTGTGATTGAAGTTTTCAAGTTTTGGGTGAGATCACGATGGATGAAGGAATAAGGAGTGAAAAGAGCCTAAGCTTGGGGATGCCCATGGCACCCCAAGGTAATATCCAAAGAGTACCAAGCAACTAAGCTTGGGGATGCCCCAGAAGGCATCCCCTCTTTCTTCTAACGACCATCGTTAATTTTACTTGCAGCTATATTTTTATTCGTCGCATGTCATGAGTTTTGCTTGGAGTGTCTTGTATTATATGAGTCTTTGCTTGTTTTGCTTTTTAGTTTTTCACAATCATCCCTGCTGGACACACCTATTTGAGAGAGCCATAATTATGCTATGATTTGTTAGAATTGCTCTATGTGCTTCACTTAAATTTTTTTTGAGTTATGGAATTGCTCTAGTACTTCACTTATATCTTTTTTTAGCACGGTGGTGTTCTAATTTTTTGAAGAAATATCCTCTCATTACTTCAATTTATTATTTTGAGAGATTAAAATTATTTTGAAGAAATATTTATGCTCTTGTTCTTCACTTAAATTTGTTTAAGAGCTTTGTGAGTAGCAATGGTAATATATGAAATTAGTCCCAAAGTGATAGATATTCAAGAGGGATATAATAAAAACTTTCATGAAGATCATTGGACAAAATAAACTTGATTCCTGGTAACATGTGTGTCATGTTGGTGAGTGATACGTCCATTTTGCATCATGTTTTTAAGTTCATATTTATTGCATTATGGAAAATTATTTCACTTTATGATAAAATTCTTATGCCTTTTCTCTCTTATTTTACAAGGTTTGCATGAAGAGGGAGAATGCCGGCAGCTGGAATTCTGGACCGGGAAGGAGCAAATCTGAGATACCTATTCGGCACAACTCCAAATGTCCTGAAACTTTAGGGAGGCTTGTTTTGGAATATATAAAAAATATTGGGCCAAGAAACAATCGAAGGGGACCCACCAGGTGGCCACAAGCCTGGGGCCGCGCCCTACCCCCTAGGGCGCGCCCCTGAGCTTGTGGGCCACCTGGCGAGCCCTCGGTGCCCATCTTTTGCTATATGGAGGGTTTTGACATAGAAAAAAAATAAGAAGAGAGCTTTGGGGATGAAGCGTCGCCGTATCGAGGCGAAACCTAGGAAGGAGCAATCTAGGGCTCCGGCAGAGCGATTCTGCCGGGGAAACTTCCCTCCGGGAGGGGAAAATCGAAGCCATCGTCATGACCATCGATCCTCTCATCATGGGAGGGCCAATCTTCATCAGCACAATCTCCTCTCAAACCCTAGTTCATATCTTGTATCCAATATTTGCCTCAAAACCTCAGATTGGTACCTGTGGGTTGCTAGTAGTGTTGATTACTCCATGTAGTTGATGCTAGTTGGTTTATTTGGTGGAAGATCATATGTTCAGATCCTTAATGATATTTATTACCCCTCTGATCATGAACATAAACATGCTTTGTGAGTAGTTACTTTTGTTCCTGAGGACATGGGAGAAGTCTTGCTATGAGTAATCATGTGAATTTGGTATTCATTCGATATTTTTGATGAGATGTATGTTGTCTTTCCTCTAGTGGTGTTATGTGAATGTCGACTACATGACACTTCACCGTTATTTGGGCCTAGGGGAAGGCATTGGGAAGTAATAAGTAGATGATGGTTTTCTACAGTGACAGACGCTTAAACCCTAGTTTATGCTTTGCTTCGTAAGGGCTGATTTGGATCCGTATGTTTCATGCTATGGTTAGATTTATCTTAATTCTTCTTTCGTAGTTGCGGATGCTTGCCAGAGGGGTTAATCATAAGTGGGAGGCTTGTCCAAGTAAGGACAGCACCCAAGCACCGGTCCACCCACATATCAAATTATCAAAGTAGCGAACGTGAATCATATGAGCATGATGAAAACTAACTTGACAATAATTCCCATGTGTCCTCGTTAGCGCTTTGCTTTATATAAGAGTTCGTCCAGGCTTATCCTTTGCTATAAAAGGGATTGGGACACCTTGCTGCACCTTAGTTACACTTGTCACTTGTTACCCGTTACAAATTATCTTATCACCAAACTATCTGTTACCGATAATTTCAGTGCTCACGGAGAATACCTTGCTGAAAACCGCTTGTCATTTCCTTCTGCTCCTTGTTGGGTTCCACACTCTTACTTATCGAAAGGACTATGATAGATCCCCTATACTTGTGGGTCATAAAGACTCTTTTCTGGCGCCGTTGCACGTGAGTGAAGCGCCTTTGGTGAGTGGAATGTGGTAAGGAAAATTTTATATTGTGTGCTGAAATTTAATATCACTTGTCACTATGGAAAATAATCCTTTGAGGGGCTTGTTTGGGGTATCTTCACCTCGACCGAAAGCACAAAGAGTTGCTCCTCAACCTACTGCACCTACTGAAAATATTTATTATGAAATTCCTTCGGGTATGATAGAGAAACTGCTAGCTAATCCTTATGCGGGAGATGGAATTCTACATCCTGATACGCATCTAATCTATGTGGAGGAAGTTTGTGGGTTATTTAAGCTTGCAGGTTTACCCAGAGATGAAGTCAAGAAGAAGGTCTTCCCATTATCTTTGAAGGGAAAGGCATTGACATGGTATAGGCTCTGTGATGATATTGGGTCTTGGAATTACAACCGATTGAAATTGGAATTTCATCAGAAGTTTTATCCTATGCACCTGGTTCATCGTGATTGGAATTATATATATAATGTTTGGCCCGTGAAGGAGAAAGTATCGCTCAAGCTTGGGGGAGGCTTTGGTCAATGTTATATTCATGCCCCAATCATGAGCTCGCAAGAGAAATAATTATTCAGAATTTTTATGCTCGGCTTTCTCGTAATGATCAATCCATGCTCGATACTTCTTGTACTGTTTCTTTTATGAAGAAAACTATTGAATTCAGATGGGATCTTTTGGAAAGAATTAAACACAACTCTAAAGATGGGAACTCGACGAAGTTAAGGAGTCAGGTATAAAGCTTGAATTTGATTGTGTTAAAACTTGTATGGATACCGATGCTTTTCATAATTTTAGCACTAAATATGGACTTGACTCTAAGATAGTATCTTCTTTCTGTGAATCATTTGCTACTCATGTTGATCTCCCTAAGGAGAAGTGGTTTAAATATCATCCTCCCATTGAATTAAAAATAGTAGAACCCTAGAGAAGAAACTACTACTTATATGTTGATCCAGTTATTCCTACTGCTTACATTGAGAAACCACCTTTTCCTGTTAAGATAAAAGAACATGCTAAAGCTTCCGTTGTGGTTTGCAAGAGTTATATAAGAACACCTACACCTTATGAACAAATTAAAGTTGAACCTAATGTTGCTATGTTTAAAGATCTCTTGGTTGAAAATATTGATGGGCATGTTATTTATTTCTGCGATGAAGCTACTAGAATTGCCAAACCCGATGAAAAAAAATAAACATAGACCTATTGTTGGCATGCATGTTGTCTCTGTTAAAATAGGAGATCATTGTTATCATGGCCTATGTGATCTGGGTGATAGTGTGAGTGCTATCCCATTTACTTTGTATCAAGAAATTATGAATGATATTGCACCTGCTGAGATAGAAGACAATGAGGTTACTATTAAGCTTGCTAATAGAGATACTATTACTGATGGAAATATGCCCTAGTGGCAATAAAAAAATGGTTATTATTATATTTCCTAAATCATGATAAAGGTTTATTATTCATGCTAGAATCGTATTGATCGAAAACTTGAATACATGTGTGAATACATAAACAAACATCGTGTCCCTTGTGAGCCTTCTACTTGACTAGCTCGTTGATCAAAGATGGTTAAGGTTTCCTAACCATGGACATGAGTTGTCATTTGATAACGAGATCACATCATTAGGAGAATGATGTGATGGACAAGCCCCATCCGTTAGCTTAGCATTATGATCGTTCAGTTTTATTGCTATTGCTTTCTTCATGTCAAATACATATTCCTTCGACTCTGAGATTATGCAACTCCCGGATACCGAAGGAATGCCTTGTGTGCTATCAAACGTCACAACATAACTAGGTGATTATAAAGATGCTCTACAGGTATCTCCGAAGGTGTTTGTTGGGTTGGCATAGATCAATATTAGGATTTGTCACTCCGAGTATCGGAGAGGTATCTCTCGGCCCTCTCGGTAATACACATCATAAGCTTGCAAGCAAACTACTAAGGAGTTAGTCACGAGGTGATGTATTACGGAACAAGTAAAGAGACTTGCCGGTAACGAGATTGAACTAGGTATGAAGATACTGACAATCGAATCTCGGGCTAGTAACATACCGACAGACAAAGGGAATAACGTATGTTGTCATAACAGTTCGACCGATAAAGATATTCGTAGAATATGTAGGATCCAATATGGGCATCTAGGTTCCACTATTGGTTATTGACCGGAGAGGTGTCTCGGTCATGTCTACATAGTTCTCGAACCCGTAGGGTCCGCATGCTTAACGTTCGATGACGATATTGTATTATATGAGTTATGTGATTTGGTGACTGAATGTTGTTCGGAGTCCCAGATGAGATCAGGGACAGGACGAGGAGTCTCGAAATGGTCGAGAGGTAAAGATTGATATATAGGACGATAGTATTCGGACATCGGAAGTGTTCCGGAGTTTATCGGGTATTTATCGGAGTACCGTATGGGTTACCGGAACCCCCAGGGGGAATATATGGGCCATATGGGCCGTGAGATGGGAGCACACCAGCCCACAAGGGGTGGCGCACCTATGGTAGGAGGCCAAATTGGGAGAAGGAAAAAAGGGGGTTCGCCCCCCTTCCTTTCTCTCTTCCCCCTTCCCTTTCTTCTCCGGTGAAATAAGGAAGGGGGGCGCCACTTGGGGAAAACCCAAGTAGGATTCGGATCCTACTTGGGACGCCCCCTGGCTGCTCCCTCCTCCCCCCACCTATATATATGTGGGAGGAGGGTGCCTAGGACACACAACATCAATTATTAGCCGTGTGCGGCGCCCCCCTCACCCTTTACTCCCACGGTCATATCTTCGTAGTGCTTAGGCTAAGCCCTGCGCGGATCACTTCACCATCACCGTCACCACGCCATCGTGCTGACAGAACTCATCTACTACCTCGACAACTTGCTGAATCAAGAAGCCGAGGGACGTTGATACGTCTCCAACGTATCTATAATTTTTATTGTTCCATGCTGTTATATTATCATTCTTGGATGTTTTACAATCATTTTATAGAAACTTTATATCATTTTTTGGGACTAACCTATTGACCCAGTGCCCAGTGCCAGTTGCTATTTTTTGCTTGTTTTTTACATCACAGGAAATCAATATCAAACGGAGTCCAAACACCGTGAAACTTTTTGTGGATTTTTTATGGACCAGAAGACCACCAGTTGGCCAGGCGCGCCCAGGTGGGTTGTGCCCACCTCGGTGGCCTCCCGCTCCCCCTCTTTACCCTGTAAATTCCCAAATTTTCCAAAAACCCTCGAGGTTAACCTAGATCAGAAGTTCCACCGCCGCAAGCCTCTGTAGCCACCGAAAACCAATCTAGACCCCGTTCCGGCACCCTGCCGGAGGGGGAAATCATCACCAATGGCCACCTTCATCATCCCGGCGGCCACCATGATGAGGAAGGAGTAGTCCACCCTCGGGGCTGAGGGTTTGTACCAGTAGCTATGTATTTAATCTCTCTCTCTCGTGTTCTTGAGATGTCATGATCTTGATGTATCGCGAGCTTTATTCATATAGTCGGATCATATGGTGTTTTCCCCTTTCCATCTTGTTGTGAATTGAGTTTTCCCTTTGAGATTTTGTTTTATCAGATTGAATACTTTTATGGATTTGAGAGCACTTGATATATGTCTTGCATATGAATACTCATGGTGACAATGGGGTATCGTATTGATTCACTTGATAAATGTTTTGGCACTCAACTCGCGGATTCCCGAGGTGGCATTGGGGTAATCTACGCATAGGGGTTGATGCACGTTCTTGTCTTTGTTTCTCCGGTAGAAATCTTGGGGCACTCTTTAAGGTTCTTTGTGTTGGATTGAGTATTATGAATCTGAATTTGCCTTGGTGTTATTTTAGTACGAACTCTTGGTTAGATCGATCGGAAAGAATAGCTTGTTCTTAATTTAGTATGAACTCTAGGATAGATTGATCGGAAAGAATAGCTTTGAGGTGGTTTCGTACCCTACAAACAATTTCTTCTTATGTTCTCTGCTAGATAAAAACTTCGGAGTGATTCTTCATCGCACGTTGAGGGAAGGTTATATGATCCAATTATATTAGCATTGTTGAGAGATTGCACTAGCGAAAGTACGGACCCTAGGCCTCATTTTCAAGCATTGCAATACCGTTTGTGCTCACTTTTGTTACTTGCTACCTTGCTGTTTTTTATTGTTCCTATTACAAAAACCAATATCTACTATCATTACTACACTTTTATTACCATCTCTTCGCCGAACTAGTGCACCTATACAAATTACCATTGTATTTGGTGTGTTGGGGAAACAAGAGACTTTTTATTATTTGGTTGCAGGGTTTTTTGAGAGAGACCATCTTCATCCTACGCCACCCACGGATCGATAAACCTTAGGTCATCCACTTGAAGGAAAATTGCTACTGTCCTACAAAACTCTGCGCTTGGAGGCCCAACATGTGTCTACAAGAATAAAGTTGTGTAGTAGACATCAGACGTCACCGAGCTGAACGTGTGCAGAACTCGGAGGTGCCGTACGTTTGGTACTCGATCAGTTGAGCACGAAGAAAGTTCGACTACATCAACCGCGTTGTGAAATGATTTCGCTTACGGTCTACGAGGGTATGTAGACACACTCTCCCCCTCGTTGTTATGCATCCCCATGGATAGATCATTGCGTGTGCGTAGAATTTTTTTTGTTTTCCATGCAACGATTCCCAACAATTACACCACTTGGGATTGTTAGAGATGTTGAAATCTTGTGTGGGAAGATAAAATACCCTACTAGTTTCCACTTCTTGGCTTCCCACAAGATGATTTTTGTCTCATTATATTTGGTAGACCTTTCTTGAATACAGTGAATGCTAAGATAGATTGTGAGAAAGAAACTATTAGTGTAAGTTTTGGTGAGGTGTCTGCTACTTCTTGAGCTTGCGTTGGTTTTTCCCTTGAAGAGGAAAGGGTGATGCAGCAAAGTAGAGATAAGTATTTCCCTCAGTTAGAAAACCAAGGTATCAATCTAGTAGGAGACAACGCACAAATCACCTAATACCTGCACAAACAATCAAACAACTTGCACCCAACACAATAAAGGGGTTGTCAATCCCTTCACAGTCACTTGCAAAAGTGAGATCTGATAGAGATAGATAAAACTAAACAAAAGATAAAGTAAATATTTTTGGGTTTTTTGGTTTAGATATTGGAAAGTAAAAGATTGCAATATAGTAGATCGAAAACTTATATGATGGAAAATAGACCCGGGGGCCAAAGGTTTCACTAGAGGTTTCTCTCAAGATAGCAAATAATACGGTGGGTGAACAAATTACTGGCGAGCAATTGATAGAAAAGCGCAAAGTTATGACCATATCTAAGGCAATGATTATGAAATAGAGGCATCACATCCGTGTCAAGTAGACCGACTCCTGCCTGCATCTACTACTATTACTCCACACATGGACCGACTCCTGCCTGCATCTAGAGTATTAAGTTCATGAAGAACAGAGTAACGCTTTAAGTAAGATGACATGATGTAGAGGAATAAACTCAAGCAATATTTTTTTGATGTTTTTTATCCTCGATGGCAACAATACGATACGTGCCTCGCTGCACCTACTGTCACTGGGAGAGGACACCGCAAGATTGTACCCAAAGCTAAGCACTTCTCCCATTGCAAGAAAAACCAATCTAGTTGGCCAAACTAAACCGATAGTTTGAATAGAATTACAAAGATATCAAATCATGCATAAAATAATTCAGAGAAGATTCAAATAATATTCCTAGATAAGCTGATCATAAATTCACAATTCATCGGATCTTGACAAACACACTGCAAAAGAATATTACATCGGATAGATCCCCAAGAACATCGAGGAGAACATGATATTGAGAATCAAAGAGAGAGAAGAAGCCATCTAGCTACTAGCTATGGGCTCGTAGATCTGTAGTAAACTACTCACGCTTCATCGGAAGGGAAAGAGAGTTGATGTAGATGCCCTCCGCGATTGAATCCCCCTCCGGCAGGATGCCGGAAAAGGCCCCAAGATGGGATCTCACAGGAACAGAAGGTTGCGGCGGTGTAGAAGTGTTTTCATGGATGCTTCTGGTGGTTTGGGAATATATGTGAATATGTAGGAGGAAGATCTAGGTCACGGGGTCACCGAGGGGCCCACAAGGTAGGGGGCGCGCCCTCCACCCTTGTGGCCGCCTCATGGCTCTTCTGACTTGCACTCCAAGTCTCCTGGGTGTCTTCTGGTCCAAGAAAAATCATCGCAAAGGTTTTATTCCATTTGGACTCCGTTTGGTATTCCTTTTCTGCGAAGGTCAAAAACAAGGAAAAAACAGAAACTCGCACTGGGCTCTAAGTTAATAAGTTAGTCCCAAAAATAATATAAAATAGCATATTAATGCATATAAAAGATCCAAAACAGATAATATAATATCATGGAACAATAAAAAATTATGGATACGTTGGAGACGTATCAGTGTCTCATGAGTTTAATTTCTCCAAATTTCATAGACAGCCTCGTGATAAAGAATTACCTAGTAAGGATGAAATTATTGGTCTTGCTTCTATTGTCGTGCCTCCTACTGATGTTGGGAAACGTTGCATGGAAAACAAAAAAATTTATACGCACACGCAAGATCTATCCCTGGAGATGCATAGCAACGAGAGGGGGGAGTCTGTCTACGTACCCTCGTAGACCGTTAGCGGAAGCGTTTGTTAACGCGGTTGATGTAGTCAAACTTCTTCGCGCTCCAACCGATCGAGTACCGAACGTATGGCACCTCCGCGTTCAGCACACGTTCATCTCGGTGACGTCCTCCGCCTTCTTGATCCAGCAAGATGACGAGGTAGTGGATGAGTTTCGGCAGCACGACAGCGTGGTGACGGTGATGGTGAAGTTATCTCCGCAGGGCTTCGCCTAAGAACTACGAAAATATGACTAAGGGTGTAAACGGTGGAGGGGGGCGCCACACACGGCTAAGCAATTGTCATGGTTATGTGTGGCGCCCCCTCCCACAAATATATAGGTGGGGGGAGGAGGGAGCAGCCAGGAGGCACCCCCAAGTAGGCCGAATCCTATTTGGGGTCCTTCCCAAGTGGCGCCCCACGCCCCTTACCATATTTGTCGAAGGGGGAGGGGGAGAAAAGGGGGAAGAGGGAAGGAAGGGGGAGGCCGAATCCCCCCCCCCCTTTCCTTTCCCCGAGTTGGGCAGCTGCCATAGGGGGTGCGTCGGCCCCTTGTGGGCTGGTGTGCTCCCCTCAAATGGCCCAATAGGCCCATTACCCTCCCGGGGGTGTTCGGTACCCCCTCCGGTATCCCGATGACTACCCGGTACACTCCTAAACACTTCCGGTGTCCGAATACCATCGTCCTATATATCAATCTTTACCTCTCAACCATTTCAAGACTCCTTGTCATGTCCGTGATCTCATCCGGGACTCCTAACAACATTCGGTCACCAAATCATATAACGCATATAACACTATATCGTCAATGAACTTTAAGCGTGCGGACACTATGGGTTCGAGAACTATGTACACATGACCAAGACACCTCTCCGGTCAATAACGAATATCGGAACCTGGATGCCCATATTGGCTCCTACATATTCTACGAAGATCTTTATCGGTCGAACCTTATGACAACATACGTAATTCCCTTTGTCCATCAGTATGTTACTTGCATGAGATTCGATCGCCGATATCTTCATACCTAGTTCAATCTCGTTACCGGCAAGTCTCTTTACTCGTTCTGTAATACATCATCTTGCAACTAACTGTTGGGAAACGTTGCATGGAAAACAAAAAAATTTCTACGCACACGCAAGATCTATCCATGGAGATGCATAGCAACAAGAGGGGAGAGTGTGTCTACGTACCCTCGTAGACCGTAAGTGGAAGCATTTGTTAACGCGGTTGTTGTAGTCGAACTTCTTCGCTCTCCAACAGATCAAGTACCGAACGTACGACACCTCCGGGTTCTGCACACGTTCATCTCGGTGACGTCCTCCGCCTTCCTGATCCAGCAAGACGGCGAGGTAGTGGATGAGTTCCGGCAGCACGACAGCGTGGTGACGGTGACGGTGAAGTTATCTCCGCAGGGCTTCGCCTAAGCACTACGAAAATATGAACGGGGGTGTAAACGGTGGAGGGGGCGCCGCACACGGCTAAGCAATTGTTCTGGGTGTGCTAGGCGCCCCCTCCCACACACACACATATATATATATAGGTGGGAGGGAGACGGGAGAGGCCAAGGGGCGCCCCAAGTAGGTCCGAGTCCTACTTGGGCTCCTGCCCTAGGCCAGCCCCCCTTTCCTTCTTTTGGCGCCAAGGGGAAGGAATGAGGAGGTGGCGCCCCCCTTTCCTTTCTCCCACAAGGGGGGAAAGGCAGGAGGAGGTGGCGCCCCCCTTTCCTTCTTCTAGGGCCGGCGGCCATGGAGGGGGGGCGCCAGCCCCTCTGTGGGCTGTTATGTGCCTCTCCTTAGCCCATTAGGCCCATTGACCTCCCGGGGCCTCCCGGAACCCCTTCCGTGATCCGATGACTACCCGGTGCACTCCGAAACTATTCCGGTGTCCGAATACCATCGTCCTATATATCAATCTTTACCTCTCAACCATTTTGAGACTCCTCGTCATGTCCGTGATCTCATCCGGGACTCCGAACAACATTTGATCACCAAATCATATAACTCATATAACACTATATCGTCTACCAATATAAGTGAAGTTATCAGCCTTTCCCTTAAGAATCTTATGATCTTTTAGGGTGCTAAAATCTAATACTGCGTGGGTAGGATAGGATCAAAGGGCAAAGGTGAAATACCCAGCCCTCGTGCTAAACGTGTGGCATAAATTCCACCATAGAATCAGCCACTGTTAGCGTTGTGCTAAAGTCTGCGTGCAACAATTGCTCCAAGGTTATAATTCCTTTCACCGGTGAGAGCTGTACGTATGAGGCTCAAGTCTGGAGCACAAAGCATGCTACAGTCTTGCGTGCCTACTATGCATTTCCCGTTAAATAATGCAAAGTACTGAATTGCGGGAAAATGAATGCTCTTTATTCTACCTTGTGTCACTCCCCTCCTTTATCCGTAACAAAGACTAGTCAAGAATGTTTCGAACTCAGCCTTCGGTGGTTCGTCAAGTGAACCCCAAAATGGAAGCTTGCAGTGGTAAGCAAAATTCTCTAGTGAGATGGTAAATGGGCTATCATAAAGCATAAACGACACCCTAGACTCACAGGGAAAGAATTTAAATTATTTGACAAATGATTCAGTGAGAAGTTGGTGTTGTTCACACTTATCTGAAAGGTAGGGACCGAGACCGGCATTATGAACATATTGCTCAAATTGCTCCTTAATGCCCACACGCACCATATACTCATCGCAAGGCCATAAGCATGTTTTGGTGGTGGCATCTCGTGTGGAACTTTCACTTGGTTCAACATAAGAACGGTGAGCAGAACTGTCACTAGAGGATGCCCCCGAGGATCATCTCCTCGAAGAACTCCTTCCAAATAGGTTCATCATGTCCGCGTACAATTTTCTGAAAATAAAATTTTTGGGGTGACAAAAATTTGTCAACAAAACTTTATAAAATTGATAGCAACTACTCATAGGGATGCATAGAGGCCATAACAAGCATTCAAACTACTTAAAACTCTAAGAATTAAACATGCAAGCACATATACAGCAGCACCAAGAGTAGCTAATTATTCAAAATATAAACCACTAAAACAAAAATTAATTGGACAAACGGTGGAGTCACATACCAAGCAACAATCCCCCGAAACAGTTTCGGAAATGGAGCTTTGAGCAAAGAGATCAAAATCCGCGGGCTTGAGAGCAAGAACACGGGAGAGAGAGCTATGGAGATTTTTTCTGGAGGTAAGTGATGATATGGGATGAAGAGGTAAGTGAGGGGGCCCACGTGGGGACCACAACCCACTAGGGCGCGCCTGGGGGTCCTGGCACGCCCAGGTGGGTTGTGCCCACCTGGTGCACCTCCCTCCGATATTATTTGCACCAGAAATTCAGAAATATTCAGAAAAAAATCGTGTAAAATTTTCAGAGCATTCTAAGAACTTTGATTTTTGGGTCATTTTTTATTGCACGAGAAATTCGGAAAACAGACAAAACATGGCATTTTATTTTATTTAACTAATAAAAACATAAAACAAAAAGTGGGGACAGAAGGTAGTGGTTACTAAATTCATCAACTCCATACCGCTCAAAAATGATTCATTAATAAGGTTGATCAGGTCTTATTAACAACCACTTTCGATTAGCATGAAACCGAAGAACTTTCGTAAATCACTAAGTTACCTCAATGGGGATAAGCATTTCCCTAACAATAAGCATTTCATATTTATTTTTGACAGTAGGTAAAGGTATTTGAAAACTTCCAATAGTGATTGTCGGAGATTTTTCAATAACATTAATACCATTCACTTGGAATTGTTTCTTCGGAAAGTGCACCGTATGCTCATTACCATTGATATGAAAAGTGACCTTGCTTTTGTTGCAATCAATAACAGCCCCTGCAGTATTCAAGAAGGGTCTACCAAGGATAATCGACATGTTGTCGTCCTCGGGCATCTCAAGTATAACAAAGTCAGTCAAAATAGTAACATTACCAACAACAACGGGCACATCCTCACAGATACCGATAGGTATGGCAGTTGATTTGTCAGCCATTTGCAAAGATATTTCAGTAGGTGTGAGTTTATTCAAGTCAAGTCTTTTATATAAAGAGAAAGGCATAACACTAACACCAGCTCCTAAATCACACAAAGCAGTTTTCACATAATTCTTTTTGATAGAGCAAGGTACGGTTGGTATTCCCGGATCTCCAAGTTTTTTTAGGTACTCCATCTTTGAAAGTGTAATTAGCAAGCATAGTGGAGATTTTAGCTTCCGGTATTTTTCTCTTATTAGTGATGATGTCTTTCATATACTTTGCATAAGGAGGCATCTTCAAGATATCAGTCAAGCGAGTACGCAAAAAGACTGGCCTCAGCATTTCAGCAAAGCGCTCAAATTCTTCATCATCTTTCTTTTTAGTTGACTTGGGTGGAAAAGGCATAGGTTTTTGAACCCACGGTTCTCTTTCTTTACCGTGTTTCCGAGCCACAAAGTCTCTTTTATCATACCTTTTATTCTTAGGTTGTGGGTTATCAAGATCAACAGGTGGTTCTATCTCAACATCATTATATGGTTCTTTATCATTATTTGGTTGAGTGTCTTCATGAACCTCATCATTATCTTTTTCATTATCACTAGGTGAGTGTTCATTACCAGATTGAGTTTCAGCATCTGAGATAGAAGTTTCATTATCATTATCAGGAGGTTTCCCTATTTCAGGTTCACTAGAAGTATGCAAAGTCCTATCATTTTTCTTTTTCTTTTTCTTTTTAGAAGGACTAGGTGCACTAGTGTTATTTCTTTGTGAATCTTGTTTAATTATTTTTGGGTGTCCCTCAGGATAAAGTGGTTCCTGAGTCATTTTACCTCCTCTAGTTGCAACTCTAACAGCAAAGTCATGCATATTATGATTCATTTCATTAAGCAATTCTCTTTGTGATTTAGCAACTTGTTCTAATTGAGTTTGAACCATAGAAGCATGTTTTTCAACACCTCTAACATCATTTGAGATTCTAAATAACAAGTCACTCAAGCGAGCAATCATATTAGAATTATATTTCAATTGTTTCATAACATTTGCATTGAAGTGATCTTGTTTTCTAATATAGTTTTCAAACTCATAAAGGCATTGGCTAGGATGCATATTGTGAGGATTATCATTATCATTGAACTTCAAGAGAGAATTTACCTCTACCACCTTATGCAGTGGTGGTGTATTAGGCCCATGTATTTCTTCAATAGGAGGTAAATTTTTTAACATCCTCAGCTTTAATACCTTTTTCCTTCATAGATTTCTTTGCCTCTTGCATATCTTCAGGACTGAGATACAATATACCCCTCTTCTTCGGAGTGGGTTTGGCCGGTGGTTCAGGAATAGTCCAATCATCATAATTTTTCAATATGTTATTCAATAATTCTTTAGCTTGTCCAACAGTACGTTCCCTGAAAACACAAGCAGCACAACTATCTAGGAAATCCCTCGAAGCATCGGTTAGTCCATTAGAAGATATCAAGTATTTCATTTTTCTTAAGAGGAGGATCAGGCAAAGCATTAAGTAACTGGCAAATCCTCCCCCAAGCTTGTGGGAGACTCTCTTCTTTAGTTTGCACAAAGTTAAATATTTCCTGTAAGGCAGCTTGTTTCTTATGAGCAGGAAAATATTTTTCAAAGAAGTAATAAATCATATCCTGGGGACTACACACACAACCAGGAGCAAGAGTATTGTACCAAGCTTTAGCATCACCCTTTTTATTGAGAAAGGAAATAATTTGAGGATAAAGTGATAGCGAGTCTTCTCATCATGAGTAAAAAGGGTGGCTATATCATTCAACTTAGTAAGATGTGCCACAACAGTTTCAGTTTCATAACCATGGAAAGGATCGGATTCAACCAAAGTAATTAACTCTGGGTCGACAGAGAATTCATAATCCTTATCATCAATAAAGATAGGTGAAGTAGCAAACTTAGGATCACATTTCATTCTAGCATTCAAAGATTTTTCTTTATACTTGTGTAATAATTTCTCTAGATCATCTCTATCATTGCAAGCAAGAATGTCTCTAGTTGTTTCTTCACTCATAACATAACCTTCCGGTACCTTAGGCAATTCATATCTAGGAGGGCTAGTTCTAGCAGGTGTTTCAGGAGATTCAGTTTCAAGCTCATCATCAGATTCAACAACATCATGTTGTATAACTTTAGCAATTTGTTTAACAAGAAATTCACCAAGTGGCACATCATCATTATCAAGCAAGGTACTAGCATCATCATAAGCATTATCCATAGCAGAAGTAGCATCATCAATAACTTGCGACATATCAGAATTAATAGCATATGGTGGTGTTGCAAGTTTACTCATAACAGAAGGTGAATCTAAAGCAGAACTGGATGGCAGTTCCTTACCTCCCCTCGTCCTTGAGGGAAATATCTTAGTCTTAGGATCCTTCAGATTCTTCATCGTGATAATATGATAATAATCCCAAGTGACTCAACAAATATAGCTATGCTCCCTGGCAACGGCGCCAGAAAAAGGTCTTGATAACCCACAAGTATAGGGGATCGTAACAGTTTTCGAGGGTAGAGTATTCAACCCAAATTTATAGATTCGACACAAGGGGAGCCAAAGAATATTTGAAGGTATTAGCAGCTGAGTTGTCAATTCAACCACACCTGGAGATTAATTGTCTGCAGCAAAGTAGTATGATAGTTTTGATAGTAGTGACAGCAGCAATAGTAACAGTAACAGTGATAGCAGTAATTTTGTAGCAAGTGTAACAGTGATTATAGCAGTAGTAACTTAGCAGAAACAATATAAGATAAATTCGTAGGCATTGGATCGGTGACTTGTTGGATGATATTCATCATGTGACAATTATAACCTGGGGCGATACGGCACTAGCTCCAGTTAATCGATATAATGTAGGCATGTATTCCGTAAATAGTCATACGTGCTTTATTAAAATTACTTGCATGACATCTTTTGTCCTACCCTCCCGTGGCAGCGGGGTCCATATTGGAAACTGAGGGATATTAAGGCCTCCTTTTAATAGAGAACCGGAACAAAGCATTAACACATAGTGAATACATGAACTCCTCAAACTACGGTCATCACCGGGAGTGGGCCCGATTGTTGTCACTCCGGGTTGCCGGATCATAACACGTAGTAGGTGACTATAACTTGCAAGATCGGATCTAAAACATGGATATAATGATGATAACATAAACGGTTCAGATCTGAGTTCATGGCACCCGGGCCCAAAGTGACAAGCATTAAGCATAACAAAGTCATAGCAACATCAATCTAGGAACATAGTGGATACTAGGGATCAAGCCCTAACAAAACTAACTCGATTACATGATGAATCTCATCCAACTCCTCACCGACCAGCGAGCCTACGAAGTAATTACTCACTCCCGGTGGGGAGCATCATGGAATTGGCGATGGAGAAGGGTTGGTGATGACGAAGAACGAAGATCCCCCTCTCTGGAGCCCCAAACGGACTCCAGATCCGCCCTCCCGGGGAAGAACAGGGCTTGGCGGCGGCTCCGTCTCATGGATCGTGATAATTCTTTCTCCCTAATTTTTTCTCCGAAAATAGGATTTTATAGCGTCGGTTTCAGGGTCAGCGGGGCCACCAGGTAGGGACAACCCACCTGGGCGCGCCAGGAGAGGGGGGCGCACCCTGGTGGGTTGTGCCCACCTAGGTGCCCCTCTCCGGCAGGTCTTGGCTCCAGAAATTCTTTTATTTGATATAAAAAATCCTCGCAAAGTTTCGTTCCATTCCGAGAACTTTTATTTCTGCACAAAAACAACACCATGATAGTTCTACTGAAAACAGCGTCAGTCTGGGGTTAGTTTCATGCAAATTAGAGTCCAAAACAAGAGGAAAAGCGTTAGGAAAAGTAGATACGTTGGAGACATATCAACTCCCCCAAGCTTAAACCTTTGCTTGTCCTCAAACAATTCAGTTGATAAACTGAAAGTGAAAAAGAAAGACTTTTACGAACTCTTTTGCTCTTGTTTGCATAAATAAGCTTAAACAGCACCCAGGTTTTCAGCCAACATTATAACTAACCATGCCGATAATAACTCTTAAAGATTATAATGACTCATATCAATGACATAATCAGCTAGCGAGCAATAATAAGATATCTCAAACGGCAACACGTTGTCAAAAAAACCATGATATAATATGACAATAGTGGTATCTCGCTAGCCCTTTCTGAGACCGCAAAACATAAATGCAGAGCACCTCCAAAGTTCAAGCAGCGACTAAACATTGTAATTCATGGTAAAAAAGATCCAGTCATGATGCACCCAACATTAGCTACACACAATGCATAGATCATGACAGCTGTGCCCCCTCAGTTTCTAGCGCTTGTTTTAGAAGGTGATGACACAACATAAAAGTAAATAGATAGTCCCTTCGCAGAGGGAAGCAGTGATTTGCAGAGGTACCAGAGCTCAATTTTTAAAACAGAGGTAAATGATTATTTTGAGACATGCACCCTTCTCATTTACTTCACGACCATCAATTATCAATATCTTCCATGCTAAGCTCGCTAGTGGCGGTTCCCAAGTGATAAAAGTAAAGGTTTACTCCCCCTCCACCAACAATCACATTCCATGGCTTGTCCGAAACAACGGGTGCCGTCCAAACCAACAACAGTCCCGGGGGAGTTTTGTTTAATTATTTGCATTTTTGAGTTCGGGACTGGGAATCCCTATTACCGCCCTTTTCTCGTGCGATGGCGAATGAATAAACACTCGACCTAAGAATAACCCGCTTAGCATGGAAGATACCGACCACCTCCTGTCGTTCCATGAACGATCCAGGCACACAAAATGGATATTATTTTTAGAAGTTTTTCGAGGTGGCACATGCAAATTTACTTAGGACGGCAGGGTAATACCATATATAGGTAGGTATGGTGGGCTCATCTGGAATAACTTTGGGTTCAAGGTTTTCGATGTACAAGCAAAATTCCCACTTAGTACAGGCGAAGACTAGCAATTAGATTGGGAAGCAGCCAGCTAGAGAGCAACAACGATCATAAGCATGCATTATGCATAAGTAACATTGGACACTAGCATGAGTAGGATATGAACACCATGAGCATAAATATCATAGAGGCTATGTTGGTTTTTATTCAACTACATGCATGAACATGTGCCAAGTCAAGCCACTCAAATATTCAGAGGAGGATACCATATCATCATACTACATCACAATCATTTTAACGTTATGTTGATATCCAAGATAAATCATTATCAACTCCCAGCTACTTATGCATGGCATGAGAAATTATAATCTCTACTTGTCATTGCAAACATGTTTAATCATAATGGGCTGAAGCATGGATACTAGGTTAAACATATTTACACAAACAGAACAAGTCGAGTTCATACCAGTTTCTCTCTGCCACAGCCAGTTCATCGAATATCATCATTATTGCCTTTCACTTGCACGACCGAACGATATGAAAATAATAATAGTGCAAGAGTGCCATGGACTAAGCTGGAATCTGGAAACATTTTATTCAATAGGAGAAGACAAGGTAAAATGTGCTTCCTCGAAAACTGTTGCGATCCCCTATACTTGTGGGTTATCAAAGTTTTCTTGTTTAGCAATAAAGTTATCAAATTCATCCAAGCATTGACTAGCTGGTTTAGTATGAGGAACATCACCTTCATCAAATCTATAGAGAGAATTTACCTCTACTACATGTGTAGGGATACTAAGACCATGTATTTCTTTAACAGGTGGTAAATTCTTAACATCTTCAGCTCTAATGCCTTTTTCTTTCATAGATTTCTTTGCCCCTTGCATATCTTTGGGACTGAGAAATAGAATACCTCTCGTATTCAGAGTTGGCTTAGGCGGTGGTTCGGGAAGAGTCCAATCATTATCATTCCTCATTATACTATTCAATAGGTCTTCAGCTTGCTCAATAGTTCGTTCCCTGAAAACACAACTAGCACAACTATCTAGGTGGTCCCTAGAAGCATCGGTTAGTCCATTATAAAAGATATCAAGTATTTCATTTTTCTTGAGAGGATGATCAGGCAAAGCATTAAGTAATTGGAGAACCCCCCCCCCCCCAGCTTGTGGGAGGCTCTCTTCTTCAATTAGCACAAAGTTAAATATTTCCTTTAAGGCAGCTTGTTTCTTATGAGCGGGAAAATATTTTTCAGAGAAGTAATATATCATATCCTGGGGACTACGCACACAACTAGGAGCAAGAGAATTAAACCATATCTTAGCATCACCCTTTAACAAGAAAGGAAACAACTTAAGAATATAGTAATTGCAAAATTTTTCCTCATGAGCAAATAGAGTGGCTATATCATTTAGTTTAGTAAGATGTGCCACAATAGTTTCAGATTCATAACCATGAAAAGGATCAGATTCAACCAAAGTAATTAACTCAGGATCGACAGAGAATTCATAATCCTTATCAGTAACAAAGATAGGTCAAGTAGCAAACTTAATTAAGATCATATTTCATTCTAGCATTCAAAGATTTTTCTTTCCACTTGCATAATGATTTCTTAAGATCATCTCTATCCTTAAAAGCAAGAAAACCTCTAGCTACCTCTCCTTCCATAACATATCCCTCAGGTATATCAGGCAATTCATATCTAGGACAATCAGGTCTAATGGGTGTTTCAAAGTGTTCAGTTTCAATAATCTCATCAGTTTCAGCATTCTCAATTTCTTTAGCTCTAGCAAGCTGTTCATCAAGAAATTCACCTAGTGGCACATTATCATCAAGCAAAGTACTAGCATCATCATAAGTATCATCTATAGTAGAAGTAGCATCATCAAGTACTTGCGACATATCAGGATTAATAGCAGGTGGTGGTGTTGCAAGCTTACTCAAAACAGAAGGTGAATCAACTGTAGAGCTAGATGATAGTTCCTTACCTCCCCTCGTCCTAGAGGGAACGATCCTGGTTTTGGTATCTTTCAGATTCTTCATAGTGATAAACAGATATAAATCCCAAGTGACTCAGCAAATAGAGCTATGCTCCCCGGCAACGGCGCCAGAAAAAGGTCTTGATGACCCACAAGTATAGGGGATCGCAACAGTTTTAGAGGGTAGAGTATTCAACCCAAATTTATTGATTCGACACAAGGGGAGCCAAAGAATATTTGCAAGTATTAGCAGTTGAGTTTTCAATTTAACCACACCTGAAAGACTTAATATCTGCAGCAAAATATTTAGTAGCAAAGTAGTATGATAGTAGTGGTAACGGTAGCAATAGTAACAAGAGCAATTTTGTAATGATTGTAACACTAGCAACAGTGAAAGTAACTAGCAAAGATCAATATGTGAAAAGCTCGTAGGCATTGGATCGGTGATGGATAATTATGTCCGATGGCATTCATCATGTAGCAGTTATAACCTAGGGCGACACAGAACTAGCTCCAATTCATCAATGTAATGTAGGCATGTATTCCATATATAGCCATACATGCTTATGGAAAAGAACTTGCATGGCATCTTTTGTCCTACCCTCCCGTGGCAGCGGGGTCCATAAGGAAACTAAGGGATATTAAGGCCTCCTTTTAATAGAGAACCGGAACAAAGCATTAGCACTTAGTGAATACATGAACTCCTCAAACTACGGTAATCATCGGAAAGAATCCCAATTATTGTCACCTTGGGGCATGCGGATCATAACTCGTAATAGGTGTCTACAACTTGCAAGATAGGATCAAGAACACATATATATTCATGAAAATATAATAGGTTCAGATCTGTAATCATGGCACTCGGGCCCTAGTGACAAGCATTAAGCATAGCAAAATCATAGCAACATCAATCTCAGAACATAGTGGATATTAGGGATTAAGCCCTAACAGAACTAACTCGATCACATGATAAAGCTCATCCAACCCATCACTGTCCAGTAAGCCTATGATTGGATTACTCTCTCCCGGCGGTGAGCATCATGAAATTGGTGATGGAGGAATGTTGATGATGATGATGGCGACGGATTCCCCTCTCCGGAGCCCCGAACGGACTCCAGATCAGCCCCCCGATAAAGAACAGGAGGTAGCGGCGCCTCTGTATCGTAAAACGTGATGAATCCTTCTCTTCGATTTTTTCTTCGCGAATAGGTATATACGGAGTTGGACTTAGGGTTGCCGGAGCTCCAGGGGGCCTACAAGCCTGGTAGGCGCACCCCCATGGCTTGTGGCCTCTGGGTGGCCCCCCTCTAGTATCTTTTTCCGCCAGTATTTTTTATATATTCCACAAAAATTCTTTGTAAATTTTAAGGCTAATCCGAGAACTTTGATTTCTGCACAAAAATAATGCCATGGCAATTCTGCTGAAAACAACGTTAGTCTGGATTGGTTTCCATTCAAATCATGCAAATTAGAGTCCAAAACAAGGGCAAAAGAGTTTGGAAAGTAAATACGATGGATACGTATCAATGCGTTGGAGACGTATTAAGGGAGGCGTCACGTACTATGCTCGCGCACAGAACCCCTCTAGATCAAATCATTTTCCTCTACTCCCTCGCTCGTACGCGCGGAGGTCACCATCTCAAACCCTCACTGCCACCGCCACGCCGCTCGCCCCCCCCCCCCCTCGTCTGCCGCTTCATGTCGTCCACCTACAAATCTGGCCATCCCGACCTATTGTCGGTGTCAAAACCGGCCGATCTCGGGTAGGGGGTCCCGAACTATGCGTCTGAAGATCGAAGGTAACAGGAGACAAAGGGGACACGATGTTTACCCAGGTTCGGGCCCTCTTAATGGAGGTAATACCCTACTTCCTGCTTGATTGACTTTGATGAGTATATGGGTTACAAGAGTCGATCTACCTCGAGATCATAATGGCTAAACCCTAGATGTCTAGCCTATGTAAATTCTGATAGCCTCTACGGACTAAACCCTCCAGTTTATATAGACACGGGAGGGGCCTAGAGTTGTACAGAGTCGGTTTACAGAGAAAGGAAATCATACATCCGGACGCCAAACTTGCCATCCACGCAAAGGAAAGTCCCATCCGGACACGGGGGAAGGCCTCCTATCTTGTATCTTCACGACCCATCAGTTCAGCCCATGTTTCATAGCCCGGACACCCGAGGACCCCATAATCCAGGACTCCCTCAGTAGCCCCAAACTTGCCTTCAATGACGACGTAGTATCCGGCTTATGTCTTCGGCTTTGCAAGGCGGGTTCTTCATTATACTTCGGACCAATGACAGTCCGGTCGTGACGTTGACGTTCCTGCCTCTTATGCTTCCTCCCGTTGTTGCTTCGATTTTCGTGCGCTGAGTGAATACGAACGGTCCATGCTTTTTTGTAAACAGGGCCCTCACCATGCTCGGATGACATCTATATAAGGAGATGTAGATCCCCTAAAGCCATTCCACATCGCGTAGAAAGGAAAACTGCCAAGTTTTGCCATGAACAAAGCCTTCCACCATGGCCAGCGCCCCAGGCTCCTCTTCGCGTCCCCATGGCCCACAAGAGGGTGATTGGCAGAGTTGCTCTGTGCCTCATCTTCAGCTGAGCCGTCTCCAGACGCAGGGCTACCTTCCCCTCACGGATCTAGTCTCCGTTCCAGCGGGATTAGCCTCAATCAGCAACGACGTGATGGCTGAGAACTTCCCCAACCCCAATAAGAAGGAGAGAGTGTGCTTCGTCCCATTCCTGTTGCGGGGCCTAGGATTTCCAATCTATCCCTTTCTCAGGGGGTTATTGGAATTTTACGGCATCCAACTACACAACCTCACCACAGGTTCGATTCTGCACATCTCAGGTTTCGTTGCCCTCTGCGAGCTATTCTTAGGCATCGAGGCCCATTTTGAATTATGGAGGAAGTTCTTTTGCCTCGTTCCCCGCCATCGAGGAGGTTCCATATTTGAAGTGGGTGGTGCCGAAGTATGGCGTATAGCCGGATCCGGATACCTCATAGGAACTCCCAAAGAGGTATACCCGCAATGGACTTCGGAATGGTTCTATATAGACGACGTCCCGCTGCCGGACCCAGTTCGGCATGGTCTCCCTGAATTTTCCAGTGCTCCTTTAAAGAAACGCCTCAACTGGCGTCCCCGAAGTCCCAAGGAAGAGGACAGTGTGGAGATAAAGAGGTTGGTCAGCAAGGTCAGGTTGCTAGCCCATACCAAGCTCTCGATAGTTGAGGTCATGGCCATTGCAATAAAGAGGTGTGTCCAGCCTCTTCAATCCAGAGTAACTCCCTTATGGTGCTACAACAGAGAAGACGACGCGTCCCGCTACAGACAGAAGGGTCCGGATACCCCAGCCGAACTGGCCTCAATTTTGGCTGATCTATATAAGGGCGAGAAAGAAGATTTTCTCCAGTTAAATTGCTGGGAGGGTTATTCTATGTACACCCCTATTGAATGGGTAAGATCTCGATCGTCTGTGTTTATTTTATTGCGTTACAGACAATAATCAAATTTTCCCTTTGTTGCCACCAACAGTCATGGAGGAAGATGACCGAGGACGTCCACTGTCCTGCTCCCTAGCCAGAGGATCATAACAGTGATAAAGATCCTGGCTTTTGCGAGGATCCGGACATATAAATAGAGTTCGATGATGGGGTATTCTATCAAGCGAGCCTTGACGGTTCGGAAGTGGCTATCACCGCCGACTACCCTCGCCTCTGTCCCTTCTGCATCGTGAGTATCGAGAGGGCTCTTAAAAGTAAATTCTTATATGCATCTTTACCCATTGTACTGATCCAGATTTTAATAGGATCGGCGCTCTAGGGACCATATCTCCTCAAGGGCGGCCCCTACACAAGGTCGTCGTTCAAAACGAAAAGGGACCGGGAGTACTACGGAGACCTCACAATCTTCCAAGAGGTACGTGTGCTTTAATACATGCCTAGGCATGAGTCTGGATTGTTAAAAGTCTCCTGTTATCCTTGACATCAGGAGGAGTACGCGGCAGACGGTGGGAAAACGCCCGATTAGCCAAATGTCCACTGATCCGGTGCCGGACTCGCCAACTAGGATGCGAGCCGGTGCAGTGCCCGTTCTGCCTCCTCAAGAGGATTCGGATGACGTGTCAGTCACGAATTCCGAAGTGGAGAGCGTGATGAATCACCGTCGATTAAAAGAGGCTATGTGTGCTCCGGCCTTTTCCGAACAAGAGTTTGCCGCACTTAGTTCGATGGATCCATATATCCGAGCCGCTCGAGACGGACTTGCCGGAGTCATTCAGCTGTTCTCGAAGGAGATACAGGTAAAATTTTATGCAATTTATATGGTCATATGCCAGTAGCCCCCGAGACTTGAAGCGGTGAAGCAAACCGATTTAAGGATCGATAATATTTGCAGGTTCTGAAAGAAAAGAACACTATGCTAGCCCAGGAGCTGAACACAAACCAAACACAACTGAACGCGGTCACCGCCGAACTAGCGGAATTGAAAAAGATCGCGACAGGTGCATCTAGGGAGAAAAATCTCTAGGAGGGAGAGGACAAACAATCCGAAGAGATAGAGAGCTTGAAGGCTCAGTTATCGGCCGTTCAGAAGGAGAATGAAAAACTGAAGGGCGGCATGTTCGATATGTCTTCAACTTTTATTTAGAACCACCCTTAGGTGCTCATGTTTAGTCCACAATGCGGAATATCATGACTCTGTTGCTGCAGGTCTGTTAACTGGTCGGCCGAAAGAGGAAGTATCCGGATTTCAAGGCGACGTGTTAAAGGAGTTGTCCGCGGTGCATGCTCGGGCCCGGAAAGCCATGAAGAGTATGGTGAAGGCGTGATGGCCATCTGATACCCCTCCAGAAAGTATGGAGGGCCTGGCAAACCTATTCAAAGGTGCCCGACGCCGGTTCGAGCTATGGAATACATCCGCCTGCCGTGTAGGCGCACGAGAAGCCTGGGCCATGGTGAAGACACGCTTCACTAAACTGGACCCAAATCATATGGCCCGAGTAGGACCACAGGGACCAGATGGGAAAGAAATCCCATTAAATTTGGTGTATGATCAAGTAATGATAGCTGCGAAATATTCGTAGGAAGACTGTAGGTTAGACAGTCTTATAGATGGAATAGATAAGGAATAATTTTTTGACTTAATGTATCAATGTACATTTATGATCAACCTTTGTTTTTATCCGAACATGTGAAATGATTTGTCATCGCAGGCTTTCGGCTTTAACCTCCAAACCAAAATGGTGGAGTGTTTTCGGAAACTTACTCGAAATGAAAAGTAAGTTGTTATTATATTCCGGAAACCAGGCAACCCAGTCATTGTGCTCGAACAGACAAAAATTTGAGTTCGGGATATATGTTATATTACGTATGTAAGAAACATCTTCCAAGGAAAATAGTTCCGCTAAGGGTTCCTTTCCTTGGGTCGGTATACTATGAATACACGTGTCAGGTGTGTGATCCGTAATACGGAAAAACTGTCTCGCAGTGTTTAAAGTGGTTGCAATACGGCAACAATATGTCATTTGATTGCCGACCAATTATTCCCTTAAGAACGCTAGCTTTCGGCTTCACCCGTCTGAGGTACATGTCCGGATAACCCGGTTGTAACAATCGCAGAGGTGCTCCCTTTATTCCCTAGCCGAACAATCGGGAACGTAGGGCATAAGCACAGGAGCAAGGCAACCCAGCTTGGCAGAAACTTAAGTCATAGAGGTGCATATAATGGCAAAAAGGATGTATATCAGCAAACGACACATATATTGTGAGCTCTAGGCTCAGGATAATAATAAGCTTCTACTTACAGAAGCCCCCAGTCATGGTGAGGTGTGTACATTTAAGGATGTGTACCCCTCAAGTGTTCGGCTTATCCGAACACATCATGGAAAATGTATAAAAACGAAAAAAAAAGAAAAATTGAAAAGGATACAAAGGAATGAATAAGAAGTATGGCCGGACTTATGCGTAGAATCTTCGGAGCCGGGCAGCGTTCCAAGGGTTCGGCTCTAAGCAATTATCCGATTCATTGCGAAGGCGGTAGGCTCCTCCAGTAAGAACTTCATCTATAATGAAGGGACCTTCCCTTTTTGGTTTGAGCTTGTACTTTTTCTTCTCTGGGAGGCGTAAAATGAGCTCACCGACGTTATAAGTCTGTGCCCGCACTTCTCTACTTTGGTATCTCCGAGCCTGCTATTGATAGAATGCGGAACGGGCTTTTGCAACATCGCGCTCCTCTTCCAGGCCATCTAGGTCGTCCTGTCGATCGAGCTCGGCTTCTCTCTCTTCATACATGCGCACTCGAGGTGAGTCATGAATAATGTCGCAGGGCAAGACAGCCTCTGCGTCGTACACCATGAACAAAGGTGTGTATCCGGTCGTGCGATTGGGCGTGGTCCGCAGTCCCCAGAGTACGGAATCGAGTTCCTCGACCCAGTGTTTATCCGACTCCTTTAGGGATCGCACTAGTCTGGGTTTGATGCCGCTCATTATCAGGCCATTAGCCCGTTCGACCTGACCGTTTGTTTGAGGGTGATATACTAAGGCGTAGTCGAGCTTAATGCCTAGATTAGCACACCAATTTTTCACCTCATCGGCTGTGAAGTTAGAGCCATTGTCAGTAATAATGCTGTGCGGGAAACCATAACGGTGTACAACGCCGGATATAAAGTCGATCACCGGCCCAGCTTTAGCCGTTTTTACTGGTTTGGCCTCTATCCACTTAGTGAATTTATCCACCATAACCAGCAGATATTTCTTCTTATGGCTTCCCCCTTTAAGGGGTCCTACCATATCTAGCCCCCAGACCACAAAAGGCCAGGTAATGGGAATTGTTTTTAGGGCGGTGGGCGGCATATGACTTTGATTGGCAAACAGCTGGCATCCGACACAGCGTTGTACAAGTGCATGTGCATCTGCTCGGGCCGTGGGCCAAAAGAAACCTGTACGGAAGGCCTTACTTATGAGGGCCCGAGCTGCGGCATGATGGCCACCGAGACCAGCATGTATTTCGACCAAGAGCTGTCGTCCCTCCTCTTCGGAGATACATCTTTGAAGAACTCCAGTAGTACTTTTCTTGTAGAGTTCTCCTTCATGAACCTTGTAAGCTTTCGAGCGTCGAACAATGCGACATGCCTCATTCTGATCATCAGGGAGCTCCCGCCTAGTAAGGTAGGCCAGGAAAGGTTCGGTCCATGGAGCGATTACAGCCATGATATCATGGGCGGAAGGTGTCATTTCTGTGTCAGAGCCCCCGATGATATCAGAATTGTGTTCGGCATCTGAGGGTATGATCGGCTCCGGACTAGTATTGCCGCTCTCGTCCTGCCATACCACGGATGGCTTGAAAAGCCTTTCCACAAAGGTGTTAGGTGGGACAGGGTCGCGTTTAGCGCCCATTCGAGCAAGGATGTCCGCTGCTTGATTACTGTCTCGAGCCACGTGATGAAACTCGAGCCCCTCAAACCGAGCTGATATTTTGAGTACGGCGTTGCGGTAGGCCGCCGTCTTTGGATCTTTTGCATAGAATTCTCCATTTATTTGGGATATTGCAAGGTTCGAATCCCCACGCACCTCGAGGCGTTGTACGCCCATAGAAACAGCCATCCGGAGACCATGCAGTAGTGCCTCATATTCGGCCGCGTTATTGGAGTCCGTATACATGATTTGTAATACATAACGGACTGTGTCCCCTGTAGGGGATGTTAGGATGACACCAGCCCCCAATCCGGCTAACATTTTAGAGCCGTCGAAGTACATCACCTAGTTGGAGTATGTGTTGTACTCTTTAGGGAGTTCGGCTTCTGTCCATTCGGCGACAAAGTCGGCCAACACCTGAGATTTAATAGCTCGGCGTGGCTTGTATGTTATTTCAAATGGTAAGAGCTCGATAGCCCATTTGGCAATGTGGCCGGTGGCGTCCCGATTGTTTATGATGTCATTGAGTGGTACTTCGGAAGCCACCGTGATCGAACACTCTTGGAAGTAGTGTCGCAGCTTCCGGGATGCCATAAAGACTGCATACGCTATCTTTTGATAGTGTGGGTATCGGGATTTGCATGGTGTAAGGACCGCCGATACATAGTATACTGGTTTTTGGAGTGGGAATTTGTGTCCCTCTTCCTCTCGTTCGACGACGAGCACCGCGCTCACCACCTGGTGAGTTGCAGATATGTAGAGCAACATAGGTTCGCCGACGTTTGGTGCGGCAAGGATTGGGTTGCTTGCTAACAAAGTTTTTATTTCTTCCAAACCGGTTGTTGCCGCCTCCGTCCACTCAAAGTGGTCGGTATGTCAGAGCAGGCGATAAAGTGGCAGTGCTTTTTCTCCCAATCTGGAGAAAAAGTGGCTCAAAGCTGCCATGCACCCAGCTAGTTTTTGGACCTGCTTTAGGTCTGTTGGCGTTGCCAATTGTGACAGGGCTCGCATTTTGGCTGGATTTGCTTTGATTCCTCTATTAGAAACGATGAACCCGAGCAGCTTTCCGGCCGGAACGCCGAAAACACATTTTTCGGATTGAGCCATATGTCATATGTTCGGAGGTTGTCGAATGTAAGGCGTAAGTCGTCCACCAATGATTCGACATGTTTAGTTTTGATGACTACATCATCTACGTATGCCTCCACCGTCTTGCCAATTTGCTTCTCCAGGCATGTTTGAATCATGCGTTGGTAAGTGGCGCCGGCGTTTTTGAGTCCGAAAGGCATAGTGTTGAAGCAGAAAGGCCCATACAGAGTAATGAATGCCGTTGCGTCCTGATCGGATTCCTTCATCTTCGTTTGATAGTATCCGGAGTATCCGTCGAGGAAACACAGTGAATCATGTCCTGCAGTCGCGTCAATGATTTGGTCAATGCGGGGCAGCGGGAAGGGGTCCTTAGGGCAGGCCTTGTTGAGGTCTTTGAAATCGACACAAAGGCGCCAGGATTTGTCCTTCTTTGGCACCATGACCAGGTTTGCTAGCCAGTCTGGGTGTTTGATCTCTCTGATGAACCCAGCTTCAAGTAGTTTGGCTAGCTCCTCCCCCATAGCTTGTCGCTTGGGTTCGGAAAATCGCCGCAACGTTTGCTTGACTGGTTTGAACCCCTTTATTATGTTGAGGCTATGTTCGGCCAGTCTGCGTGGGATTCCTGGCATATCCGAAGGATGCCAGGCAAAGATGTCCCAATTCTCGCGCAGGAACGCTCTTAGAGCGGCGTCGATCGTTGGATCCAGCTGTGCTCCAATGGCTGCTGTTTTGTTAGGATCCGTTGGGTGTACTTGAAATTTGACTATTTCGTCTGCTGGCTTGAAGGAAGTGGATTTGGGCCTCTTGTCGAGGATTACATCGTCCTTGTCCACTGTGGAGCGCAGAGTGGTTGGCACCTCGGTCGCGAGGGCCTCGGATAGCGCCTCGAGGGCCAGGGATGTAGTTTTGTTTTCGGCGCGGAGTGCTATATCCGGATCACTAGTGATAGTGATAACTCCGTTGGGCCCTGGCATTTTGAGCTTCATGTACCTGTAATGGGGTATGGCTTCAAAGCGTGTGAATGCGTCTCGCCCCAATAGGGCATGATATCCGCTGTTGAAAGGTGCCACATGGAAGAGCAACTCTTCGGACCTATAGTTCTCCGGCGTGCTGAATACGACGTCAAGTCTAATCTTCCCCGAGCTTCGTGCTTCTCGACTGGGGATAATGCCTCGGAAGGTGGTGCCGCTTTGCTCAATGCGACTTTTGTCCATTTGCATTTTTTGGAGTGTATCTTCGTAGATGAGGTTCAGTCCGCTACCGCCGTCAATGAGCACTTTAGTGAGCCGAAAGCCATCCACAATTGGGTTTAAGACCAAGGCGGCTGGTGCTCGGACTGATCTGGCACTTGGCTCGTCATCGGCGGTGAAAGTTATCGCCATATCGTTCCAAGGATTTATTGCGGCTACCTGGTTGACTTCGGCGAGGTCGCGTAATGCCCTTTTGCGCCGATTGTTGGAAGAAAAGGTCTCGAAGACCGTAAAAACATTGAGATCGGCGTCCTCCGAAGAGTGCCTCTCTGGAGTGATGCTGATGAGGATGGCATCGCCGCTCTTAGCCACCTGCCGGAGTACCCAACATGCCCAAAGGCTATGTGTTGGTTCGGTATTCGGCGTCGTATGTATCTGACAGGGTTTGTCGAGCAGGTCGTCAAGGACAGTTCTGTGTCCCATGAAGGGCTTGATTTTCTTGTCCATGAGATGATGATCTGGTGCCCCGTAAGGGTGCATCCTTTTTGTCCGTCCGGTGGGCTGCTTGAAGGCAGGAGGTTCCCACTGGGCTGTCTGGGCTTTCCAGGGGCTTTCCATTGCGCAGTACTTCTGTACGATGTGTGCCAAATCTGCAAAGTGCAGTATGCGGCGGCGGTTGAGTATTCCCTCGTCCGTACAGTTGCGACAAAATACTGAAACCGCATCGTCGTCGCAGCAATCTTTAATCTTGTTTTTCACAAGGAGGAATCTGGCCCAGAAGTGATGGACCGTTTCCTCAGGTTGCTGTCACACATACATTAGGTCGCATACGTCTGGAGGACCTGAATTGCTTGGGGAATATTGCTTGTGGTGGGTGGGCGGGCTAAAATCCGAACCCTGACCCACTATTGCATCCGGAGTTTGAAGAATTTCCGAGGTCACCAGCCCAGGATCCGGAGTGTCCTGGTGGCTTTTGGGCTCAACGCCCGGTTCTATGTTCGGAGGACATGAGGTCTCTTCCCGAAGATGGGTGTCCGGCTCGCAGGGCTCGGAAATCCGAACATAGCTTGTTCTTAACTTAGGGGGAGAAGTATTCTCGGCTTGTTCCTCCACAACCGCTACCAGATGGGTGATCAGCGGGGACTTGATTTCACTCTGATCGGGTTTAAGCCCAATCCGATCGTAGTCTGTTGCAACCCCCAGGGCGGCGATGCGATCTAGTAGCTCATTTAAGGACGAGACATCTGCTGGATCCATCTTTTCGGGGTGTTCAAGGTCGATGCGAAGACGATGTTTAGCGATTTCGGGGGCCGCCTTAGGCTTAACGGCCAAGCGGGCGCCCATGGTAAAACCGCCGAGCTGGAGGACCTGTCCTGGAGCTAGGGCCCTTCCAGAGGTAATGTTGTCGTTAATGACAAGGCGGGCCATCGATCCTGCCGTCGACGACACAGTGGAACTCTCAATGAAAGCACCAATGTCGGTGTCAAAACTGGCTGATCTCGGGTAGGGGGTCCCGAATTGTGCGTCTGAAGATCGAAAGTAACAGGAGACAAAGGGGACACGATGTTTACACAGGTTCGGGCCCTCTTAATGGAGGTAATACCCTACTTCCTGCTTGATTGACTTTGATGAGTATAGGGGTTACAAGAGTCGATCTACCTCGAGATCGTAATGGCTAAACCCTAGATGTCTAGCCTATGTAAATTCTGATAGCCTCTACGGACTAAACCCTCCGGTTTATATAGACACGGGAGGGGCCTAGGGTTGTACAGAGTCGGTTTACAGAGAAAGGAAATCATACATCCGGACGCCAAACTTGCCATCCACGCAAAGGAGTCCCATCCGGACACGGGGGAAGGCCTCCTATCTTGTATCTTCACGGCCCATCAGTCCGGCCCATGTTTCATAGCCCGGACACCCGAGGACCCCATAATCCAGGACTCCCTCACCTATTTCCCACCAGATCCCATGCTCGGCGGCACTAGTCCCACCACCATCTTGGAGCTTCGACCCCATGGCAATGGCGAGCTCACCCTGATGTCATTGACGTCGGAGCCAGCAGCAGCACCCTACAGCCGAGCCAGGAGCAGCCCACCCATCCCCACATTGAGCAGCCCAACCTTTTTGTTGGCCTCTTCACAGCCAGCTATCGAACTGGGCTCCTCTAGCCAGCCCAAAGGGGCGCCCAGCAGGCTTGTTGCCTCCTAGCTGGGCTACACCGCTTCCAGAAGCCACCTGAGATGCCGAACGTTTCCCTATCGCTACATGAAGTGCGAAATCACTAATTGAGGAGTACTTCTTCCAAAGATCACTTCCCCTTCCCAGGTTGCGACAAGGGGCGTGCTGCATGTGCACCACTGGTCGCAACCTGAGAGTTTTCTCTTTTTTCGTAGATCCACTTATTCAAAATGTTTTATCTCTTAAACTGTGCACCCAAATCCCAAACCGTTTTCACCGTTGGATTCCTCACGTCGAGATCTTCAAAATTAGATCCAATGTTGATACATTTTGACGGAAAAAAATCATGAAAAAACCATGCCTCTCGCTGAAGGAAAAGCAAATAGAAAACGTGTTTTTTCCGTGTCCGAGAGGCGCACGGTTGTGTCTCTCACAGAAGTAAAATCATTCCTCTAGCGGAAGCAAAATCATGCATCCCACGGAAGGAAAAAAAAAAGAGAAAGCGCGTTTTTTGTCGTTTTCGAGAGGCACGTCCGTGCCTCTCGCGGAAGGAAAAAAAGATAACACCTGTTTTTTTTCGTTTCCGAGAGGCACGGCCGTGCCTTGCCTCTCGCAGGAGCAAAACCATGCCTCTCACATAAGCAAAATCGTGCCTCTCACGAATCCGAGAGGCACGGCCGTGCCTCTCACGAAAGCAAACCCGTGTCTCTCACGGAAGAAAAAACCGTGTTTTGTTTTTGTTTTCGAGAGGCACGTTCATGCCTCTCCTGAAAGCAAAACCATGCCTCCCGTAGAAGTGAAAAAACGCATTTTTTTTCTTGCAACTTTTTTTTTGAATTTTTGTTTCGTCCAAAGCTAAGAAAGACCGTGAAAAACCAAAAAGTTGAAAAACCCAGGAAAACCGTCTAAACAGTCAAAAACACGTGCGAAAAAATAAATAAAAAATCTGAAGAAAACGCCCAGAACATGACATGTGGCGGCAACTGAGAAACCGCCAGATGACGAGCTCTCGACCCACCCAAAAGTGATTGCTAAGAGGCTCCCGAAGAAGCGATTGTTAACTAGTTGCTCTTCGTGAAGTGAAGTGAGAAGCTACATAATAAAGCTGGATATGAGAAGTTTTCAGAAACTATAGCACATCCGAATAGGCCTAGAGACAAGCCTCCATGCGACTTGCTCATACTAGCGTGGCATCCAACATTGTTTGACTGTACAGTGGTTGAAAAGATGTTGTGCATTTATTACTAGCACTGTAGCCTGGCATGTTTCTACACGGGGAGGGGCATCGGAAGAGGAATTGTATCCTTTAACTTATACTCCCTTCTGTTCTTTTTAGTCTGCATACAAGTTTTGTCTTAAGTCAAAGTACCATAATTTTGATCAAACTTATAGAAAGAAAATATCAACATTCATAATGCCAAATCAATGTTATTAGATTCATTATCAAATACAATCTTATGGTACATAAATTTGATATTGTAGATGTTGATATGCTTTAATATTAATTTGATCAAACTTTGCAAAAGTTGACTTGGTAAAATCTAATACATGGAGTAAAAATGACAGGTGGGAGTAAAAGAAAAGTTATGGCGCTACAGTGATAGTCTAGTTTAAAATGTAGAATGAAAGTTAGGTTGGTATGTACTATAGATATAAATAATCTAAATTTAATTTTATTTCACTATAAATTTGGCTGTATGTAATTACTATAAATGTACACGGTAGATCTGTAATTTACAAATTAATTTAAGTCATTTTAGCTTTCCTCATATTGATTGAAAGAAGACAAGTTAGCGTACTGTAGCCTCTCTAACTTTCCTTGTGTATGTTAGAGTATCCAGTTTCAGCAGAAGAGGGCTAGTCGTGTTCGCCATTCGAGACGCCCCACCGCATTGCGAGAGCAGCCGTTGACGGCTAGAATCACTCTTCTGACCTTTGTTGCAATGTTTAGCATGATTTGACCTTATTTTGAAAAAAAAAATTAACCTTTTTTATATCCCTGTTGTCTTTCACTAATCATCTCTGACGATAGGGTACCACTATATATCGTCAGGGTTTCTGACGGTAGGGACGTGGCGTGCTGAACAGAGAGGAGGCACCTCTCTCCTCCTCTTCAATCCCTCCCCGGATCTTCTCATTTGGGCATTATATTTGCGGATCTTGAAGCCAAAATGAAGAGCAAGGTAATCTCCATCTTTTGGTCCAATTTTTTCTGTCGAATCTTCATGTTTTCGTTGCATTTTATAACAGTAGGTAGAACCCTATTTCCTCGACTTGTTGGAAATTTTGTCCATTTTGAAGTGTGGTTGTTGTGTTTGTGTAATATCTAATATGAGGTGGTAGCAGAATGTGTGGATGGATGAATGAATGGATATAATGTGTGGATGTGTTGGAGTTTATTTTATTTCAATGTGTATGGATAGACTGTTAGTGGATGAATTGATATGCATGAAAAGACTAGGAAAACCTTTTCTTTAATGAAAAGACTCGTAAAACCGATTTTAGAAAGAAAAAAAGACAAAACCCGTCTCTCTATAACTTATCCCATGGCATAGAAAAATAACACATTATTTTGTTTGTGTTGATTTGATGTTTGGGTGCAGCGCTGCCTGTTTCTGCCCGTTGGCCTCCGGCGCTGGTCGCTCCCTGTTTCTGCCCGTTGGCCAGCAGCGCTTGTCGCTACGCATGCATGTGCTGCTGCCTGCTACTGTACCACCATACTCCCGATGGGAGGTAGACTGCCGGAGCATCCGCCGCGCGACACAGACCACTCTCCCGATGCATGCAAACGCACAAAACAAAAGAAAGTACAGAGGTAGTACTGATGTGAAGGAGAAGGAGCATCTTCTTCTTCTCTCTTTGGATTCGCCCGCGCATGAACGAGAAAAATGAAGGAGCCAGCCGCGGAGGAGGCGGGAAACATTGCCGCCAAAACATATTTTCCTTTTCTTTTGGCGGAATTACCACATAGTCAGACACTTAGACAGTTAAACCTAATGCTGAGACGAAATTAGGACGCATGGATACTCGGTTGTAAAGCTCTACCCTTTAATTAAGTACTTCAAGTAGTACAGCCGAGGCGACGCGAGACCGGGAGAGCCCGCGCGAGGCGCGATGGCGTGGTGTACCAGGCGCTACTGTACCATACAGTGCTGCACCATACTGTGCTCCGGACAGCTAGCCGGGATGGGGGAAGGCAGACGGCGCGTGCACACACAATCCCATGCGCGGCGCCGGTCCGCTCGTGACATGTCCACTGCACCACTGGGCTGCTCCTTCCACGGCGGGGCGCGGCGCTCGACAGGTCACCACTCGCCACTACCAAACATGAGGGGGGGAGGGTCCGGGCGCGGTCGAAGGATGGGTCCCACGTGGAATCGTTTCGGAAACCCGGTGACCCGACGAACATCTCCTACGGTGAGGGTTATAAACGCCACGTGACGCCGCTTTGACTCGACACCCAAAGCCAAATTCGGCTATTTAAGCCAGCCGATATCCCCCAACCCTAGCCCATCCACCTCCTCCCTCTCTGCCGCCAGCCCAAGCCCATTCACCTCCTCTCTCCCGCTTCGGCGCTCTTGTCACGCTCTCTGGGTTCGCCAATGTCCGGAAGAAGATAACCAGCTACGTAATGCTCACGCCAGAGCGCCGGGACCAGATCGACCAGAAGATCCGGGTGAGACATGCCGCGTGCGTCCCCCGCATCATTGCCGAGCTTTCTCCAGGCTCGCCAGAGCCGAAGAAGGAGGAGCAAGCGGAGGAAGAGGAGCAGTAGCCGGCTCCGATGAAGGTGGCGGATTCGGAGGAGGATGAGGCGAGCAGCCGGAGCAGGAACTGACGTCGGCTCGGGGCTTGAACATGGAGGACGCAGAGGCTAAGTTCGTCGTCACCCAAGCGGACGAGATGCTCGAGCACCAAGCCATTCTGGAGTCCTGCCTATGTTAAGGCCAACCGACGGTTCATCTGGTAGGAACGGGCGGCGACTGGCGCCCTCTTCGACGAGGTCGAAGCGAAGATGGATGCGGAGGCCGACGAGGAGGAGTCGAAGGAGACGCAGGAGCCGGAGCTGCCACTGGCGCCCATGTATCCGGAGCCGGGCTCGGAGATAGTGGACATCTTCGACGAGGAGTAGCTACGTAGTACATAGGTTTTATAGTTTGCATGCTTTTGTATGGATTTAAGAATCTAGTATGAGATTTGAGGATGTAATTGTGTTAATTTTCTGGTACGAGATGTTAGAGTGCAATTGTGTTAATTTTAGGGTTTGAGGGTAGATGCTCATGCTCTCACGGGGTAGGAAAAGAGCTGAAAGATAAAATATCTCGACTAGGCCACTGCTGTGCTGACTGGGGAGGGCACAGGCAAGAGACCGCGTGCTCACGCTGGTCGAGGCGAGCGGCGTTGGCTGGCACGTCTGGTCATGCTCATGCGATGCCTCTTCACTGCACTGCACTGCAGGCCTGGACGACCAGACCCTTCACGTAACTAGCCACGCTTGAGACGACCAAACGGTGAAGAGGCGGGAAAAAGAAAAACCCTCCGGCCAAGACGAGATTCCACGAAGCCAACGGGACGCACGATTTTGTGATGAACTAGAACTAGTACTCCCATGTGTTGTCCATTTTACACAAATCAAACTGAAATTGTAGACAAAATTATGGGCACACTCCGTTCTTTAAACAAAATGGCGCGCCGGAAGCCAAAGTCCAAAAAGAGCGAGCTGTGAACGATGCCAGCTCCACTTTTTCGTCCTCTCGGAGGTGCAGAGCAGAGCAGACCACGGTGCCGTGCAAGCTATGAAGTGAATAGACATCACATGCCCGTATAGGTGCGTGCAAGTGGAAGAGAGAGGAGAGAGGCCACCACGAACCAACGATCACTTGCTTGCTTGGTGCCTCGAGCTCCGCGTGTGCCAACGGTCAGAACGCACCGCGCACGCGTTGATTTGCGCGATTTTCCCATCGACGAGATAGTTGCCCAGTCATACGACCCGTCTCGAATGGTCTTTTTTCTTTAGATAAAAATACGCTTATATTCAAATCACGAAATTATACAAAAGTCTTTAGCCCAACCCGTATGAGCACACCCAAACACACATGTAATGAACCAGAAAAACATAGAGCATCATAACACAACCAGTAAAACTCGAATATCTCCACAGCTCCCTGTCAGCATTTGAAGACTCCTGCAACGCTGAAATCTGCTACCGTACCCAAGCAGGTCATCATCTTCAACCACAGCATAATCGCGGCCACGCTGCTCCCTCTTTTCTTCGCTCTCGTGTCGAAAAGGCAATGATACATTTATGCATCCGACACACCTGCACCAGCCTTCTTCATTTATGGCTTTGAGTACCGCTATATGTGCCCCTTTAAGATGAAAGAGAATTAGGATCTGGTTCCGACGCCGGGGCCGGGCAAACCACCCGGGCAAAGCAAGACATCCATCCAGCAGCAACACAAAGAAGAAGGAAGAACAACAACACAAAATCATATCGACGAGGAGGAAGAAGAATCTCCGTCTTCACACAAGTACTACCCATCCGAGGACTAAACTGCCCCATGTTGGTCGACCTCCAAACACCATATCCCGCGACCTCGATGAGATCCGGGAATCCCCCACCCCGCTGACTTCTAAACGAAGGCAAGAGTCCCGCTTGACCGTGAGCAGAGACCGGGCAAATTTATTCAGACGTGCCACCACCGAGCCGGCCTTGGTAGCGACTCCCTTAACCCTAACCCTACTAAGAACACACTGAAGGAAATATGCCCTAGAGGCAATAATAAAGTTGTTATTTATATTTCCTTATATCATGATAAATGTTTATTATTCATGCTAGAATTGTATTAACCGGAAACTTAGTACATGTGTGAATAAATAGACAAACAGAGTGTCACTAGTATGCCTCTACTTGACTAGCTTGTTAATCAAAGATGGTTAAGTTTCCTAGCCATAGACATGAGTTATCATTTGATTAATGGGATCACATCATTAGAGAATGATGTGATTGACAAGACCCATCCTTTAGCTTAGCACGATGATCGTTTAGTTTGCTGCTATTGCTTTCTTCATGACTTATACATGTTCCTATGACTATGAGATTATGCAACTCCCGAATACCGGAGGAACACTTAGTGTGCTATCAAACGTCACAACGTAACTGGGTGATTATAAAGATGCTCTACAGGTGTCTCCGATGGTGTTTGTTGAGTTGGCATAGATCGAGATTAGAATTTGTCACTCCGATTGTCGGAGAGGTATCTCTGGGCCCTCTCGGTAATGCACATCACTATAATCCTTGCAAGCAATGTGACTAATGAGTTAGTTGCGGGATGATGCATTACGGAACGAGTAAAGAGACTTGCCGGTAACGAGATTGAAATAGGTATTGAGATACCGACGATCGAATCTCGGGCAAGTAACATACCAATGACAAAGGGAACAACGTATGTTGTTATGCGGCTTGACCGATAAAGATCTTCGTAGAATATGCAGGAATCAATATGAGCATCCAGGTTCCGCTATTGGTTATTGACTGGAAGTGAGTCTCGGTCATGTCTACATAGTTCTCGAACCCGTAGGGTCCGCACGCTTAACGTTCGATGACGATCGGTATTATGAGTTTATGTGTTTTGATGTACCGAAGGTAGTTCGGAGTCTCGGATGTGATCACGGACATGATGAAGAGTCTTGAAATGGTCGAGACATAAAGATTGATATATTGTACGATGTTATTCGGACACCGGATGAGTTCCGGGGGTCACTGGATAAATATCGGAGTGCCGGGGGGTTATCGGAACCTCCGGGGGAACTAATGGGCCAACATGGGCCTTGTGAGAGAGAGAGGAGGGGGCCTTAGGGCTGCCCCCCCCCCCCCCCTTGAGGAGTCCGAATTGGACAAGGAAGGGGGGCGGCGCCCCCTCTTTCCCTCCCTCTCTCCCTCTCCTTCCTTTGAAGGTGTAAAGCAACTGAAAACTCTCATTCCATGGACCATTAATCCTATCAAGAGCCCTTTCCTTAGCATAGAAAATCTTCATGTACTGTACATTAATCTTGTACTTCTCAAATAGCTTCCCATGGAGTGCTGTTGGACCAATTGTTGGTGTTTCCCTCACCCAATCCAAGATTGCATCTGCCACCCACCTAGTCTTTGCAAGCTTAGATTTGTCCTTTCCCCCTCCCCCTCCAGGTGGGCAAGTGTGCCCGTGTGGGTTGCTTTTTATCTGAAACAAAATGAAAAATGATGTCAAATACAATTAAGAAACAGTATACATGATCTGAATATAGAATGGATAAATAATCTGATAACAATATTCAGTTATAATACCTGAATCGATTTGCTCTTTCGCATAGTGGATGCATGCAACCTCCACCTACACCTATCATAAGGGCAATGAACAGTGAATCTTCCTGGCTCACTCCTATCAACCTCATAAGAGTTTTCAGTGAGAATGCAATATGTAGTCACTGCATTACGACAGTCCACCATCTATTCGAATACGGTTCCTGGAGTAAGGTCAGGATTCTCCCTATTCCACTCAATTGTTGGCATGTCCTCACCATCATATTCTTGTAAAACTAAGGAGTCGATGTTCTCCTACCTCTCTTCATCGTCAGTGTCATCAAATCTAGCACGGGTGCTAGGCTCCTCTGCATATTCATCTTCCACTGCCTGTTGACTGACTCTATCTACCAGTTCAGGGAATAGAATCTCATCCTCATCATCATGTCGAGGCACTTCCTCGTCAGGCTCTGCATCTACTTCTACATCAGGTGCAGAAGGGAGAGGAGAAGTGGCAGAATTACCGGCAGCTGACATGTTGTGGCTTTCAGAACCACTAGGTTTACTTAGTCTCGACCTACAAGGAGTGCGAGGACGCTCGCTATTAGCAGAGACAGATGATGTCTGAACACCCTTCGGGATACGTTGTTTGCGTGCCTGAAGCACACCGATATGGATTTTACCGAAACGGCTGTCAGCATTCAAACTAAATAGCAATCCCAGATGCTCATCACAAGTTAATGGGACAAATCTCTGCTCGCTACTGTCGAAATATCTCAGTTCAACAGCATCGGCAGGGATCCATGGATATTCACAACAGAGTGCCTCGCGGAAATCTCTGAATGAAACCCTGGTTTCTACCACTTTAGGATAGAAAAATCCAGAAATCATACACGGTTTAGTTCCACGCAGCTCGCTAGTTTCCATTCTAACCGCCAGCCGAAAAGCAAGTGTAGGATCAACCCTATTCGATTGAAATAAGATAAAGGGCGCAGTTAGGCCGAAATTTTTCAGATAAATTGCACTGGTTCACGCCAATGGTGGTCAAATACAGCCTAATTTACGGATCTCCTAATCAATTTGAGAGGAAAACGATACTTACCCAGGTGGAATCCATGAATTATCAGCCTCTGATTCGACCCAATCATCTCCACGGTCGATGGGCCAGACGGGGTGCCCCCCCGACATCGCTTCCTAATCCTAGATGGCGAGAGAGGATAGATGCGGCGGAGGCGGCACGACTGCGGCGAAGGCGGCACGATGGCGGCAGAGGCGGCACAACGGCGGCGGAGGGGGCGGCGCGGAAGCGATTGGATCTGATTCAGGTTACAGTGAGTGTCAGTTTCGCGGCCCCACTGGTTACCACGTAACGGTCAAAATGTGGACTCCGCCCTACGCGGCCCCACTCGTCAGAGTTAACGGTCAAGCCATTGGCCCGACGACAACGTCCGCTGTGACCAGTTCTGAGGGTTTCGGGCAAGGGAGTGGGGAAAAGTGAGCAAAAGTTAAGAGCGTGGGGATGAATGAGTAGAACTAACGAACCAGGGGCACAGAAATAAAAATCCCTTTTAAATAATGTTCTTGAATTGTGAAAAATGTTCTGTACTTCTTAAAGAATATGCGGGTTTAAAAAAATACTAGTGGATTTTTTAAAATGTTCAAAATTATTTTTAATGTTCATAGAAAATCAATATTTTTTGGTAAAAAAAACCTTGCATTTTGAAGAAAATAATCTACTCCCCCCATCCCATAATATAAGAGCGTTTTTGACACTACACTAGTGTAAAAAAGCTCTTTTATTATAGGACGGAAGGAGTAATGTTTAAGATATCATAGATTTAAAAATTCTAATGAATTCAAAAAATATTTAATTTTTTTGAAAAGGTTCGTGAATCTAAAAATGTGCCAAAAATCATGAGCTAAAATTTAAATAAAAAACAAAAAATTAGTTTGCATGCCTCTACTATTTAGTGTAATGCTCCAAGGTTAGTGCACACTAATTTAACTTATCAACATGTGTGATCTTCCAAAATTTCTCTGATTTTAGGCCTCAGGCCTCTGTTTCTAAGATTCCCAAGCGTATGTTGGCATGTGGTTATAAAATGATAATCCATATCTCATTTGACCACACATAACGCGGATGCACTGGATTAAGGCCGGTGTCAACATACCCCAAGTCAACATACCACTAAGATTGGGACAACAAGTTGAGGAAAAAACAAAAACAAAAACTTTAGCTTGCCCCTCCCCGCAAAAAAGAAAAAAGAAAAAAAGAAAAAAGCTTGCCCCAAGGAAAAGCGTAGTATGATGGGCTTTGCAAATATACTAACACTATTTTTTTTGCGGGCCAAATATACTAACACTAGTAAATTAGTTTATGATCCTTGTACAGACCACTTTAGTGCAATTTTAATCACGCCATAATATATGTGCAATGACCACTCAACAAGGAATATGTCATGGATGAAGGTCTCGCCCATATGCCCTACTTGCTCTCAGGGTCTACAAGACACGAAACACATGTTGTTCTTATGTAGTAAAGCAAGGGAGGTTTGGAAGAAGCTTGGGATGGATGAGATTATTAACAAAGCCTGCGAGGTTGATCGTGCTGGAGAGGCGATATTGGAATATATTTTACTTCTCCTAGATCAAGATTTGAGAATCATGGGTTTCCAAAACGTACGAGAAATGATAGCTATATCAGCTTGGTATCTATGGTGGGAAAGACGGAAATTGGTGCATAAGGAATTAACTCAGAATGCAACTCAGATATCAATGGGGATCACGGCCCTTGCAGCAAATTTTGTGAATGCTTCATCTCCAAGAGCGTCCATAAGAGAGGGGGGTTGGTACTGCCCTCCTAGGGGCTTCGTAAAACTAAATGTTGACGCGTCTTTTGATCATGACATGCTAACGGGGACGATGGGTGCAGTCTTGAGAGACGACAAAGGTAGGTTTATTGCGGGAGGAAATGGGAAGATCGAATATTGTATGGATGTTCAGAAGTTTTAGCCCTGAAATTTGGCTTAACTTTGGCACAAAGGGCGGGATGTAACCGCCTGATCATCAACTCAGACAATATGGAGGTGATTGAGACCATGCAGGATGGAGGACAATCAGCGGGTGCAGCGGCGGCAATATTTGACGACTGTTTTCACTATGCATGTGACTTCGTCGTAACTAGATTTGAACATTGTAATAGAGAGGAAAACAAAGTAGCTCATGAACTCGCTAGATTAGCTAGATTTTCTGTGACTTCGAATTGGTTTGAGGAGCCTATCAATGAAATTGTAACGATCCTCACAAACGATGTACTGATTATTTCAAATGAATAGAGTCTTGTTTTAACTATAAAAAAATGGAATATGTCATGGATGGTTCTGGAAACACAATCAATAATTAACTAGACTATTGAAGGAACAATGAAGTCGTGTTTCCTTCCCCTGATTGATGCATCGTCTTTCATGGCCGGTGTGTGTAGGACGCTGCGGCCATGCCCAAGTGTAGCTTGACTCTTCATTGTCCCTTGATGCCATTCGATAGATAGCCTGTGTTTAGAGCATCTCCATCCGTTGAGCCCCCCAAGAGGCATTTTTTCGCCGCTTGGAGGGTTGCCGGCGGAAATTTTGGCTTGAGGATGAATTTTTTTCCAGCCGTGTCCACCCCCAAGCGAGGAACGAGACAGCGAGCCCGCGCACTCGCCCGCCGTCCAGGCCACGGCTGCCCCGTCCGCGCCCGCCCCAGGCCACGTCCGGCCCGGCCTCGCCTTGAGCTCCTGCAGCACGTCGAGGAAGGAGGGCAGCTCCACGGCCTCCAGCTCGTCCGCCGGGTCGGTGACGCCGGCCGAGCGGAGGAAGTCGAGCGTGAGGGGTACAGGCATGCGGCGGTTGCAGTGAGCGCGGGCAGGGGCGGCGCAAGCAGCAACAGTGGGAGCACGCAGCAAGAGCAGTAGGCGGGCGTGGCGAGCACGGGCGTTGCCGTGCGCGGGCGCGGCGAGCACGGCTGTTGCCGTGCGTGGGCGTGCGGCGGCAGCAGGAGCAGGACGCGGGAGACGAGCCGCTCCCTGCGGCCCTGGACGATGACGGCTTCGAGGCGAGCGGCGCGAGGAGGAGGAGGCGGGCGGGGAGCGGGCCGTCCCCCACGGCCGAGGCGGTGGAGGGCCGTGCGGGCGAGCGGAAGGGAAGGCGGGCGAACGGGAGCATGGCTGCGGCGGGGGTGGGGGCGAGAAGGCGGGGCGGCGGCGGCGAGGAGGCGGGGCGGGGCGGGAGGAGGGTGGGGAAGTGGAGGGTACAATGGGACAGTGGTGGGGGATGGATGTGGTAGGGGGGTCTGTTTCTGAAGCCTCTGTCGAGAGAGCAGCATGCGGCGGGAGGGAGAGAAAGGAGGAGGCGGGGCGGGCCAGATCTTTTTGCATGCACGGGTGGTCCCTAGCAGAGAAAGGAGGAGAGAGAGAGAGAGGAGAGAGGCTGGCCCGTGGGGTTTAGCCATGCAAAGAGTAACGCCGGCGGCCCCAAGTGCCCCCCCGATGGGCTGGGTGTGGCCTGAGGTCGTTGGGGCTATTTTTGCCCAAATCCGACGAAAAATAAGGACTTGGGGGCATGAGTGGGGCGTTTTTTGCCCGCCGGCGCCCAAAAAGTGGCTTGGGGGCGTCTTGGGGCGCCTAGTGGAGATGCTCTTAGGAACAAACCCATCGCTCGGGACAGGGATGTGCGTGATTGTAACATCCCCAGCGTCACACTACAGTAATACCCTTTGATCATGCCAAGTCATCATGATTATTCTATAAGAAAATAATTCAACTCCAGATTCAAATTTCAAACTCAAGTCAAATATTTATTTCTTCAAATGGCAAAACTAAAATGTCCATAATGTTGCAATTATTCCCAAGGCATTTATAAAATTGAGATCAACTTCATATAAATTTCCAGAATGCCCTTAGACATTTTCAACAGTAGTCCAGCAGCATTTAACTCACCTCATTCAATTTCTAAAAATATCTAACCTATTCCTTTGGCCTCCAAACTTTTTGTGGCAGTGTCTAAAATTACCAGGGAATTATTAAGACCTTTCCCATATTGTTCCTAAGTGATTGGGATGCCTAAATAAGTCCTTCTTCTCTCTCTGTTTATTAATAAAAAGAAAAACAGAAGAACAGAGAAAATGAAAAAGGCCGAAGCCGCTTACCTGGCAGGCCCAGTCGAGCACCGCGCCTGGCAGCCCAGCTGGACGGCCCAGCCCACCAAGCGGTCGTCCCCTTTCTCCCGCGCGCTGTCGCCTGCCTGCGTCGACACGGCGACGGCCGGTGCGCTGTCGCCCATCCGCCGGCACGGCGACGCCGATAAGAGCAGCCCCGGATCCCCCTCACCCTCGCAAACCCTAGCCACCACTCATTCCCCCTCCTCCTCCGTTCTCTCCGTAGATCCAGAGGGGAGGCCGAACGGATCCGCCGCCGCTCGTCACAGTTTCCGTGGCCAGCGACGCCGCTTCGCCCCGCCACCGTGTCCAGGAGACGCGCCGAGCTCGACCACGTCGTTTGCTCCATCGAGCCTAGCCGGGAGCCCCTGTAGCCACGGGACGCCGTCGCCTTCTCGCTTCGGTCACCGGCGATCCCCTTCTTCTCCGGCGAGCGCTGCAGCTCCTAAACCACCACGGGTCTTTCGTGACCGCTCGGTGAGCTCCATGTTCCCCTTTCCCTCTTCTCTGCATTGCCTGTCGCCGACCGTAGATGCCGCGCCATGTTTGGCCGCCCGCGTCGCCGCAGACGAGCTCCTGGCCGTGGCCATAGCCACTGCCAAGCTCGCCCGAGCTCTCCAATGAGCTCATGGCGTCTCTCTGTTGCCGACCGTGCCATTTGCCTCTCTCCTTGAAGCCGCTAGTATTGATCCCGAGCGCCGCCCGAACAAGCCGTCCGCCGGCGTTGAAGTGGCGCTCGACTCCGGCCGTTCTAGCCCGCGCCACCGCCGTAGATCGATGCGGCATCGAGTCCTCGTTCGAAAAGACCCATCCGCGCGCGTTTTGGGCCACCGTAGCACATTTCCGCCCGACTCCGGCGAGGAACCGCCGCGGAAACGGTCGCCGGAGCAACTCCGGCGCCGTTCGCTGACCTGGCCGCCACGTAGACCCGTCTGGGTCGCTGGCCGGTGGGTCCCGCTGCTCCGTTGACCGCGTTGACGGTGGTCAACGCGCGGCACTGTTCCCCCGTGTGGCTGACATGTGGGCCCTGTAATTAACTTAGCTAATTAGCTTTTAAAACTAATCTGATTAGCTAATCTAGCCACTGACTGCTGGGGTCCACCCCTCTAATCACCCTGTTAGAATAATTTAAACCCCTGTTAAACCCAGAGAGGCTAACAAGTGGGTCCCACTGGACCCACATGTCATGTTTGACTAGTCAGTGTCTCTGTTGACTGCTGATGTCATCCTGACGTAATGCTGACGTCATAATTCATTTTCTGTTAAATTAAATAATTCCAGAAATTTAAATAAACTTTGAAAATTAATAACTTTTAAACCGTAGCTCAGATCGAAAAACTTAAAGCATGAAAGTTGCTCAGAACGACGAGACGAGTCTGATCGTGCCGTCTGTTTCCTCATCGGAACCCCCTACGTAGAAGAACTCGTAACTCCGGGCCCGAATCCGGCAGATGAATAGTGCACACACACCGGTAATTAAATCCCAGATTAATTCTAAATATAACTAAAATGACTTAGATGCATATTTAGGCACCCCTGCACTGCATCATAGCATAGCACGCACTATGTGGCATATATTTGCATTATGTTTACCTGTTTCCTCCCCCTCTTCTCTCTCGGTAGATCCCGACGCAGACGTAGCTCCCGAGGCAGACGCAGCTCCGGAGTACGACTACGTCCCCGACGACACTACTGACGATCTTGCCCTTGCCCCCGAGCAAACAGGCAAGCACCCCCATTTTGAGCATGCCTATATCGCCTATTCTCTTCTCTCTATTGCTTGCATTAGAACTGTTACTGCTACTGTTTTCCTATATCTGCAGCATAGCCTGTTTATTGTAACCTACCTTGCTACCTTGCTGGTTATCCTAGACTGTTTAGAATAGGCTGGGTAGAGACATGACAGAGACCCCCACTTGATCCCGACTGCCCTGCTGGATATCAGAAGACCCGATCATCGGGATTGAAGACCAGACCCTGACACCGCACATCACTTCCCCCCTTAATTGCCGACACTGCTGGGTTACCGTCGAGTGCCGAGGGTGATACCTCGTCAGCACTTCTGATGTTAACCTTGTAGGTTTGTTACTCGGTCGTGGTAAGCGAGGGTGATTCCTCCTACACCACCACCTGATAACGACATCGTCGTGCAACACCTCAGGCGTGGACCTCGAGGGTGATTCCTCCTCCGTTCACCTTGATGATAACATCAGAGGGAATTCCATCGAGGGTGATTCCTCAGGATTCCTCTTGGTGCCAGACACACGGTTACTGTTATCATTATGTTCTGCACCAAACCATGTTACTAAAGACGGGTCGGCCATGAGGGGTACCCGCGCGAGCTTTATGCGAGGTGATGTGATCGGGTGTACCTGAAGGGTACCCGAGACTTGAACACGAGGCGTGGCCGGGCATTCCTCGCCCTTGCCACAAGTCCTCGAGACGGGGCGACGGGGTCACATCGATCGTGAGTCTCTGCTCGTTTCCGCGCGCTCCTAATCCACTAAACGGTTTGGATATTTGATCCGAGGGGCCTCTGGCCCGATAGCACTAACCATCACGTGGGCATAGTATGGGCATTCTGCGTCGTATACTTCAGCCGGAGCTTATTAGACGTCAGCGACTGAGCGGCGCGCGCTAAATTGGACTGGGAACGCAATCGCACTTGTATAAGGGGTTGCTAGGTCTGCTTTCAGCCGCCCACACAACATGCAGGAGTTCTCGGGGCGAAGGCCCAAGACCCCCGGGAGCATAGGTTTAGTCCGGCGTGCTGACCTCTCTATTAGGTATTCGATCGGGTTGCGGCGTATCGTTTGGCCGAGGGCGGGCATGACCCAGAAAGTGTGTCCGGCCGGAGTTAAGCGAGCGTGGTGGGTAACTTGGTGCACCCCTGCAGGGAAGAAACTTCTATCGATAGCCTGTCCTACGGTAACGGACACTCGGAGTTGTATCCCGATCGGTACAACTAGAACTTGAGATGATAACTGGATAGTACGGCTCTGGGATTGCTTTCTCGTAGGGAGTCGAGAAAGGATCTCAGGTCGAGGTTGATGATACTACTACTACTACTTTACTTTATGTAATCTGCTCTCTTCTAATGCTGCAAGACTACAGAAGATGCTAAAGATGCTAGTCTTCGATAGGACTAGGCTTCCCCTCTATTCTGGCATTTCTGCAGCCCAGTCCACATATACAGCCATTCCCTTGACAATGTTGCATATGTAGTGTAGATCCTTGCTTGCTGAGTACTTCGGATGAGTACTCACGTTTGCTTTACTTTCTTTTTCCCCCATACCCACTTGATGCCACCAGACGACGGAGTCCCTGAGCCAGATGCCCCCGTCGACGACCAGTACTATTACCCGCCTGGCGAGTACTACTACTTCGAGGAGCCAGCTGACGACCAGGAGTAGGATCGGAGGGCCCAGGGCAGGAGGCCTACGCCTTTCGATCGCAGCTTTTATTTTACCCCGCCTCTGTGAAGGCTTATCTCTCTCTGTATTATATCTGTACTCAGATATCTAATGCTTCCGCTGACGCTTGTATGTCTTCTAGCTATGTATTCGAGCCCTCGAGGCCCTGGCTTGTAATATAAAGCTTGTATGACTTTGTTTATGTTTTAGAGTTGTGTTGTTGTGACGACCCCGGCTTAATCGTGCACTAATCATACACGCAAATGCGCACGATCAAGCCTAAGGACTCACTTGAAGATATCACAACACAACTCTAAAAAAATAAATAAAATCATACAAGCTTTATATTACAAGCCAGGGCCTTGAGGGCTCGAATACATAGCTCGATGGCATACAAGTGTCAGCGGAAGCATTAGATATCTGAGTACAGATATATTACATAGAGAGAGAGAGATAAGCCTTCACAGAGGCGGGGTAAAATAAAAATACTACGATCGAAAGGCGTAGGCCTCCTGCCCTGGACCCTCCGATCCTACTCCTGGTCGTCGAACGGCTCCTCGTAGTAGTAGTACTCGCCAGGCGGGTAGTAGTACTGGTCGTCGGCTGGGGCTTCTGGCTCAGGGGCTCCGTCGTCTGGTGGCATCAAATGGAAAATGGGGGAAAAAGAAAATAAAGCAAACGTGAGTACTCATCCGAAGTACTCAGCAAGCAAGGATCTACACTACATATGCATCATTGTCAAAGGAATGGCTGTATATGTGGACTTGGGCTGCAGAAATGCCAGAGTAGAGGGGGAAAGCCTAGTCCTATCGAAGACTAGCATCTTCAACAATCTTCGACAGTCTTGCAGCATCAGGAGAGAGCAGATGAACATAATGTAAAGTAGTAGTAGTATATCATCAACCTCGACCTGAGATCCTTTCTCGACTCCCTGCGAGAAAGCAATCCCAGAGCCGTACTATCCAATTCTCATCACATGTTCTAGTTGTACCGATCGGATACAACTCCGAGTGTCCGTTACCGTAGGACAGGCTATCGATAGAAGTTTCTTCCCTGCAGGGGTGCACCAACTTACCCCCCACGCTCGCTTAACTCTGCCGGCACACTTTTCTGGGTCATGCCCGGCCTCGGCTACACAGCCAACACCTCACACCCGACCTAGCTATAAGAGAGGTCAGCACGCCGGTAAACCTATGCCCCCAGGGGTCTTGGCCATCGCCCGGGAACTCCTGCACGTTACGGGCCACCGAGAGCAGACCTAACCCCTTATACAAGCGCGGTTGCGTTACCAGTCCAACTCTGCGTGCGCCGCCCTTACTGCGTCAAACAAGCTTTGGCTGATGTGTACGACGCAGAACGCCCATACTTGCCCACTGTGATGGTTAGTGCTATCGGGCAGAGGCCCCTCGGATCAAATATCCAAACCGTAGTGGATTAGGAGCGCGCGGAAACGACAGAGACTCACGATCGATGTGACCCCGTCGCCCGTCTCGAGACTTGCGGCAAGGGCTAAGAAGGCCCGGCCACGCCTCGTAGTTATCTCGCGGGCACCATCCAGGTCAACCGACTCCACATCACTCTCGCGTTAAGCTCGCGCGGGTACCCCTCAGGGCCGACCCGTCTTTAGTATCATGTTTAGTGCAAGTCATAATATCCAAGGTAACTGTGTGTCTGACACCGAAGGGAACCCTGAGGAATCACCCTCGATGGAATTCCGCTCGATGTTATCATCAAGGTGAACGAAGGAGGAATCACCCTCGGTCCACACTTGAGGAGTTGCGCGCCGACGTCGTTATCGGGGTGGTGTAGGAGGAATCACCCTCGCTTACCACGACCAGTAACTAACCTACAAGGTTAACATCAGAAGTGCTGACGAGGTATCACCCTCGGCACTCGACGGTAACCCAGCAGTGTCGGCAACTAAGGGGAAGTGATGTGCGGTGCCAGGGTCTAGTCTTCAATCCCGATGATCGGTCTTCTGATGTCGCACAGGGCAGTCGGGATCAAGTGGGGGTCTCGGTCGTGTCTCTACCCACCTTATACTAAGCAGTCTAGGATAACCGGTAAGGTAGCAAGCAGGGTACAATAATCAGGCTATGCAGCAGATATAGGAAAACATTAGCATTAGCAGTTCTAATGCAAGCATAAGGAGAAGAGAATAGGCGATATAGGCATGCTCAAAATGGGGGTGCTTGCCTGTTTGCTCGGGGGCAAGGGCAAGGTCTTCAGTAGTATCGTCGGGAACGTAGTCGTACTCCTGTGCGGCGTCTGCCTCGGGAGCTACGTCAACGTCGGGGGCTACCGAGAGAGAAGAGGGGGAAGAAACAGGTAAACATAATGCAAACAAATGCAACACGGTGCGTGTGATGCTATGATGCAGTGTAGGGTTGCCTAAATATGCATCTAAGTCATTTTAGTTATTTTTAGAATTATTCTGGGATTTAATATCCGACGTGTGTGCACTATTCATCTGTCGGATTCGGGTCCGGAGTTACGAGTTCTTCTACGTAGGAGGTTCCGATGGAGAAACAGACGGCACGATCAGACTCGGCTCGTCGTTCTGAGCAACTTTCATGTTTTAACTTTTTCGATCCGAGCTACGGTTTAAAAGTTATTAATTTTTAAAGATTATTTGAATTTCTGGAATTATTTTATTTATCAGAAAATGAATTATGACGTCAGCATGACGCGCTGCTGACGTCAGCAAGTCAACAGGACGGTTGACCAGTCAAACCTGACATGTGGGTCCAGTGGGACCCACATGTCAGCCTCTATTTCTTTAATCAGTGATTCAGTTTAATTACCAGGATTAATTAGGGGGTGGACCCCACATGTCAGTGAGACATTAGGTTAATTAGTTTATTTTTATTTCTAAAATGTTTTAATTAATTAATCAGGGAGGTGGGGCCCGCCTGTCAGCGGCTAGGCCGGTCCAGTCAGCAAGGCTGACTGGTCAACTGGCCGGCCGGGCCCCTGGGACCCACGGGTCAGTGACCCAGGGGTGGGCCCCGCCTGTGCCACGTCAGCGGGGCCGGCGGCTGGTCGCCGGCGACCAAATCGCACGGCGGCGCGTCGCCGGAGTTGGCCGGAATCGAGCTATAGGGCTCGGTTCGAGCCGGGCTTGGGTGCGTTCGAAAGCTGGCGTCCTCGCGCATCTAGCTGAGCCAACAGCCGGGCTCGGAGGTGGCCGGAACATCGCCGGCGTTGAGCGAGGCGGACGTCCGAAGCTCGAGCTCGTCGGGTTCGACGTTCTAGCGCGCGGGCGACCTAACTAGCTAGCTGTGCGGGGCCTACGGCTCACAGGGAGCTCGCCGGAGGAGTCAAACGAGCTAGCAACAGCTCGGGAGCTTGGCTGCAGCGGCAATGGCGGCGGTGACATTCGGGTCTCCGAGGTGCCGCGGCTACAGCGTGCAGACGGGCTACCAGAGAGGCCAGAGAGAGAGGGAGAGTGCTCACCGAGCGGCGCAAGGTGGCCC